>CM064917.1:10294668-11494668 GCA_032727855.1 Quercus ilex subsp. ballota | reverse complement strand
TCAAAAGCAAAAACTTATATCAGTTACTATTTTTTTTCTTAGTTTCACATTTATTTCCAATCATACTCCTAAGTGTGTTACTATTCTTTCTTATCATATATTTTTATTCAATTGATATTACATGTAAATATAATAAATTATTATTAATTTGCCAAAAATGTATGATTAGTTATTTAATTATATTTATTTATGCATTCAATGGTTGTTGTGTTACTAATCTTCAAACTATTAATAATTTTTTAGACTATTGTACAATATAATTGAATTGTATACTAAATTGTACTTAGAGCCTATTTAGCATCAACTTCAGCTTTTAACTTTTAACTTTTAATTTTTATGTACAATTTTTTAAAACCTTACTTTTTCTCGCATTTTCTCACTTTTTCAAAAAATTTTAAGGTACAAGTATATTTTAAGGTACAAGACTTTCAACAAAACGTTTTCAGCAAAAAACTATATAAGTTATTCCCAAATAGACACTTAGAATACTATTTTAGATTATTATATTTGTATATAATATGAAAGTTGTATATACTAAAAAGAAAAAATTAATCATTTTTTTTTACTCCCTAACAAATTCCTAGTTGGACACTATTGACCCCCTTAGAAAAATATTCTGAGCTGATTTAAGAGCACTAGCATCAGGTGTGTCAAATGCCAAATATTTGGCATTTGGCACACCAAAAATCCTCTCACATGAGGTGTTCTAAATGCCAAAACATTTGGCACACGTGAGTTCCAAATTTGGAACAGTGCGGAAAATAATGCTATATGAAAAAATTAATTTATTATTATTGTTCTCTTTCCTCTCATTATTTTAATCTCCTTTTTTTCTCTCTCCTCTCACGTTTCTTTCTCTCAACCGTCTGCTTCTCTTTTCTCTCAGCCCTTCTCTCTCCTCTCTCTCTCTTCCTCTCTCATAATACGCCATAGTGATCTACCCACCCACCTGCCTTGCCTTCATTGCTTGCCAAGCAGCTTGCCTCGCCTCCAATGCCAACGCCATTCACTGCTTGCTAAGTAGCTCGCTTCACCTCCATCGACGCCACTTGGCAAGCAGCCTGCCTCCGCCAAAATCCACCTAATCTCACTAAGACCCGGTTCTCCCTATTTGTTTGGTTGTTTATGGTTGATTTTGGGGATTGGATTTGGTTTGAGAAATGAGATTGTAGTCTTGGTGTTTTGAGGTGGTGCTTTTGGCCAGTGGTATTGCGGTTTGCTAGGTTTATGTTTGCTGCATGTGGATGGGCTAATTTTGGTTTTTTTTTTTTTTTTTTTTTTTTTTGGTAACAATGGTGAGTTGAAGGTTATGGTGATGGGTTTGTAAAAGTGGTTGGTTGTGGTGGGAGAGGCCTATGGTGGGGGTGGCGGTGAGCTGTGGCGCGAGTGGTAGTGAGTTGTTGAAATGAGTTTTTTATTTTGTATTTTTTTATATTGTTAGTTTTTTTTAATGTTATTTTAATATTTGTATATATTATTTTAATGTATAAAATTGAAGAATAGAAGATGTGATGTACGGTGAATTGTAAAATGATGTGTTAAAATAATAAAGTAGCATTTTTAGTGTGTTAAAATGACATATTTATAGAACATCTGATGTTGATACTCTAACTACATTTTTTTACTGTTCACAAATAAGACTGTTAAAATTTGGATCAGTAAAGAAGGCATCATAGTTTGGATTATAGAATTGGATCAAAGATGGTATTATTCTACTAAAAGAAACTATGATGAAAAATTACTGATAATGTATGTTAAAAAACTTGTAATATATAAAAAAAAAATGTAACTTCCATGCTTTGCAATTCACATCTATAATACCAATCACCTATTTTATAAGTTTATATTATGCACAACACAACACAAATACTTACAAAAAAAAAAAAAAAGTTGGGTTAACGAACACCATAACAACTTTTTTTTGGTAGTTTTTTGTCTTTTTTGCAAATTTATCTATTTTTTTTCAACTTTAACAAACACACATTTCCCAATAAATATTAAATCAAATCTCTACATGGGGCTGGCTGATGGTCCCCTCAAGAGTTTGGACTCTAGAGTCCAGACTGATTTTGAAGATCAGATCCGGATCGTACGTAATTTTATCAATTGACATGCTCTAGCCATTACTGCATAATGAAGATACGGACCATATGATGATGTTGGCACTCAGTATAGGAACTTACCAAAAATAGAAAGGTGCTTAATTTTATTTTTTTATTTTTATTTTTTGAGAAGTAAAAGAAAACATGAACAAACACTTAAAACACATTTGTGCTGGGAGAGCGTGGAAAAAGATGTTTAATTATATTGATTAGTGGAGGCAATGCTGACTAATCCCCCACTTGTTTATATCATAAAAATATAAACATATCCTGATTTATGATCCTACTTTTGTGTTAAATAATCTTTGAGTTTGGAATCTTGATCTTGAACCAAGATCAATGAAACAGAAAGTCAAGCCACAATATATATATAAAGAAAGTCATGTATGTATAATAAAGTTGTTGGCCTTAAGAAAAAAATGAGTTATTAATTGATGGGTCATTCTTTATTCTTTGCCCACGTGTTGTGTTAAGTTGAACAACCCTCTTTTGGTGTTATTTCTTAATTCTTATTACCCACGTATTTCTTACATTTCATGAGCATAATGAAGAAACTCTTTTATATATATATATATATATATATATAGAAAAAGCATAATGAAGAAACTTGATCTTTCATTGCCTAATTATTTTTATTATTATCGTCTATTAGAATTAATAATCCACTTGCAAGTTGATCCAAAAAAATTAATAATAATCCACTTGTAAGTTTTCATGATCATAAAAATATAATATTAAATATCAATCAAGTTATGGAGTGAAATTTACAAAATCTATTGCAAATGGGAGATAATTGCATGTTTTCATGCCTTTAAGGAGTAAAGTCCTGTACAAATACAAATTTTATTTACTATTTTTTGTGTTCCACTAATCACAACTTGTCATGTATTTATTTTGCTTTTCTTATAAAATAATTAAAGTTTAAAATGAAAAAAATAAACAAAATATATGACAAACTGTGATTAGTGAAATATAAAATATAACACAGAAATAGCATAGAAAATTTGTATTCATAAATATTGGTGTTACCAACTTATCATAAGAGTATAAACTAATGTTGGAATATGCGCCCAAATAATAATTTATTCTTATGATTTTGTTTTTTTTTTTAGAAACATTCTTATGATTTTGTAAACAAGAATATTGACAAACAAGATATGCACATACATACATACATACATACATATATATATATATATATATATATATAGCTGTGATAGGCCCAGTATTATATATCTATATATATGTTGGGTCGGAGGCCCAGTCTGAGAACAGCCAGTAGTCCGAGGACGGGTAAACGATGTCATGGAAGTCCGCGTTAGTGAATGAAGAGGTGGGGTTTGGTCACCAAGAAGGTGGTCCGAGGAGTAATGCCTCCTCGGCTGAGCAAAACAGAGGTCCGAAGGTGTGGTCGGCCATCTAGGGCAACGTTCCGGAAGATTCTATTGATAAGGATACATATCATGAAAGCATAAGACAGAGGAAAGCCATAAAATATCTAAGAGAAAACTGCTACCACCGCATTAAATGCTCTGTAGCTAACTCTTTGGCCGCATTAATGAGGAAGTGATACCTGAACAGTAATTTTCAGTCTTACAGCTACTCCCAAAGATTTCAGGAAGGTGCTGGTGGGACAAGAATCAACACCAGCGATCTAATCTACACATGGAGGGTGGAGATGAAAGAAAGAAGATAGTATAAAATAGAAAGAAGATCGTGAGGGAAAAAGATCAGGAATTAAGAGAAAAACACTGTAAGAACAAGAACTAGACTTGTAACCAAATTCAAAAGAGATATGTACAAGAACCGATCTCCTTGAATTGTGCTGAGGACCATTTTATTTAAAAAAAACCAGTCTATCTTTACTTTCTTATCATCTAGATCCATTATAATTGTTACTCAACTTATTAGAGCCTAATTTTCTAACCCACTTTCTACAAATTCATTGTATTGGGCTCTTTGGACCTAGATCCTTTTACCTTTTGAGCTTAAGAACCAAATTGTGGCCTTACAATATATATAGTGAAATAATTTTACAATGTGCACTAATAAGTCTTTGATATTTTTAAATTCACATTTATAATATTTCTATTAATTATTTATCTTTCTAGAGTCCAATCACTCGAATTAGCCGGAAATCTTATTCATCTATTTCCAAATTAGTGGATTGAACATTATTTTGTTATTTTCTCAACCAAAAAAAATATTATGTTTTGATAATTTAAATAAATATAAAAAATAATAATTAATATTTGTTTAAATATTAATGAAGTGACAAAATTTAATCTACTCATTTATATATTGATAGAATTTTTAAATGTTTATTGTCTTTTTAATAAATACATAGGATTTTTTTTTTCTTTTGTTCTTTTGAGTTTTACTAAATACTATAGGAGTTGAAACTTATGACATCTATGATGATTGTTACTTATAGTTCAAGATGTAGATAAGAGATTTAGTAAAAGAAACTATATTTGATAACTTGATATTTAGTAAAAGAAAATCTATAATTGACAACTTGACCTTTAGTAAAAGAAAATCTATAATTAACAACTTGACATATCCTAAACAAAGATAGGCTTGGAAAATAATCTCTCTCTCTCTCTCTCTATATATATATATATATATATTAATCAGTAAAGTTTAGGAAAATTCAATTAGATTCTAAAATTGAAGTCTAATTTTGCACCATGTGTCCTATATTATTTATTTTTAGAGATAGTTTTATTTCTTAATTTTGGATTCAAATGTGGGACCACATCATAAATATCCATTCAAGTGAATTATTACGTACAAAAATCAATGAGTCTATAATTAATGAACATAAAAAAGTTTTTAAAAAATGGATAATTTACATCTTCTACCTAATAATATTCTTACAAGACTTTTTAAAGAGTTAATTAAATATAAGAATGACTATCAATATTATTAAATTATATATGTAAGAATTATATTATAAATTTTAATGTATATCTTTAATTGTATCCATGCATATGCATGGAGCTACAAGCTAGTAATAATAATAACCGATCATACATGCACCTACAACACAATCAAATTACGGGAAAATTACATTTTTCGTCCTAAACTATATCATATTTTACACTTTGCCCCTATGAACTATCGAAATGCATGATTGACCCCATAAATTATAACTTTGTAACACAACCTCCTGTCATCTATTTTGGGGTCAAGTCTAACGAAATTTAGTATTAAAAAATCAATTTACCCATTATTTCAAAATAAACAATAAAAAGTAACTTGGTTTTTTAATGCTACATTCCATTAGACTTAACTAAGAAAGTGATGGAACGAGGTAAAGTGTTAAACAGGTTTTAGTTTAAAGGGTCGATTGTGCATTCTTGTAGTTCAAGAAATTAAGTATAAAATGTGATATGAAATTTTATTCCAAAAAAAAAAAATACGGTATGAAAAATGCTATGTTTACAATATTTTCACAATAAATCTTAAATGGTAAGTTGTTCCTAACGGTTATTGACGGGTAAAAAAGTAATTTAAATAATAGGTTCAAATTAAAACTAATAACAACTTATCACTTATAATTTGTTATAAAAATGTTTGTGAAAAAATAAATTTTTGTTTTTCTTAATTGTAAGTCACATACCCTTCCATTTTTGTATAAACTATATATTATTTCATTTTATTGCATTGTTTATCCTGAATCCTGATAAACAATCAAAATTCAATAGTTGTTTATTAACCAAAAAAAAAAAAATGATAATAAAAAAGTCCCAGATCTTAACTTTGGTCGGCAAAAAGAAAGAAGGGATGGTCAAAATCCGACAGTAGTTATAAAAGTACCTAAAACAATAACAATAAAAACCAACTATTTATCATCAAATAACATCACACTTCTCAGTTCTCACCTCACAGTTTATTACTTCCCCCTTTTGCTCAAAAAAAGGTCTTACTTCCCCCTTCTACTAAAAAAAAGGAGCCTACTCAAATTCGAAAGGCCTTGCCTGACAGTCTGATACTCAAAACAGTCAAACTCTCAAAGCTAATCAAAACCCAAAAAACCATGGCGATCCCAATACCAACTCGGCAGCTATTCATAGACGGTGAATGGAGAGAACCAGTCCTGAAAAAACGCATCCCCATTATCAACCCCGCCACCGAGCGAATCATCGGTCTCTTTCTCTGTTTCTATCTGTTACTGTTTGTGTGTGTTTTTATCAGATCAAAATTGATGATGATGTGCATGTTATGCAATTTTGTTTCTGGGTTTTGATTCTCACCCGAATCTGATAAAGAAAAAAGCTATCTTTAATCTTTATACGTGCATATCTTCATTTTCATTCTGGTTTCTGACTATTTGAAAGAAAAATTGGGTGAATGTGTGTGTTTTTATCAGATCAAAATTGCTAATGATGAGCATGCTATGCAATTATGTTTCTGGGTTTTGATTCTCACCCGAATCTGATAAAGAAAAAAGCTATCTTTAATCTTTATACATGCATATCTTCATTTTCATTTTCATTCTGGTTTCTGACTATTAGAAAGAAAAATTGGGTGAATGTGTGTATTTTTATGAGATCAAAATTGATAATGATATGCATGTTATGCAATCCTGTTTCTGGGTTTTGATTCTCACTCAAATCTGATATAGAAAAGGCTATGTTTTAAGCTTTATACTTGCATATCTTTATTTTCATTTTCATCCTGGTTTCTGACCATTTGAAAGAAAAATTGTGTGAATGTGTGTATTTTTGTCAAAATTGATGATGATGTGCATGTTATGCAATTCTGTTTCTGGTTTTTGATCCTCACCCAAAATGGATAAAGAAAAAGCTATATTTTATCTTTATACATGCATATTTTCATTTTGGTTTCTGACTATTTGAAAGAAAAATTGGGTGAACGTTGAAAATTGAAATGTTGGGGGGTTTTTGAGCTCTGAAAAAAAATTGGGTTTTTGTGGAAATGTGGTTTTAGGGGATATACCGGCTGCTACTGCAGAGGATGTGGAGCTTGCAGTGGATGCTGCAAGGAAAGCCCTTGCAAGGAACAAAGGCAGAGATTGGGCCAATGCTTCCGGGGCAGTTCGTGCTAAGTACTTGCGTGCTATTGCAGCCAAGGTATTGAATTTTTGCTATCAGTTATGCTTATTGTTGTGGATTGCTTAAAGTAATTTGTGAAATTGGATTTAAAGAACATTAAAACATTCTGCTTGGTTTGTTTATTGTCTAATTTTGAAGTTCTGTGAGAACTGAGAAGCATTGGAACCTGGTTGCCAATGTGAATCTCTATTGAGTTTTTTTTTTTTAGTAGTGCTTATTGATCATTAATCTCTTCAGTATCATGTCTAATATGCATGCCACTAGCTAAATCTGTATTCAAGACATGTGTGGACCAGTTATCTGGTTCATAGTCCATGGAGATGATACTGAGGTTTTTTATTTCAACTCTGTCATTACCTAATTATTTGAAGATCACAGCGAATGGGGTGACTGGATGTCACTGTCAGGCTATGCTTTTGGGGAAATAATGTTGAAATATTGGGTATCGCAGAAACTTATCAAAAGAAACAAAAAAAGAAAAAGAAAAAAGGAAGAACTTCATTTAAAACCCTATAATTTTAAAAGTAACAGATTAAACCCTGAGGTCTTAAAAAGTATCAAGTTAAATCCCAAACACAAACCACTTAAATAATTTGAGGTCTAGTTTGTTGCTTTTTGAAACCACAAAGTTTAATTTGTTACTTTTGAAACTATTGAGTTTAAATTATTACTTCTTGAAACTTCAAGGTTTAATTTGTTATACCCTGCCTCTAAATTACTTATCCAAAAAAAAAAAAGTTTTACCCTCTAAATTATAGGGTCTAAAATATAATTTTCCCAAAAGCAAAAAAGGAGTTGCATATGAGACTTAATGCTTTTTTTTTTTTTTAATTTAAAAAAAAAAAAAAAAACAATTGTACTTTACTCAACTTTGTTCTGGTTATATATATATATGGGCTTCTTTGTCTGTTTTTTGTTCTCTCCCTCCCCCCCCTTCCCCGACAACACCCCCCCCCCCCCCCCCCCGCGCGGGCGGGTAGAGTGCTATTGATATGTTCATTTCATAATTTGTACTTTGAAGTTGATTGGTGCTGTTTACATGCCTTGAGCTCTTCGTGCCCTTGTTTTCATGCAGATAACAGAGAAAAAATCTGAAATAGCAAAACTTGAAGCACTTGATTGTGGAAAACCATTGGATGAAGCAGCATGGGACATTGTATGCTTGTGATACTCTGGAGTTTTATAGTTCACTATCTAGCAAATTGCCTTACATGCTTTTTAATGTGATCCAGGATGATGTTGCTGGGTGCTTTGAGTACTATGCAGACCTTGCTGAAGGTTTGGATGCAAAGCAAAAGGCTCCTGTTTCTCTTCCTATGGAGACTTTTAAGAGTCATATTCTTAAGGAGCCAATTGGGGTTGTTGGGTTGATTACTCCATGGTATTTCTCATTTCCATAGTTGATTGTTTATGCTTTTCTTTTTTATTTGCTTACTGTTTAAAAATTTAGATTTTTTTGCTTGGTGATTGGATGAGGATATTTATAAACTAAATAATTATCCCTGTTCTTTGTTCTTTCCTCCTTTTCTCTTCAATATCAATTTACAACAGGCTTGTGTTGGCATTTGCATGTTTGGTTTCTTGCTTTTCAAAAATTTATTCAACATTCCTGCATGATTTTAAAAGCGTAAAAAAATGCATTATGAACTGTCAGCTCCATCGTGTTCTTAGTGTGACCTTTTGTGTAGTCTGTGACGCAACTTCACAAGATGTCTTTTCCTGATTGCTTCACAGTTTGTTAGCCTTAACGGGCTAGTACACTAGTTTCATATACAACTAACAATCAATCAGTGATGTCACACATTTTTAAGAAAGAAAGAAAGCAACAAGCTTGTGTGCGTGTGTGTGTTATGACTTAGCATGTGATTGTTATTCTGTTGGCAGTTCAACTCCTTAGATTACGTAATTGACAAATCATTTTAATAAGTTCCTCTATGGGTTCAAATTCTGCAGTTTACTCACTTCTATCATAAACTATGTGGTGTTTTGTATATCTCTGCCGATACTCGTTTGTGGAACTCTACATACTGGTAGTGCTTCAGCTTTGCAGAATACTTGTTCAATTTGTGTTTTTGGTGCTGAACTTAACTCCAACTTAATAAAGCCTCTTCTGAAATATTTATATTTTTCATGCAATTCTTTCCCACCATGTGGCACCACTATTGTCAACTTAAATCACTTCGCCCACTAATGCAATCATTGGTTTCATTGTAGAAGATGCACTATCTTAGCAACAATGAGCTCTAGCTCCTTGTAAGAGCAAGGTGAGGGGTAAGGTCTTGGGGCTCAAGACCCACCAAGATGTATAATTAAACCCCACCACCCCCCCCCCCCCCCCCCCCAAAAAAAAAAAAATGGCTTAGCTGATATCTTTCATATTGTCCTTAATTAGTGCTACCTGTACTTCTCAGGAATGTATTCCTTTTTCAAATCATCCTTGCTTTTCTCGCTTGAGTTACTTGCATCTGTACTCTGCTAGTGTGTGCTCTAATTTTGCCCTAGTTTTTCTTTTCCAAGCTAAGTGGAATGGCGAATTTTAATTGTTCTAAAGATTGGGTTGGTGATCCTTAGTCCTCTCAGTATTCATAGAGTGGTGGTTCTGATGATTTTGTGGTGATTAGTCCTCTCAATTAATATAAAATTGCTTGTCTTTTATGTCAAAGGAACTACCCTATGTTGATGGCTACATGGAAAGTGGCTCCTGCATTGGCTGCTGGGTGTGCTGCAATACTGAAGCCGTCTGAATTGGCGTCTGTGTACGTCCTCATTAACTTATATGAACTTGTTCAGTTTTGATTTTGGTTTGTCATGTTATATGTCATTATTTTTTGAATTTCAGGACCTGTTTGGAGCTGGCTCAAGTTTGCAGAGAGGTCGGTCTACCTCCTGGTGTCCTTAACATTCTGACTGGACTAGGCCATGAGGCTGGTGCTCCTCTGGCATCTCATCCCCATGTTGACAAGGTTCCATTTAGTTATTTTTTCCATTGGAAATTGTATGAAGTAGAATCATCTTCATATTCCACAAATATGGTATCTGTGAAATATTGTTTCAGCTACCTGGCTGTGATGGCTAAAATATAAGTTTGTCAACAGATTGCATTTACTGGAAGTACCGTTACTGGGAGTAAGATTATGGCAGCTGCAGCTCAAGTGGTCAAGGTAAATATAACTTTTATAGGTATTGGTCTTTTATTTCTGTGACATTTATGCACTTGATGTGATCTCTTACATGTCATCCTATGCATTTTCTCTTGGCAGCCTGTTACGCTGGAGCTTGGTGGGAAAAGTCCGATTGTAATTTTTGAGGATGTTGACCTTGATAAGGGTTAGAACCTCTAATGTTTGATATAGCTTATTTTTATTGGTTTATTTGGCTTAAAAATAAGTCAGGTAAAAGTACAGCCTTACTAAAAAAACAAGTAGACCTTTAAAAAGTTGTTCATAAGCCAAATAAGCTAAATGGAAAACATGCCCTATATATTTAAACTATCTTTATTACAAGTATATTGAATATAGAGGGAAGTTTTCATCCCAGGGGGGTAGCACTAAAAGTTGGAGACCACCTCTTATGAAACAGAGGTCATTAATTTGAATCTCTCCTTCCCCCTCCCCTTGGAGGCAAAATAGACTTATTAAAAAAGACATACTACCGATGGTTTTGGAATTTAACCCTATTGAATTAGAAAAACACATACTACCGATGGTTTTGTTATATTTTTAGTTATCTAATCCTTGTCTGTGATTCAAACAGCTGCTGAATGGACTGCCTTTGGTTGCTTTTGGACAAATGGTCAGATTTGCAGTGCAACATCCCGCCTCATTGTGCATGTAAGCATGATCGACAGTTATTACATGTTTATACACATGTTAGACTTTCCATCCAAGGTCTCTCTATTTCACACACACACACTCACTTTCTAGCTCCTCTTTTCTATTGTATCTCCTCTAGGGTGCAAGAAAAAGAGTACAGTATCAGAATCTAGCAAACATTTATTGTGAGTTTGAATAGCCATAGAATATGAAACCTATTAATTTTGTATGTGCTTTTGGGATGTTAAATTATCACTGTGGTTGTGTGAGCTTGTGTTTGCGGGAAAGGCACTTGCCCCAAGCATGCTCCTCAGACCATCTTTTTTTAAGCTTACTCTATAATGACTTTCTGTCATATTTCCCTCCCATAAGTTATGATATGGTATCTTTCAGGAAAGCATTGCTGCAGAATTTTTGGATAGGCTTGTAAAATGGACCAAAAACATCAAGATTTCGGATCCCCTGGAAGAGGGTTGCAGGCTTGGTCCTGTTGTTAGTGGTGGCCAGGTAAGGTTGCCATTTTGAATTTCTGCATTTTTTTTTTTGGGGGGGGGGGGGGGGGGTGGGTTCGTTGTAATATGTTAGGTGGCTGACAAATTTAGACTCTGAATGCATTCTGCTGAAAGGTTTTGGTTAAAAGAATATAAGGTAGTTTTGGCTTTTGGATGCTTTGTTAATGAAGGTTCTATCTTTCATAAACAGGGCGGGTGTCTAAGTCAGTGACTGTAAGCCAGTTTATCATTCCAGTTCAGTAGTTATTTAATTTTCAACTTTTAGGTTTTGTTCACTATATGATTATACCTTATAATTAAGCAGAAAACATGCTTAGAAAGACTTTCGACTGCAAAGGTGCCCTCCTCCCTCGAATAAAAGCAAAAAGGCAGTTCCTGATTGTAATTGGCTGGCATTGAATCAGTAAACTAGTTTTATTCATTAAAAAAAAACAGTGAACCAGTTTAGTGTGTAGTTCCAGTAATGGATTCTTTTCTATGGATTTTTATTTTTATTTTTTAATTTGGGAGCTTTTTGCTAACAACATTCAAGGAAAACATCTTTTGTGGGACATTTTGAGGAAAAAATTCCTCCTTGTATCCCTTTTGTTATTTTGCCATATTTTTTTTGAAGTGTGAAGTATCACAAGACATTTTTACCTGTATATGGCATCACAGCTTCTGTTTGATTATTTTGAAACTTTTGAACGATCTTTCTTACTAATGTTGCACGGTTTTGGATTCAATTCTGGTGATGTATATCAGAATGTCTTGTAGATGTAGCCTACTGATACAACTTTTTATCTGTTCCGCTGGAATTAAGGTGTGATGTATAGTCTAATATTAAGCTTATCCTTTTCAGTATGAGAAGGTACTGAAGTTCATTGATACAGCCAAGAGTGAAGGTGCAAGCATTTTATGTGGTGGGGCTCGTCCTGAGGTATAATTCTTTGCTTGTACTTATCATCATCTTCACTACTTCAATTTTGTCAGGATGTTTGAGTTAATTTACATATTAATGGCAGCATCTAAAGAAAGGGTTCTTCATCCAACCAACAATCATATCTGATGTAACTACCTCTATGCAAATATGGAGAGAAGAAGTTTTTGGACCTGTTCTGTGTGCTAAAACATTTAGTACCGAAGATGAAGCCATTGAATTAGCAAATGACACCCAGTGAGTTGATTATTATGTTTCATTTATGACTATAAAGATCACCTGGAATTCTTCTTGGTTGCCTTTTCATTTGGGCGTACTTTTTTTTTGGGGGGTGGGGGTGAGGGAGGGGGGAGGGTATTATTTTTTATATAGTTTTGGCCAGCTTGTTTTGATTTGGGATATTTTTGTTTTGAGTCTTTTGACATCTTATTTTGATCTTTCACAGATATGGCTTAGGTGCTGCTGTAATATCAAATGATCTAGAAAGATGTGATCGCGTAAGCAAGGTGAGACTTGATTTGTGCTTGAAGGAACTAAGAAACCATTTAAACCCCAAATACTCATGGAAGCCATCAGTTCATTGAGATTATTTAATTTTGTGAGTGATTATTATTTCTTTGATGCTGTTCTGCAGGCTCTTCAGGCAGGAATAGTTTGGATCAACTGCTCACAGCCTTGCTTCACTCAAGCTCCGTGGGGAGGCAACAAACGTAGTGGTTTTGGACGTGAATTAGGGGAATGGTATGGCCTTGACTTGTCAAGTTAGAAATGCAAAATATAGTTTAATAAGATGTTCTTAACCCAAGAGCCTGATAAAAAAAAATGGAGAAATTGCTAGGAATTATGTAAATAGAAAGAGAGAGTCCATGGACACAACTTTTAACACAACTTTGATGTTGTTGATTGTGAGTGGTGGGTTCATGTGAAAGTAATGGTTCGCCAATCACAGTCGACCATATCATCAAATTGTAACAAAGTATGTGATCCTAGAAGAACTAAAATTGAAATCAGAAAGGAAAACTCTCCAGTCACATGCTTCTTGAATTTGATGTATGAAAGATCTTAGAACCAGTTTGTTAAGCATTGCTTAATCCTGATTAATCAATGGACACCTCATGATGACACTTTATTTTCCTTTGCACAGGGGAATTGAAAACTACCTGAACGTGAAGCAGGTTACTCAGTACATTTCTGATGAGCCATGGGGGTGGTACCAGTCTCCTTCAAAGCTGTGAGAGTGTCCCTGAAAATCAAAATGGAAAATAACTGATGTACTAAATTACAAGGAAATAAGATGAGAGGGGTATCATGTATTGAATTTGATATGCAAATGACTCTGAACAAATATTATAAAATATCACGAGCTGTAAACTATTTAGTTTGGTCTGAATAAGAATTGTTTTGGGCTGATAAAGTTGTAACTAATTTGAAGCTGACACATTGCAGCGAGCATGAATCAGCAGTCTTGCATAATGGGCTCTAGTATATATGCATGTTAACATGGGATTTCAACCGTAGCACGTTGCATGCAACACCCTTTCAGGGCCGGCCCTAGGCTTAGGCCAATTAGGCCATTGCCCAAGGCCCTCTTACTAGAGAAGGCCCCAAATTTGGAGGCAAATTTTATTTATTTATTTTTTATATATAAATATTTTTGAGAGATATTAAAACATTTTAGTTTACATTATTTTTCACTATTAAGAAGGCTCAAAGAATTAAGTAATGCTAGAGATAGAGATAAGACAAATTTAAATAAATAGGTCTTACAAATAGACGTGTTACTAATCATAACTAATTCAAATAGGAAAATGTTAAAAATATTATAAATTTTACTATATAAATTTTATTTATTTAATTATTTTTATACAAGATAAAAATTATACTCTAGTCTAATTTAAGTGTATATGTGTGCGAAACTCTCTTCTAGAGACTTAAATCTCGGCTATAACTTTTATTTATTTAATTATTTTTATACAAGATATTTTTATACAAGATAAAAATTATACTCTAGTCTAATCTAAGTGTATATGTGTGCAAAACTTTCTTCTAGAGACTTAAATCTCGGTCATTGCCTTCCACACTTCATAAGAACTTATACTTGTAAAGTGATCACTGCACCAGGGTGCGTGATAGTCTCAATAACTTTTATAATTTAATGTAACAATGAATATGATAGGTAAATTTCAACAAACTATTGAATGCATTTTTGAATGAATATTTGTGATTGGTGATATATCTTTGTAATTCTCATGTTTTAAATTTTATAATATTTCTAGTATTTTTGTAAGCCTCATGTCATTGATCACATTCATTACAATACTAGTGTAGTAAAATTTGTTATAACTTTAGCATTTTCTCAAAAAAAAAATCATATTAAAGAGTAAAAAGAATGGATTTAAAAAAATTTATTATATAAAATGCTAGTTAAATATTATTTAAGTGACAACATAAAGGCTTCATTTGAAAATTTTGCCTTAGGTCTCGGAAACGCTTGGACCGGCCCTGACCGTCTCACATGAGAGTAATATGATGGTAGATTTTACACTTACTCTCGTTCGAGAGGATGTTGCATGCTATGTTTACACAAAATAATAAATCCTATGCATGCAATGTTTTCCCAAAATAATAAATCCTACAACTGGAATAGGTGGACATGGAATTGACAATTGAGCCTGAAATGGATTCCAATTTGCCAACGTGATTATACAGAGGACTCTAGAGAAGCTGTATGATAACGGTAACTTTTGCAGAGGACTCACATGGCACATTTGATAGAATAATACTATATTCAGTCGGGGTGCACTAGCACCAACTGGCGTCATGTGACCGAAAACCCCACCAAGATCTCTCAGAAAAGTTTACTCAATCTCTTTCTAACCCCACTTGCATCTGGAGAATATGGCAAAAATCACATGATGCCTAAAAATCATTTAATCAATCATGTGCATAAATCACATGATGCATTAAAAATCATTTAATCATTTCATATGACTATGAAGTAAGTTATGTTACTAAAATTACAAGTGAATAATCTTTTGAATTACTTAAATGATTCATTATATCATTTAATCATTTCATATGACTATTAAGTAAGTCATATGACTAAAATTATAGGTGAATAATCTTTTGAGTTATGTAACGTGTTCGAGGAACATTCCAGAAAAAAAAAATGTCATTCCTCTTAAATCATCTATAAAACTTCATCAAATCCGGTATTATGATTGTTGTAGTTTTATAGATGATAATAAACAAAATGACTAGCATGATAGAAATGAGAAAATTACAATGTAAATGACTTAACGAGTGTAATTTGAATTTTAGCCTAATTATAACAACTCGTAAAAATGTCATCTTGAACAAAGAATGTTGTATGATTTCTCGTAAACACTTTTCACCTTTTAACTTTTTGAATTAGTGTTGATGAGTTGTATCTGAAATAAGATGGATTAGCTCTTATCTTGGCTAAAAGCAGCCATGGCTTGTTCCAAAAGTAATTGACTGACAAGGTAGGGGAATAACATCATATGGTGAGGGAACAATCTCAATCTTTCCCGAATTTTGAACCTGAACCACCTTTCCTTTTTTTTGACTTCTTAGATTTGAAGAAGTTGAAAAAATACTCTGTACTTTTCGGATGAACTCCTACAGAATTCGAAGGAAAAGTGTATTACAAACAAAAATAAGCATAGAGTTGCTCAAACAACTGGCATACCCTTAATTTTTATGAACACTATCATACGAGTGGCTTGGCTTGGCTTGAATTCTTGATGGCCAAACTCTTTTTTAACTTGTTAAGCACCTCTATTTCATGTGAACATTGAATTATTAAACATTGAATTATTTGACATTGATTTCCAACTACATTCTTCTTCCTTAATATATCTTCATTAATACACATACAATGATAATGAAAATAACATGAATTTATATCTAACATTCTGTGCTGTTTATATATAGCCACATATGTCAAGCAAATGAATGTAACCAATTATTCATAAATTACTGATAGGGACTGAAAAACACTCCATTAATCAATGAAGTCAATATATGCACCAAAATTTATGAGTGGTGTGATATTTTCTGATTCTCTAAATTATATATTGTTGCACAATTGAAAACTCCATGGATAGGATAGGAAAGGTTTTGAAAAATAGATATTTTATTATGAAGTATCTTCCTTCAATTTATTCCACCAGTAAGCATCTTTCACTACATAATTGCTTACACAATAAAACTATAAAAGTAAACACTTTTTTTTTTTTGCATAAAGTAAACACACTTTTTAAATTAAACAGTTTTTTTTAATCATTGTCATCTACCCTCGTCCTATTCCAACCTCCATATGACTAAGCCATTTTACTTTGATTATTGGGTAAAATGTAGATGTAGGAAACTTTCGAAGGCAAAAGAATCAACAATATTCATGATATGTTTATAACAAATATATAGCTGCAAAAGGATCAAACATATTCTTTGTAACTTTTTTTATGGGAATATTCTTTGTAACTTGGCAAAATATATAAATTTTAAATTTTAAAAAAAAATCTTTATACGTTGTTACAAATTTACAAATATGGTCTTTAGTTTCTTTTTAGTACAAATGACTTTGAAATTAAGCCATTCAATTTTTTTTTCCCGATCTTCCAAATGTGGTTGTCTATGGTTTTTAGAGGTTTAAAACACCTTACTAATCACATAGGTGTTTAGTTCCAATATTTCACACACGTTGAATAACTATTAAAATGAATCACGGAATAAGATCTTCTCCATTTTCATGGATCATGTGAAACTTGGAAAGTGAAAATCAACTAAATCATATCTTGGGATTTAGTTAAACCATTCGCTTTCTATTTTACTTGATATCAATAAGAAAGTAAGAAGAAGTCAACAATGAATAAAATATTTTAAAAAAAAAAAAAAACACAATTTAAACTTTATTTCACAAGCAATTGAAAAATTACACAGCAAAGCAAACACTAAAACCCTTATTTTCATTTAATAGGAATTCTTTTCACATGAAGAAACTAATTTTTGAGTATAAAAATTATATTTTTTCCAAAATTTGATAATAAATACTCTGAGTAAATATTCCTCAACTTTTAACTTTATGGTAATTTACCTAATAAAAATAATAACAGTCTTCACTAATTTTTTCCCCTAAAATCTCTCTCTCTCTCTCTCTCTCCACAAATGAAAATTTGGTTGAGAAAAAGAGCATGAAAAATTATGTTTTGTGTGTGTATGTGTGTTAGGTGTTAACTGAACTATATCTATAGGCACACCGATCTATGAGTGAATAGTGATGTACCGGAAATATGATTGTTGCACAAGTAATGATAATAAGTCTAAATCTTTGATTCTACAATTATCTAAGCTACAAAGTAATCAATATTATAACATGGTTCCTCAAACTCAAGATGGTATTCTAGAGACCAGCTTGAGTTTCGTGACAAGAGTATGAAAGCAGTCTCGATGATAAGGCTTGGTAAATACATTAGCCAACAACTCATTAGGAAAAATATGACAAATGAAGCTTGCCTTGTTGCAAATAATGAGCCACAAAATTACAATTGATCTCAATATGTTTGGTGTACTCGTGAAATGCATCATTGTAGGCAATTTGAATGACACCCTAGTTTTTCCTCAAAAAAAAAAAAAAAAAAAAGAAGAAAGAGTGGCACCCTAGTTATCACAATAGATAGACGATGTAGAATGTTAAGCAGTTAAGGTGCACCAAAGTCTTGCAATAACTAGAGAAGCTTATAGGTGGTGTTAGCAAGCTCACGATACTAATAAGTAAAGGCAATTTCAAGATAAGATTAAAGCCGTACTTGGCTTTAGAGAGGAAGAACCCGTCAGGACTAGGTGAGTCCATAAGGCCAAGGAAATTTCTAAGGATGTCGTGGTCTTTCATTTCAAACTACTAAATAAGGAGGGCCCGAAGCAAATGAATACCATGCTTAACACTTAGTAATAATCATGTCATTCACATAGAATAAAAGAAGAATAATATTAATCTCATTGTGATGGATGAACAAGACAGAGTTATATGATTTGGAGGTGAATCCCAATTGGGCAATGGTTCTACTAAACTTAGCAAAGCAAGCTTGAGAGGCATGGTTGAGTCCATAGAGTGCACGACAAAGCTGACAAACTTTAGTGAGAGGAGGCTGCATGTCAAGTCAACCTCCTAAGCAAGATTATCTTTAAGAAATGCATTCTTAACAACAGTAACACTAAGGAGCTAACAGTGGTTAGTGAGGTTACAAGAGCAAAGGACTTCTCAAAGTCAAGACTATATTCATGTGCAAATCATATTTCCATAAGACATGACTTGTATCGCTGAATGAATCCAATTGAAACTAACTAGGTTTTGATTTTATAAACCCATTACAGTCTTGTCGGAAGACTCATCCACCAAATCTCATTCTTGTTTTGCTAAGAGCATTGGTTCTTCAGACATTGTTTGCTACCAAAGATGATCAGTATAAGGCTCACAAAAGGAACAAAAAGAGATCGCATGTTAAAGATACTGGAAAAGAGAGAAAAGAGATTAAATGTGAATTTGTGGACAACAAACAAAAAATGTTAAAGAATTCCTTTTGGCGCACACAAATCAATAAGTCAACAAATTTTACAATATTTTCATAACAAAAATTCTTTGTGATTGGTGGACAGTATCAATAATATCAACGTTGGTCTTATGCAAAAGTGATTTGCACTAATAAATAAAGGAAAAGCCTAAGATCACAAAATTTTTCACAACTTCTTAGTTCTTACCACACAACTGTGATGTGGGAAAGAGTGATTAGTGAAGAAAAAATAGTGAGTCCATGTGTAAGCGATGATTAACCACTCATAGTCTAACATGTCAAAATTGTGACAAAAAAATGGTGAAATAATTTGTAATCCTAAAACTACTCAATAAATAATAACAATCTATATCATCTTGACAAGGTGTGAAAAATTATAAAATTTGCTGTGTTTGTTACATTGTTGTAGACTTATAGCATAGTTATTAAATCTAGACTGGCCGATCGAACTAGTAATGGAATGAATCGTGCTTATTTTATGATTTTTTTTTCAACTAAGCTACAGAGTATTTATATTTATTTAGTTTTTTTAAAAATATTTTTGTTTGATCCTACGTTTCGACCTTCGACCAATGAATTGATGTTTAGCCCAAAAAAATTACTCACATATTCAAGAAATAAAATAGTATGTTGTTAACTAGTTATCATGACCTTCACCCAAAAAAAAAAAAAAAAAAAACTAGTTATCATGACACAAAGATCCCACGACCGTGGAAAACTTGCTGTATATATCAGATCTACATGCCTAAAAAAAGAAGATAAGAAGGAGAGAGACTGATCTCTTTCACTCGCATATGAAAGACCCCAACGTACGAAACACTATTACACGAGAGAAAGAGAGACCCATGTAGGAAAAAGAGGTGGAAGTTTCCCAGTTTTGGCTTTATATCCCGTGCACTTTATCACAAGCGAGTGGCTTTTATTAGTACCTTTCTACTTTACACTCATCATACCGACACTAATTGCCTCTTCCTCTCGCATATCCTTCCCTAGATTACATTTTCATACACTAATATAGCTCTCTCTCTCTCTTTCTCTCACAGCTATATTAGTATTATTACAATTTAGTGATTTACAACGTATTGATTTGTTTGGGGCAGTCAATACTGTTGAGTTTGTCTGGTTTTTAGTGTTTTGGATATCGATATATATATGGTCCCTTTTGGAATGCACAAGTCACAAGTTACATAAATTCTTACATTTGGTGGGCTGTGTGTGTGTGAAAGTGTGAACCCGTTATTGTTTCACAAGACTTTGAACTTTGTAAAATATATAGGAGTTGTGGACGAGTTTTCTGTCTTTGGGGATCTGGGTTTGTGTTGTTTAACGATGGGAAGCTCAGAGGAGAGAGTTGTTGCTGTGATCATGGTTGGTGGACCCACCAAAGGTATGAGGTTGTTTCGTATGTACTGTAATTGGAATTCTTAATGCAGGTTGAGAATTGGAAATTTTGTGATCTTGGTAATGAATTGATGACACCCTTTGCTTATTTTTGATAAGTTTTACTGAAAACGTTGAAAACTGGTTTGATTCCAATGGAAAAGAATGAATTTTGATTCGAATGATGAAACCCAATTCGTATATTCTTTGTTGTTTTTTGGAAACAATGTTTCTGATGAGAAACTCTGACGTTGTTCTCGTATCTGTTGAATATAATTGGTTACTTTTCAAATTTAGTTTGATTATTAATGTGAATTTTGACTTTGATGTTTAAAATGAGATAGATTTCTTAACATGCAAAATTTTTGGATTTTACAGGTACTAGATTCCGACCACTTTCACTGAATATTCCAAAGCCCCTTTTTCCTTTAGCTGGACAGCCAATGGTTCATCATCCAATTTCTGCTTGTAAAAGGGTATATTCTTGATTCTTGATTCTTGAATGGAACTATAATGTGATTCTGTAATGTATATGTCAGTTTCTTGCTTTTGAGTTTGCTAAGTAGTACAAAATTACTCCTTTTCCATACAGATTCCCAACTTAGCTCAGATCTATCTCGTTGGTTTTTATGAGGAACGTGAATTTGCATTATACGTATCCTCCATCTCTAATGAGCTAAAAGTCCCTGTTAGGTAACATTTTGTCTAACTTTCCTGATAAATTTATTAGCTTATTTCTCAAAATTATCATATGGATATTGATTTTTGAATAGCTGTTTATTCTTGTTGTTGATGGGGGTTTCAGATACTTGAAGGAAGACAAGCCACATGGTTCAGCTGGTGGGCTTTATAACTTCAGAGATCTGATCATGGAAGATAGCCCGGTATTTGCCTTTGACTTTTGCTTTGTCTCTGATTCATAATTACAAACTTTTACTCTTTAATATTATTTCTATTATTTAATATCTCTTTAAATTCTCTATCTGCTCTACTTTTCTTGGTTTACTTTGAAATGAAATGTGTTAAAAATCTGATACTGATTCTGAAATTTTGTGTGGCAGTCACATATTTTCTTGCTCAATTGCGATGTTTGCTGTAGTTTTCCACTGCCAGAAATGCTTGGTAATTGCTTCCTTCTTGAAAAGATGGGATCTTTATTTTTTGTTGGGCTTCTAGTGAAAATCTATAATTTGCCTGTTCTTATGTTCTTTCTTAATGTCTTGCATGTACAATTTTTTGTGAAGCAGTAACTTCAAGTTCTTAGTAGTTGATTTATACTAGGCTTGCCAAAAAAAATTATCACTTTCTTTACCTGTTTGCAGAGGCTCACAGAAGGTATGGTGGGATGGGAACAATCTTAGTGATCAAAGTAGGTTTAACACATGCAGAAGCAAAATTCTGCGAGAGCATCATTATTTGATGTTATTATTTATGTGGTCTTTTCCGTGTTTGGGCTTCAATCTTCTTTCCATGTGCAGGTTTCCGCTGAGACAGCAAATGAGTTTGGAGAATTGGTAGCTGATCCAGTCACCAATGAACTGTTGCATTACACAGAAAAACCTGAAACTTTTGTATGTAAAACATGCAGACATTCAACTCTTAGCATATTCTTAAGCATTGTTGTTTCCTTATCTGGTGAATTGACTTTTGAAGTTCTTTTCTTCCCTGTTTTCTCTTTGGGTGGTCTTATATTTTGATGTAATGCAGGTAAGTGACCGAATAAATTGTGGTGTCTACATATTTACCCCAGATATTTTCACTGCCATCCAGGAGGTTTCCACTCAGAGGAAAGACAGAGGTTAGTGATATAGGTCTCTCAGAAAATGATTCATATTTAGTTTACAGATTCTCCAAACTCACAAGGATATGCTGTATAACTATTAGGGTCTAGAACTCCAATTTGATACTTATTTTGAATTTGTGCCATTGACTCTCTTTTTATTTTTATTTTTGGGGGGAATGCAATACATTTAGCCTGGTGTTTAATGAAACTATGCATCAGTATTTAACATGCTGAAATCTGAATTCTCATTTTGTTATTTGCAGCTAATCTGAGACGTGTATCCAGCTTTGAAGCCCTCCAGTCAGCAACAAGGTTTGACCTTTTTACTAGCTCTGAATTTTCCATTGGTGTTTTTATACTCAACTAATGTAGCAGTGACAGCAGATATACAGTTTAGCAGTGCTATACTACATAAATAACCTATTGCTCTATTTAAGCCCAGCATAATGTCTGCGGTAAATCTATTCTAAAAGTTGTGGTTGATTTGCAAATTTATGCTAATGAAGCACAGCATAAATGCTCCATTATGGATTTCAATATATCCTGGGTCAGTTAAATTGTAAAAAAGTGTGCAAATTAGTTAACTGGAAAATGTGATTATTGGCCCTGTGTAATCAAAAGGGAAAACTGTTTGGCAAGTGGCCTAAGGTCTTTATTTCTTTAAACAAATGTCATTTTCTCAATTCTGAACTTGGAGGGGTGCTTTAGAATGTAAATGCTTAAGGTTAAGTAGGTCTAAAACAAAGTACATGGAGTGTAAGTTTAGTAAAAGGAGAAATAAAAATGGAGTTCTAAAAATTAACAATCAAGAGATACCAAAGAGTGAATGATTTCGATATCTTGGATCAATAATTCATAATAATGGAGACATTGAAAATTATGTGAATTATAACATAAAAGTAACGTGAATGAAGAGAAGTGCACATAAGGAGTATTGCATCATTGTGGAATACCAATTAAGCTAAAGGAAAAGTTTTACAAGACTGCTATAACACCAGCCACCCTATATGGTACTGGATGTTGGGTTATTAAAAAGTAACATGTTCATCAAATGCCTATTAGCTAAAATGAGAATGCAAAGATGGATAAATGGAAATACAAAGAAAACTAAGATTCAAAATGAAGAAATCCATTTAAACATTGAGGCTGCTCCTATTTAAGAAAAGATGAAAGAGAGTTTCCTGTAATGGTTTGGTTATATATAAAGGAGAGCAATTAATGTATTGGTGAGTAAGAGTAATTTGATCCAAGTCAAGGGAATGAAGGGAGAGGAAGACCTAAAATTATAATAGTAGTAGTAGTAGTAGCAGTAGTAGTAGCAGTAGTAGTTAAAAATGACATGTTAATTAAGGAGGTAATAGAGAGTATAACTTTGGATAGAATTACCTGGCAAAGAAGAATACATGCGATAAACCCCGATTAGCCTCTTGAGGATCCATAGCTGCTTGACTGTTTTTCTTCTTTTTTTGGGTATTAAAAATCAATATATGCTTTACCCAGTAACTCTTGCAGTCTTGCTATATGTCCATGTAATGTTCTTCCTCTGCATTAGTGTTAATTTTCTGCCTTTGCTCTGGGTTCACAAATGTCTCCTTGTTACACAACCTGCATTAGTGGGGACTGTTGTTATAAACATATATTCATGGAGTTAGGGATGTGTTTGATGTGTGCTTTGAAAACCCAAGTTGGGTTATTGGGGTCAGATTGTGACAACCTATGGGGATTTTTACTACAGAATCTACCAGATCTATTTCTGTAATACCATCTGTTATTATACAGTTTAAACTTAACTAGTAAAACTGTCACTGTTTCTGAACTTTGGATTTAATAGTGATTTCTCTCAATTTCCTGTCCTGATATAAGTGTTGCTTCAACAGGAGTCTTTCCACAGATTTTGTAAGATTGGATCAAGATATTCTGTCACCCCTTGCAGGGAAGAAGCAGCTATATACATATGAGACTTTGGACTTTTGGGAACAGATCAAAACTCCTGGGTAAGCCTGACAACAAGGTGTTGTATTGTTATAACCTAAGCCACTCCAATCAGGGTCATTATATGAGAGTTGATGCTTGCAGGATGTCCTTGAAATGTTCTGGTTTATATCTTGCACAATTCCGGTTCACCTCCCCCCATCTTTTGGCACATGGGGATGGTACCAAGAGTGCTGCCATTACTGGTGATGTTTATGTTCATCCATCAGCAAAAGTACATCCGAGTGCTAAGGTGATCTCTCCCTTCTCAGTCTGACTTAATAATGCCTCTGACTAGTTTTACTGGTCTATGCAAGCTCCTCATTTCGATGGTTTCTGATGTTTTGGAAATCACATACCCGTGTCACTGTTGTACAATTATATTACTAGTAGAATAGGCAATTTTTCCTGTGATCTTTTGCAGTTTTTTGATGTTTCATTTTGTGTGTGTTGGGGGGGTGGGGAGGGAGGAGATAGCAGGTGGGTATACTTAAAATCAATAGGTAGAGAAGTAATTTTTGCTTCTATCTAGTTGGATTGGAAATAATTTTATATTTATAACTATAGACCTTTCTGCTGTGGTGAAACAGATCGGTCCCAATGTCTCGATATCTGCAAATGCTCGTATAGGAGCTGGCGTAAGGCTCATCAGTTGTATCATCCTTGATGATGTTGAAATTAAGGTATATAACCAAATCAAAGGGTATGACATGCATGCTTAAGTTTAACTAAGCTTGACATTTTTACTTATTGGTTTTCAGGAAAATGCCGTTGCTATTCATGCAATTGTTGGGTGGAAGTCTTCTGTTGGGAGATGGTCCAGGGTCCAGGCAAGTTCAGAAACTTGATTTTGTTTTGATTTTAAAGTAATATGATATTTTTGTTGGTTAAGAAAATGTGCCTTTTTATCATCCAGTTCTGAGCTCCAATAATATCACTGCTATAATGCAAGTGGAACATTTGGCAGCCTGTTGCATAAAAGGACTCATGTCCAACTCCCATGCCACACATGTAACAAACACTTTCTGCATCATAGTTTAAAATTATACGTACACGATAAAGTGATTTGGCTCTATCTTATCAAAATGAATATATCCAAGTAGTCATAGATCTTTCTTCTTACACATGAAGTTTGATTTTTCAGCTATTTTTTCTAATATTTTTCATTTAAAAGAGGTTAAGAAAGGAAAAAAAAAATCTATCAAAGCTTTTACTGTTTAACTCAATTCTGCAGAAAGTCTGTCTCTTGCTTCTTTTGTTTGGTTTGGAAATTGTTGCAATTGACATTCTAATTTTGGTCAAGTGATTTCAGGCTAGTGGAGATTACAATGCAAAACTTGGGGTTACAATACTTGGTACTTTCCATAATTTTTTATGCACTCCCTCCATTCCTAAATAAGGATCTTAAATTTACAGTGCACTGATCACTATTACAATGCAGGTGAAGCTGTAACTGTTGAAGATGAAGTAGTGGTGACTAGCAGCATTGTCCTACCAAACAAGACTCTAAATGTCAGTGTTCAAGACGAGATAATTCTGTGATAAAACAAGACCAGTTTCATACCTATCACCAGAGTCTCATTCTGTCACAAATTAGTGTTATTCTTTACTCATTAATGATATAAGTCAAATACATTAAGTTGCTTTTTGCCCTTATGTATATTGACATTGCTTCGATAAGAATAAGCGTTTAGATTGGCTGCTATTTTATTTTAGTGCTGTTAATATTGGAGCATCGGTCCAATAATGCATAAAGAGTGAATAATCAGAATGGAGATAAAAGATGATCATCTTTAACAGAAATGAGGGGTTTTCATTTTATAGTTGTTCTACCAAACGGCCAAAATTGCAGAGTCCTCAGACACAGTCAAGCAAGACAGCAAGAGTGAGTCATCTTCCTAAAATAGGTTAAGCTTGCAGAATTGATAATCCTGTTTTAACAGGATCATTGGTGAGAACAGTGGCAAGGAACATCGTATATTTCATTTGTAACGGCCTATTGGGCTTAGGCTCAACTGTTCAATGGTTTAAAAGAAATGGCAAAATGTGATTTGGCTCATTGTTGGAGGGTGGGTATGCTATTCAAAGCGAAATGTTCAAGGTGGCGCAAAGCACACAAATTTTGTTCTAGAGAAATTAACCCTCCCTCAGGATGATCTAATTGCTTGTTATAAGACTATGGATTTTATAGGAATCATAACAGATAAAAAGAACTCCAGAAAGAAAGTTTCTAAAATAGGAGAACTGTATCTAATGCATACAGGACAACATTAATCATCTATTGAAATACATGAGATTAAGAAACGAAGAAAATGCATTTGGAATCAATGCATACAGGAACCGGGGAAAAAAAATGTGTGAGACTGTAAAGACAAGGAAGAAATGAAGATCCCGTGGGTGGCCGTTCTAAGTTGTTGCATAAAGAACATGCATACAACACGGAGCCACTCTTTGTCAAATCACTAATCAGTACAAAGAAAAAAAAAATGGTATTTTGTTGCTGTACTTATTCATTGGGAGCTCATTGGTAGGAAGTATCAAGAAATCTGTATTGGCTTCTTTCCAGCAACTTCTGAGTACCATGATTTCCATGCTTCCACGTAATGGGAGAAGAGGTCTTTCAAAGCTGCAACATTATTACAACTATCCATCAGTATATGCACAATAAGTAGATATAAATACATAATAGACAATTGAATTGGCCAAGAACACCTCAGAAAATCCAATTCTTAGAAACTATGGTATCCATTCCATGGCAATTGCTCTTATCATCAACCTAAGTGCACATTTAGTGTTACTTTAAGAAGTAGAATTTCAGCTATAAATCTTATAACCTAAGAGCTTTTGAAATACAAAGTTTTAACTGAAAAACCCTAGAGCATTTTCAAAATTTTGCAAGTTATAATAAATAGTGCTTTGAAGTAATAAATGGTAAATGTTAGGGTTTACTCCTAAGAGTTTCAAATTACTTTCCCATATAAAGATATAAGAGGAGCCTCTTAAAACTCTTTGGTGAGTTACCACAACAGTTTAGCATGTTTTTAAAAAAAGATGTATTCCAAGTTAATCAGGACCTCTAAGCATAAAAAATGGAGATCAAAAAGATGCAGAACAAATTTAGTGGGGCTATGTAAGTCACCTTCAGAGATGAAAGATGACTTCTTGACCTCCTTTTCACTCGATTTGCTAATGTGAATCTAGATCATAGACAACATACTTAAACTAGTGGGATCTCTACTAGAAAGAATAATTTTCAAATTGCCATGACTCGGGGCCTAGAAGATGCATTTCACTGAACTGTAAAAGAGCAGAAATGATACCTTGGTTTTGATATTGAGGACGATGGGTAGAAGCAAGACTTTCCCAGTCATGAACTCGCCTTACACTGTTATTCTCGGGGGCACCAACTTTGGATACACTGGCAGGAGCGAAAGGACCAAATTGGTAGCTCTTTAAAGTCTGTTTTGAGTCATGTTCGGAATTGCCTCTATCAAGATCATGTACCAAACTGTCAAATTTCCCTTGTTTTTGTACTTTCAGATCCTGGTTTAAATTCGTATCAAATAAAGACTCTACTTTGCTCCTCTTAAAACCGACGTTTGTGATATCACTTCCAAACATTCTTTTCCTAGAATCAACCGGAGCTTGCTCATTCTCAGCTTTCCCTCTGCACCCTAACCACCTGAATGCAGGTTTCCTGGTGTCTGTTGTATGGGTCTGCATATCATTCAAGAAACATTTGACGGATGAGCAAATGATGGTGATAGGGCGAAACTCAATTTACTAATTCAGTTAAATTGTAGATAACTGAAAAGCTCAAATGTAAACAGGTTTCACCTTCACATTTTTCTCAGCAAAGGTTTTTACCTTCTCAATCAGTTTCATTGAAGATAACACATTTGCAATATCATATAGACGCCTTACTTTTGCTGCAAAGATCAAACACCATGTAAGTTAAAGAGTTTCAGCTCCATTTCAGTCAGTGGGAAGAATTCAGGAAGCAAAAGACAGAATTTATTACTTCTCATTATTGAAGAATTGTGGGCATCCCCAAGCAATAACTTTGCAGCTTCATCAAGGGAGATCAATTTCGCCTATAGAATCATTTGGAAACAAAGTCATAACTTATTACAAGGCAAATAAATGACAGGAATATAAAAAAAATAGAAGGATCCTCACATTAGAGCAGACAAAGAGCTTGACAAAATTTTGTGTAAGAAGTGCCAGTGACTTTTCCCTCCGATTATCTGTGAAAAATCATAAAAAGCAGAGTTGCAGTCAAATTTCTATTCCACTACTATTTCAGGTTGTTCAATTCAAATTATAATGACATTTCTTAATAATAATAATAATAATAATTGTAATCGTAATTATAATTATGATAATTAATCCACACACAGAGGAACTATTCAATTTCCAAGCCCTTGAATTAACTCTAAAGACAGTCCTAAGACAAACCAATTTGATAAGGTTACATGGAGTAATCAAATTCACATAATCAAGCTCAACCTAAACTTGCTGCCTTATATCATATCTGACCCATCAAAGCAATGAAAATTTGTTTGCTTCAAAACTTATGCTTAGGATAATCTGTGACTCAAAAACACTTACAAACATTGCAATCTTAAGTAAACAGAACATAATCAAAACTACAAACAAAAAAGGGTTCCAAAGAGAAATACCTTTTAGCAAGCATTTGACAGCACCGTTAGGGTTTGACTTGTCATTCTGACTTCCAGTACTGGGATTGGACAGTCTTTCATCATCATCCTCGTCATCTGAAACCTACCCAAAATACCAAACAACAATTAAAATTAAAATTGCCCAAAACAATTTTCAAAACCCAAATAATTATAGAGAAGGAAAAGCACTTAAAACCCTATAAATTCTCATACTTTGGCAAAGTCATTGCCATCAAAGCCATTGGTATTTTCTCTCATTCCCTCTTCCTGAAACAGTACCAAACACACAAATCAGAATTCTTTTCCAAATATTTAAGCTTCAAACTATATCTTAGATAAAATAAAAATAAAATAAAAACCTTGAGTTCCTTTAAGGCTATGGGGATTGCACCAAACCCCTTCCAAGTATATTGATTCTTGGCTCTTCTTGCAAGAACCTAAAAGAATTGAACCATAGAAACACAAAAGCTTTAAGTATGGCAAAATTCAATAACTACGAAATAAAGATGAAAATTTTTTTTTTTTTTTTTTGAAATAGAAGGTGAAAAAATTGAATGAATTTCTCACCCCAACACTCTCCAACACATTCACAATATCGTAAATTCTTCTCCTCTCAACCCCTGCAAAACGCCAAAAAACCATCAGATCCAGACTCCAAATCATATACACGTATGTACGTACGAAAATTTGTTGAAGATTTTGTGAACCTAATCGAGAAGCGGCATCGTCGAGGCCGATCAAGCGGACGTCATTGCGATCGTACAAGCTCAAGAAACTGCAAGAGGAAGAAGAATGAGAAATTAAAGAAACAAACTCTTTGAAGACAGAAGAAAATAGAGAGAGAGAGAGAGAGAGAGAGAGAGAGAGAGTTACTTGGAGCACAAGAGGCCGAGGGACTTTTGCTTGCGGCTGTACGTGTGGTGGCGAGATGAGGTGTCGAGATCAGTAGAAGAAGAAGGCAAGGGCACCGCCATGGGTGGCGGCTGTTGTTGTTGTTGTGGCGGTGGCGGTGGTGGTTGTTCAGATCTGTGTGGCTGTTGCAACGGCGGAGAATCTGGCGGCGACACTGACGTAGATGAAGGCAAAGATGAGGCCATTTGGATCTAAGCGTTTGTGTGTATGTGAGAGAGAGAAGCAAGTACAGGCTTTTAAGAGAGGAAGAGAGAGAGGAAGGACCGTTAAGAAAAGGGGGGGAAGAGAAGGGTTTGACGAATGGCGGGGTTCCAATTTTTAAAATATTTGCGAGCGTTTTGGTTTTGGATCCAATAGTTTTTTCTTTTTTTCCGCTAGCTTCCGTATCATTGTTTCCTTTCATTCTCTCCTTCTTCTTTCTTTTTTTTTCGTTTTTTCGAATGTTAGAATAAGCGGGAATTTGAATTCGGAGACAGGCGCCTACGAATCTGCCTATTTGAAATACCGGATTTGCCCCTAATGGGTTTTTTTGAATTTTTTTTTTGGGCATAGAGTAGCGAGGCTTTGTTTATTGTTTCTCAATACCTGTAATGTTATTTAAACAATAAAAACTATTGTTTTAGTTACACTATCAAACAACCCTTAAACCATTCACATCAATTGGTGGTACTCTTCTTCTTCTTCTAGTGGGTTGCTGTAAAATTGGTTGTGGTGGTTGGATGGTGTTGGGTTGGTGGTTTGGGTGGTTCTCTTCTTCTTTTTGTTCTTGTTCTTCTAGGTTGCTATGGACATTAAGGAAAGGAGAGTCTTTAACAAGAGTAGTGGTGAGACCAAAAAAATATATAATAATAATAATAAACTAATGTTATACACAACTATAGTAACCATATATATATACCGGTTAATATAGAAAATGTTTATATTTACACATTTATATACTCACTGATGTAGGTAGTTTTGGGGCAAAATTGTGTAAATTTCACTATTTTTTCTATTTATAAGCACTTATGTGAATGCTATCATATTGTGAAAGAGGGAAAGCTTTATGAAAAATTAGTACTTTCTTACAAGGGGGGAGCTTGTGTCCAGTGGCCAATGCCATTGGACATGTTGCGATGTAGACACATGTCCGTATCCTAATATATCCAATGGCAACTGGCCACTGGACACAAGTCGTTCCCTTCTTACAATAAGGCCATCTTGTTCTCATGGAGCATTCTTGTGAGCTCCACATAATTAATTAAGTATTCTACAAAAGTTTGTGTTGATGCCCTAGTTAAAGAGGAAGAACCATCTAATTGGTCTATTTCTAATGTCATCGGTAATGTTTTTTTATTTAACCTCATAATGCATCTAAATTTTCTATTGTTCTTAAAACTAGTTTCTCTTATAATAATTGCAATATGCCTCTTGCGGTTCTGGAAAGTCTTAAAAAATCAATTAAGTCTTATAACTTTCAAGTTTATTCAAATTAAATATTCCAATAGATTATATATATATATATATATATATATAATTTTATTTTTGTTCTTGTATTATTCTCCTATAATTTCTAAGTTGATAAAATCTGAATTTGATAACAATCCAAATACTTCATCTAATCATTTTATTATAATTTATCTATAATTTCTAAGTTGCTAAAAATCTTAATTTGATTGCAATCCAAATTTTTCATGTAATCTATTTTTTAGACTTAAGAAAAATAGATATAATATTTTGTTCTTATCTTTTTCTCCTATAATTTATTAAGTTTTACATATTATTGTTTTTATTTTTATTTTTATTTTTGGTTCTTATCAATTACTTTTAGTGTTTTGGCTGAGCCAAATTTATCAACTACTTTTAATATTTTAATAAAACATACATTACCGTCACTTTTTTTTTCTTTGGATTTTCTCTTCACACACCATCAAAAAAAAAATTTCTTTAGATTTCCTCTTCACATGCCACTTTTTTTTTGGATTTAAATTTCAGCCTCACACCTCCACAAATTAAATTGACATTAAATTTTTTGTTCATATCAACTTCTTCAATGTGAACTGTGTGCATGTATATATACTACATAATAAATACTCTTCCACTATTAGCCACTACTTTATTGGTTATTTAGAAAGGCCACTACTGTCAATTTTGCAACTTAAGTAACTGGAAAACTTCATTCTCCGAAACCCGTGAGAAAGAAATAAAAACAATAAACACACTTTTCGGATTTTCAAAACTTATTCATATAAGTGATAAAGATTAAATATATAAGTTATAAAGATTAAGTCATACTTTATTTCAACAGGTAAATTCTCGATTGGAATTTTAATCTGATGTGAGACTTGGTTTTTGAAGGGGACTCATTGATTGTTGTACAGGCTCTAAAGCAAGTTTCAAAAGCTCCATCAACTGTTTATAGTGACATATGGGATGCTAGCTGAATGCAATGAGTTTAGGAAAATGTCTTTCTCTCGTGTTAAAAAGCAAGGCAATAAGTCTGCTCATTTATTGGCAAAACAAGTTCTTGGCTTGGATGATTTCTCTGCTTAAATTGAAGAGTGTCTTTGTTTTTTAGAACAAGCTATTGTCCATGATGTATTTGTTTCTTTATCTTCATAAATAAAGTTTTAGTCTTTCTATCAAAAAAAAAATCTGATGTTTTATTTTGCAGATGGTTATGGCATGCTTCAAGTCTACAAGTCTTCCTATCAAATCTAGAAGGAATGGTCACGAGAATACAACATAATGGCATTGAAAATTTTATCGGAGTTCTTACCAATGAATCTACAGATCTGGGTACGTTGTCTTTTAATTTGTTCGCTTTCTACATTTTTTTTTTATTAAGCACACTATTTATGGACCTTAAATTTACAAATGTTAGTGTGATATTACACTTGCTCACTGTGTTGAGGATGAAAATTTTTATCCAACTGTCCCACCAAATATGATAAATATTGGTAACTTTTTCACTCTTAAATTTCCAGGTTTTGCCTAGATCTGATCTCCAATTAATTAATTTTTTTTTTCACTTTTATTGGCGTGCCGAATAGCTCCATAGATCTTTACTAAAAATTCTTTGATTAAATTGCAAATTACACCCCCTAAAGTTGTTGGGAAATTGCCTCAAATTTCAATTGTGACTTAGAAAGTTAATTAGGTTTCCTAGTTGAATAAGGAAAAATTAATTTGGGTTTCTTTGTTGTAGAAGGAAAAGCTATTTCTTAGTGTGGAATGAAGTCTATTCCTTCTTAAAGAGGTAATATATTCCTAGTCTAAGAGGGAATAGACTCCTTGTTAAAGAGGTAATGTATTCCTAGTCCAAGAGGGAATGACAAAAGAGTCTTATAAATAGACAATGCTACAAAGAATTTGATGGCTTTGACTTTGGCCCAAGGGTCTTCCCTATGGGGAGAGGGAAAATAGAGCCTAGAACCAAGAAAGAGAAAATGGATTTTTGCTTGGGAGGAACACAAGAGGAAGATGAGAGTAAGGTAGCCTTCGAGAAGACACAAAGAGAATATGTGCAGCAACAAGGATTGTTGCATAAGAGAATTGAGAGAGCCCCCAAGATGAAGCTGCTTAGAGAAAAAGAAGACAGCCAAGAGAGAGAGTTATGCGTGGAGAAAAAAATAAAAAGGTGAGAGTAAAGTGTTGCCGCATTTGAAAGAGATAATTAGTGTGTGTATGAGAGTAAAGAAAAAAAGAGAGATTTTTCTTTAGCAGTGAGACATGTACAAGAATTATTATAATTGATTTGATAATAGTGAAATTATTCGAAATTTGTTCCGTGGTTTTTTTTCCCTTCAAGAAGAAATGGTTTGTTATTTTGGATTACTAATATTGTTGATAATATTATTTGGGACCCAACAAAAGTTTGAGGTGTTTGGATTTTACATTCTGAAATTTCAGAATTTAGATTTTAAACTCTGACATTTTAAAATTTGAATTTTACCCTCTAAATTTTAAGGGTATTTAAATTTTACGCTCTAAAGTTGAAGAGTGTTTGGATTTTATACCCTAAAACAGTAAAGTTTCAGAATTTAGGGGGGTAAAATCCAAATACTTTCAAACTTTAAGGGATAAAATCCAAATTATGAAATATCAGGGTGTATAATTCAAATATCTCAAACGTCAGGGAGTAAAACCTAAATTCTGAAATTTCAGGGTGTAAAATCGAAACACCCCTAAACTTTAGGTGTGTAATTTGCAATTTACCCAAATTTTTTTTTTTTGGAAATTACTGTTTTAAGTGCATAATTAATGAAAACTATTAATCTTTACCAAAAAAAAAAAAAAAACAAAACAAAAAAACAAGTGCCGGCACACTTGCAAAGGCTAATATAAGTGGGGAAAGTTTTTTAGTCATTGCCTCTTGTACTTGTATAATTTCCTTTTCCGAGTGGGAGAAGGTTTGTGCACCGACCTTGTATAATTTTTCTATAAATAAGCAACGAGTAAATAATCCTTAGATCACTGTGTTAAGATTTAGATAGCAAGAAAATACAAAGATGGATAGTGTAGTAGTGAGAAAAGTATGGAAAGAAAATCTTGTGAAGGAGTTCGAACTCGTCAAGGTAGCATTGAGGAGCCACCGCATGATGTCAATCGACACAGAGTTTCCTGGTGTTGTCTACCGACCTGCTAACGTCGACGGGCACGACCTCGGAAAACTCTCTCCGAACTGGAACTACCAGGTTATCAGAGACAACGTGAACTCCACCAACATTATCCAGTTGGGTCTTGCTCTTTGCGACGACAAAGGCTGTCTTCCTGATTTCGGTACCGAGAGTCAGTACGTGTGGGAGTTCAACTTCAAAGATTTCGACGTCTACAATGATCTCCAGAACCCTGAATCGATCGAGTTGCTTGAGCGCCAAGGAATCGATTTTGACAAGAACTTGAAGGAGGGTATTGACTCTGCCGACTTTGCTGCGTTGATGTTGGAATCTGGGTTGTTGGGCAATCACTCTGCTTTCACTTGGGTCACCTTTCATGGTGCCTACGACGTTGCCCACTTGATGAAAATCTTGATTCGGCGACCACTGCCGTATGATCTGACGGGGTTTATGATCATGGTGCAGAGTATGTTTGGGAAAAGGCTTTTCGACATGAAGCATATGATGAAGTTTTGTGATGGCCTTTTTGGGGGTTTAGAGAAAGTGGCTAACGCATTGGGAGTGCAGCGTTTGGCTGGGAAGAGTCACCAGGCTGGTTCGGATACCTTGTTAACTCTGCAGACTTTCAAGAAGTTCTTGGACGCGTACTTTAAAGAACAGAACAATGGTGGACTTAGACATAATGGGCATTTGTTGACAAGGATGCAGTGTGTTCTTCACGGCTTGGAGTTGAATAATGGCTTTCATCAATCGAATAATGCCGGCATGAAGATAATTAATCCGTTTAGCCATGGCTTTCATAGGTTAAATCTGAATAGTGCTGGCTTGAAGATGATTAATCCGTTTAGCCATGGCTTTCACGTGATAAATCTGAATTTGTGCAGACAAACATCTGCAATATGTAATTGATTTTCATTCAAAAAGTTTTTTTTGATTATTCTTTTGTGTGTTTTTGGTTTATAATGTCAATACAGGGTTAAATCTTTTTCGTTTCAATTTGTTTAATTTTATTTTGTTTTCCTGGTTCTTGATTTTAATACGGGCGCAAACCTGGGTCAATATCTATTATAACACATGACTATCAAAATAACATCGCTATTTACTACAAAGAAAATATAAATAACATCGCTATGAATTATTCTTGCCTGTGTACGAAAGAATTACTCAGCAGACGGTAATCAAATGGGAACAATTTGCAAATTGTTACACCTCTTTAAGATATTGGAGTAGCTATAGGAAGTCACATCCTACACCTAAACAATGTTTTGATTGTGAACCAAATGGTCACTGCACATAGTATGTAACCCACAGTATGTATTAAGTAAAGTGAAAAGAAGAGAGAATCAATATACGGATATTTACAAGAAAAAATGAAATGATACGACATTCTGCAGCGTATGAAGTTCTATATACAAGGTGTTCATGTTTCAATTTTTGAAAGAAACCAAAAAAAAAAAAAAAAAAAAAAAAGACACTATCCTCAATGGTATCGCAAGGCAGAAGCATGGACCTAAAAACACTTACATAGGAATGACTTTCATGTATGATCAAAACCAGTTCAAATGCTTTGGTAATAGTTAACTATACCTATAGCTAACACCTGAACCTTTGGGCTAAAAAAGGAATTCCCTTTGATAAATGGTTCTACTAGGTGCCAGCAGATTCACAGACGGCCCCAGCTTTCAAATGAACAAAAAATTACTATGTCAGTCAGCAACGATTTGAGACCACCATAATCCCTGATGCTCATCTTCCTCCCTAAAGGAGCCAAAGCTGTGCATCATCCAGCCCCCTCTTGCAACAAATGAGTTAACATCAAAACCAAATATCAATCTGATTGCTGAAGTATGTTCACTCTATCACGAAAAGGAAAAGACGATCCAAGAAAGCATCCTATTTCAACACAGCCCTATCCACACCTTTTCTTCTCAACCCTACAACAGTGCGTGTATTTCAAACGGTGTCTTGGAAAGAAACTTGAATTTCGGAACTACCCCTTGGCTTGATAACTGATGCAGTGGCCAAGCCCTGAAGCAATTTCACAACATCCACAGTATCGTCAAGATAGTACCTAGCTTTGCTTGGTTTTTGGCCAACCGTACATGCAAAGATCTCTGGTGCTGCAGGGAGACATGATTCATTAGCTATGCTTGATATGCTTTCAAACATGTCCTCATCAGATCTATCATCCCCAATGCACATCACAAAATCAGGTTGTTTCCCATTACTAATCATGGCAGAGAGAACTTTCTCTGCAACTAGCCCTTTAGTAACTCCCTGCAAGGTGGATGCCAATGTTAGACACTCCAAAAACCAACCAAGAACAGGGACACAGAAGAGAGAGAGAAAACATGCATACCTGTGGCTTTACTTCAACAATATGCTGGCCCCTCTTAACAACTACAGGCTCATTTGCTAGTACACTCTCAAGATGGTCCAAAAGCTCCTTGGCCTGGCAAGTCCCAAAGTCAGGATCAGCATCTTGATGGTGCCATACCAAGGCACTCTCCTTGGCCTCTATATTGGAGCCATCAGTTGTCTCCGTGTATGATCTCATTACAGGTTCTGCAATCCTTTTCCAATCAAAATCTGTGGCTATGGGACTTGTTTCCCAATTTGATGTCCTACTCCACCTAGAATTTGAATCATAGTAAATATGAAATTAATACTTGTTGCCAATTATCTGAAAAACATCATTTTGATAAAGGGACACAGCACATTCAATGCACTTGAAAATTACCTTTATTAAATGGAACTCCTATTTCATGTAGGAAAATGTATTAGAAACGAAAACTACAAATTAGCACCCATAATTATGAAAATATAGCATACCTTATGAAGTATCCATGCTCAGCTGCAATACCGAGATTCTCACATTGAGCAAACCATTCATTAAGTGAGTCTTTCCCTCTACCACTAACTATGAACACTGTGTTCTTAGGGTCATCACAGAGGTTGTTCAGAACAGAAATAACTTCAGGGGATGGGGTTTTAACAATTGAAGCTTCGGGCACTACTGTACCATCATAATCCAAAAATATTGCTCTTCTATTCGTCCTGCTATATGCAGAGACAATGTGATCAATAGAAAGCTTCCGGAAACTTGGGGATAGAGATAAAACTCTAAAACCCAGACCAAATCCAAGGCCCCAACAACGTTTACTGTAGTGATCTTTGCATGCTCGATCCAAATCCTGCACAAAAGCGCGGGACCAATAAGCCACATCATGAGTGCTAATATAGCGAAAGTGTTTCTCGTGCCGCAACTGCTTCTCTAAATCAGGCATCGTGATTGCCGAATACAGTGCATTGGCTACAGCACCAGTATCCCATGGGTTCACCTTAATTGCCCCACTTAGCGATGGTGAGCATCCTATGAACTCTGAAACAACAAGTGTACTAGCACGACAAGAAGCAGAGGCAATTCCCAGAGCTTCATCCATTTTTGGAGTCCCTTGCCTACAAACAGTATACTTGTATGGGACTAGATTCATACCATCCCTCACAGCATTTACGATGCAACATTCTGCCAAAGCATAATAGGCAGTCTTCTCATAGGTAGGGACCTTACGGTCAATTAGAATAACCGGTTCATAGCCTGGAAAACCAAAATCCTCATTTATCCTTCTGGTAGTCATATATGTCTCCCTTTTTGCTTCTTGAACATCTTTCCCTGTGCTCCTTGCAGGATTTATAATTTGCACCAGGACAAGTTTGCCCCGTAACTCTTCATGCTGCTGCAAAAGCTGTTCCATGGCTAATAATTTTAGACTGATGCCTTTGAATATGTCCATGTCATCGGCACCAAGAATTAGTTTTTTCCCCTTGAATTGTTTCTGGATCTCTTTGGCCTTCATGGAAGAAGATGGGTGATTCAATGCAGATTCAAGTTGACCCATATGAATCCCCACAGCCAAAATTTTGATATACACAGTGCGTCCAAAATATTCAAGTCCAATGTGGCCCCGCTTAGATTCAAACACCAAGCCCATCAGTCTACTGCAGCAAGATAGAAAGTGGCGAGCATAATCGTATGTATGAAAACCAATCAAATCAGCATTAAGCAATGCTTTCATGATTTCTTCCCTGACTGGCAGAGTCCTGTAGATTTCTGATGAGGGAAATGGGCTATGGAGGAAGAAGCCAAGCTTGACTCGATTGAAAGCCTTTCTCAAAAATGTAGGGAGAACCATGAGGTGATAGTCATGAACCCATACAAAATCATATTCCGGATTGATCACCTCCAGAACCTTGTCTGCAAATATTTTATTAGCAGAAACATATGCCTGCCAAAGCATCCGGTCAAAGCCATTGCCATGGTCTGGGCAAATAGGCAGCATGTAGTGAAAAAGGGTCCACAAATATTGTTTACAGAATCCATGATAGAATTTCTTTTGAAGGTCAGGAGGAAGGAATGTGGGCACACAATTAAAATCCTCCAGCAGTTTCTGGGAAACTTCTTCTTGCTCACTTGCATCTACATCAACCTTCAAAGATCCCACATATACAACATCATTGTTAGATGAGAAACCATCCTTAAGCTGTAAATAAAGTGAATCCTCATCAAAACTAAAGCACCATATGCCAGATTCTGGATCCTTTTGAGCATGAAGAGGGAGAAAATTTGCCACTAATATTATTTTTTGACGGGTTTTAGGGGAGAGAACATCTAAATCTCCACTACTATCTACATCAGGAATGATTCCAGGAGCAGTCAACACCCGTGGAAGTGGTCTAGGAGTTTGAGGGAAACTCAACATATCTGCAGATGACAATTCCAGCAAACTTATGCGAGAAGACCTTGACACCATGATTGCCTGTAGGTGTTCATATATCTGTTATTTAAATTTTAAAATGCAGAACAATGAAGGAAAGATGCCCTTCCCGCCAAAAATATCGCAATGGATTAATCCAAATTAAAGAAAACCAAATACCTGCAGGAAGGCAGCAAAATACTGTTATAACCACCCTATAAAGGACAATGCCCAGCATTGGAACTATGCAATAAAATAAGCTTCCGTAAAAATCCACCATTCAATAATTACAATGGAGCAATAAATCTTTCATTTCTTATCAACTACTGGTTGAAATCTATGTATCAGGATTTTTTTTTCCTATTAGAAATGCTATATACTGCTTTCTGTGAATGTTTCTCCACCAGCAAAAGTCATTCAAACAGTCAAACTCACTAAAGAAGAAAATTTCACATGATTCTACTATAGGATGAATAACAATTTTCAAATATGTTCCCTACCGCAATGATTAGAGCTCTAAGTCTGGCACATCCTCAACTAGGAACAGCAAATGTAAGTGCGCTTAGAATGTATTTTATCAGCTATATATGTAGTTATTAAAAATGCAGGTGCCTCTTAGACAGGGAGCTTATGCCTGCTTCAACCTATGAAGCAATGAAAAAAAAAAAGGTCCCAAACCATAGTGAGGATAGAAGAAAGACATGCCTAGCTGCTATTTACAAGCAAACAAACCCACATCAAACTATGCAGAAAAGAGAAAAGATAGTCAGGATAAATGAAAGAAACCCAAAGGCAGAGCCTTGAATTCTTTCTAAAGTATAGACACCATAGAAAGGCACAATTGATCTTGCCTACAATACCCTCAAATATCAAATTATTTTTTATAAACAATTTCTATTCCATACAAATCTAACACCATTTTCAATTATACATGAAATATCCTTCGATGCTTAATTGCAGATCAAGGTTGTCAAAAAGAGCTATATGATCTTATGCTTTCATATGCTGAAATGACGCAGTTATACAGCCTACCTTGCTTCTTAAGATAACCATTGCATACATGAGGTGCATATGTTAAAATGGGAATAAAGACAGCAAAAATAAAAGACAAAATGTGTATTTACAGAATGAACATGAATAAACAGATAAAAAAATGTCAAGAGGGATACTACAGCCACAGCTTAAATAATATTGAAATTTACAATGATTAAAATCTTCAAGTCATATCTTAATTTCCATCATATTCTATAGAGAAAAGAGCTGCATTCATGTATCCACGATTAGCAGAAAACAACAAAGAGCTAAATGTTCTGACATAATTTCAAATATCTGAATGCTCAAAGACCATCTAGAGGTGACTTCTTTGCAGAGACTCATCCAAGAGGTGACTATTCATGTGAACTCAATTTATATCATGCAAGGTTTAACTAACAACAAAGGGAAGAAAATGTAGATAAAGAAACAGACAAAAACATGTATATACAATCATATAGGTAACAAGGGAAGGACTATGTGTCTATGTTTCATTGGTTTATATGAATATAGTCATTGTATATACTTACCAAAAAGTCCTTTATAATAATTCTGACCTACTTGTTAAAACGTATGAATAAAATTACTAGAAGATCAGGACAAATTTTATGAAGCCAGCGGAATGGAAAGGAATATTCTATGAAACAAAATTTATGAAGCTTGTAGAATGGTAAAAGAATATTCTTGAATTGATTTTTTTAATATAAAATAAAAAATTAAAGTATATTGTATCAATATACTACTTAATACACATCCCTTTGCTTCCACCGAGACCATTATTAAATCACCTTATCTGATCTTCTAATAATGGAATAGGTATATGTTCAATTTAACAAATCAGATTTGACATAAGTGGTTAATGAATTAGATTTGGATAATGATGAAGTTCTTACTTACATTCATATATATCAGACATATTTTTCCTATGGATAGGTTTATTTTTACAGATTTTAGGAGGTCGCCATTTGTCTTTAGCTCCTTGAAATTATTATTGATTCATCACTAAATCAGCTTATCTGGTTACTAATAATGGACAAAGCGGAATAATCTTCAATTAATGTAATAAATAATAGCTTCTTGGCCATTCATTGGTTCATCCTTATCTTCAACAGTAATGGAAATTTTTTACTAGAAATAGTATAATAAAACTCAAAAACCATTGCTCTAACCAGATTTAGTATTCCAAAACATTCACATGCAATTTGTATATTTGAGCAGAAAAATATTTCATTGATAAAATTATCACGGTATTATTTTTCTTCAAGACTCCATTTTTCTTGACCCTTCATCCTTATCCACTGTGCTAAAGAATAACTCTCATGCCCCTTGACCTTTCTTTAAAGACATATCCATCCATCCATCCACTCATACATAAACATACAGAAATTACATCCATAGAACCAAAAGAACAAAAAGACAGAGAGAGAATTATGTAACCAAACAAAAGCTAGCAGAATTGGCAATATGAAACCATAGAACCATGAGAAGTTTCAGCAAAAAATTGAAATGCCAACAAGGCAACAATCCCACGTGGAGAGAGAGAGAGAGAGAGAGATTACCAGAATAGAAACCAAGCTGATCCAACAATAGAGCTTCTAGTTAAGCGGTGTGTAACAGTAAAGATCTATTTTTCTGCAAAGAAAAACCATACCCAACAAAAGAAAAAATCCAGATAAGCAATGCAAGTTATGTTTGGTTGGCAAGAAACCCAAGAAAAGATAAAAAAAGAAAACTCTGCAATCTCACAGAAGAAAACCCAAGTTCTCATCTTTTACATTTCCAAGAGCAAAAAAGCAAAGAAACCAATGTGAACAAACTTACCAGCAGAAAAAAAAAAAAGGAAGTACAGAAACGAAATACTCCATCAGAGAAAGAAAAAAAAAAGAAGAGAGAAAGAACGTTTAGTGTATGATGTTAGGTTCGAAACTGGTGAGATTTGTGAGGAGCTTTTATGGGTTCGAAACTGACTTGAAAAAAAATAAATAGTGTGAAAAAATAATACTATTTATATATTTTGTAGGCTCCGTTTGGAATGGTGTTTGTTTGTATATTTGTTAATTTGATAAATTGTTCGTTCAACAAAGGAAGCTCTCAGATTAGATAAAATCGTAGAAAGTCAAAAAAAGAAAGATATATATGAGAGAGAGAGAGAGAGAGAGAGAGAGGGAGTGTTACAGTTGGATTGCAACCATGGTTGGTCTTACGTTAGAGTCTTGTGGATTTGGTCACCCACAAATACCCTTAACTTTCAACTTTATTAGGTGTGTACCCTTATTCGTTTCCTAACTTTTGAAACATGTGTTTTTTTTTTTTTTTTTTTTGACAAGGAAACGTGTTTTTTATATCATATTTTGGGAAAATTTGGGTGATGGGCTCAATAATTTGTAGGGTTGTATTTATTACACACATGTTTATGCATATAATACACACGGTTTTCAAAAAAAAAATAAAATAATGGAAGTTGAAACTTGTTTTTGGAATGTGTGTATACTATGTGCATTGTACTAGACATTTTTCTAATGTAAAAGACATATTGTAAATCCAAAAATTTTATATGCTTCATCTGAGTTCAAATCTTCTGTCTCACTTTTCGTATTTCACTCTACACTCTACCAATAAATATTTGTCATGTGTTCACCTAATTAATTAAATACTACTATTAATTAATAACTGTAGTATTAATGAGTCAATAATGATAGTATTTAATTAATTAGATGAACACGTGGCAAGTATTTATTACTGGAATATAGAGTGAAGCAGGAAAAGTGAGACAGAAGATTTAGACTTGTTTCATCTCTCACTTATTACTTCATAGGATTTTCAAGGTATTATAGACTTTTTTCTCCAAAAACAACAAAAGGGGTATCTCATAGTTAGGGAGATAATTAATTTGACTAAAAAAACTTGGCTACGACGTATAAAAATAAAAATGTGTTATTTATATTGTTTTATCCTCTACGACCACGCAACTTTGAGGTGATACTTGTTTTTTTTTTTTTTTAGTTGTTGAGATGATATGTTGTGAATTTGTGATCCTAATGTCGTCATTTAAAAAAATTTATTTATCATGTTGAATTAGCGCCATTCACATTCATTATCAATCAGTTTCTAAGTGTTTTGTGCTAAAAATTGTAGTAATTTCAATGTTTTCCTATGATAAAAGTGTTATTAGTAGGACCTGTTTAAAAATGATATTTAATCAATTATAACTCACTCTAACAAATTGTGAAAGATGTGCTATCACCTTTAACATTTTAATGCCATTTTAAAAAAAATTTTAAAAAAAACTATAACATTTTAACATGTAGGTGATCATTTTTTCTTCAATACTAATGTCTTTCTAAATGCTATTTTTTTTTTTTATATAAAAATAAAAAAAGCAGTTTATCTTTTGTTTAAGTGTTACTTTTGATGGCTTCATTTGGAAATCAGGACACTTGTCATCCTTGCAATGCAAAGGGTGTGATGTCCCATTTCTAATTTAAGAAATCGGTAAAATAGGTAATAAAGATAAAGAGTAGGAGTAAAGAAGATCATTCATAGGTCAGTTTTCTGTCAACCCCAAAAAAGTATCATAGGTTATTTAAAAAAACACACAAATGAAGAATACTTGGATGGAGAAATTGGCAATATGTCATCTGGCTAAGAAGAAGGGGTTAAATATGTAATTCAATATGATTAATAGTCAACCCTTGACTAAAAAAATTAGGTTAACCTCAATCCTCGAATAGAATGTTCTGTACCTAAAACCTAATTCTTTAGGCAACAAAAGAAAGACTTCATTATTACCATAAAGAATATTATCCTTCAATCCTGTTCTTGCTCTACCAATCTTTTATGTGCTATTATTATTTTGTAGGTAGAAATAATATTTATTGACTTACTCTTGGTTTCTTAAAAAAATAAGTAATGAATGAAAGCTGAAAATCCCTGGTGTACTCTGCCTGTCTGCCGACGGATAAACATAAACAATAATTGTGTGCCCACAAGTCCACAACTATCATTGTGAATCTCCCCTGTTTTTTTTGTGTTTTTCGAATTTCTCAATTTTTCAATTCTTTAAACTATCAAAACAAATATGAGTATAACAAAATAATAATCAATAGCTTTTCCTTGGAGGGAAAGACTTTTGAGACTAATAAAATTCATGAGTTTGTAATATCAATCGATACGAGTAAATTGAATTAGCTTTGATTTTCTGGTAGTAGATTGATAATAAAAAGCTGAGTTCCTTTAGTTACTTTATATTTTTTATTTTGTTTCGAATTTAGCTTGTTAAATATAAATAATAATGTGAGTGTAAATTTTTAATACCACGACAACCATACAAAACGTCAAGAGCCTTGTAAATTGTAACTCAATTGACATTTCATGGTATTTTTAATTGAAACATTTAGAATTAAAACTCTCCCTTCCCAACTGTCAATTAAAAAACAACAACTATACAAATCACCCTAATTATAATTATATATATGTCATTATATGGTTGAACAAAAAATTCTGTAACATGGGTAATGCCCTTCTACCCTCTTCTCTCAACCTTTTTAGATGCAACTGCAGTGGTTTAGAATGAGAGCAATAGCCAACTCATTATTCCATTTTATACTCCATTATTCACAGTACGTTACACATTCATTTCCCCCCTTTTATAGTGACCTAAGTTTAAAATGGAAAAATAAAAATAAGACACATGACATGCTTTAGTTGGTCAAATATAATTGAAACATTAAAAATGAAATGTATGATTTTTATTCACGAAACCCTAATCCATAGAAGGCTATAATTGATGTTAGCCTTTACAATAAAACATGTATCAGACCCCCACTAAAATAATAAGCGTAGCTCTCGTGTAATAAAATGTACCAAGTATGGTAACCGATAATTGATAACGTATAAATACGTGGGCTACTTGATTTGCTATCTTTACTTGTATTATAGTCCATCCAATGGCACCTTATGAACACAAAAATTAATATCTATTTGGTGATTATCCTCTTGATGCACGATTAGCTCTATTTACTATTAAGCTCAAAAAAAAAAATGCTCTATTTACTATAATGTGCTCACATGCCATGGAACCCACAGGTTGTGAGAGGCCTAAATACACCCAATACATAAGATAAATTCTCTCCATTCTGTTGATTTTACCCGTTCTGTGCTAAAAAATAAAATAATAATTTCTATGTGCATTATAGCTCATACTCTAGTCAAGTATTTATTGTTCTTTAATATATGTTTTTAGGACACTTGTTGATTGGACCTATCTTAGAATGAATTGATAATGAATTTGGATAATAATCCTATGAATGTACACTTAATAATTGAGTTTATAGCTATTGAGAACCCATATGGATACGGCAAAATAGAAGAGAGTGTGGGTTACGTAGAGAATAATAAGGGCAATAAATGGTCAATATGAGCTGTAACCTAATCATGACCAGCTTGGTGAAATGCAACAAATTAGTAGTTTGACTAAAACGCCTATAATGCAAAGAGAGAGAGAGAGAGATAATAAAAAGTTAGTGGAAACCACATTTATTTTGGTAGGATAGAAAAAGTGCACGCGGCTGCTCGACCACGCTATTTCATAATCTGTCATCCACTTTGGATAATCCTTACGCATTTACTTACTTCCTTTTTACCTTATTCACGTAACGTTTTCACCTTCTTCTCCTTCTTTTTTTTTTTTTTTTTTTTAATACCAAAACTGTCGTTATAATTTAGCGAGGAATGCTAAGTTTGTAATATTTTTAAAAAAAAAATTAGATGATTGGTTGTTACTGAATATTACTAATGGATAAAATATTAATTTTAATAGTTAATTTGAATTAAAAATCCGTAATATCCTGTCATTTAAGATTTATTATGAAAATATTATAAATATAACATTTATTTTTAATTTAATTTTTTTGTGCCGACAAACCAACCCGTTTAAGTTTGCAACCCATGATTAAGATGATAAGATTAAAAAAAAAGTAAAAATAAATAATTTAAAAAAAAAAAGGTTTGTCTCTTTCTTTTATTCGTTTTGGATAAGTATAAACAATAGTGTTGACATCTCTTACCTTATTAAATTGTTATAATTTGTAACTGTAAACTGTTTGCCAGTGACATAATGAGACGTAGAAGTTATTAATTCATTATTTTTTGGCCATTCTCTTGTTCTTTCTCCATCTTAATAGATAAATAATAGTACTACTTAGAGTTCTTTTACGTTTCTTCTTAAAAAAAAAAAAAAAAAAATTCCTTTTACGTTACATACATACATTAGCAATGCAAGGGTCAAAATGTAAAGTATACATGTGAAAGAACCTACCTCATGACATGTAATCCGACTCATGCAAGTTAATATATAAACCTTATTAATAATTTAAATTTATTTTTAAATTCATAAAACCTACCCAATGATTTGTAATTCAACTCATGCAAGTTAAATTATGGAATTAAAATTATTAATAATTTTTTTTTTTTGGCGAAATTCTCTTCCAATTTGAGTCATTAAAAACTATTAATATTTATGAAAAATAAGAGTAAGATAATTTTGAAATATCTAAAAAAAATGCCGTTCCTTCTAATTGGTAACTTACTATTAATCTATACAAATTTGGTAATGGGCAAAATTTAGATAGTTGGACACCCTAATTAAGGTCAATCATGTAGTGGCATTGGTCAATGTAATAATTTTATCTTTTCTCAATGATAATTAAATTTAAATTTAGGATCATGTTAACGGATTCTCTTAGGGTAATTGTTAATAAATCATAATAGGAAAATTTTGACACCACTTTTATGGGAAATATAAAAAACTGTCAACAACATTTATTATTTTATTATTCTCTCAATAAAATATTTCTAAATATAGTTCCTGATAGGGCAACGTTAATGAATTTAATTAAGAAACTTAAGACACAATGCCTTAAAAACTATACCTACATTTTATTACTTGTAATAATAATATTTTTCAAACTATTTTTTGGAGAGAGATTCAATTTATAGGGTCCACTTTTGATAAATTTTTTTTATCATCCAATCAAGACACCAATTGATTTTGATATAATTGATGGATTAAACTCATTTAATAATATGGGAGAAACATCCCTATTTTTTTTTTGAGTAAACAGTAATGCATATTAGAACACACACGAAAATAGTAATAATAGTGTTTTAAACTAGATTTATAATACATTACATAACCAGAGTATAATTACAAAATAGCCTAACATTTGCAGTTGTAGACTGGGTTTATAAACAGCGGACACTAGCCACACACAACCAATATGGGAGAAACATCCTTTTTTTTTAGTAAACAGTAATACTTATTAGAGCACATACGAAAATAGTAATAATAGTATTTTAAACCGAATTTATAATACATTATATAACTAGAGTACAACTACAAAAGGGCTTAACCTTTATAGTTGTAAACTGGGGTTATAAACAGCGGATTCTAGACACACACAACCAACGTGGGAAAAACATCTTTTTTTTTTTAGTACTCTGATTATGTAATGTATTATGAACCCGGTTTAAAACACTATTATTACTATTTTTGTGTATGTTCTAATAAATATTACTGTTTACTAAAAAAAAAAATGGATATTTCTCCCACATTTGTTGTGTGTATCTAGTATCCGCTATTTATAACCCCAGTCTACAACTACAAAGATTAGGTCATTTTGTAGTTGTACTCTGGTTATATAATGTATTATAAACCCGGTTTAAAATACTATTATTACTATTTTCGTCTGTGTTCTAATAAATATTACTGTTTACTAAAAAAAAAAACTCATTTAACAATAAAAAATTTTATCAGTAAAACTAACTAAAAATCAAATACTTTTCAAAATGTATGGCATAAAATGGAACACAATTGAATTAATTATACAAATTTTAAATTAAAAATATCTTTCACCTTCAAAACCCACCTAAAAAAAGTCTTATATAGGGATAAATAAAATAAAATAAAATGTTGTTAGGAAGACCATGGCAAAAATGTAATAATGATGAAAAGGAGGTCCCTAATAGAATTGTGCAATTCGATTTGGATAAAATCTAGGGGACAAGGATCTTTAAATGCCTTTTCCTTCCTTTACCCTCGTGGCTCCTTCCATTTTCCTCATCCTTAAATTTTAATTCTAACATTATCCCTTTTCCTTTTCCTTTTGCTTCCACAATCTCGTACGGCCTTTTCAGTTTTTCACACTTGAGACCAATTCCCCTTTAACTTTGACAACTCAGAACGCACTTGTTTCATTTTTGTTGGATATCCCACACCACGTCAGCATATCATTCAGATATTCTAATTAATATTTTATGAGTAAGTCTAGTACTACAACTAGTTTTACAATTTTACCACAATTTTGTCATGTAGCAACTTTTGAGTGTTATAATCATAGACTTACATAGGCCCACCATTTTATTTTTACTACTTACAACTCGTTATGTAGGCAAATTATGACAAAAATTGTAAAAATTATTATGATAATAGACCTACTTATATTATATATATATATATATATATACACACACTAATTCTTTAAGTACAAGTTAAAAAAACTACTATTACTACTTCTTCTTTCATTATTTGTACTCTTATTTCAAGAAGAAGGGAAAGACATGTCAAATCCATGACATGTAGCGCAGAAATTAATAAGTATCAATGCCATTCCATTTACTCAATCTCATTCTATGATATTCATATTTGTAGATTTTGTTAATTGATGTTCTAAAAATATTTATTTAATAAATATATTTATTTAAAATTATTGGGGAAGGAAAAAAAAATTGACATTTTAATTGTTTTTATATTTTTTATAAAAGTGATATTAATTTCTTTTTTAAATTTATCCATTAACAAATGTTTGAAGAGCACCTGTTAATCGAACAATTAATATAATATTTAACTTTTTATGAAAGTATATTATTTAACTATTTTATTCTAAATTTTGAAAAGTTAAATAGTAAAACATTAGATCTATTTTAATTATCTTTTTATATTTTTATAATTTTTTTTATGTTTATATTTTTATAATTTAATGGTAGGAGAATGAGTAATTTAAATACCTCTATTAAAAAAAAGTTATGTTATAAAATTATTTGAAATTATGTAAAATGTTAGTAATGTTTTTATGGGATAACTAAATAACAAAAAGGTTTCAACACGTTTTTTTCTTTTTTGGATAGTTGAAAGCATTCAAAAACTTATTTCCATGGCCGCAATTAAATGGATGAAATAAGTCAAACTTTCACACACAATAATGGTTTTCGAACAACATTTTCCCTCAAGATAAAGGAAAGACACTTGTCATAATAAATTTAAATTCCCTTTTTTATTTAATAAAAACCAATCTCGTGATCTCTATGGGTACTCTGTCGGCGTCTTTCAAACATTGACATCATCGACTAATCCATAAAAATCTATTGTCAACAATACAGAACAGCATGCTTTGAAGAGAGACTAGTGTTGTGTTATTGATTTTTCGTTTCTGACTAGGAATTTTAGGAGGCCACTCATCCCGTGGTACATGACACGCCTACGTACGTGTCAAGAAAAAAATAATATCAGCTTCGCAATTCTCCTAACTTATGGATTCTACTTACATATGCCTTTAGAGTATATGCCACGCGTACAACACGTGTTGAGAAAAAATAATATCAGTTTCACATTATCCCTAATTTATGGGTTTTATTGATATATATATATTTTTAGGTATACGTTAATAAATTATTTTAAGAAATTTTTTATAAAGAAATAAAAAAATTAATTTTTTCATAATTTTTTTTTTAAAATGGATAGTTAATGTAGGGCATATATTAATCGGACTTATAATTTATACTCACAATACTTGTTAATTGGGAAAAGTTAACGAATGTCTTAGAGGTATTGAGTTCATCAAAAAAAAGTCTTAGAGGTATTGATTTATGAAATATTTTTAAAAATCTTTTACTAGAAAAAAAAAAAAACGTAATTGACTTTTTTGACACATATTTAGATTTTTCATAAAAGTAGTAGCAAAATTTTCATAAAATTGTCTGTTACCAAATGCCTTAAGGACATCCGGTAATAGGACTCTTGTAAATAAATCATTTTAGACAAATTTTGACACTACTTTCATGATAAATATAAAAAGATGTAAAAAAAATTAAATATTTTTTTTAATAAAAAGCTTATAACAATATTTCCTAAACTAATATCTTTAGGGCATCCGTTAATTTCTCCATTTATTTTTCTCTTCTATTGTGGGTTTAAGTTATCTCAATTGTTAAAATCATTTTTGGTTGAGCAAAGTATTTGAAATTCAAATCTCATTTATACCAAAAAAAATTCATCTGATGTCTTCGCCTAATAATAAATACTACAATTATCATATGGTGGACATTATAGATTGAAATTTTATGTTATTTATAATTAAAAAAAAAAGATCTTTTTGTTTGTAAACTAAAAAATAATCATAAATCAATAGTGGAGAAAAATAATCATAATTTATAGTGGACATTATAGATTGTTATGACTTTTGTTATGACTTTCATTGAAAGTTGAAACGTGGAATTGTAAATGACGCCTTCACCAAAAAAATAAATAATAAAAATTGTAGATGCCATAAAGACTAAAGTGGTTCAACTCTTCATAGCAATTGTATTGCTGTCATCCTAAAAGCATCGTATATATCTTAGTATTTGTATGACATTCTCCATGAAATGTGGGATTTTGTTAGATAATACTAAGTAATTAGGATATTCTTAAAGTTTAGAAATATCACGGACAAAAATGAAGATATGAAATAGCACTCACAAATTTCTAATATCTTTGAATAATGAGATGGGGGTAAGGGTTGAGCACGGGACACTGGATCCAATTCAAGTCCATGATAGGGATACATTATTTTTAATTTTTTTTTTATAATTATTGATATGATCTGTTATGATTAGAACAATACTCACCACACTTGTGTTCACCGTTAATACAATTTTATTTAGGCAAATCACAATAAACCACTTTGCAATTGTGAAAAAAAGTGAATTTTTTTTTGGCCTTAAGACTTATTGATAGATTTGTTTAAACATAATGAAAATAATTAGAAAAAATGGACGAGGATCCCTCTAGATTTATTAAGCTAACTCCACTATGAAGTTCATAAAATATTATCCATCAATTTTAAAACGAGAGGACTGGATTTTATTAAATTATCAAAGTTTCAAATAGATACCAAAATAGTGGTAGTTAATTTTTTTTTTAATATATCTATGTTGATGACATGGTAAAATATAAGGATAATAATCACAAACTATTTTACGTTTTTTTTTTTTTTTTACAAACTGCTAATGTAATGAGTGGTTTTTTGTAAGTAAAAATGTGATGTTAGTGGTGAGTCTATATGAGAACTAATAAGAATTTGCAGTATCAACAATTTGTAAAAAATATTGTAAGATAATTTGTGTCTGTAGCATTACTCAAAATATAATCCATCGTAAAATGAATGGGTAGGATTATTAGACTTCTATGTTAGAGTTATCCTATAATTCTAGAAGATCTTGATATTTATTTAAAAAGGATACTTGCTTGAGATTAATTTCTTAATAACTCATACACCTGTTATAATGGGAATTTTACCTTTAACACAACTTTGCATTTATATTCACAACATATATCAAATGTATTAACGCTTGGGGGGGAGGGGGGGGGGGGGGGGAGGAGAACTACAAAAGAAAATTCACAAATTATAAACTAGCCTAATTGAGTATTGGAAGTTTATAATTTGTTCATTTAATTTTAATGTAAACAATAACATCACTAAACTTGATTACTTATTCAAATTACATATTTCATATGTGTATAATGTTACACACACACATATATATACTCAAATCATGACTCATGTTTGGTAGTTAAATAATAACTAATTGTTATTGTGGAAGCAAGAAATTAGTTCGGGCTTAACTACTTACTTATGATCACAATTAATTTATATTATGGGCTTAATACATTCCGCAATGGGAAATTTGAATAAGAACTAGATAACTCTCTACTTTATAAAATTGTGTCTAGGACTTTATTCGAACAATTTTCTTGAAGTTATGATGAATAAAGACTTTTGGGGCTTTTTTTATTTTTTATTTTTTATTATTATTATAAGTTATCTATTGCATTAAATGTAACTATGTCAGGTTAGTTGCTATGGATTCATCAGGAAGATCAAGAGGACATCCTCGGATATTTCGTGCATGCCTTGGCAGGATGTCTTTGGTATAGGGACGGACCCAGGTGGCGGCCCAAGCCCCCCCTACGTCCAGTTTTATTTTTTATTTTTACAAATTATATACATCATTTTTGTATTTTCCCCCATTCCAAAACCTTAGGCCCCCCTCCAACTAGCAATTATCCAACCCAAAAACTTAACAAAAACAATAAAAACATTCACAATGTTGATTGTATGTTAGCAAAAAAAACTATTTTATCACCAAAGAACCAAAAAACCATGTGTCATTAGAGAAACTAAAGCTAAATTTTTTGCAACTATATTAAATTGGTATAAATTCCAGTTGATTGTAGCAAGTTGTTAAAAATAAAATACAATATTTTATTAAGATTATCTCTCTACCTTCAATTAAAAAAACTCAAATTCTCTTTCTTCATTTATTATTTTAATGAGTTGTTTATATTATTTTAAATGAAGTGGTAAAAAAATAGAACATATAATGTTGAGTGTATTGTAAAGTGAGGTGTGTAGAGAGGGAAAATTCCCGACCTATCACAAGCTGACACGTCACACTACCAAGACCACAAAATACAGCAAATTACAAAGCGCCACATACTGCTGCTAGGTTTTACTATTGCCATTCAGAAGCCAACAGAAATTTGCCAAGTGTCATGCAAGAACCAATCATGCATCGGCTCGTGCAAGCGATGACACAAACAGCCTCGCACGTGTAAGCGATGACCCAAGCAACCTCGCACGTGTAAGCGATGACATAAGCGGACTAATCAGACTGTGACATGTGTCACTAATCAGACTCCGCCACGTGTCGCTCATCCACCCCAAAACTCCTATAAATAGAAGCCTTCCTAAAACATTTAGGAGGACATCAAGCCATCTGAAGCACAAGCAGCATCAGAGAAGATTCAGAAGTCCAGAAGTTCTGCCGGAACCAAGCTCTAAAGCCTTCAAGAACTTCAAGAATTTCAACTTCGAATACGAAGAACATTCGAAGAGAAATCATCCAAATCATCCGCCTAGATCCAAAATTCTGCGGGAATCAAGCCTAAAGTGTCCGAAAAACATCAACAAATCACAAATCAACGAAGCTCTATGGATTCAAGCCTCTAAAGCACCGAAGAACTTCCACCACAAACCTTCAAAGACGAAGAACGCATCAAGAACACGAAGAACATACGAAGAACAAAGAATTTCTAACAAGCTCATAGCCAGAGATTCATTGTAATTCTGTTTCAATAATCTTCGATCCATCCCTCAACCAAATTGAAGGATATTTTGTGTTCAAGTCAATCACATCACCACAAATCCAAATCAATAAGTCTTGCAAGAAGATCGAATCAGAGGATCACTCTTTTGTAATCAGAGAGAATTGTACCACACATTCATCAATACAAAATCGCATTTGTGAAACTATTTTTACTTGTTTGATTTATTTCAAACTAGAAATTTAGTCGTCTACAAGGTGGTAAAATAAATAAATTAGCTTTTTGAGGTGCTAAAAGCTAAATTTTTTAGCACCACTAGTGTGAATGCTCTAACTTAAAATAAAAATCCTAGCTAGCCTATTATTATTTTTTAAATATATTTTATTTTATTTGTTTTTGTTTTGTTTTTTTGTTTTTGTTTTTGTTTGTCTTTGTTGGTAAATGATTGCATTTTAATGTATTAAGAAATAGTGATTTTATGTATTTATAATTTGTTAATACTATATGGATGTCTATTTGAAAATTTTTTTTTCTTATACTCTCTGACCCTTCTAGTTTGAAATCCTAGGTCCGTTCTTTTGGTAGCTTGGAACACGGATTAGCACGGGAAGTGTATTCAATAGGCCTTCTTCTCGGGTGACTAGTGGTTTACTCATGCTCGGACCACGGGTGACGGGTCCTATTAGGTTGAATTACGAGATTCGGGATCTCGAGGATGTTTTTGACAACCTCTTGTTTTACTTGTAATTTGTGCTCTGGGGTATGTGCCTCCGTAGTGGGGCCCCATATTTTGAAACGATATGTTATGAACCTGTTAGAGCATTAGCATTGGAGAATGCTAATGCCATATCTAATGACAATTTGGCATTTTAAGTCTTAAAATCCTTTGCATCAGACAATTGTAAACACAACTATTGCAAATTTTTTTGCAATAGTGCTACAGTACAATTCTATACATAGAATTGTACTGTTCACAGTATTGTAAAAAAAAAAAAAATTTTTTATTCCTCCTTTTTAATCCGAAATTTCTCTCTCATCCCTCTCATTTTTCTGTTCTATTCCCTCTCTTCCTTCTCTGTTGCTCCATTTGCTCTCTCATCTCTGAAACTTAATCTCCGAAATTTCTCACCCATTTCCGAAATTTCTCACCCATCTCACACGGCCTCTCTCTTATCTCTCATCTCACCGTAGCTCAATCGATTCACCCTCACTCATTTCCATCGCTGAAGCTTCACACGGCCTTTCTCTCATTGTACCGGTGCTGGGTTTTGGATTTTTGAGGTTGGAGGTTGGATCAGCGTGGATCGGCGAGCTGGGTTTGGATCGTTGGGCTGGGATCGGTTAATGGTGGGTTTGGATCGGTTGTTCGGTGGGTTTGAAACGGTGGATCTGTTGATCGGTGGGTGGATCGTTTGGGTTGATCATTGGTAGCTCCGATGGTGGCTCCAGTGATGATTTTTGGGTTGGCTGGTTCTTCTGGGTTTTGCCTTTCTGATGGTTTTTTTTTGGGTTTTTTTTCCTTCTGTTGTGACGCTGGGTTTTTTTTAACGTTTTTCTGGGTTGATCATCGGCATTTTCTGGGTATTTTTTACGGCCTAGGTTTCAAATGGCGGTGTGGGTTTTCGATCTGATCGGTGGCTCGGTGGGTTTTTGATCTAATCGGTGGCTTGGTGACTCGGTGGCTTGGTGTATCATAGGTCTCTGTGTGTGTGTGGGGCTTTGTGTGTTGAACCGGTGCTAGAGGTTGAGGGAGAAAGTGAGGAAAAAAAAAATGGTTGTTGGAAAGCCCAGGAAAACCAAGTTTGACAGTTAGAAAGACATAATAAAAAAAAGATTAAAAAATAATATTTTAATAAAAATAGAGTTTTGGGATGCGGAGGTATTGTAAAATTGGATGGTATAATAGAATTGTGGGTTTTTAGAATTCTAAAATAGAATAGCATTAGCATTTTCCAATGCTAATGCTCTTATAAGGCCCAATGCTTGCTTGGGTTTTATGTGCCAATTCCCTACAGTTATATTTGAGCTCAAAACATTATCTTAATAGATACAATAAGCATTCGATTTATGAGGTTCGTTACTTCATAACTATTATTATTTATTATCTGATTAAAATATTAATTAGTTTATGATATATAAGGATTGGAAATCAGATATCTTATTTTACAATAAATAATTTTATTAGTTAAGCTAAATATTCCCTCAACTCAATCCGTTTACCGATAGAGTCAGGATTTTTTTAATTTTGAACAAGATAGAGCCTAGATTTTAGTTTTGGATTTACCTTGACTTAAATAATAAATGAAGTAATGTAAAACATCCACGAAATGAGTCATGTGGACAAGGAAGTCCAGGTCACGGAACACACTGTATAAAAAAGGATTGGTTAGGTGGGAACCACGTAGAGATTGGGATGGCAAAATACAAAGGAATATTTATTATTCCTCTAGTTTTCTTTCTTTCTTTCTTTCTATCTATCTATCTATCTTATTACATGCAAAGTACATGGGACCCGCGTTATCCGGTATCCGTGTTTCACGCCAGGGTGTCGTAGGGGCTCCTGCTTGCGTGTGGAGAGGGAGCGTGGGTCTTCGGTCCTTATCCACCAAAAAAGAGAAGACAAATATTACACTATTTATTACTACTATAGCTTTAAATAAAAAATAAAGTTTGGGTGAGTAAAGTGGGTCCCCATAAATTGATGGAATGTTCCACCGCTCTTATCCTAAAAACCCATTGACGTTGCTTGCTTATGCATACTATTCTCACTTTGGTGACGTAATAATGACTTTAGTCATTACTTGCTAATACTAATCCTACAACAATGGGTTGCTTGGGTAGGTAGGGACTAGGGAATTAGGGGTCATAGGTCAGGGACCATGTTCGAGAAAGTATACGGTTGTATATTTTCTCCCATTTATAGCTGAGTTGAGAGCAAGAGGAAATATACATCTGAATCATAGTGTATTTTCTCGCAATATTCATAGTTTTCGGCTGGCATTAAGTTGGGCTGATATGCCAAAGTCCAAGTTGACATAAAACTATCGAAAATTGTAAGGACACATAAAATGCTATAAATTGTATCACAACAATCTACGTAGTAGATTGTGACCGGTAAAGAAAATTATTCTAAAACTAGTAATAATTGTTGGACATATGTAGTTAGGACTATTTAGGATGACCTCAACAGGCCCTTATACATGCGGGTCATTTATTTATCAGGGATGTTATTATGGTATATGATATAACTCTTCTTTTTTGAATTATAATTAGCTCAATTAGTAAAATTTTCTATCGAGTCTTAATGTAATGATAAAGAATAGAGTAGAAACCCTATGCTAAAATTTTATCTTATCTAAAAAAAAAAAAAAAAAAAAACTCTTTCTTACTTTGCTGAATTAAAAAGAGAAAAAGAAAAAGATTGAGAGACAATAATAATCCAAAGGTCCAAACCCAAGAAGGCAGATCAAGAGATGGACAAGGACAACTCCTTTTCCATTGGTTAAGCAATCTATAAGGCCCAAACCCAAAATAAAGTATGACAACTTTGGAACTTCCAACTTCAAGACAGTGTTTCTCAAAAAACCAAACAAACAAAAACTAACTTTAAACTAGCCTAAGTTTCCAGCTAGAACTCTCTCTCTCTCTCTCTGAAGTTTCAAACTTTCAACACAGTTCAGATTTGGCAGTGGCTGACGAGCCAAGCCATGCCAGGCCCAGGTCCGCACATGATGTACGCCATGGGTTCGGGCCTGGCCATGTCGTCTCTCACCAATGGCCGCTTCAGCCCGCACCACACTCTCACCTACACAGTCAACGCTTTCTTTGGCCCTGACATCGGCTCCTTCTCCGAGTGGCTCAGCTCCACCATTGGCTTCGGCCACACCTTTGCCTCAGCGCTAGCCGATGCTATCCACCACCCCTTTTACTATATCCTCATTCTTGGCCTCCCTCTCTGCTTTCTCTACTCTTGGGTCTCCAGGGTTTTGATCCAAAAGGGTGTTCTTGATTCTGTCTCTGGGGTGAGTTACTGAGCTTCAAAGTTTTTTTTTTCCTTGTTTGGTTGCTGGGAAAGTGTGGGAAAAGGGAAGGAAATTGAGTTTTGAATTCTGGGTTTTTCTTTGTTCACTTATTGAAAGCCATAACAGTACAAGGGTGAGTAAATTTCTTTGCTTTTTGTTTATAAATCAGTGGCCAAATTATTGGTTTTGGGTGAAAATGTTATGATTTGGGTCGTTTTGCTATTCATATAATAAGTTATCAATGATTACATAACTATATCATTTGGTTGAATGGGTGTGTGGAAAATCTGAGTTGGACTTTGAATTGAATAAATGGGATGTGTTATGGTGGTTTCTAATTCTAAGTTGTGAAATTTGGGTTTTAATGGTTCAAGTTGATTGATTTTTAGAGAATCAAGTGGGGATTGCAAAGCTAGACTATCAATGTGGATGATAGTACAATGCAGGCAAACAAATTGGTGTTAGTTTTTTGAAGCTAACGTGTTTTATATGGACTATTGTTTATGGAAATATAAGAAATCAGATTATTGTATTGGTCTAATTCAATTTTGCATGCTTCTTAGTAAATTGTTGTTAAGCAATTGCATTTTTTTCATATATAATGTGGGTTTCATACATGCACTTAGCTGCATTAATTTGAAATAGTTGCACTGCACCAAGTAATTTGCCTCCTAGTTCTAGGTAATAAAAGTGTTGAGTAATTAGTTTTGTAAGTCATGCTGCTGCTAAATGTAGTAATATAGTCTTGTTTGGTTTTATACTGCAGGTACCACTTACTAGGAAGCAATGCTTATTGTTGATCGCTGCTGGTTCTTTAACACACTTTTTCCTTGATCACTTGTTTGAGGTATGTAGGAGCTAATATGCTATGTTGCTGACCGTAATTATTGTTTTTTTTTTCTTTCCATTTTTCTTACTTTAGTGAAAGCAAATATGATGACTTGTTTTGGGTCAACTATCAAGTTTTGTATGATGGGTGCAAGTTAGAAGAAGTTAATTAAGAAAAAATCAAATCAAGAAAAAGAAAGTATTGGATAATCACTTGTTTTCATGTTAAATATTGATCATTCAACCTTTATTCCCAAATAGGCTATTTATGGTTTTTTAGAGAGAAGGTGAGGGCAGTCCACGCGGTATATCAATATGTAGTGAAAAAATGGTACAGTTCCTGAAGAGATAATATGACTGTGTTTTTTTTGATAAGTAAGATATCAGTGTTATAAGTTACAGTTAGTTTGTTGGCATATTCAAGGTTATTTTATTTTTAGATGGAACTTCAGTTTGGACAAGATCAATTGCATAATAGAGAAAGTAATTTACCTTTTAAAAAATGCATGATGACATAACTTATTTAATTAGCACATGCAAATTAAATTTAATAGTATATGCTATTTGGTATCATTTTAATTCTGATATGAATGGGCCATATCTAGGGATGATGGAGTGAGCATCATATAAAAAATATGGTGAGATACTTTTAAGACTTCTCACGTGGACAGTAAATATAGTAAATTGGATAGTAAAATTGTGATTGTAGTTTAATGGTGGCTAGATAATAGTAAGCTTTGCTTTTCTTGTCTCAGTTTCTTGTAGAGATAGAGATTGAAGTAGCAGTTCTACAATGTTAAAGCAGGGTAGAGAGATGTTTTTACCTTTTGGGTTGTCATATGTGGCTGTGAGGATCAGCCATGCTTGATGGCACGAATAGGAAAGCAATTCACCAACATATTTGGGAAACAAGTGTAAGGATGTTCATTGGAGGAATGGCATGATGGAATTGGATAAGATTGTTATTAGTTGCACCCCTGAGAAGTCAGAATCAGCATTAGCGAGGAATGATACGGTTGGAAATTCAATAAATTGGTTGAGTTCATTCTGCTTAGGTTCAAGTTGAGCTGCTGCTAGGGAAAGGGGACATGCAGGGCTATGTAGGCTGAGGTAAGTGGAAAGTCTGATGATTTATGATTTAGAAAAATATTCCTCAACATAGAGTCATGGTGAAATATAATTATGTAAATTGAATTCGATTTGTTGGGGTGATTGGCTAGTATGTTGTGCTTGCTTGAGTTGGATTTGCTGAAGTTATTTCGAGGGGGTTGATGCATGCTAAATATCTGATACAAAATTTAGCAGATAGTTTGTTTCCTTGAGCCTTAAAACTCAACAAAGTGGTAGATCAACAAATTTCGTTTCATTCTTAAAGATCCCAATCCATGCAATTTCATAATGACCTGTATAACACAAGCAAAGTCTTTATAGAAGTCTCATATTGCAAGAGAAACTTCTACATTTTAATTACCCTCATTGGTGGTATGATGGCTAGTAAGACAGTTAGGGCTATCCAAGCATGACAAGCACCGCACTAACAATTACAGCCACAGAAAGGCAAATTCATGGTTTTTGTCCGAAAAGAATTTCTTGTTCCTTTTATTATTTTGAAAAGGAAGAACCATGCTTGTTTTCTTTTTTGTTATTTGGATGGCACAATTTTATTCATAGTTCAAAATCGTTGTAGTTCAAATTGATGGACCATATATTATGTTGTAAATGTTCAGGAAAATGGACATTCAAAAATGTATACTTGGATATTGAGCACTGGTTGGTGGGAGACCCAAGCACCTGTCAACCCAGATGCTGTTGTTGTAGTTGGCTTCTTATGCATTTGCTTAATTGGTGGCTTTATTTACATCAACAGGTGATTTTATTTTTGTCTTTTGTTTGGATACTGCATCCTCTTTTATTTTTTTATTTTTTTGAAAAAAAATTATTGAAGTTACGGGTATGGTTCTTGGCATAATCATATTGCTGATTCTTTCTGGCATGCAGAGTGAAGTCCGTAAAATCCACTAGAAATCAATCATATCAATCAATGAAACTTATACTGATCATAGCAAGCCTGTATTGTTTATGGTGCGCAAGCCAAGTATACTGGGCAAATCCTCGTCGGCCAGCTGTTGGTGAAGAGGCTGACCTTGGAGTTCTTGTATTTTTAGCCACGTATTTTTTTCTCCCTCACTGTTTGTGTATTATGTCCATGTACCCAAAAGATATTAATTCTGAGCAGATTCCGCTTTAATAATAGTACCATTATAAACACGATAAATGAACAGCACACTTCTGCCAACCTTATGTAGTTGAACAAATGCTTCGAGCAAAGATTCACGTTCTGCAATTTGTCATGAATCCTTCAGTTTTCAGAATTTCTTTTCATGAATTTGTACTGTTCACTGTGTATCATGTTATTGTTTTTCTTGAAAGATCATCAAATTTTTGTAAATTCAAAGCAGTATATACTTGGATTATAACTTGTAAGGCATTCTGATAAAGCCTGGTTATTTCCCTATTTGTGGGAACACCTTTTATTAATTACAAGTCAACAAATCTAAAAGCAAACAATGTAAGTAATAAAATAAGAGATCGATACGGAAATAAAGTGATAAACTAATGGATAACATCTTCAAATGGAAAAACTACCATGAGATTGATAGGAAATATTTTGACCAACTTCATAGCTACTCTTTCGGAGTGTGTTGCTCTTCTCAAATAAGTTGGTCTTCCAAAGAGTACCTATCCACCAAAACTGGAAGACTAGATGCGACTATCATGGATATACGTCATGACCAAAAGTTGATGAGTACGACCAGGCACACTGAACTCATGTTGCAATGCCTACATTACTTGAGACTCTTCCACATACACACGGCTGCTGGTAACAAGATAAGTTTTATCTCCTACAAACCAGTTGAGGATAACTCCTCACTCCTTGTGGATCATCTATGGGATAGTCCCCAACTCCTACGCATTAGCTATGGGATAACCCCCTATCCCTACAATTAAGCTAATGTGATTATCCAAAAGCTCCTATATAAGCACTAAGACGCTCCAATTCCAAGGTACGCAAAAAATACTTTTCAAAAACTTCTCTTCAAAAAGTTTATTATCAGTTTCTGACTTGACCTTCGGAGGGTCTTAGGCCGGCGCCACACCTGTGCTCTTTGAAGGTGTCTCTATTTTTTGCAGGTTCACTACTCCTCACCCTTCACAGAAGACTGTGTGTTTGGATGATAGACCTACTGACGATTTTGAGCATCATCAGAGATAATGTAAATGGAGTCAACACTATACCAAAGGCTGTTTCGGTTTGATTAGTAAGACGAAATATTTTGATATCGGTTGATACCGAGATGTACTGTTTCATGTTTATATAATTTATTAGTCAAAATTTAGTTGAGTAAATAAATTTTTTGTAGGTAAAATGAGAGCAGTTGTGAGAGCAGTTTTGTATATTCATTAGTCAAAATTTATATCATTTATTAAAAACATTTAAAATTATAAGTTTTTTTTTTCTTTTTTAAGAAGAAGTTTGTATCTCATATAATATGCTAATTTCTAACTAAAATGTCAATTTATTGATAATAGTAAACAATTGATGTTCATGTAGTTAAAATGATACTCTAATAATAATAAATTAAAAAAAAAACAGAGCAAACCTTAGGCTTGTTCTGTGCGTTTATAATGCCATAGTGGTATTCTAAATAATAATAATAACAATAAAGAAGAAGAAGAATAGTTCTGTTGAGCAGTGCTTTCGTTTTCTCGTTTTTACCTCTATCTCTACTACCACACTCACCATCGTCAATATGTTGCTGCTGCCATAGTGGCATTCAATAACATGGCAGTGGCAATAGAAATTATAATTACTATTTGTACTCAAAGTGAAGGGAACGAAAGTCAAAAAGTTGTTGTTGAGGACCAAAATTTCATAAGAAAGTCTATTCCATGAAAAGTAAGGAAAGACCACGAGCCTTAACAAAAGAAGACCCAATTCATGAAGCTAAGAAGGACCATGAAAGCCCAAAATCCCAAAAAGAAGAAATAATAATAATAATAAAGAAAAAAGAAGAGGATCTCGGCCAAAGGACATGTAGTAAGTATCTCGGTTAGAGGATATGTAGCAAAAAGAGCATCAAGGCCCTAAGACCTTAATGTGTCATTTTGAACCTTGAGAAAAGGACCTTGGCTAGTACATGGGAAAACCAAGATGTATGTTTAGATTTTCAGCAAAAAAAGCCATTAAAAATCCAGCGAAATAGGTATTTTCTTTGTAACCCACGGGATCCCGAGTGGATAGTAAGGGAGAAGTAGTTTGGTCGATAGGGGAGTGATTTCTGGTGAAAGGAGGATCTCGAAGGTTTTCCTTGGTTCATATATTTGCTTGGAATGCATGAACCAATGGAAAACTCAGTTCCCCCATGTGCATGACACCTCACCACAATTTCCTCTCAATTGTCACTTTCAACTAAAGCTGTCATCCAGTTTATTGAGTAGCCCACCCACTCATTTGACTTTCCAAGAAGGAATATTTCATTTATAGCTAAAGCTAAATGCCCCTTTTGAGTTATAATTGCCTAAATAAGCTAAACCTCTGCCCAATGCATCTTTCCAGGTTCCAGAGGACATGGTTTTACCCAGCAGACTAGGGACGTCCTCGCCCGGGGTACCAGATCATGTCCACTATAAAAGGAACACTAAGGCATAGCAGAAAGAGGGGGGAGAAAAAGGGGATTCAAAGGGATATTTCAGAGGTTTAAAAGACATATTCTTAGAGCTTTAAGAGCCCAGCAACGGAGAGAAGATAGCCAAGGGGAAGGAATTCATCCCATATCCTTAAGATCATTCAAAATATCACTTAGCCTCTAAAAAAACATATGCCAAAACATGTATATATCAGATATCACTCTCTCCCACAAAAATCCACCCCACACATCAGGACAAAACTAAATTGCATAATAAGCATGAAGAAATATTGTATAGTTCAGAGAATCATCATTCTGGGATTACAGGCCTAGTACGTCCGGGGTACCACAATAGTATGTCTGGGGTACCACGACAGTACGTCCGGGGTATCAAGTAAATGAACTCTTTTAAATGTTTATACAATAAAAAATAAGTCTTAAATACTCTATTTCAATCTCTTTCTCATTGTGGATATTATGAATAATTATTTTACTTGTTTCGTAAGAGTAAAGGGTCATTTTATGGCACTAAAACACTTATAATGGTATTTTATTGCTTAGGAGGAATCACATTTTTGCCTTGAGGAGCTTTATGTGACTTGTGCACAACTTGGTTCGAAATCAGCCCCCATTTAGCTACGGTGAACCAAGCCTAGTCCCTTTAAACAACAACTAAAAGGCCCGAGGTCCTCGTTCCTACTTGGGCCTGGGCACCGTCTGAAAAGGACCCACATAGTTGTATTTATAAATATCAGGCGGAAAACATTAACTTCGGCTTGAGAGATTAGTTGAGTACATAAATTCTTTGTAGGTAAAATGAGAGCAGTTGTGTTATAGCCAATGAATTATAACAAAGAAGACTTTTCAAGTTGTGCAGACTGAGAGGAGTTCAGATTGAAAAGAAAGTAATTCAGAGTTCAAGATGCTTTGCAAAAACATGAAAGGGATGAAGTATATGCAGTAGGTTTCAATGAAATAATACTCGAAATATATAGACAGTTATGAGGGTTTTTTTTGGACAGTACCCAGGCCTAAGTAAAAACAAGGACCTTGGGTCCTCTTACTTGTTGTTTTAAGGGACTGGACTTGGTTCACCGCAGCTAAATGGGCTGATTATGAACCAGATGGTGCATAGAGTAGGAATCCTACAACACATACATACTAGCAAACAAGAAATATATGCATTGAACAACAAGAAACAATAAAGGGGCAATGCGATAGAGAAAGATACAAAGTAAACGTTAGGGGTCCTTAAGATACTGTGTAATATTTCATTAATTTCTCAATTGTGTAATACATCATGCTCATTAGGATGTATTACAAGGTTCAAATAAGTTCAAAAATTACAGACTTAGATGGCTCTTCAGGCCTCTATGACTTGCAAAGTTTGAATCTCTTTGAATTCAAGTGTGTTCTCTAGTGGCTGTTTGAGGATACTGGGCGGTATTTCCCTCTCTTTTCTTACTTTCTTTGAATTCTAACAGAGCTTTCTCAATGATTCTACTCTAATTCACTGTTGCTCAATGCTCTTCATTATTGGCTGCTTCCTCATTTTATAGTGTGTGTGGGTTCTTTTTTTGGACAGTACCCAGACCCAAGTAGAAATAAGGATCCTGGGCCCTTTACTTGTGTTGAGGTTCAAAATTAATCACAGCCCAAGGCCCAAAGAAATAACACATTGGGCTAACTTCATGGGAAATGAAGCTAGAGAAATAAAAGAGCTAGGCTCACGTAATGAAGAAAAGAGGAAAAGAAAGAAGAAAATGATGAGAAGTCCAAAGAATTGGGATCCAACGACCCATGAAGGAACGGGCTTTAAAATCCATGAAGCAAAGGAAAGGCCCAGCCGGCCAAGATCAGTAAGCCAAAAGAAGCCTAATAGGAAGAACTGGGCCAGGATCCCAGAGATTGCCAGAGCCCGGGGACCCCTAGGACGCATAACACGGTCTAAGTAAGATTGAAATGGCTCAAAGGAAAAAAAGCACAAAGGACGAAGGACAGACGAGTCTCAAGCGCTCAGTCATGCAGTGAGGAATCAGAAAGTATAAAGCAAACATTCATGAACAAAAGGAGCTGTACCTCAAGGAACCAAGAATGAGAAAACCATAAGTAGAAGTGGCTGAAAGGGAGCTTTCAACCCAGCAGTAAAAGATTCCAACTATTTGGGAAAAATGACAAGGATGGAGGGCAGCCAAAAGTTGAAAAGGTGAAAAGGGCCAAATAGCTAAGATCAGCAACCTGAGGGGATCTTGGAATAGAAAGTTAGCTAGGGGCTTTCAGCTTGGTCGCACCAAAAGGAAGAAATTATGAGAAAGAAGGAAAGGACTAGCTCCTGAGTAAACTGACACAGCACGAGCTCTGAGGGGCAAAAGAGAGAAATCTCTGGTACCTCGGAGCCCTAGAGTCGCACTATAAAAGGAAGAAAAAACCCATGCTGAAGGGCAATCATCATTTTTTGGATTTTAGAAAAGATATCATAATAGAACCATAGAAAGAACTCTGTAAAATTCAAGGAAAAATAGAGGAACATCTCCCGGTATCCTAGAAATAGCCATTATAGCACATACTTGGATTCGAAAAGATTCAAACTTTGCAAGTCTTAGAGGCTTGAATAGCCATCAAAGTCTGCAATTTTTGAGTTAATTTGAACCTTGTATCACGTCTTAGTGAGCACATTGTAATCATAATCAAAGAAAATTATTAAAGTGCCTCTCATTAATCCAAGGATCCTTAACCACTGTTTTGTGTATTTTTATTACTATGCATTTCTTTGCTGTTTGAGTTGTCATTCGATACAAATATTCTCGCTTGTTAGTTTATTTGTGTTGTAGGAAACTTGCCCTGTGCACCACTTGGTTCTTAAACAACATTTTAGCTGCGGTGAACTAAGCCCAATCCACCAAACAACAATTATTTGGCCCAGGATCCTTGCACTCTCACAACTTGTTATTTGATGGATTGGGCTTGGTTCACCGCAGCTAAATGGGGCTGATTACAAACTAAGTTGTGCGCAAGTCACATAAAGTTCCTCAAGGCAAAAATATGATTTCTCCTAAGCAATAAAATACCATTATAAGTGTTTTAGTGTCATAAAATGACCATTTACTCTTACGAAACAAGTAAAATAATTATTCATAATATTCACAATGAGAAAGAGATTGAAATAGAATATTTAAGGCTTATCTTTTATTGTTTAAACATTTAAAAGAGTTCATTCACTTGGTATCCTGGGCGTACTGTTGTGGTACCCTAGACGTACTAGGCCTGTAATCCCAGAATGCTGATTCTCTGAACTATACGATCTTTCTCCATACTTATTATGCAATTGAGTTTTGTCATTTTCCTTTACCTCTATAGGTCCTACATTAGAACACACTATACAATACACATATCTTTAAATAATTGTTAGTTTCTTGGATTAGGATATACATTTTAATACATATACATATATGTAAATGAATTTCATGAGAATGAGTCAGTCACGAGGATCCTGGCCCTAATTCTTACAGACTTAGTGCTTTTGTACAAGACTTGTGGGATTTGGAACTCAAGTCCAAGTGGCTTTGCTTAGGCATTACCTTCCAAGATAGTTAGGTGAGAAGGATTTTGTGGGAGAGAGTGATATCTGATGCGTGCATGTTTTTGACATATGTTTTTTTGGAGGCTAAGTGATATTTCGAATAATCTCAAGGATATGGGACGAACTCCTACTCCTTGGCTCTCTCTTGTTTTGTCCCTTTTTTCTTTCCCCTCCCTTGTTAGGCTCTTAAAGCTCTAAGAATATATCTTTTGAACCTCTAAAATCGCCCTCTGTATCCTCATTTCCACCCCCCCCTTTTTGCTATGCCTTAGTGTTCCTTTTATAGTAAACATGATTTGGTACCTCGGGCGAGGACATCCCTACTCTATTGGGTAAAACCATGTCCTCTGGAACTTGAAAAGGTCCATTGGGCAGAGGTTTATCTTATTTAGGCAATTATAACTCAAAAGAGGCATTTGGCTTTAACTATAAATGAAAGATTCCTTCTTGGAAAGTAAAATGAGTGGGTGGGCTGCTCAATGTACTTGATGACAGCTTTAGTTGAAAATGACAATTGAGAGAAAATTGTGGGAATGTGTCATGCACATGGGGGAATTGAGTTTTCCATTGGTTCATGCATTCCAAGCAAATATATGAACCAAGGGAAACCTACGGGATCCTCCTTTCACCAGAAATCACTCCCCTACCGACCAAACCATTTCTCCCTTACTATCCACTCGGGATCCCACGGGCTTGGACCATGGGTTACAAAGATAATACCTGGTTTTTTGCTGGATTTTTAATGGCTTTTTGCATACATCTTGGTTTTCACATGTGTTAGCCAAGGTCCTCTTCTCAAGGCTTCAAAAAGACACATCAAGGTCTTAGGGCCTTGATGCTCTTCTTGCTACATATCGTTTGACCGGGATCCTTGCTGCATGTCCTCTGACCTGACCGAGATCCTCTTCTTTTTTCTTTATTATTATTATTATTATTATTTCATTCTTTTTCCTTCTTTTTGGGACTTTGGGCCTTCATGGTCCTTCTTAACTTCATAAATTAGGCATTCTTTTGTTAAGACTGATGGTCTTTCTTTACTTTTCATGAAATTAGCTTTCATGTGAAATTTTGGTCCTCAACATAGTGTCATCCTAGGGTCTCGGGGTACCACTGATTTCCCCCATTTGCTCTCTTGGGTACTAGAACCAATGTTGTGCTAGCAACATTGGTGGTTGGTTCCTTCCTTATTTCTCATAATTTTCTCCTTTTGGTGCTTCTTCCCCAAAAGTCTCTTGCTGACTTTCCATTCTAGGGTGTCTTTAAAGAGCTGATCTTTGGACCTTCTTCCTTCAAGGCCTCTCACCTTTTTTAGACTCAGCATTTGGCTGCCTTTCCTCTTGTCATTTTTTCCAAGTGAGCTGATTCTTTTCTGCCAGGTTGAAAGTCTTCCCAGCTACTTCCCTTCATGGTTCTTCTTTCTGGTTCCCTGAGGTAATAGCCCATTGTTCATGAATTGTTGATTTCCAAGCTTTCTGGTTCCTTTCTACATCATTAGGTGGCTGATAGGGACGTATTTGTTCTCATTCCTTGTATTTCTTGGTACTCTTGGCACTCCTTTTGAGTTGTCTTAATCTCATCCTAGTTTTGCTGCACATCCCAAGGATCCCGAGCCCTTGGCAGTCCCTAGGTATCTTGGCCCAGTTCTTACCACTGGACTCCCTAGTGATTTTCTAACCTTGGTGGGCTGGGCTTTTTTTTCTTCTTCCCTTTGTTTCATGAATTCTAAGGCCTATCCATTTGTGGGTCTGGGTTCTTCCTTAAATCCCTTAATGGAGTTGGGCCTACCATCTTTTTTCTTTATTGTGGGCTCAAGTCTTTTATTTTTTTCATGGAGTTCAACTCTCTGTGCCATTTTGGGCCTTGGTGCAACATTGTAACTTTTTTTAGACCTCAACAACAGTCTTTGTACAAAACAAAGCTACCACACTAACAATACTGTGAAGAAGAACCTCAATGAGCGGCAAATTTCGATTGCGAACAGCTTATTCGAAATTTTGTTGAAAGTGGATTTAAAGTATATTTGTAATTAAAAAAAAGTTGTCATACTAATAGTGTATAAAAATATTGGTAAGTAAAAAAGTAACGCAAGTTTAGTTAGGTTTAACACCATAAGCATGTGGAGGAAGATCTTCTATTCACACCATTAAATCGTTAATATGTCTCGCATGTTTAGTTAGATTATAAGTTACAAAATTTTACAATCGTTGACATGCAAGAAAATAACATCGCTAAAGGTATCTGTAAAGGATTTTGCAAAAGTGAGCAAATGTTTAGAAGGCTAAAGATTCATCCTTACTACTCAAGGCTTTGATGAATTCGATAGATTTGTTGAGGCAATTGGCATCAATGTTTAATCGAAAATGCTAGAGCTACTAACAATTTTTTTTTTTTTTTTTTTACAAATAGTTGATATTGTGAGTGATTATTAGTAAGTAAAAAAAAAAATAAAAATGATAAAGAAATGAGCTCAAATGAGAATCAATAAAAATTTGTCACATCAACATTGTGTAAAAATATTGTTAAATTTTTTTGTGTTCATAGCATTACTCATGCTTAATATATGTTAATCATTTAACATATTTAGAAAAATGCTAGTGGTTTGCCATAAAACCAATAAAAATTTGGTCATAGCAATAACTTATAAAAAACATTGTGAGGTTTAGCCCAAAATTTTCATTTATTTTACTTGCTCTTTCTCTTCTATAAATAGATCACATTGTCACTTTAGAAATGCACCAGTACTCACCCTTCTTCCTCAACTTCCTCTTTTCTCTCTTTCATTTTTTTTCTTCTCTCCTTTCTTGTTCTCTTTCCCAACCCTCACCTTCTCCTCCAGTGAGGTCCTCAGCCAAAGCATTATTCTTTGTGCTCCACGACCTATCCTTCATGGCCAGGCCTCTCTCCAGTCCCTGCTCAGAACACTCGAGGAGGATATAGAAAACGATGTCCTTGCCTTTGTGGTATTGGTGTTGCTGCTGTCGTTCAGACACTAAAGAGGTTTTTTTTTTTCAACGCCTTAATTTTTTTTTGAAAGCCAGTTTTTGTTATTTCTTACCCTTTTTTTTTAAAATTTTATTTTTGAGATTGGCCAGTTTTTGGCCAATCACAATCACTTTGGTTTTAAATTCCCTCTCAACTTCCCTCACATATTGTCTAGCTTCTTGACAGCAACATATTTGTTATGACTTGATGCTAATACACCTTTATTGTGAAAAAAAAATTTACCCAACACTTTTTTTTTATAGGATTTATCAAGTTCTTGAATTCTTGAAAGTAAAGTACGATATAGAAAGAAAAAAAAAAAGAAAAAAATAAATCACTCCACAGATCCACACTCTAAATAATAATTGTTATCTTAAATATTTATAATCCACTTAATAATATAAAATTTACAAAAGAAAAAAAAAATCTACCCAATACTTGATTTATTAAAAGGAAAGTACCATAAAAAAAGAAAAAGAAAAAGAAAAGATAAAGATAAATCACTTTACTGTTCACACTCTAAATACTAATTACTATCTTAAATATTTATAATCCACTTAATAATATAAAATTTACAAAAGAAAAAAAAGTGAAAAAAAAATTATCCTGTACTTGATTTCTTGAAAGTAAAGTACCATACGAAAAGAAAAAGAAAAAGAAAAGATAAAGATAAATCATTTCACAGTCCAAACTCTAAATATTAATAACTATCTTAAATATTTATTATCTACTTAATAATATAAAATTTACAAAAGAAAAAAAAAAATTTCCCAGTACTTTATTTCTTGAAAGTAAAGTACCATAGAAAAGGAAAAAGAAAAAAAAAAGAAAAAGATAAATCACTCTACCGTCCACAGTCTACATTCTAAATACTAATTAGTAATTACTAGCTTAAATATTTATAATGCACTTAATAATATAAAATTTACAAAAGAAAAAAAAAAGTGAAAAAAAATAATTTGCCCTGTACTTGATTTTTTGAAAGTAAAGTACCATATAAAAAGAAAAAGAAAAAGAAAAAGATAAATCACTCCACGGTCTACACTCCAAATACTAATTACTATATTAAATATTTATAATTCACTTAATAATATAAAATTTATAAAAGAAAAAAAGTGAAAAAAAAGTTTACCGAGTACTTTAATTTTTGAAAGTAAAGTACCATACAAAAAGAAAAAGAAAAAGAAAAAGAAAAGATAAATCACTTCACGGTCCACACTCTAAAAACTAATTACTATCTTAAATATTTATAATCCATTTAATAATATAAATTTTCCAAAAAAAAAAGTGAAAAAAAAATTACCCAGTATTTGCTTTCTTGAAAATAAAGTATCATACAAAAAGAAAAGAAAATAAAAAGATAAAGATAAATCACTCCACGGCCCACACTTCACTTAATAATATAAAATTTACAAAAGAAAAAAAAAAGTGAAAAAAAAATTGATCCAGTACTTGATTTCTTGAAAGTAAAGTACCATATAAAAAAAAAAAAGATAAATCATTCCACAGTCCACACTCTAAATACTAATAACTATCTTAAATATTTATAATCCACTTAATAATATAAAATTTACAAAAAAAAAAAAATTCCCAGTACTTTATTTCTTGAAAGTAAAGTACCATACAAAAAGAAAAAGAAAAAGAAAAAGAAAAGATTAAAAAAAAATCACTTCACAGTTTACATTATAAATACTAATTACTATCTTAGATATATATAATCCACTTAATAATATAAAATTTACAAAAGAAAAAAAAAAGTGAAAAGAAATTTACCTAGTATTTGATTTCTTGAAAGTAAAGTACCATATAAAAGAAAAAGAAAAAGAAAAGATAAAGAAAAATCACTCCACATTCCACAGTCTACATTCTAAATACTAATTACTATATTAAATATTCATAATCCACTTAATAATATAAAATTTACAAAAAAAAAGTGAAAAAAAAAAATTTACCCAATACTTGATTTCTTCAAAGTAAAGTATCATACAAAAAGAAAAAGAAAGAAAAAAAAAAGATAAAGATAAATCCTCCATAGTCTACACTCTAAATACTAATAACAATCTTAAATATTTATAATCAACTTAATAATATAAAATTTACAAAAGAAAAAAAAGTGAAAAAAAAATTTACCCAGCATTTGATTTCTTAAAAATAAAATACCATACAAAAAGAAAAAGAAAAAGAAAAAAAGAAGATAAAGATAAATCATTTCACAGTCCATACTCTAAATACTAATAATTATCTTAAATATTTATAATCCATTTAATAATATAAAATTTACAAAAGAAAAAAAAAATTTCCCAGTAATTTATTTCTTGAAAATAAAGTAGAAATAAAGTACCATACAAAAAGAAAAAGAAAAAAAAAAGATTAAAGAAAAACCACTTCACAGTCCATACTTTAAATACTAATAACTATCTTAAATATTTATAATCCATTTAATAATATAAAATTTACAAAAAAAAAAAAAAAATTTCCCAGTACTTTATTTCTTGATAATAAAGTAGAAATAAAGTACCAAAAAAAAAAAGAAAAAGAAAAAAAAAAGATTAAAGAAAATCACTTCGTAGTCCTTACTCCAAATACTAATTACTATGTTAGATATTTATAATCCACTTAATAATATAAAATTTACAAAAGAAAAAGAAAGTGAAAAAAAAATTTACCTAGTACTTGATTTCTTGAAAGTAAAGTACCATACAAAAAGAAAAGATAAAGATAAATCATTCCACAGTCTACAATCCACATTCTAAATGGTAATTAGTAATTACTAGTTTAAATATTTATAATTCACTTAATAATATAAAATTTACAAAAGAAAAAAATGTAATTTTTTTTTTTACCCAGTACTTGATTTCTTCGAAGTAAAGTACCATACAAAAGGAAAAAAAAGAAAAAATAAAAATAATTCACTCCACAGTCTACACTTTAAATACTAATTACTATTTTAAATATTTATAATTCACTAAATAATACAAAATTTAGTTGTACAGAGCTTTAACATTTTTTGAGGATAAGCAGCAGATACTGGGGTTTCGGGGGTGTTTGGATTTCATGTTTCCATAACTCATAACTCTGTTCCATCACCCATAACTCAAAAACGGTGGGACTCATGACTGGGAAGCTTGTCTGGATTTTGTTTATAGTTATTGTTTCCATCACTCAATTCTCTGATTTTTGAGTGATGAGTTATGGAAACTGAAAACACATTTTAGGTGTTTTCAGTTTCCATAACTCTATTTTCAATGGCATTTTCGTAATTAAATATATACTGAGGGACCCACTAGTCAGGTCAGCCGCAACTTTTGACCCTTTTTTTTTTCTCACTGGGTTCGGTAAGGTGGTCTTCTTCTTCTTCTTTTTATTTTTTTATTTTTATTTTTATTTTTCCTTTCACACGGGTCTTCTTCTTCTTCCATTTTTCTTTTCCCTTTCACGCTGCTGGTATGGTCTTCTTCATCTTCCTTCTTCTTTTTTTATTTATTTTTTTTCCTTTTCACATTGGGTTTCTGGGTTTGGTTGCATTTTTTTTTTCCAATCCTTTTCATTGGGTTTCTGGGTTCTTTTTTTTTTTTTTTCCTTCACTTCTCACGATCTTTTCTCTATCACACTAACACACAAACACAAACCCACAAACATGTGCATCGACACGAAAAAAACCCACCCTATCGCGCCGCCATACACGTAGGAGAGATGGTTGTTGTTCATCGGTGACGGTCTTGACGAGGCGAGGGAGCTTCTAAAATTTTTATGGGTTCGGGTTTGTGTTTTGGGAGAGATGGGTGTTGTTGCTGTTGTTGTTGTTACTGTTTTTGTTTTGTGGTTGAAGCTGATTTTGTTAACAGAAGGGTCTGACCACTTTACAGGAATGGGTTCCACAAAAAAGTAGAAAAATTGAGTGATGAGAAGGTGAGTGAAGTGTGCCAAATGGGTGGGTATAGAAAATTGGGGTATTTTAAGTGATGAATGATGAGTGATGAGTGACGAAAATTGAGTGAGGAGTGATGAGTGATGAGTGATGAAAAAAAAAATCCAAACAAGGCCTAACCTTTGATGTACACAACTGTAGGGGTGGGTCATAAATCATAATGGTTGGGCTTGGGCTTTTTGCCTATTTTGAGAAGGTAGTCATCTGTTTTTAGAAAATTACATTTGTTTGGTCTAATTGTCAACCCCAGCCCATATCAATAACTAATAGTAAAAATAAGTTACTATAAGTTATTGGGTAATAGTTTAAAAACTTAATGAAAAATGTTTAAAATAAATAATAAATACTCAGATGGATAACCAAGTGTAATATAATGGCCTTTAATAGTTTTAACATATTCATCTACATTTTTCCCACTTTTTTCTTTAAGGGAATATTATTTTCTATTTTTTTAAGGAAAAAGTTTAAGTACAAAATTAGTTGTAGCATAAAACTACAACTTTACTCAATAAAATAAACATTACTACATATTTTGAAAATTTAACTGTTGAGTTGCATTTTCTTTACACTTTTAATACACATGTAAACTTTTGTGTCAATCGGATGTTATTTACTATATGATCTATAACATTATATTTTATGCATAATTTTAAATTACAAAAACTTGTAATTTAAATAATTTACTGATGACATAGCTATTGATCTTTAATTTTTTAGAAATTTTCTAGATAGAAGAAGAAGAAGTAATCCAACGGTAGATTTGTCAAAATTCATATCCAATAAAATGATATTAAGTAAGGTTATAGCCTTATGCTACAATTAATTTTGTAACTAAACTTTATCCTTTTTTTAACTTATAAATCTTGAAATTTATTTAGTATAAAAAATAAATTTAACTTGAAATCATTGTTGTTTTTAAAAATACTTGAATAAGCTAGACATACAAAATTTTTTACAATTTTTTTTACAAATTGCTAATGTGGTAAGTAGTTATTGGTAAATAAAAAAAATGATGTTAATAGTGGGTTTAGATGAAAATCAATAAGAAGTTGGCCACATCAACAGTTTGTAAAAATGTTGTAAAATAGTTTATGACTGTAGTATTACTCAAAATATATTAGGATATATTAACCCAATTTGCCTTTAATTTCCAAGTTCTAGGTCAAGCTTTCGACTTAATATAATCTTTCATAATACCATTAAACCTTGGGTTATAAAAGATTTCTATAAGGCGATGGCTTGTTGTAAAAGATTTGAAAAAGAAAAAGGAAAAAAATTATATATGCTAATTGCTCAAATATTATCCTTGTACATTGTTTCTTTTACAATAAGTGATCATTGGGGGTATTTATGTGGTGGACTCATTGATATGAGGTGTGACATAGATTGGATAGTCTCAAATTTAATCTGCTATGTATATCGATTATGGGGTTTTTGGGGTGTCTGATGGACATAGAGTGAAATGATTTTGGCCAATAATTGAGGCACTACTTCCTTTTATATATAGTTTTCACATGTCTAGAAATATATATAGGAAAAAAATTTCCTATTAATGAATTTTTTTAATGTTAAAATACTATTTAAAAAAAAGATAAGGATTAGAAAAATCAAATCAAAGAATCAAAATTTTGAAAAAGGTTAAGATCTCAAATTTTTTATGTAATAATTTATTAATTTTCTTAAAAATGGGGGTGTATATAAAAATTATATAGTAAATTCCGTAGTTTGATTTTAAAAAAAAATCTAATAAAGTTTTATATGCACAAGTGGTTAGTATATAACTTAATATAAACTTGATATAATTATATAATTCAATAAGTTTAACAAGAAAGTAACAAAAGTTTTATTTTAGGTTTATCTAGTAACTAAAAATCATTACATGAGAATCATTAGTGCAATTTTGATAATGAAGAAATTATAACATGACTTATTTAAATATAAAAAAATCCTAACAAATAACCATAATATAATGGATATGCTATATTTTTATCGGTTCTATAAATATTAAAATGCCACGTACTAATCAAACAACATGAGGGAAGAAAATTTCCCCCTCTATTAATTTCATTCCCCTTTTCCTTCTCCCCCTTTCATTTTGTAAAAACATAGTGTAAATAAAATGACTTGTCACCCACACAAACACCAGTTCCTTAAGAGACTCCTTGAGACCATTAGTTCAAGATAATTGTGCTCACTACTTGAAAATAAATTTACCTTCCCTAAAATATAAATAATGATAACAATATTACAATATAAAAACATATCTGATTTTTTAGAGGACTTTTATTATTATTATTATTAAAAAACATTTTCATAAGAAATTAAGAGCATGCAAGTTCAAGGAATAGCATCTATACCTGGATATGCCTTTGCAACATCAACATACCATCCTTGAAATGCAGTAGATACACCATTACCATTTGAGGATAAAAAGGTGGTCCTATTGTTGCTGTTATGGCTAACAACTACTTCATCTTCCACATGTTCATGCTTTTGTAGCAGCATGGTGGCACAACATTTGTCAGCAACAATAATCGTTTGTTGTCAGAGGCTGAAAATGGTGCACCTCACTTCACCGTCCATTGTTGTCTTACTAGTACATGCTCGTTTTTGTTCACAGAGGTCTCTTTCAGCTGAGTTGTCATTGTGTGGTTGATCTATCTTGCTTTAAGAGACTTTGGGAAAGAATTTTTTTTTTTTATTTAATTTTTCTATGTTTCTATATTTAATCGTTTTTTCAATAGAAACTATTAAAATTATGTGTTTTAGTTAAGTATTCATAGCTAATCTGACACATCAATCAGTGTTCTCAAATAGAGAAGTATAGAATTTAAATATCTTTTTCTCGTTATTATAACTATTTGTGTGGGTCTTTTTTTTGGACAATACCTAGGCCAAAGTAGAAATAAAGATCTTGGACTCTTTATTTGTTGTTTTAAGGGACTGAGCTTAATTCACCGCAGTTAAATGGGCTGATTATGAACTAGATGGTGCACAGAACATGAATCTTACAACACATACATGCTAACAAACAAGAAATATATGCATTGAACAACAAGAAACAGTAAATGAGCGAAGTGGTAAAGAAAGACACAGAAATGAAGTGTTAAGGATCCTAAAAACAATGCAAAATATTCTATTACTTTCCTAATTGTGCAATACACTATACTCACTAGGACATGTTACAAGGTCTAAATAAGTTCAAAAATTACAGACTTAGATGGCTCTTTAGGTCTCTAAGACTTGCAAAATTTGAATCTCTTTGAATCCAAGTGTGTTCTCTAGTGGCTGTTTGAGGATACCGAGTGGTATTTCCCTCTTTTTTTTTCTTTTTTTTTTTTTTTTAAATTTTGGCAGAGTTTTCTCAATGATTTTACTCTAACTCACTGTTGGTTGCTTCCCCTTTTATAGTGTCATCCTAGGGTTCTTGGGGTACCACTGATTCCCTCCATTTGCTCCCCTAGGTACCAGAATCAATGTTGTGCCAACAACATTGGTGCCTGATCCCTTCCTCATTCCTCATTACTTTCTTCTTTTGGGGTTTCTTCCCCAAAAACCTCTTGCTGACTTTCCGTTCTGGGGTGTCCTTAAAGAGCTGACCTTTGGTCCTTCTTTCAAAGCTTCTAAACCCCACCTTTTCAGACTCAGCTTTTGGCTGCCTTTCCCTTTGTCATTTTTCCCAAGTGAGCTGATCCCTTCCTGCCAGGTTGAAAGTTTTCCAGCCACTTCCCTTCATGTTTCTTCTTTCTGGGTTCCCCGAGGTACCGGCCAATTGTTCATGATTTGTTGGTTCCCAAGCCTTTTGATTCTTTTCTGCATCATTGGGTGGCTGATAGGGACACATCTATTTTTATTCCTTGTGTTTCTTGGCACCCCACCTTGAACTGTTTTAATCTCAACCTGGCCTTGCTGCATGTCCCAAGGATCCCAAGCTCTTGGGAATTCCTAGGTATCCTGGCCCAGTTATTTTCCTAGGCTCCCCAGCGATTTTCCGGACCTTTGATAGCTGGGTTGGGCTTTTTCTCTCCCTTATTTCATTGGGCCTGAAACTTGCCCATCCATTGACTCGGGTCTCTCCTTATGGACCCTTAACAAGTTTGGGCCTCTCCCCTTTTCCTTTTTTAAGAGCCCAAACGCTTTATGGTCTCAATCCTTTGTGTTGTTTCTTTAGGCCTTGGTACAACATTGTGATTTTTTGGACCTCAACATATAGCCCCCTGAGCTCGTGGGTTACCTGCAGCCCATGTGTGAGTAGACTAGGACCTTAATTTCTATAGAATTTCCTTCCCCGCTGTTTTAATTAGATTCAGGGTCCCTCTTCTTCCTCCCTCAGGATCCTACTTTTCCCTGTTATACTCAAGTATCCTGGTGTTTTTTATTTATTTATTTATTATTATTATTTTTTTACGTGTTACACTTCTTTTGCAACTTCCCCCCTTTGCACGGAACGTGGCAGTTGAATGTTTGAGTGAAACTTCCCCATCCACTTTTCACGTTCCCTGTAATTCCCATTAATAACTGCCAATAACTATTTTCTTTAAAAAATTAAATATTGGCAACTGGTGCGTCTTTCTATATGTAAGGTTGAATTTAATCAACCATTTTGTTGGCTTTATTCCGTACCAATTTTCTTGTAATTCAGCCTTTAGAAATCCTGTATTTAGGTGGGAATCATGTAAGGGTAGTGTGTGAGAGAGTGTGAAGAAAAGCTCAAGAGTGTGCAACTTAGCAGGGCCTCGTGACTAGATCTCACAACTGGCTCGCAGTTTGCAAGTCGTCGAAAGAGGCACACGTGTGAAGCAGGCAAAGAAGCTGAAGAGTCACGCCAGTTGTTGCATTACAGGACAAAACTTCCAGCTGGCCAGACCGTTATCTTGTGACTTAGACTCGCGACTCAGTCAAGTCGTCAGTTCACTCTATTTGGGAAAAACTAACCTTTCGCATTCTAAACACACACCAGTATAAATACCCTTTATACCCACGTATTGTAGAGAGCTTCGAGAGAGAATTTTGAGAGAAAAACCCTAGAGAAAAATAAGATTGACTCATCCACAATCTTCATCTTTGTTTCTCCAAATTCCTCTACTCTCACCCTCTCCATTGATATATCTTTGAGAGGTAAATTTAGCTAAATCCTTTTCTCACCATATCCATATTTGTGAGAAGGTTATTTGGTACTTGAGAAGCAGTTAGGAAGGGACCAATTGATATTGGTTGATGCTATGGGCTATAGCGGAATCCGGTAAGCTAGAGAAGACAAAGGTTCGGCGCAACCTCGTTGGAGCAAGAAGCTTGGAGGGCTTAGGTACACTGGGTAGATTAGGCTTGGAGGGTCTTTTGCTGTTCATGTATCCCAACTTCACTCTCTAGTGGATTATTGACTGCTTGGAGGGCGGTGGAGAGGTTTTACGCCGAGGACTTCGGTTTCCTCTTTGATAACACATCGTTGTGTTGTTTTTGTGTTTTCATCTCTCTTCATTTAATCTTTGCCATTTAATTTTTGCTGTGGATGTGATTTTATTTGGTTTAGATTAAGTTATCAATTCTGTTTTAGCTTATTTACATTTTTCGCATGTACATTGTTTGTTAATAAGCTTGAATTGGTATTTTGTTATTTGGGGGTCTAAACGTTCAAGGTGTTTTACACACATATTTGAACATTCACTATACATTGTCTTCTCCAACTACTTTTTGCGCCATTATTGCAGTCATTTCAAACTTTCTTTTCATTTTCCAGAGATCTTTATTTCCAAACTTATCTTCTTCCTTCCAGTTATTTTGTTTCTCTGTTCCTTCTTTTTTGTTCTTCACTCCTTTGACTTCCCTGTTTCCCAGTGCATTTGCCGTTCCATGGCTTCTTCTTCCTCACGAAAAAGGAGGGAGCGTACTTCTAGTCCTTCTAAGGGTGAAAGCTCCTCTGGGTCTGTACGCAGGAGGTTGCAGAATGCCCAGCTTTCCCTTTACGAGATCCTTGGTACACCTCCAGCCTGTTTTTTCGTCAGGTGTCTCACGGCGAGGCCCTTCCTTCCCCTCACACTTGGGTGTTTTCCGGCCAGTCTGGGTTTGCCAGTTCTACCTAGGTTCTAGATCCAAGGGAGATTTTAGATCTTCAGATTAGGCGGGGATCTCGTGAGGCGGTTCCCATTTTCTTCGACTTCGTTATGGGGAAGATTACCGGTTGGCCCATTTGGGTGGACAGGGAGCTTTCTGATGGTGAATTCATCAGTTGTCTGGAGTGCGCCAGGATCCTGAAATCGGTAGCAATTTCCAGGAACCTTGAAGGTTTTAGGGATGCCAAGGGCCTTAGACACTTGGTACACCGCTGGTGCCCTTCTCTTCACACCTTCTTCTTTTCCGTTGGTGAGCTTACTATCACTTTAAAGGATATGGTCAATAATTTTCTCCCCCTAGTGTTCGGTGATGAGAATCTCTTTGACATCAACCTTTTTAGCGAGGATCTTGAGGTTGAAGATAGGCTATTCAGTCATTTTGGCGGGCGTATTGCTTCTCCTGGTGGGAAATCGGCCAGAATGGGCAAGTGGGTCACGAACCTTTCTCGAGAGAAGGACAAGGCAGTTAGGCGAGCTGGGTTCTTGGTACTTTGGCTTAGTAAGTTCTTATTCAATGAGTTCCCCGGGTACGGGGTTACGTCTGTTTCTTTCTTCTGGCAGTTAGACTGGCTTGGGATGCTCAGTATCCTTTAGCCCTCATGTTCTTAAGCCATGTTTACTCCCAATTAGACTTGCTTCATCGAGATGAAGTTGAAGGAAATTCTTGCTACGCTATTACTTCGTCTCTTCATTGTGCCATTCTCTAGGTGTTCATGTGGGACTATTCTTCTATTACTTTGGTGAAGTGCAGGAGTTTGAAGTTTGTGAAGGATAAGTTCCAAGGATCCCCAGATGTGATTAAGGGTTTGTGTGCCAGTTCTACTGATAGCCATCTTATCATCTTTCGCTGGGCCAACTTGAAAGGTGGCAGCCTCAATTTAGTGGAGTTGTTTGATCAAGTAGGGCATTTGAGTTGGCGTTTTCCTCAGGAGTTCAGCCCTGGGTTCACCTGCGATTCTATGTTGGCTTCTTTTCTTAACTCCCTAGGGAATACCTTTGATCTACGTCGGGGGGACGAAGGCAGTTTGGCGTACTTGGCTTGTATCAGCCCCTCATGACTTCCAGTACCTTCATCAAGTGGTCCCAGGTACACCCACTACTCGGCACACCAGGTACTCAAGCAATTTGGTTTTGATTAGGACATCTCGCTGGTGTTTAAAGAAATAGTACCTTCTCTCCCTTCCCTGAATCCATTTCTAAGGCTTTAGGCCTTTTCTTATTGGTCGCGGAGGAGCCCCTAGTTTGTGGTGCCAAATTCTCAGAGGGGAGTCTTCGCTTCCAGTGGCTTTGTTGGTTACTGGAGAAGAGTTGAGTAGTCTTTCTCAGACTTCGTTGGTTCTGGTAAGATTGGCAGGGTTCCCTATCCTAGTCTTTTCTCTGTTCCTACCTTCAACAGACGTCTGACCCTCCATATTGCTGGCATTGTATCTGCTGCCATAAGTAGCAAAACAGGATTTGCGGAGTGGCATGCCTCTAGGGGTGGTTGGATTTGTTACGCGAATGATTTTCCTGATGTTTGGTCAGGGTGTGACCTCATTGTGGGCACTTCTTCTGGTGTGCCAATCAAGAGAGGGGTGGTAGAAGCAATTGGTGCTGCCACTCCTGTGGGCAAAGGTAAAGAGAAAAAGATCAAACAGGAAGTTGTCAAGAGGGCCGAGCTTGAAGAAAGTGCTGAGGGTACAGAGGCTGGCCCTGAGACTAAGAAGAGGAAAACTGCTAGGTCTCGTAAGTAGCTAGTCATTTTTGAGGAGCCCAAGAGAGTGGACCTCTCTATAGTTGGAAAGGAAGTTGGCCATTCCTTAATTCCAAAGATTAGAGTGAAGACTAAGACATAGTCTTCTATTTTTCAGGTTCCTATGAGTTCCTCAGTCCAGGGTTCCTCGGGGTCCTTTGACATCTGTTGAGGTTCAAAATTAAAAGGCCACAAATAGGCCCAAAGAAAGTAAAAAAACATTGGGCCCAATTTACACAAAAATAAATGAGTAATAGAAAGGTTGAACTCTCACAATGAAGAAAAGAAAGAAAGAAAGGGGAAGAAGCCCAGAGGATCTGATCCAGAGATCCACGAGAAAAGCCTAAGAAAAAAGACAGAATCAGCGAACCAAAGAAAGCCCAGAAAGAAAAACTGGGTCGGGATCCCAGAAGCCCCCTAGAGGCAGGGGATCGCTGGACGCGCGAAGAGAGATTGAAGCAGATTTAAAGAGAGAAAAGAGACAAAAAACACGCGGACCTTATGCCCCAGACACACAGTAAAAGTACAAAGCAAAACGCAGGAGCTTGGTTCCAACCATTTGGAGAAAGAGACAAGGAAGAGTACAACTGGGAAAGCTGGAGCGCTGAGAAGAAAAAGCCAAAAGGCCTCAGGTCAGCCAACGGAAAAATTTGGAAATGGAAAGCTAGCTGAGGGACTTTCATCTTGTCGCAACAAAAAGCAGGAAACTATGGAAAAAGGGAAACAACATAACCCTGGAGCAACCTGGCACGACACGGACTCTAAGGGGCAAAAGGGAGAAATCGTTAGTACCCCGGAGCTCGAAGCTGTGCTATAAAAGGGGGATTGAGGGAGGAAAAGAAGGCAGGATGGATTAACAATTAGAGGCATTAACAATTGCCTTCAGTAATCTCATAAAATTGTAGAAAACACTCTGTAAATGTAAGAGAAAACAGAGGAACCGTTCCCGGTATCCCAGAGACAGCCACTACAGTACATGCTCAAAAAGTTCAAACTTTGCAAGTCTTCGAAGCCTAAATAGCTATCAAAGTCTGTAATTTTTGAACTCAGTTGAACCTTGCACCACATCTTAGTGAGCACTGTAATCACAACTAAGGGAAATTAATAAAATGCACCTCACTAATTAGAGGATCCCTAACTTGTTCTTACGTTATATTTTACTTATTGTGTATTCCTTTACTGTTAAAATGTCGTTCAATATGGATATGCTTTCTCTGTTAGCTATTTTTATTGTAGGAAGTTTGTTTTGTGCGCCAATCGATTCTTAAACAGCCCTTTAGCTGTGGTGAATCGAGCTCAGTCCACCAAGAACATTTTCATTTGGCCCAGGATCCTTGGGCCATAGTGCTGAAGAAAAAAAGGCACTCTCACATTTTGGCGACTTCACTGGGGACTAGGTAAAGAAAAGGGAACAAGCAATCCCTTCGCAAAACATGCCTCCAAGACAAAGGAACAGTAAAGGTGCTAATGAGCCACCTGCGGCCTCTGAGCTCGTGGGAGAAAACGAAGTGGCCTCTAGGCAAAGAGGCGAGGTGCCCCTAACAGAACGGGAGGCCGTGTCAGAACAAAGAAATGCAAGGCAGGAGCTGGACCCTATGGCTCAGATGACTGCAATGCTGAAAGACTTGCAACAAGAAGTTCGCCTTCTCAAAGAAGGCAAGACGCAGGAAGACAGAGACAATGCCCCCCATGTGGGCAACCAAGATAGAACCCAGCCAGAGGGAGGGTCAGCAGTGGGAGGAGGGACTAACCCCCAATACCTAACACTGGTAGATGTCAGCGCCCTCCTGGACCAAGAGAGGGAAAAACTTTTCGGGATCCCCAAGCAATTTTCTTGGGATCTCCCATTCCCACCAGAACTCCTTGGCAAGCCATACCCCAAGGGATATGAGCCACCAAAGTTCCATCCTTTTGATGGAAGGAATGGAAGTGTAGTAGAGCACGTGAGTAGGTTTGTCCACACTATGGGCCCCTACGCAGGAAACCGAGAGCTGTGCCTAAGAGAGTTTGCTAAGTCCTTAGTGGACAGGGCATACACTTGGTACACCACACTGAGACCTGGGTCCATTAAGACCTGGGACGAAATGATGGAGAGATTTTGTGCAAAGTATTACCCTGGTGAGGATAAGGTCACTTTCCAAAGCCTTCAAATGGTAAGGTAGAGGCCTAGAGAGGACCCCGTCCAGTTCATCAAAAGATTTGAAGATGTGTCCCTAGACTGCTATGGGGACCATGAAGAAAAAGAACTCGTAGAGACTTGCATCTCTAACATGCTTTTCGATTACAGACTCAACCTCGAAAATTTATGTATCACACAATTCGCTGACTTATTACAGAGGACTAGAAGAACAGCACAAAATATGAGGGCAAAGAGGATGCCGGCAGCCCAAGCCATGACAGCATCGGTGGGAGAAAAAAGGAAGAGGCCTGATGGAAAAGTGTTCGAGGAACCACCGGTGATCCTATGCACTATAGAAGAGTTAAACCATGTCCTGAACAAATGGATTGGGGATGGAGTGGTTAGGCCATTCACTGTATCCAGGCCACCAACCGAGGAAGAAAGGAAAAATCCTTTGTTTTGCAGGATTCATAATTATGTTAAGCATTCCACCAAGGATTGCTGGACCCTCCGCAGGCTCTTTCACAGGAAGCTAAGAGAAGGAACCTGGAGCTCACCCAGAAGGAGCCAGAAGTACAAAGAAACCCCCTGCCCAACCACAAAGGAAAGGGGGTGGTGGCTGTAGTAATCCACGGGAACTCGGCAGAAGCAGAAGAGCCAGAGGGATCCTTTCATCCAAATACAGTCAGAACCCTCCAGAAGAATCCCAAGTTCAGGTCACTATTCAATCAGCTGGGATTTGGACCAGAAGCAAGAAGGGTGGCCACAGAATCTCTCATGACTATAGCAGCAAATTCAGGAATGGAATGTTTCACAGCAGAATCACATGCCAGTCGAGCTTTCTTGGAGACAACCAATGCCATAACCTTCACTGATGAAGACATGGAGGTCGAGCATCTAGACCACCGTAGACCTCTTTATCTAATGGCCACCATAAACAGTGTCCAAATCAGAAGAGCACTGGTGGACACAGGGGCGTCACTCAACCTCATAGCCCTGAGTACCTTGGAAGCCGTGGGCCTAGTTGGGAGGAGGATCCTGGGGGCTCCCATGGAGATAACTGGGTTTGGAGGATCAGCAGAGTCAACCGAAGGATATATACAGCTGGCCCTAAGAGTGGGGCCAATAGTAGTCTTGACCAGATTTCATGTAATCAACTCGGAAGTGTTCTACCATGTACTGCTGGGACGGCCATGGCTCCATAAGCACCGCCTTATACCATCCACCTACCATCAGTGTGTTAAGGGGAGATTAAATGGGAGGCATGTAAGAATCCCTACCAACCATAACCCTTTCAGCCAAGGGGAAGTAAACTTTGTAGAAACAATGTTCTATGATGAGTTAGAACCTGATGATGAGAGTCTCATGCCAGGAACACCTGTCTTGGAAAAAGAAGAAGGAGGAGGTGCCCATGATTTGAGAGACCTCCTGAAAAGAAAAAGGCAAAAGAAGGAGCCCAGCACCTCAGGATCCCAGGAATGCATAGTAGTACGGGAACCCGGGGGAAGGTTAATATATCGCTTGTGAAGGTACGCGGGACCTGAGTGCATCATGTAGGAAGGTCCCGGGCCACCAGAATGTATGATAGCTCAGGAGGAAGTCCCAGAGGAACCAGTCAAAGAGGCACAAATCCAGCCTGAGGAAGAATTACAGGAAGTAAACTTAGGGGCTGAGCTGGGATCCCAGAAGCCTGTTTTCATCAGCAGTCAGTTGGCAATACAAGAAAGGGGCCACTGGTGGCTTTGCTCAAAGAATACACGGATGTGTTTGCCTAGACCTATGATGAAATGCCCGGTCTGGATCCTGGGTTAGTGGTCCATGCCCTCAATGTAGACCCAGGAGTCAAACCAGTAATCCAACCAGCCAGGGTCTTTCACACTGATGTAGAAGCCCAGATAGCTCAGGAGATCAAGAAGCTGCTAGCAGCTGGTTTTATCAAGCCCATTTAGCACCCTAGATGGCTTTCTAACATAGTACCTGTGAAGAAAAAGAACGGCCAGATCCGTTGCTGTGTAGACTTCCGCAACCTGAATAAAGCATGTCCTAAAGATGAGTTCCCTCTGCCTAATATCGACCTCTTTGTGGACTCAGCTGCGGGAAGTTCTATGTTCTCATTCATGGATGGGTATAGTGGGTACAACCAGATTCGTATGGCTGCTAAGGACGCTAAAAAGACAGCATTCAGGACACCAATCGAAAATTTTTATTACAATGTGATGCCCTTTGGCCTCAAGAATGCAGGAGCCACATACCAGCAAACCATGACAGCCATCTTCCACGACATGATGCATAAGGAAATGGAAGATTATGTGGATGATATTGTGGTCAAGTCAAAAACTAGGGCAGGACACCTTCAGGTACTTGAACAAGTTTTCAAAAGATGCAGAGAATACAAGCTACGCATGAATCCCATGAAGTGTGCCTTTGGAGTATCCGCAGGAAAGTTCCTCGGGTTCCTGGTACATCACAAAGGCATAAGCGTAGATCCAGCCAAAGCTGCAGCCATTGCCACCATGAAAAGACCAATAACAGTGAGGGAGCTCAAAAGCTTCCTAGGAAGGGTATCCTACGTCAGGAGATTTATGCTAGGGCTGGCTTCGGCCACAGCAGGCTTGTCCAAGCTATTAAAGAAAGGAATCGAGTTCATCTAGGGAGCAGAACAACAGGAAGCCTTCCAAAGGGTCCAACAGATTATGAATCACCTGCCCACACTCCAAGCACCAGTACGTGGGCGACCCCTGTTATTGTACTTAGCATCAAATATCCAAGCAATAGGAGCCTTGCTGGCACAAGAAGATGATGAGGGAAATGAACAACCTGTTTACTATGTAAGCAGGACACTCAAGGATGCCGAGACCAGGTACCCCAGGATAGAAAAGGCTTGCCTAGTAGTCATTTACGCATCCCAGAGACTGAAGAGGTATTTCTTAGCTCACCAAATCCTTATAGTGACTAAGTCACACCCCATAAAGGCACTCCTGCATCAACCCCTCCTGACAGGAAGAATAGCACAGTGGCTGGTCATGCTTTCTCAATATGACATAGGCCTCAGGACCCCCAAGGCTGTCAAAAGTCAAGCCATAGCCGACCTACTGGCATAATTCCCAGGAAAGGAGGAGAGCTCACTAAGTGAAGAGATCCCATGCGAGGTAGCAGAAATCCCAGGAAAGAAATGGACAATGAGGTTCGATGGGTCAGCTACAGCAACCTCAAATGGGGTGGAAGTTGTACTAAGCTATGAAAATGGGGACACCATGCCTCTATCTTTCAAGCTTGGTTTCCCCTACTCCAATAATGCAGCCGAGTATGAGGCGTATTTGACCGGGCTAACCATAGCACTCAGTATTGGGGTGAAACACATGAGAGTACTTGGAGATTCCAATCTTGTAGTCTCCCAGGTGAAAGGTGACTTTGCATTAAGGGAACAAAGCCTGGCAGCCTACAGGACTTGGGCGCAGAGGCTGGAGCAGGAATTCTTGACCTTCAGCATATAATACACACAGAGAAGTGAAAACAAGTTTGCAGATGCGCTTGCCACCCTGGGATCCCAAGCACCATTCAAGGGAAAAGACACCCTGGTCAGAATAAGAAGACAGGAGCATTCCATCTTAAAAATCCTCTAGAGGATATCCCCGGGAGAGTCCAAGCAATGGGACTGGAGGAGTGAAGTGAAAGAAAAAAATGAAAGAAACAGGATCTGGAGGAAGTGTCAAGGAGCTGAGGGACTACACTCTAATAGAAGGAGAACTATACAGGAGACTGCCCGGAGGGATCCTATCCAGGTGTATCAATGAAAAAGAGGGGAAGCTAAGGTTGGAAGAGCTACATACCCAAGTTTGTGGGACCTCAGAAAAGATCAGTCTATATAGGAGGATGCAGCGCATGGGATACTACTGGCCAAATATGAACAAAGAGGCAGCAACTATACAGGAGAAATGTCAAGAATGCCAATCCTTGGTGGACAAGGAAGAAAGCTACGCTGTATTTGTTACAGAAGATTGGAGGACTCCCTTCATGGAATACCTGGCTCAAAGGGTCCTACCAACTGACAGGGCACTGGTACACCAGCTCAAGAAGCTCGCAGTTAGATATTTCTTGCAAAACGGGATCCTATTCAAAAGGGGATACAGCGGGGATCCCCTAAGATGCCTGGGACCAAGGGAAGCCAGGGAAGTAGTCAGGGAAGTCCATTCTGGTGATTGTGGGAGCCACCCAGGAAAAAGGAGGCTCTACAAACAGTTACTACTGTTGGGGTACTACTGGCCAACAATGAAAAGGGACTCCGAGGAGATAGTCAAGACATACCACGCATGTCAAGTCCTCGGAGATGCAATCCATACTCACCCAAATACATTACAGGATATGACAACCCCATGGCCCTACCACACTTGGGGGCTTGATCTCATAGGGCCTATAAATCTTCCATCCAGTGGGTACATATGGATCTTGGCAGCCACTGAGTATTTTACAAAATGGGTAGAGGCCATCCCCTTGAAAAAGGCCACTAGAGCAGCTGTAGCAAACTTCATTCGAGGCCATATCATTACAAGATTTGGGATCCCCAGGAGGTTGATCAGTGACAATGGAACCCCATTCATAAATAAAGACATGAAAGGGTTAACTGAGGCCTACTACATCAAACATGGAAGGTCTACACCGTACCACCCACAAGGAAACGGCCAGGCAGAGGTCACTAATAGGGTGATATTGAAGATCCTTAAAAAAATGAAGCAAGAGTATGGAGGAAAATGGAATGACCACCTAGCGGATGTACTCTGGGCATGCATGAGCTCTGTGAAAACAGCCACGGGATTCTCACCATTCTCTCTGGTCTATGAGATAGAAGCCATCAGCCTAGTGGAGTTAATTGTTCCCACACCAAGGGTAGTGCTTGAAGAAAGTCAGGAGGACACAGAGGACACAAACAATGAAAGGAGATTAGCAGACCTGGAAGGGATAGAGGAAGAAAGAGAGCTAGCCAAGAGAAGAAGCCAAAGGCACCAGGAAAGAATGACAAGAGCATACGCATAAGCAGTACGCCCGAGGACTTTCACCAAAGGGCAGTTGGTACTAAGGACAGCAGAGCATGTGAGAAGAAACCTACTGGGACCCTCCAAATTTGCCCCAAAGTGGGAAGGGCCTTGCATCATTAGAGAGGCCCATGATAGTGGGTACTGCTACCTTACAAAGGAAGATGGGACAATCCTGATAGAGCCCATAAATGGGAAATGGCTGAAACAATACTACGCATGAGAAGGGAGAGGTCTCAGTACACTAGAATCCTTTTGCCAAACTCTCCAACCTGCTAAGTATTTCTTTCCTTTTATGTATTTATTGTTTAAGTAATTTTGTCCACAGACTCGTGGTAGAAGGACGTTCTATGATCCTTACTATCTTTGTTGGATTTGCTGTGTTCCTTGAATGAAATTTATGTTTTTTTTTTTTAAAAAAAAATTCAATGAAATTTCTTCTTTTTCTCAGTTATTAAATCCTAAGTATCACAAAGTCCTCACACAGACAAGAATCAGGGGAGGATACCTGAGGAAATCTTCTTGCATATCCCAGGATTACCCCACACATAACTACAAATAGTTAAGTCTAAATACATGGTCTAGGATCTCAGGCATATACTAAAGATACCTAGCCCAGCACTTGAAAAAAAAAAAGGGAACTCGCCAAGATTCATGAGCTGGGACAAATAAAATACATTGACCAATGTACCCAGTTCAGTACTTGCGCAACCAAGAAGAAAAGGGAGGATACCTGGGGAAATCTTTTGATGCATAACCCAAGGATCACCCCATAGATAGCTGCAAAGCAGCTAAAAGTTTCAAATACATGGTCTAGGATCTCAGGCATATACTAAGGATACCTAGCCCAGTATTTGATAAAAGGAAAACCTGTAAAGTTCATAAACTGAAGAAAATATATATTGCCCAATGTACCTAACTCAGTACTTGCGCAATCAAAAGGAGTGGGTACCTAGCTGGAACTTGCAACAAAACTTGTGGGAATCACAGACCAAGACTCAGTAAAAAAAAAAAGAAGATAAGAAAAGAAGACCCACATGCCATTAAAAGAGATTAGAAGCAATATTTAGAAACCATCCTGAAGCATAAGTACATGGAAGCAGTCTCAAAGCACAAGTGCAAATTTAAAAAAAAAAAGAGCTAGAAGCAATGTTCAAACGAAGAAATAGAAAATTTATACAACCCCAAATTGTTCATACATATCCAAACCAACTAAAAAAAAGGAGGGGGGGCAGGAAGACTAAGAAAGGAGGCCAGCCAACAAAGAACCATCCGAGGAGAAAGCAAGGACAGCCGAAGAAGATAAAACCCTCTGCCTTTTAATCTTCAAGTCTTGTAAGGTCTTGTGAGCATGGGCTAAAGCTTCCTCAGCAACAGCAATCTCAGCATCAATACTCTTAGAAGCTTGCTTCTGGAACAGCATTTGGGCCAAGGATCGCAGATACTCCAGCAGAAATGACAGGTTGAATTTGGCTTCCAGGAGATCCTGAACAACTCCCCTCCATTCCAAGAGTTTTTTCTCAGATAAAGAATCCAGTGAAGAATCCCTCAAGGAGATCAGCACAGCACACAGCAGCTCCATCAAAATATTACCCAAGAATACTCCTCCTCTGAAACCAATGGTGAAATCCCCGTGACGTTTAAACAAACCTTCTAGCAGAGGCAGACCTTTTACAGGCACAGAGAACCGCAAGAAGCTGCCATAGGAAGGCCCGAAGTGGCAGAAGTGACTAGCAGGGAGGCTGTTGAACTCTAGACGATCAAAGCGAGCCAGAAAGGGAGAGAGCCTTGAGGTAGGATCTGAAGCAACCATCCCTGGAGCCTCCCCTATGGTTGCATTACCACCTGAAATCCCAGAGGAACCTTCAACCCTTTGAGCAGAATGAGAGCCAGCAACCTGAGCAGATCTCACACCCCCCTCAGGAATCACAAGTTTAGGGCTCTTAACACCAGTATCGACTCCTGCAAAAAAGAAGGGGGGAGGCAGACTTAGTTTCTTTCTTTAAAAAAAAAAAAAAAAAAAAAGACAAAGAGCAAAAGAAGGTAAAGAAGAAACCAGTTTCGGCTTCCTGGGGCGGAGTTTCCTCTTCTTGCTCCTCTGACTTCTTGGAGGACTCTGAGAAAGAGCACTGGCAAGTTGAAGAAAAGGTGAAGAAGTCTCAGCAAAAATGGCTGAAAGAAGGCAAGGGTACAGGGGGCTTCGCCATAACGAAGAACACAAGAAAAGGAAAAAAAAAGAAAGGGAATAAAGTAAGGACAATCAACACCCACCTTCAAAATCCTCCGATTCCAAAGAAGAGGCAGCACCAGAGGCAGATCTCGTAGTGGCTTGGCCTAAAAAAAAAGGGGGAAAGGGGGGGGGGGGGAGAAAGAAGGAAAGAACTCAGAACAAAGGAAGAAAGAAAAAAAAAAGGGGGTGCAAAAGAAATAAAATTAAAATGCTTTTAAAAGAAAGAAAGGCTCACTTGTTTGCCCGGATGATGATACGCCTCCCAAAGCCCTCGTACTTAACCCAGTCTGAGGTAGCACAGTCTTAACAGGAGGAGTCTCTTCAAACTGAGGACCTGGGGAGGTAGGGAGCTTGGGAGCCTCAGGATCTTGGGCAGCCTGGACATCCTGCATTGGTTGCCTAGTCTCCCCGGCTATGTCTTCACTGGGAGCTTTCTCTTCAATGCTCTGAGCTACAACTGCAGCCACCTCTTCCTCTAAAGTCCCGCCAACCACGGGGGGAGAAACCTCCACCTAAAGAAGGAAAAGGAGGAGGAACAAAAGAAGGAAGGCATGAACCACAGGACAACACAGATATATAAATCTCAAGAAATAAATAAGAGCAAGCAACAGAAGACACAGATAAAGAAAACCATACCACATCTTCGCCAGAAGATTGGCTTCTACCTTTCCTGGGATCTAGCTTATGCTTGGACTGCAGAAAGAACAATCACTCATTAGTTCAAAAAAGGAAGAAAAGGAAGGAAAACAATGAAACTGCAACCTAAAAGAGCAAAGGAGGAAAGAGGCCTTGCCCTTCTTTCTCTCTCAACAGGGTCTCCAGGTCTCTGTTGTTTACTACGGGTACGTCCAGAGGGTCCTGAGGGACTATGAACCGAAGGACTCACAGGAGCCTGGGGAAAAGAAGACTCTACCTTAGTCTTCACCCAGCCCCTTATAGCCAAAGGTTGCTCAACTTCCTTCTCCTCAGCAAGTATCAATTGTTTCTGGGATTTCCCAGTCTTCTTCTACTTTGTCTTAGGACCAACGTCCTCTGCACTCTCTTCAGCCACGGCCTCCTTCAACTTTTCCTACTTAATTGTCTTCCCTTTACTCATGCCAACAGGAGTACTAGCACTTATAGCTTCTACTGCCCCTTTCTTAATCGGTACACCAACAAAAGCACCAACAACAAGGTCACACCCCAACCAGTTCTCCGAAAAATCCTGCGCATAAGTTACCCTACCTTCCCTGGAAGTATGCCATTCCGCAAAACCAGTTTTACTGCTCACAGCAGTAGAAACAACACCAGCAGTAGGCAGGGACAAACGCTTGTTGGATGTCGGGTAGAAGAAATGCCAGGGTTGGGAACTCTCCCAATTGTGTTAGAACCAGCATAATCAGCAAAGGACTTCTGAACCCTCCTCCAATAACCAGCATAACCACTGGAGGCAAAAATTCCTCTCTGAGAGTTGGGCACTACAAACTGAGGACTCCGTCGTGACCAATAAGAAAAGGCCTGAGGTCTCATAAAGGGATCCAAGGAAGGAAGAAAGGGAACTACGTCATTAAAAACTAGGGGAATATCCTGATCGAAGCCGAATTGCTGAAGTACTCGATGTGCCGAATAATGAGTGTACCACGGGCCAGTTGAGGAAAGCACAGGAAGCCAGGATGGGCTAATACAAGCCAATTAGACTAAGCTACCTTCATCACCGCGGCGTAAATCAAAAGTATTCCCTGTAGAAGTCAGAAAAGGAGACAACACAGAATCGCAAACAAAACCAGGGCCAAACTCCCGGGGGGAGCGCCAATGCAGATGGCCTACTTGATTAAATAACTCAACCAAGTTAAGATTCCCACCTTTCAAACTCAGCTAGTGGAAAATAATAGGGTGGCTGTCAATTGAGCTGCCACAAAGCCCTTTTACCACATCAGGGGATCCCTGAAACTTATCTTTCACAAACTTTAAATTCTTACATTTTGCTAAAGTAACTGAAGAACGATCCCACATAAATACCTGGAGAATAGCGCAATGAAGCGAAGAAGTAATGACATAACAAGAATCACCTTCAGCTTTATCTCCATGAAGCTGATCCAATTGAGAATAGACATGGCCCAAAAACATGTGGGCTAGAGGATACTGAGCGCCCTGAGCCAACTTAATTGCCAAGGGAAAACGAGTGGACTTGATTCCATATCCAGGGAACTCACTGAACAGGAACTTGCTAAGCCAGAATGCAAGGAACCTGGCACGCCTGACTTCCTTATCCTTCTCGCGCGAAAGAGTCATGACCCACCTACCCATCCTGGCCGGTTTCCCACCAGAATAAGCAGTATGTCCACCAAAATGAGCAAATAACTTTTCTTCCACTTCGAGATCCTCATTAGAAAGCTTAATATCAAAGGGGTTTTCATCCCCGAGCACCGAAATAAGAAATTTGTTGACCACATCCTCCAAGGTAACAGTCAGTTCACCAACAGAAAAGGAGAAAGTGTGCAAAGCAGGACACCAATGGTGCACCAAGTGCCTGAGGCCTTTGGCATCTCTGAAACCCTCAAGATCCTGGAAATAGCCACTGCCTTCAGGATACCGGCACGCTCCAAGCAGCCCACAAACTCCGCGTCAGAAAGTTCTCTATCCACCCAAATGGGCCAGCCTTGGATCTTTCCAGCAACAAAATCGAAGAAGATGGGGACCGCTTCCCGAAGTCCTTGTCTGATTTGGAGATCAAAAATCTCCCTAGGGTCTGGAGCTTGTGCAGAACCAGCAAAACCCGCCTGACCAGAGAATACCCAGGTGAGAGGATGGAGGGGTCTCGCCATGGGACACCCGTGGAAAGAATAAGCTAGGAGTATACCAGGGGTCTTACAAAGGAAAAGCAGGGCGCCCAACGACAGACTCATCTTGTGCAGAACTAGAGGAGTCCTCACCTTCAAAAGGACTAGGAGTACGCTCCTTTCTTTTTCGAGAAGAAGAAGAAGCCATTGAAGCAATGGGTATTTGGAAAGAAGAAAGAGGGTAGCGGCGAGACTGAGCGAAAGAAAAGAAAAAGGCTGGGAACAGAAGATTCAAGCAAACAAGGAAAAAGGGTAATGAGAAAATGAAGAAATAGGAACAGAAGACAATATGTGGAAAGACGCGCCAGTTGCCAGGAATTAAATTTGAAAGGGGAGAAGTTATCAGCAGTTATTAATGAGTATTATGGGGAACGTAAAAGTAGGTGGTAAGAGTGTTATTTCAACTCAACTGCCACGTCCCACGAAAAAAAAAAAGAGGAGTTACAAAAAAAAAAAAAAAACAAAAGAACCAGGATACCGAAGAAGTTTGAAGATCGGGATCCCCGTAGAAAAATCAAAACAAAAGAAAAATCCTACAGAAAACTCACGCATGGGCTGCAGGCAACCCATGAGCTCGGGGGGCTAAATGTTGAGGTTCAAAATTAAAAGGCCACAAATAGGCCCAAAGAAAGTAAAAAAAAAACATTGGGCCCATTTCACACAAAAATAAATAAGTAATAGAAAGGCTGAACTCTCACAATGAAGAAAAGAAAGAAAGAAAGGGGAAGAAGCCCAGAGGATCTGATCCAGAGATCCACGAGAAAAGCCCAAGAAAAAAGACAAAATCAGCGAACCAAAGAAAGCCCAGAAAGAAAAACTAGGTCGGGATCCCAGAAGCCCCCTAGAGGCAAGGGATCGCTGGACGCGCAAAGAGAGATTGAAGCAGATTTAAAGAGCGAAAAGAGACAAAAAACACGCGGACCTTATGCCCCAGACACGCAGTAGAAGTACAAAGCAAAACGCAGGAGCTTGGTTCCAACCATTTGGAGAAAGAGACAAGGAAGAGTACAACTGGGAAAGCTGGAGCGCTGAGAAGAAAAAGCCAAAAGGCCTCAGGTCAGCAACGGAAAAATTTGGAAATGGAAAGCTAGCTAAGGGACTTTCATTTTGTCGCAACAAAAAGCAGGAAACTATGGAAAAAGGGAAACGACATGACCCTGGAGCAACCTGGCACGACATGGACTCTAAGGGGCAAAAGGGAGAAATCGTTAGTACCCCGGAGCTCGAAGCTGTGCTATAAAATGGGGATTAAGGGAGGAAAAGAAGGCGGGATGGATTAACAATTAGAGGCATTAACAATTGCCTTCAGTAGTCTCATAAAATTGTAGAAAACACTCTGTAAATGTAAGAGAAAACAGAGGAACCGTTCCCGGTATCCCAGAGACAGCCACTACAGTACACGCTCGAATTCAAAAAGTTCAAACTTTGCAAGTCTTCGAAGCCTAAATAGCTATCAAAATCTGTAATTTTTGAACTCAGTTGAACCTTGCACCACGTCTTAGTGAGCACTGTAATCACAACTAAGGGAAATTAATAAAATGCACCTCACTAATTAGAGGATCCCTAACTTGTTCTTACGTTATATTTTACTTATTGTGTATTCCTTTACTGTTAAAATGTCGTTCAATATGGATATGCTTTCTCTGTTAGCTATTTTTATTGTAGGAAGTTTGTTTTGTGCGCCAATCGATTCTTAAACAGCCCTTTAGCTGTGGTGAATCGAGCCCAGTCCACCAAGAACATTTTCATTCGGCCCAGGATCCTTGGGCCATAGTGCTGAAGAAAAAAAGGCACTCTCACAACATCACACCTCAATCTCCTTTAGGACCCTCTGAACATACCCGTAGTAGACAAAAGACTATTGAAGGATATGTAGAGAGAGAGAAGGGCAAGGCTTTTTTCCTTCTTCTCTTTTTTTTTTTTTTTTGGTATCTCCCTCTCCTGGTTTGCTATTCTTGTTATGTTTCCATTTCCCCTTCCTCTTTTTTTTTTTTTTTTACTGATGAGTGGTAGCTCCCTTTTTTGCAATCCAAGCGCAAGTCAGACCCCAAGGGAGCTAAAAGTCACTCCTCTGATGATGATGTGGTATGACATTCTTTCACTTGTGCCTTTTACTGCTGGCTTTGGTACTGTGTATATGCATATTTTTTTTTCTTGCCACTTACTTCTTCTTACTCTTATTTTCCTTGGCAGGTTGAGATGCTTCCTCCTGTGATCGGAGGTGTTATGGCGAAAGAAGTGGTGATAGCTCCATCTGCTGCTGCCTCAGGTGTGGAGGAGGAGCCCCCTAGTAGTGGCGTGGTTGAGGAAGTTAGGCAGGCAACAAAGGATGCCTAACCTATTCTGCCATTTGCTCTTGAAGCTCTTCAGGACCTTGAAGCTCTCCAGCCTCTTGTTCCCTAGGATCCTAAGCCTGTGCAAACTCCCAGTCCTACTAAAACTGTGACACTTGAGCCCACAATTGAGCCTACGTTGGGCAAAGAGTCCTTGGGGGGTGCGTCTTCATCTACACAAGCAGGTAAGCCTCATCAATTCTTTGTTAGCGCCCATTCTTATCTCCTTTATCCTTTCTTCCTGAGAGTTCTTGTTTCTTTTTCTCTTTTAGGTTAAACCAGTGCCCAATCTGCCCCTAAGGCTACCCTTTCCATGGAGTCAGAAGGTTCTGAAGGTGTATATTGCTCACCATTGTTATACTTCCCCCTTCCTCTTTTTTTTTCTTAGTTCACATCTTTCCTCTCTCTCTTCCATACTTCTCCCCTGCCTTTTCCTTCTATGGCGAAACCCTTGGTATCCTTCCCTTCCTTTAGCAATTTTGCCAAAGTTTCCTCACATTTTCTCCAACGTGCTGTGTGTTCTTTCACAGAGTCATCCAGAAAGTCAGAGGGGCAAGAGGAGGAGGCCCTGCCACAGGGAGCTGATACTGGTTCTTTAGCTTTCTCTTACTTTCCCAACTTTATATTTTTTTTCTTTCCCCTTCTTTCCCCCTTTTTGACTTTGTCTGCTTTTGCAGGTGTTGACACAGGTGTTAAGGATCTTGAGCCCGTAGTTACTGAGGTAGTTGTGGAACCTACTCCCAATGTCTAGGTTGTTAAAGCTTAGGCAGGGATCCCCCAGACTGTCCAGAAGGTCGAAAGTTCTCTAATTCTTGAGAGTGGAGACACGACAATGGAAGAGGCTTCGGGGTGACTGTCTCAGATCTTGGCTCAGGGCTCCCTGCTTTCTTGTCCCGCTTTAATTCCTTAGAGTTCAACAGCCTTCTTACGAGTCATTTTCATCGTTTTGGGCCTCATTTTGGCAAGTTCCTAAGATTCTCTGTGCCTGTTGAGGGTCTGCCACTGTTGGAGGAGCTGTTCAAAACCCATGTGGACTTCACCAGTGGGTTCAGGGAAGGTGTATTTCTAGGCAACATCTTGATGGAGCTTTTATGTGCTGTGCTGATCTCCTTGAGAGACTCCTCTCTTGACTCATTCGAGGAGAGGCTTTTGGAATGGAGGGGAGTGGTGCAGGATCTCATAGAAGCCAAGTTTGATCTATCCTTTTTACTGGAGTAGTTGCGTTCCCGCTATTCCAGAGATAGGCCTCCAGGAACCTTGATGTTGAAATTGACGCTGCTGAGGAGGCTTTAGCTCGCACTCGCAAGGCATTGCAGGACTTGAAAGTTAAAAGGCAGCTGGTTCTTTCTTCCTTAACTGTTCCTGCCATTTCCCCAGAAAGCTCTTTGCTAGCCAGCTTTATACCTTAACTCCTTGCTTTTTTCTTTTTTTTTTCTTTAATAGTTTAGATGTATAAGTTTTTTTTTTAGACAATTGAGGCTGTATAAGTTTATCTTTATTTCTCTCTTTTGAACACTACTTCTGACTATAACAGTATGTGGATCTACCCATAATGTGTATTCTGCTCTTCTTTTTTTGTTGCTTCTCTTCTTCCCCTTTTTTTGAACTGAGTCCTGGGCCATGGTCCCTACAAGTTTTGTAGTAGGTCCTGGACCAGGTACCCTAGTGGTTGTATTATTGCACAAGTACTGAACTGAGTACATTGGATGTTTTTTTTTTTTTTTTTTTCAAGTCCTAGGTCATGAACTAGGCAAACCCTTTTGGACAAGTATTGGGCTGGGTATCCCAGACGCTTATTTCTACCCGTGGTCTCAGGTCATGTACTTGAACTAATTGTGGTGTGAGTCCTGGGTCATGCGTTAAGGTTTTTTTTTTTTTTTGGGCGCTGGCCCAGGTACCCTTCCTAAATTTTGCCCACATTTGGGTTATGTACTACTACACAATTGTACATTTAAGCTGTAGTTCAAAAAAAAAAAGAAAAAGAAAAGAAAAGAAAAGAAGATTTCATTGAAATACAACATAGTTACCATACTAAGGAACATAAAAGAATTGACAAAGATAGAATGTCCTTTTACCATGGGTTCCTAAACAAAAATAGAAACTTAAACCAAACTCATGGCATAAAAAAAGAGAGTAAAGAACGATGAAACACTTAGCAGATTGGAGAGCTGGCAAAAAGGGTCTTGGTGTATTGAAATCTCCCCCTTTCACGTGTAGTACTGTTTAAGCCACTTCTCATTTATAGGATCTGTCAAGACAGTTCCATCTTCCTTTGTGAGGTAGTAATATCCGCTATCATGGGCTTTCTTGATTATGTAGGGCCCTTCCTATTTCGGGGCAAATTTGGAGGGTCTTGGGACATTCTTCCTTACATGCTCTGCTGCTCTTAACACCAGCTACCCTTCCGTGAAAGCTTTTGGGTGTATTGTCTGTGCATATGCTTTAGCCATCCTCTGCTGGTATCTCTGGCTTCTTCTTCTAACCCCTCCAGATCTGCCAACCTCCTTTCACTATTTGTGCCATCTGTGCTTTCCTAGATTTCTTCGAGTACTACTCTTGGCGTAGGGATGACTAGCTCCACAAGGCTGATGGATTCTGTCCTATAAACTATGGAAAATGGTGAAAATTCCATGGCTGTTTTCAAGGAGCTCATGCATGCCCAGAGTACATCTGTCAAGTGGTCACTCCATTTTTCCCCATACTCATGTTTCATTGTTTTGAGGATTTTCAGGATCACCCTGTTAGTAGCCTCGGCCTGACCATTTCCTTGTGGATAGTATGGTGTGGATCTTCCATGCTTGATGTAATATGCCTCGATCAGGTTCTTCATGTCTTTGTTTATAAACAAGGTTCTATTGTCACTGATTAGTCTCTTGGGGATCCCAAACCTTGTGATGATGTGCTCTCGAATGAAGTTTGCCACAACTACTCTGGTGGCCTTTTTCAAAGGGATAGCCTCTACCCATTTTGTAAAATACTCGGTGGCTGCTAGGATCCATATATGGCCATTGGAGGGAGGGTTTATGGGCCCTATAAGATCAAGCCCCCACGTGTGGAAAGGCCACGGTGTTGTCATGTCTTGCAGCACATTTAGATGACTATGGATTGCATCTCCAATTACTTGGCATGCATGACACGTCTTAACCAGCTCCTCAGAGTCCTTTTTCATTGTTGGTCAATAGTTCCCTAACTGTAACAGCTGCCTATAGAGTCTTCTTTTCGCTGGGTGACTTCCACATTCACCAGAATGGACTTCCCTGACTGCTTCTCTGGCTTCCCTAGGCCCCAGGCATCTTAGGGGATCCCCGGTGTACCCATTTTTGAACAAGATCCTGTTTTGCAAGAAGTACCTGACGGCAAGTTTCTTGAGTTGGTAGGCCAATACCTTATTAGTTGGTAGGATCCCTTGAGCCAAGTATTCCATGAATGGGGTCCTCCAATCTTCCGTTACAAATACAACATAGCTTTCTTCTCTGTCCACTGAAAGCCGACACCTTTGACATTCCTTCTATACAGTTGCAGCCTCCTTGTTCATACTTGGCCAATAGTACCCCATACGCTGTATCCTTCTGTATAGGCTAATTTTTTTTGCAATCCCACAGATCTGGCTGCGTAATTCTTCTAATCTCAGCTTCCCTTCTTCCTCGTTGATACATCTGGATAGGATCCCTCTGGGCAGCCTCTTGTACAGCTCTCCTTTTATCAAAGTGTAATCTTTTAGCTCCTTGATGCTTCCTTCAAGTCCCAACTTTTCCATTTTCTCTTTTACCTTATTTCTCCAATCTTGCTGTTCTGGTTCTTCAAGGAACATCTTTTTAAGGATCCATATGATGGAATGTTTCTGCTTACTTACTCTTATCAGAGTACCTCTTCCTTTGAAAGGTACTTGGGATCCTAGGGTGGCTAGTGCATCGGCGAATCTATTTTCACTCATTTGGGCGTATTCCACACTGAAGGTCTGGAATTTTTGCTCTACCTTTTGCGCCCAAGTTCTGTAAGCTGCCAGGCTTTGCTCTCTTAGTGCAAAGTCACCCTTTACCTGGGAGACCACAAGGTTGGAGTCTCCTAAAACCTTCATATGTTTTACTCCCATGTTAAGTGCTATGGCTAGCCCAGTTAAGTATGCCTCGTACTCAACAACATTATTTGAACAGGAAAACCCAAGCTTGAAAGATAATGGCATGGTATCCCCATCTTCGCAACTTAGCACAATTCCCAGTCCATTTGAAGTTGCCGTTGCTGACCCATCAAACCTCATTATCCACTTCTCTCATGGGAGCTTTGCCACTGCCACCTCCTCAAGGATCTCCTCTCTTAGTGAACATTCTTCTTTCCCTGGGAACTGGGCTAGCAGATTTGCTATGGTTTGGCTTTTGACAGCCTTGGGGGTTTAGAAGTCGATGTCATATTGAAAGAGCAAGACCAGCCACTGTGCTATCCTTCCCGTTAGGAGAGGTTGATGAATGAGTGCTTTTATGGGACATGACTTGGTTACCAAGAGGATTTGGTGGGCTGAGAAGTATCGTTTTAGCTTTTGGGACGCATAGATAACCACTAGAAACGCTCTTTCTATCATGGGGTACTTGGTCTCTGTATCTTTAAGTGTCCTGTTCACATAATAAATGGGTTGCTCATTCCCATCATCGTCTTCCTGCGCTAGTAGGGCTCCTATAGCCTGGGAGTTTGATGCTAAATATAGCAACAGGGGTCGCCTATGTACTGGTGCTTGTAGGGTAGAAGATGATTCATGATCTGCTGGATCCTCTGAAAGGCTTCTTGCTGATCAGTTCCTCAAGTGAACTCAGCCCCTTTTTTCAACAGTTTGGATAAAACACTTGTGACCGAAGCTAATACTGGCACAAAACTCCTGATGTAAGAGACCTTCCTTAGGAAACTTTTGAGGTCTCTAACCATTGTAGGCCTTTTCATTGTTGTGATGGCTATGGCTCTGGCTTTGGCTGGATCTACACTTGTGCCTTTGTGATGTACCAGGAACCTAAGAAATTTTCCAGCAGATACTCTAAAACCACACTTCACGGGGTTCATGCATAGTTTGTACTTCTTGCATCTTTCAAAAACTTGTTCCAGTATCTGGAAGTGTCCTGCCTTGGTCTTTGACTTTACCACAATATCATCCACATAATCTTCAATTTCCCTATGCATCATATCATGGAAGATAGTTGTCATGGTTCGCTGGTATGTGGCCCCCTTGCATTTTTAAGGTCAAAAGGCATCACAGTGTAATAACAATTTTCGATTGGGGTCTTGAATGCTGTCTTCTTTGCATCTTCGGTAGCCATGCAAATTTGGTTATACCCACTATATCCACCCATAAATGAAAGCATGGAGTTTCCCGTAGCCAAATCTACAAGGAGGTCAACGTTAGGCAAGGGAAATTCATCTTTTGGACATGCTTTGTTTAGATTGCGAAAATCCACACAACACTGAATTTGGCCATTCTTTTTCTTCACGGGTACTATGTTGGAGAGCCATTTGGGATGTTGGATGGGTTTGATAAAACCAGCTGCCAGCAACTTCTTAACTTCCTGAGTTATTTGAGCCTTTATATCAGTGTGAAAGACCCTAACTAGTTGGACTACTGGCTTGACTCCTGGGTCTACATTGAGAGAATGGACCACCAGTCCTGGATCCAGACAAGGCATTTTATCGTATGTCCATGCGAACACATCCACATATTTCTTGAGTAATGCCACCAACTGCTCATTTTCTTGTGCTGTCAACTGACTACTAATGAAAACAGGCTTTTGGGATCCCAACTCAGCCCCCAAATTTATCTCTTCCAATTCCTTCTCGGGTTGGATTTGTGCTTCCTTGACTGGGTCCTCTAGGATTTCTTCTTGAGCCATCATACAATCCAGTAGTCCGGGACCCTTCTGCATGATGCATTCAGGCCTCGCGCACCTTCATAAACGATAAATTAACTTTCCTCCGGGCTTCCATACTACCACGCATTCTTGGGATCTTGAGGAGCTAGTTTCCTTCTTTTCCCTCTTTCTGTCCAAGAGGTTCCTCAGGTCATGGGCACCCTCTTCTTCTTCTTTTTCCAAGACAAGTGCTTCTGGGGTCCCTGGCATGGGGCTCCCATCATCTGGTTCTAACTCGTCATAAAATATTGTTTCCATAAAGTTTACTTCTCCTTGGCTGAAAGGGTTTGGATTGGCAAGGATCCTTATGGGCCTCCCATTTAATCTTCCTTTAACATATTGATGGCATGTGGAGGCAATAAGGCGATGCTTATGGAGTCATGGGCGTCTCAACAGAACATGGTAAGAAACCTCTGAGTTAATCACATGAAATCTGGTTAGAGCTACTATTAGGCCTACCCTTAAGGCCAGCTGCACATATCCTTCAATTGATTCTGTTGATCCTTCAAATCTTGTTATCTCCATGGGAGCTTCCAGGATCCTCCTGCCAGTCAGGCCCATGGCTTTTAGGGTACTTAGGGCTATGAGGTTGAGTGATGCCCTTGTGTTTACCAATGCTCTTCTGATTTAGATACTGTTTATAATGGCCATTAAATAAAGGGGTCTGCGATGGTCTGGATGCTCAACTTCCATGCCCTCATCAGTGAAGGTTATTGCATTGGTTGTCTTCAAGTAAGCTCGGCTGGCTTGGGATTTTACTGTGAAACATTCTACTCCCAACTAATTGAATAGTATTATGAATTTAGGGCTTTTCTGAAGGGTCCTGACTGTGTTTGGATGGAAGGATCCTTCAGACTCTTCTGCAGCTCTGCTTCCGCCAGGTTTCCATGGATCACCATAGCCACCACTCCCTTCCCCTTGTGATTGGGTAAAAGGTTCCTTTGCACCTCGGGTTCCTTCTAAGTGAGCTCTAGGGTCCCCTCCCTAAACTTCTTGTGAAAAAGCCTACGGAGGGTCCAACAATCCTTAGTAGAGTGCTTGACATAGTTATGAATTCTGCAAAACAACAGATTCTTTCTTTCTTCCTCAGTAAGTGGTCTAGATACAATGAATGGCCTGATGATTCCGTCTCCAATCCACTTATCCAAAACATGGTTCAATTCTTCTGTAGTACATGGGATTACAGGTGGTTCCTCGGCCATTTTTCCTTTAGGTCTCTTCCTTTTTTCTCCTACTAACGCTGTCATGGCCTGAGGTACTGACACTCTCTTTGTCCTCATGATTAATGCGGTCCTCCTAGTTCTTTGTAGTAGGTTAGCGAACTGGGTTATGCATAAATTTTCGAGATTAAGCCTGTAATCAAAGAGCATGTTGGAGAAATGTATCCACGAGCTCTTTTTCTTCATAGTCTCCATAGCAGTCCAGAGAAATGTCTTCAAACCTTTTGATGAACTGGACAGGATCCTCTCTAGGCCTTTGCCTTACCATCTAAAGGCTTTGGAAGGTGACCTTGTTTTCACTTGGATCTCTATCATCTCGTCCTAGGTCTTGATGGACCCAGGCCTCAAGGTGGTCTACCACATATATGCTTTGTCCATTAAGGACGTCTCCTGCGTAAGGGCCCATGGTGTGAATGAACCTACTCACGTGCTCCACAGCACTTCCATTTCTTCCATCAAAAGGATGGAACTTTGGGGGTTCAAATCCCTTGGGATAAGGCTTGCCAAGGAGTTCTGGTGGGAATGGGAGATCTCGAGAAAATTTCTTAGGAACCCCCAAGAGTATTTCCATTTCTTCTGCGAAGGGACTACTTCTTCCCTCTCCTTTACCTAGTCTCCAATGAAGTCGTCAAAATGTGTGGGTTCTTTTTTGGACAGTACCTAGGCCCAAGTAGAAACAAGGATCCTGGGCCCTTTAATTGTTGTTTTAAGGGACTGAGCTTGGTTCAACGCAGTTAAATGGGCTGATTACGAACCAGATAGTGCACAGAGCAAGAATCCTACAACACATACATGCTAACAATCAAGAAATATATGCATTGAAAGAAATAGCAAAGGAATGAAGTGGTAAAGAAAGACAAAAAAAATGAAGCGCTAAGGATCCTTAAAACAATGCAAAATATTCCATTACTTTCTTAATTGTGCAATACACTATGCTCACTAGGATGTGTTACAAGGTCCAAATAAGTTCAAAAATCACAAACTTAGATGGCTCTTCAGGCCTCTAAGACTTGCAAAGTTTGAATCCTTTTGAATCCAAGTGTGTTATCTAGTGGTTGTTTGAGGATACCGGGTGGTATTTCCCTCTCTTTTCTTTTTTTTTTTTGAATTCTGGCAGAGTTTTCTCGATGATTTTACTCTAACTCACTGTTGCTAAATGCCTTTCACTATTGTTTGATTCCCCTTTTATAGTGTCATCCTAGGGTTTTCGAGGTACCACTGATTCCCTCCATTTGCTCCCCTGGGTACCAGAATCAATGTTGTGCCATCAACATTAGTGGCAGGTCCCTTCCTCATTCCTCATTCCTCATTATTTTCTTTTTTTGGGGTCTCTTCCCCAAAAGCCTCTTGTTGACTTTCCGTTCTGGGTTGTCCTTAAAGAGCTAACCTTTGGCCCTTCTTCTTTCAAAGCTTCTAAACCCCACCTTTTTAGACTCAGGTTTTGGCCGCCTTTCCCTTTGTCATTTTTTTCAAGTGGGCTAATTCCTTCCTGCCAGGTTGAAAGTTTTTCGGCCACTTCCCTTCATGGTTCTTTTTTCTGGGTTCCTCTAGGTACCAGCCCTTTGTTCATGAATTGTTGGTTCCCAAGCCTTCTGATTCTTTTCTACATCATTGGGTGGTTGATAAGGACATATTTGTTCTCGTTCCTTGTGTTTCTTGGCACCCCCCCTGAACTGTCTTAATCCCAACTTGGCATTGCTGTACGTCCTGAGGATCCCAGGCTCCTGGGAATTCTCAGGTATCCTGGCCCAGTTATTTTCCCTGGCTCCCAGCGATTTTCCGGACCTTTGATAGCTGGGTTAGGCTTTTTCTCTCCCTTATTTCATGGGGCTTGAAACTTGCCCATCCATGGACCTGGGTCTCTCCTTATGGACCCTTAACGGGTTTGGGCCTCTCCCCTTTTCCTTTATTGGGAGCCCAAACGCTTTATGGTCTCAATCCTTTGTGTTGTTTCTTTGGGCCTTGGTACAACATTGTGATTTTTTGGACCTCAACACATGGCAGCGAAATATTGACTAAGAGCATTAGCATCAACCGTTCTATCTCAAATGCCATTTTCACTCATTAAAACTTACTTTATCTATTTTAACATATTATTTTACAAAACACCGTGCATCACATCTTTTATTTTAACATTCAATATATTAAAATAATATATTCAACCAATTAAAAATTCATTTTCCACTGCAACCCATAAACCTAATAAAAAATTATTCCAACAACCCAAATTCACCCATAAGTCTGGCCACCAAATCCACCCATAACTTAATAATCGGCCAGCATTACCACAACCAAAACCCATAAAAATCCAACCAAATTTGCAACAAAAATCATCTAAAAAACCAGCAACAATTACACAAAAAAAGCATTGGAGGAAAGTAAATAAGTTCACCACCATTGGAGGAACAAAAGAAAAAAACACAACACCATCACCACCTAAAACTCACCACAACTAGAGGAAAGTAAATCAGTTTCCCATAACCCACCAACCAGACACTTAGATTGGTGAGGGGAGAGACGACGAGATGACAATGGTGGCGGTGGCGAGATGTTGCAAGATCCATTTGAGAGAGAGAGACGGTGATCGAGATTTGGACAGCGGTGCGAGATTAGTAGCTTGTGAGGTTGGTAGTGGTGAGGGAGGAAGTGGGCACGAGAGAGAGAGGAAGAATCAGATTTGTACAAAAGGTAGAAAAAAAAGTAAAATTTTTTTAGCATTTCATTTGTAGCATTCCAAATTTGGAACGGTACTATTCATCCATGCTAAAGTTTTTAACATTTTGAATATTTGATGTGAGATTTTTTTGGTGTTTGGCATGCCAAATGTCAAATATTTGGTATTTGGCATACATGATATGAGTGCTCTAACCAAACAATTATAAATAATTATAACAAAAGAAGGATTAATAGAAGCATCATAATAAATTTCCCAAAAAAATAGGGGTAAGAGAGACATATATATGTCCCATCATAACTAATAATAACTATAGAAGCACAAGTATAAATAAGAGTTTCACTTGAGAAAGAGGGATAATCACCAAACAATACACAAAAATTCTGATTATTTACTCTTAAAATTTAGCTTACATTATACATTGATTCTAGTTGTTCTATCACATTAATGCAAGTTTATTTCCGATATTTTAATTTTCTATTTAGCTTAGTTTTGATTGGTTTAATTTAAACTCGATTTACTTTATTGTCATCTGATAGGCCAAAAACGTATTGACCCATTGTGATGAATTAATTGATTAATTAGTCAAGTTGATTAATTAATCAAATTAACATTCAAATGCATGGTAGCACAAACAAATCACCAATAACTAAGTATGCAGCGAAAAATAAATTGACACAGTGATTTGTTTACGAATTAGGAAAACCTACACAGCAAAAACTTCACCGAGTGATTTTAAGGTCACTACTCCCGAGAATCCACTATTATCACAACAAGCGGTTATAAGTAAATGAATCCCAGTACCTTATGCCAACCTACAGTTGAACCCTTACCCCAATACCCAATTGGACTTGTTCTATAGTGACAATCTCTCCTTGTAATGCACAGCTCTCAATACGTGACTAACCAATTCGCGAGTCCCAGTACGTGACTTCAATCACCAACTAGAGAAGGTTATTGGCTGCAAAGTTCTTTAATTCATCACACGATGAAGATCGAGAAGTTGCTTGATCACAAAATCCTATGGTGTACAAACATAGCAGCTTCTTCACAAGAAAGATGAACTAGAACAAATTCTGTCTCTGATTACAATTTGCTTGAACAGACTTTGCTTAACACTTTTGCAGCTTGTGTCTCCTTTGACGGCCCTTAAAATAATCATTTTATATGTCTAGGGTTGTGAGAAAATAAAACCCAAACATACAATCACGGATTGGAGTCAAAACAGAACTAAAACTCTGTTTTTCATAAACCTCGACAGATGACAGATGCCTATCTGTCGAGCTGCTGTCGAGCCACGGGATTCAGATAGCTCTTAAGTCTCGATAGATGGCTAGCTGTCGAGATAGCTGTTGAGCTTTAATAAACAGCACTTTCTGCACTTGAATCTTGGACAAATTTGCATGGGTTTAACACTTGAACTTGAAACACAGTTTCTTGAAGTATTAAACACATCCTATATCTACCCAATTACAAGTAAAATGCGTTTTGTCAAAAGATTAGCCAATTACATAAAATAGTGACATATGTTCCTAACAAGTGAATCACATATGTCCTAACATCATCGATTGTATTATTTTAATTATGCATATAATTACTGTTAAATTCACGACCAATTTATGTTCGCATAGTTAAACTTTGGCTTAAGTCTTCTTTGCTGAGACAACACCGTACTCTCAATCGTTGAAATTTTTTTCACTCCTACCGGAGAAATCCTCCTTCTAAAGGTGTGGGCCCTACCATGAGTCCCACACCTATGAGAGGAGGAAAAACTTTTCCCGCAAAAATGAATAATTTCTCCTCAATTGCCCCATAGAGGATACTTTACCCATTAAGCTTGAGTCAAACAGTTAACCCCATGGTTTACCTAATCCATCATAATTATTATTGGTTCTCCATATTTATGATCTTTGTTAACCCCATGGTTTATTTTATTTTATTTTTTGGATGAAAAAAATGATTTTATTGCAACCAGAACATATTAAAAGACAGAAAGGCAAGCTGCCTCCCTCCTGATAGCAGAAATAAAATAGGAGGCTATTGCCAATATCAAAAGAACCAAAATATGCTACTATTCATGTACCATTTAGCAAGGATGTGAGCAGTCTCGTTTGCTTCTCAGGCGGTCCAGAAAAAAAGACAAATCTGGGAAATGGGCAGTTATGCCTTTTAAGCTACCACCATTTGATATATCACGATTGATGCTCCGGAACGTTCATGGTTTCAAGGACACATATGGGCATGGATACGTTGCTTAAACTCAACCATATATACGTTCATGGTTTCAAGGACACATGTGGGCATGGACACAATTGCTTAAACACAACCCCACACGCGCATATATATATATATATATATTTAAACAATGTTACACCTCCAAAATTTTTTTATTGGATGAGAGAATTTTAACAAATTCATTGTTAAATTATATTATTTTCATATATTCTCTATGTTTGAAAAATTTTAAAACAATCAAAGATCAATAACTAAGCCATCAATCAAATATTTAAAGTTCAAGTTTTTGAAGTTTAAAAGTATACATCAAAGATGAGTTTATAGATCAAATAATAAATAAAGTCTAATTCTAGAATATATAGCTTCATATATAAACTCAGGTCATAATAAACACCTATTAATAATTAACATAATAATAAAATTTCATATTTAGCTTCATATACAAGCATGATCATATTATGTTAAACTTTTTTATGCATTGCACAGATTACTTACTTTCTTTATTATCAATTATTATATATAGTAGTTTCTCAAAAAAAAAAAAAAAAATTTATTATATATAGTATCAAACTACTTAACTGAGTTCTATGATTTTCCTTCTATAAATGCCAATATATTTGATGTGTTCCAATTAGTTCAATTTCTAATAAAGCCTCTTACTGTCAAATAAAAAACATGAGTTCAAACTCTGCCCACATAAAAAATTAGTAAGTGTCTTGTATAAATGATAAAAACAATTATTGGGGAGTGGATATGCTATAGATTCAAAATCTTATTATATCTTAAAAAGAAAAAGAAAAAGAAAAACACTTTCTGGGCCAGTCCTCGACTAATCACCATTAATTTGGACATTTATGCTATGTTGTGTGGGTCAGATCTAACTTGTAAACCTCTATTATAACATGGTCTATAGTTATACACAACTATGATATTTAATGGGCCCAAAATGTAGAGCTATTTTGTAATTCCTTCTCCTTCAGTATATAATTCAGTACTGCTACTAACCAACAACTAGCAGAGTCAGTTTACGACAATTTTTTTTTGTTTTTTTTGAGTTTACGGCAAGAATTAAAGTCCAGATTTCACATAATTTGTCTAGATGAGAAATTATTGCTTTGGTTAACATTATGATTGTGTTTTTTACTTTTTGGCAGCCTAACATTATGATTGTAACCATAGAAGAATCTATTTAAATGTTGATTGGGTTGGTCTAAATTTCCTTTTTCTCAATCAATGTTTGAATGAAATTACGTATCAACCTCACGATTCACGAGTTATTATTTCAGCCAAATAATATAAACACAAAAATAAATTCGTAAGTTGGTAGGATTTGTAAGCGCAAGGAAATAGTTGAATCTGTTCAGTAAAGCACTTGATGTAATCTAAAATTAAGATATCAATCTCATTCCTTTTCTTTGGGTTAGAAGTAAACCTTCATTGTTTATGCATAACAAGATATCTATACAACTCTCCTCAACATGTGATTCAATTCCATTTAACATCAAAAGTTTTGGATGTAATCTAATTTTAGAAGTATGGATACTCCAAAATCTCTGATGTGTCTTTATTTAAAATGCATCAAATATAGACATGTTGAGAACAATATTACATCATGTAACAAGAGGAAAAAAATTATATATAATCTTGTTTATTTAAACAAAAATTCCTTTTTTTAAAGATTTTGATACTTATTATTTATTTTGAAATTTTAAAATAAACATAAAATATCTAAAAGTAGTTAAAATACATCTAAAGATATAGTATATATAAATTGATTAATTGTCATATTTCCACTAGGTTGTGACGTAATTTTTTTTGAAAATTTTCGTGTCGCTACATCATATCGTGTCCATGCTTCTTAGAGTATTTACAAAACATTTTGGAAGATAGATAATGAATGCCACGACCCTTTGCTAGATTTGATACCAGCCTATCACGATTCTATGTCCTCCCACCATAAACACCACAATTTTGCCAGTATTGGTACCAGTACTACCACCAACATCATCACCATTTTTATTAGGACAACTTCTGCAACAAACAAATGGTATGATTAGCCTTACCACTTCACCATATATTCTTAAAACGATCACAACCACACCATATCACCACTATATATTGTTGCTTACTGTCCTTTTGTGATGAGAATGCCTTATCTACTACAAATCACATGTTTCCTATCTGTATGGGGGTCATACTCAAGAGACACTTGAGAGACACAATGGACCCTGTGAATTGAAACGTGGTTCCAGAATTTGATCACGTTCATGGCATCAAATTGGATTCAGGAAAATTTTTTTTCTTAGATTCTTCCTTTGTGATAATTGATGAAATCCAATAATTAATGGTCCCATATTAATTGTTTTGACTCCTAATAGAAAGAGCCAAGTTTCAAGTTAGGTACTCCACCAACCAAAATAGTCTTCACTAAGTCATAATCTGATAACAGGGCATTCAATCATTTGGTGATTCATGCTTCATGAGGGACATAAGCACTACCTCTATGGAGTATCTGCTCCCAATATCTTGTCGGCAGAATCACATATGAATTAGATGTTCACATCCAACTATCCAAGGGTCTCACATTTTATCATCTAAAGTACATATATTTTGACATATTCAACGCGTGGTCCTTCTATAGTACCTCTAAGGTAAGTAAGGTATCTACGGTAACACTCAAAATATTGCATCAAACTTGATATATTTTTGATTGACAGCGAGCTTGACATACTTAGCCTATGGTAGACTAGTTTGACTTCTCATTCTAACTCTTTTAAACCTTAAGATAAATTTCCTTCTAGGATGGCAAAAACAAGCAGACTTGTCTTGCTTCATCCTGCGTGGATTTTCCTTGTTCCGAAGAGGTGATAGAGCAGGTGTGGGTTTTGCTTGCCCTGATCCACCCTGAATGTATATTATTTAATTATATATTTTACTTATTTAGTACTATCTTCAAAACACTTGTGTCTATGTTTCTCTTAATGCTCTCATGGTCATCCTTTCCTTTTTAATTTCATTTTTATCTCATCAATGTTGGAGCAATCTCATTAGGATTAGTAAAAAATTTCCAACCTGACCTACCCTGGCCCGCTACTGCCTAACACAGATTTTTCTCGCCCCAAAGAGGAGATTGGGCGGGGATGGGGCAACCATGATCTGACTTCACCCGCCCCATTGCCATCCCTACTTCCTTCTAACCAAAGGTTAGAATAAATTTTTGTGGGATTTTTTAGATTGGTCACAAGAATAGAATATTTCGATATCAATGGTGTATTGGTGTATTGTTTCAAAATTACTAAAATATAAATACTCCTTCTAAAATAATATAAGAACTACATAATTCATGCCATCTCATTAGCCAATATAAAAGGATTATATAATAATATCATGAGAAAATGGTGAACAATAACCAAATCATTTCATATACTCATCTCAAAAATTATTCTTAAAAGAAAAAGAACATTCAAATTTTTAGAAATAACCATATTGGGGGACTACAATTTGACTCCTTACAATCGCTCTAAAAAAAGGCCCGCGAGACATGATGTTGAATGCTATAAAAGATTTGAGTGTGTCTTCCTCGTCACCAATTGGTTTTGAGGTGGAATGACATAACTCACGGTCTGAAAACCCAATTATTAGGTTTGATTCAGGGAGGAAATTTATCAAAATGTTCGAAGTTGAAAAAATAAATAAAATACAACTCAGTCCCAATTCCATTTAGATTTGAAATAGAGTTTTCGCTTGGAATGATTAGAATAACCTTAATATGACATGATATTTAAACCGATACGAAATAGAGGATTAGTGTGTATGTTGATTTATGCACCAATAGGGCTCATAACCTTCGCAGCTGAAACCAGGAGTTAAGGCTTATGGTTCGGTTTTAGATGAGGCTTTATCTATCCTCATATATGGAAGGATTTTCAAAGCAAGCGCAAACCTTTTCACGCAAGGTATTACCTTCCTAGTGACTTTAATGAGAAAGCTTGGGAGCTCAAGCAATTAATTCCATATTAAGGTTAGAGAGTAAAGATTGGTTCTAGGTATTTGCATTGCTGCAATTCATATGTAGCAAATATTATGATATTTGCTTAGCTAAGTAATGTAATATATATGCAATAAAAAAGAAGTAATGTTATATATAAAATTCTCCATGTGGAATATACATGGACTGCATATATTGTGAATTTTCTGTTTTCCAGCCAACCAAATCGATAAAATTCTAGCAAATCTAACTTTTGACAATACAATCAAAACACAATCATGATGTCTGAATTCGATAAGATTATTGTCGAAGAGTGTCTATAAATTGTGGCAAACAATGCTACTCAACTTTCTTCTACTTGAACTTTCACTTATGTCTTAGTTGTAGTTGCACCCACTCCATTCATGGTGCTACCAACTTTGGAGTCAATCATCTTCTTAGCAAAAGATGGCAAACAAAATGCAGCTGAATGTACCTGAAAAGGAATGTACTAGGAGTTAAAAAAGGAACATATAATAAAAATTATGCCCTACCTGAGGAGGGGTCCAAATTTGAGTGGCAAAGTAATTGTAGTATTGAAAAATTGATACCTCTGAGTTGTAAAACTTCAAGGGCCCTTTTGCTACGCCATAACTATTTGGATCAATTGGGTTGATTGGACTTTTGAAATTGACAGGCGGGCCCTCGGTGGAGCAAAGCAAAAAACCAATAACCCCACTGAAATTTAAAGGAAAAAAAAAAAAAGCACAAAAAAGAAAATAAATAAATAAATAAATAAAACAAATTAAGCAAGAAATAGAGAAAATCTTAATAGTCACATCCTAGAACGTTTACACATTGTTATTAAAATTATTATTGCTATAATTATTAAGATTTGATATTGAATTTGAGTCAAAGAAATTGAGACTCAACTTACTAGTATTATATTGGATAAGACACAAAATGAGCTTGGATTAGAATGAAATAAATGCAATAATTTAAGAAGAATATACTTGACAAGATCAATTGGGGGTTGTTAAAGCAGTCGGCAAAAAGTGGGAAGGAAGAGAGTAAAATAACAATGTTACAAAAGTAACTTGATCTTTAATTTTAATATGTCAAATTTAGTTATATATGCTCAATTATATTATGTATATTGATTGGTTTAATTTGTCTTTTTCAAAAAAAAAGTTTGTCCTACCTCACAACCTTTTTTAATTAGAACAAGTGATGATAAAAGTTCCAAACCCTTTAAGAAACAAAATAATAATTACTTTGACAAATTTAAGATTTATATATTCAACAAGAAAGTTGGTGTAACTTCTGGTTTTGACCAATATGTAGTATTGGATAACGATATTATTACATGTTTATTCTTTCACTCCGTAAATTACAAGTTGAGGCCTCCAAGGGCGTGTAAGTAATAAAAAAAGAAAAAGGAGGAAGAAGTGGAAATGTGCGTTGGAAGAGGGGCAAATTCGGATATATTTTGGTCTAGATTTTTGTTTGATAAGAAAATATAGCACAGGCAGGGGCAGCTTTAGGGTAGGAAAAACTTCTGTATGTTTCTTCACCCTCACATGAGGGTGGACCCCAAGATACAATACCATCTCTTAGGTTAGAGCTCATAGTGTTCAAGATTTTTAGCACAAGCAAGACTTGCAAAAAAAAAAAAAAAGAAGATATATATATATATACACAATTATTTTTAAACTAACCTATTTTTTCTATATATTTAATACCATGATTTGAGAATCTCAAGAATTTGAGTTCAATAAAATAATCTTGACCGCCTTAAAATAAAAAAATAAAAAAAAAAGCTCAAATAACAACAATAGCCTAAACAACAAGAAGATTAGACCAAACAACAACAAATGAATAACATATTCAATAAAAGGCCTAGGCAAAAACAAAAAATAAAATTTTCTAATCATTCATATTCATGACTTGTTTAACCTATTCCATAAATAATCAATAATTTCATTTTTCCTAAAAAATAGTACCAAGAAAGATACTTGGGCAATGAGTTCTCCTCAACGGCGCCAACAGATCTACTCTTTTTGGCTTTGTAGTGGCAGTAGCTCTGCTCTACTCAGCGGCTCAACTCATAGTCGCAACATGTATCATTCATTGCTCTTTACTCCCATCTGATTTTTCTCTCTCTCCATTTTTCTCTTCTCTCTCTCTCTCTATTACTTTTATCTCAGCATTCTTAGTTTCACTTTATCTCTCATTAGTCCCTTTTTGTCTTTTGATTTTGTTAATAGTAGGGAAATTGTAAAACTTTATATATTTGCTTTTTTTTTAATTAGATTTTGTATAATTTAAGTTTCTTGATGGCTACTATAGAAAAATTCATAGAGCCATCACTGGTGCTACATATGATAGAAATGAGAGAGCATGCATATATATACCTTGGATATGCAGGAACAATAGTCCATGCATATTCAACCGAGCCTTTAAATATTTGGCGACATTTTGTGACAAGCTCTTCAATGTCAAGGGAGTGAAACCAAATGCTCTCTGCTTGGATGCACAATACTCCACCAGGTCGGAGAGCTTTTGCAACAAACTCAAAGAATGAGGTTTTGAAAAGCTCATGATCAGGCCCTGAATTGTATCACACACATATGACTTCTTTAAAACACTTAACTTGAAAGGAGAAAATAAATTTTCTGAGAGAAAGAGAGAGAGATACTTATTGGGTCGAATGCATCCACTATTATTGCATCATAGTTTCCTCCTGGATTAGACTCCAAAAATGCAATTCCTGCACACAAAAAAGAAAAAAAGAAAAAAAAAGAAGAAGAAGAAGAAGAAGACAAACTGTAACATACAAAGGAACTTCCAAAGAAGGCAAAATAGCAAAGCTTACGGCAACAAAATTGGACTTACCATCTCTAACATGAAGTGTGACCCGAGGATCCTCGTATCCAACTGCAACATCTGGGAAAAATTGTTTATACACCTGAAAATGACACCAACCTTGCATGCGTATCACACAAAGTTTTGTCCAAACGAAGACAGATCGAGCTACATATATATTTTACACTAAGTGAAGACAAAACTACCTAGTTTATTCACATAATGCTCCCATGTTTAAAGATACTTGAAATTTAATAATGATTTAAATATACCTGAACATTTTTAAAGTTTAAAGTTCATTTTTTGAGTGATTTTTTTTGTTATGAGGCTTGGTCTGATAGGTTAATGCTTGAACAAAGACATATATATTGGGTTCCAAGATAGCAATAGATTAAAAATCTTTTAGTTCAGTTTGAGTGTTCCGCTTTATGATACACCAATCGAACATCCATTTTGTATTCTTAATTAACTATTTACATGCTGTGGGAGGAAGAATGTATATATCCGACATATGAGATATCTTATATACAACTGGGTGTTTATACTTACATCAACCAACATTGTGTCTATTTCACAAATATCAATCTTCTCCACAGAAGAGTGGCGAGAGATTTCTCTAAGGATGCCACCATCTCCTCCCCCAATAAGCAATACCTGAAGCAAAAGATGATGGAGTAAATTATTATAAAGTTGGTACTATTACAGTATTACTAGCAAAAGCATGTTTTTGACTATCTCCTACATACTTTCCGTTGTCAAATAGTTTAAATGGGTCATATTCCTGAAAAGTTTATAAGATTGACACATTGAGTTCCCATAAGATTTTCGTGCATATCTTGAATATAATATAGAGAGAAAAACCTTTTTTGGGTTTGGAATTGAGCAAAGTGGAAGATGGCTAATCATTTCTTGGTAAGCACATTCATCTTTCTCTGTGAGTTGTAAAGCTCCATCAAGGACAAAAACTTTACCATATGCTAATGACTGCAATAAAGTAGTCAACAATGTTTTCAAGATATGTATTTGAGTTTTGCATTGATCACATGCTTTTTTACATCATAGTACTAATTTAACTCAAAGCTTGGCAAAATATATTGCTTACCTGAAACACCATCATACTTTGGTATTTGGACGATCCTTGAAACAAGATTTTCTCTACCTTTAAAAAGTGAGCTTGTCCTACAAGATTATATTCATATAAAATTTGATTATGCTCCATCTGGGTGCAAGTGGAATAGACAAATTTCAAAGCCAGAATTAATAGTTAAACAACTTTTACGTTGAAACTAAGAACGCATGCGCAAGATCTTCATCAAATGTGCGATTTTTTTGGAAGCTTTGTGAGTTGTTTTCAGTATATTCTAAAAGTTTTGAGGATAAAATATTAGTCACAATCAGCTGTAATGCAATAATTAAGTTACGTCTTTGTGACGAAATGGAGGAATAGTGATTTTTCATATATATCTAGGAGCAGCCACTTGTATTGCAATTTTCTCATTAACGAATGCAGAACTAGCACTATAAGTACCATATCTAAACGTGGGACACGTGTGACACATTTATTTATTTTTGGATGGCTACGTGTGCCCCCCCCCCCCCCCCCCCCCCCCCACCAAAAAAAAAAAAAAAAAAAAAAAACTACTAGGAAAGATGGACATGAAAATAACAGGACCAAGGTGCTCCAAAAATATTCCATCATACCACACTAGCTATAATAGTACTTTGGGGTGTGATACGCTAATTATATTTGCCTTTGTCAATTCTTTCTCCGAGATGCTATGTGCCTAGACATGCATAACATTGCCTTTGGTTGAGGTGAAATCTAAGGGAGAGAAATAAAAGGGTATTTGGTTGAGAGGAAAAAAGGAAGAGAAAATGGTGGGGTCTAAGTGGTTTCTCTCCGAGCCTACCAAAATCTTATTTTCCAAATTGGGTAAGAATTTGTTATAAACAAAGTTGCAGAACATCCTGCATACTGGTATATGTGTCAAAATATTAGAAGGACACCTGTCCATGACCAATTTGAAGAAAAATTCTGTTAAGTTCTACAACTTTGTCATGGACAAGCGTCCTAATATCTTGACACATATACTAATATGTAGGAAGTGCTGCAACTTTGTTTGTAGTAAATCCTTACCCCTTCTCCAAAATTTGGTAGAAAATAGGAGAGAGAGAGGGGTTTAGATAGGAAGTTACCTATTTACCCTTCTCCTCCCTTCAACCAAACCTAACATTGTTTTTTTTTTTTTCCCTTTTTTCAATGCATATGATTGAGTTTTTTTTTTTTTTTTTTTGGTGGTATCCTAACAGTATTTTTTTTTCCTTTTAACTATTAATATATATATATATATATATATATTTTAATGTAATAGGGACATGAGAGTAAATATATATAAGTTATATCTTTTATCCTCTTATTTTTCTTCTCAACTAAATAAAAAGGTTTTCTATCCCTCTACTTTCTTATCCTCCCAAACAAAAACACATGAGGAAAAACTAAAATTTTTCTATCCTCCACTTTTCTAACCAATCAGACACTAAATATATAAGAATCCAATTATATTCTATTATTGAAACAAAATTATATCCCATTATATACATAAATTCAATATTTTGAATTTGTCGAGAGTTTTGTAACTCAACTAATTAATGCCTCTTGATGTTTACAATGGAGATTTCCAGGATTTAAGTTCCCTTATCCCGTTGTAACTATCAAATAATAAACAAAAAAAGCAAAAGAAAGCTTTGAATTTGGATATATAATGACTTACAGTCTTCCATAGTAAGGGCATGTATGGACTTATCTCCTTTTTATGGACAAAGGGGGGAAATCCTCCCAAACAAAAACACATGAGGAAAAACTATATTTTTTCTATCCCCCACTTTTCTAACTAATCAGACACTAAATATATAAGAATCTAATTATATTCCACTATTGAAACAAAATTATATCCCGTTATATACAAAAATTCAATATTTTGAATTTGTCGAGAGTTTTGTAACTCAACTAATTAACGCCTCTTGATGTTTCCAATGGAGATTTTCAGGATTTCAGTTCCCTTATCCTGTTGTAACTATCAAATAAAAAAAAAAAAAAAAGCTTTGAATTTGGATATATAATGACTTACAGTCTTCCATAATGAGGGCATGCATGTACTTACCTCCTTTTTATGGACAAAGGGGAAATCCATCATGATAGAAATTAAAATAGGATGTATAAAACCAATGAGAAAGTAAAAAAATAAGTTATAACCTATAAATTCAGCTAAAATTTATTAACACCATAATTCATAAATATATGTATATGAACAAAGATATAATCCAATAAATTAGAATAAATTATTTCATAGATATTGAGGCCAAAAACCTTATAGCCATACTGCCCGATACTCCCATTAAGGAGAATCTAGGTTCAAATCCCTTAACCCCACTTAATTAGTGTAAATAGAAAACCTATAGATTTTGCGAACATCATTGAAAGCGAAGCCTACCTGGCCAAATTGGACAATACTCTGAAAACCAACCAGGAATGCTAGGATGTTTAAGATCACCGGGATTTTTCTTGTCCTCCTCCAACATTTCAGCGGGGACGGGTTGAGCAGCTGAGAATCCATTTTCTCCATTGTTGCTGATGATCACAGCTTCATCTTCTTTTGTCATTTTCAAGTTACAAATCCTTGAAGAATGCCGTAGAACAATGCTTGTCGTTTCCGTGAGTTTTGTTGACATTATGTGGGGATCTTGGATACTCTGAACCACTACAAATATGTTAAAAACTCACAAAACTCACTCTATGCGGCTTAAATAAGATGTGGAAAACTATTGGACTCTTTGACTAAATTAATGTCACTTTCTTGTGTGATTTCGATGATGATTTGATGGATTCAATATTCTCTTTGAAAGTTGAGAGATCCAAAGAAGAATTTTATTGGAAAATGGGCAGCTAGTTGGGAGAAAAAAAGAAGTATCAAATGGTTCACCAAGGAAGATGCTATATAAGAGACCAGTTATATATATCATGCTTTTCTTTCAGTCATATGGTTGATTATAACTTAAGAAGTAATAATATTACACCGCACTGAATCTAAGTACACCAATCATTGCATGCCAACAATATTCAAAGAAATATTGGTGACATAAAATGATAACGGACATATGTGCATTCTTGCCTTCATGATTGCTTAGGTTTGTAAACAATGGGCATCTTGCACCATTTTCCCTTGTTCTGACAAAATTCTATCTTGTTGATGATCTGGTGGAAACTGTTTCCCCTTTTTTTTCGGTATTTGATATAATGAAGAATGAAAGAAAAAAAAAGTTTTCTGTAGTTGAGGGAAAACTAAACCAAAAGAAGTGGGAAACTTATTGTCATTTTCCCATTTGTGTACTAATTCCGTCCATTTCTTTACGATGCCAAACACCACTATCACCACCATTGCCACTCCAATGACACCATCACTGCTACCACTGCCCACAACACAGCCACCACCATTATCACCATACTATCTTCGACGCAGGGACGGCTAAAGGCCAAGGCCAAAGTGGTGGGGTCAGGGCATTCACCTTTCTCTCCTCAACCCACCCAACCCTCTCACTTTGCCATTGGTGGTCATCATGTTCATCACATCACCTTTTTCAACACTGTTGTCACCACCCCTGCATCAAAGATTTTTTTTTTTTGAAAAAATCTATTTGATTAGACTAAGTAGAGAAGGGGAATGGAATCCATATATTTTTTTCATGAAAAATTGAACATAATATCACTGAGTTACAAGAATCTTAAATCTTAACAAGTCAAAAATTTAATTAACATCTTGGTATTGACCTCATTTATAATAATCAAAAGCTTGATTAACGTCTTATCGATTCATTTTTTTTAAGCGACAACTTGATGTGAATTTAAAAGTGAAAACTATGTTGAGAGGGGCTTGTGCATAAAAATCTTTATGCATATATGGAATTAAGAAAATATCTGGTTTTTATCTTATTATTGTTTTATTTACATTAAAAAATGAATGATAAAAATTAAAGCACTTGAAAATACATGGTTATGAATTAATTATGATTGTTATTAGTACCATACCCTCAATATGTACTATTTTTATTGGTCTCCTTGTGCCAAATTTTTCTTCATTTAATTTTTTTAATGGAAAATTTTCTTTATTATAGAATTTAATAGTTACATGAGGATGTGAGATTTCAATCCAAAGACAAAAGTTATGGCACAAAAACTAAAATTTTAATACCATTTCAAATCTATATTTATATGTTAAAATGCAAACATTTTTATCTATTATTGATATATGTGTGGAATAATATATATAAATAAGTGTAAAAGAATATTTAGCCCAAAAACTGTCTCTATAGACAATAGTGTGAAAAAGTTGGTAGAGTTACAGTCTATGAACTTTTTCATTCCAATTATAGCTCTTAAAGACTAAAAACCCCATCATTTGAATAGTATCACAATTTAAGTAGTACGATGAACACAACAAAAAGTCTTAACAATCTCACAAAATTTCTAAATGTTTCTCATTTTACTTACGTCTAAAGTCTTAACACTTTATGCACAAAGTGTTTCTCATTTTACTTACGTCTAAATGTTTTCTTGATGAGAAAACATGAAAAGAAACCATGTATTTCTAATCTGCATTTTTTTTTTCTTTCAAAATGAGTCTCACAAGCACACACCCAATTTCATTGAGTTAGCCCACAATACACACACACGCACATATATATACACACACACACTGTGGATAATATTGCAGAACTATGCCCTTAAAATTTCATGGCCATTTGTGGTGTGGTTTGAGAGATAAATTAGACCCTATTTTTGCAACCCAAAACTTTGTGCCCGGTTTTTGATGAAATAAATCGGTTATTTTGGAAAAACAACTGCATGGCTAGAATCTACATCTTATAAGCTTTTCCAAAGGTATATGATTTGCTTGATTTGAATAAGAATTAAGGGAGTTATGATAGATCGAAGTTAGAGTCAAAATTTGAAATTTTTCTAAAATTAGGGATTCTAGAGGTTGAAGAAGACCATCTAGAATCATGCCCCCTCTTGGCCAAGGGAGATTATGCTCCAACCCCTTGGTAGAATGACCAAATGGTTGGCCTATCTAGATTTGTAGGTTCTTGATAGACTTTCATTTAATTTTTTCATAATTTTTAAAATATATTATTTGTTTGAAATTAATTTATTGTTTATTACAATTAAAGAAAGGGCTGTGAGAACAAGTGCAACCTGAAAAGAAAAATTAATATTTTTGCATGAAAATTTCAAAGGTTTGATTCTAAATATTTTGGCAGTGGGGGGTGTAATATGTTAAATTAAAATTGTTCTTGATGTAATTTTGGAAGCCTAAGTTGATGGGCATTGTTTGTTTCTGACAATGCCCATATATAATATCTAAAAATTGAAGAGTATCATTTAATATTGTTATACTCTTGTTGAGCCACATCATTGGCCATGACACCATTTTTTCCTCTAATTTTTTTTATAATATTAAAAAAAATTAAGATTAATGAATTGAAGTAAGAGTAATTTTTTCAAAAAAAGAAAAAAAAAAAGTAAGCCTAATGAAGAAAAAGAAAAGTGAAAGTAGTTATCTTAAAATTAAAGTAGATAAATGTGTAAAGGTAACACATATATAAAGTTAAAATTTTCCAAGATATTATTATTAAAAAAAATTGTCTAAAATGAATGTGTAAAGTCAATTAGTTAATATATTTAGAGTAATACTACAGACACAAACTATTTTACAATATTTTTACAAATTGCTGATGTGACTATAGTATTTTCCAAATAGTTATTATAAGTAAAAATGTGATGTTAGTGATGGGCTCATATTAGAACTAGTAAGAATTTGTCATATCAACAGTTTGTAAAAATATTGTAAAATAGTTTGTCTATAGCATTACTCATATATTTAATATTATCAAAACATTAGAAGAACAAATCAATAAAAAAGAAATGGTGATGTGGCCGATGATTCAGTCCATTCGGTCTAATTCGGTCCATTGCAGTCCATTTGATCTATTTCATTGCACTTACTTTTCTTCTTTTTTATTTTATTTTTTATTTTTTATAGAATAAGTGCACTTACTTAAGAATGAGAAAAAGAATATTTGAGTTGTGAGTACCTATTCTAAATCCAAATTTATTAAAAAATATAGATGACAAAAAGTAATATTATTATTTTTAATTGTTTAACTTAATGATTTGTAGTATTATCATTCTTTATGTTTTTTTTTTCCTCATGTATGATATTAGTAATTTTAGTTTTTGAGTGAATTATACAATTTTAGTGTTTTCTTATGATATAATTTGAATTTGAAGATCAATTGATGATTTAAAAAAAAAATTATAAAGGGATAAGAAATTTTTAAAATTTTAAATTTATGATATTAAGTTTAGTATCAAGTTTTTGATGAGTTGGATATTTTCAATTAATGAAACCTTTTAGTTGTCAAAAATCATTGTTGAATAAAAAAGGTAATAATATTCAAGCCTATAGATATGGAAAGCATAATTTACCAAAGTGTATCGATCAAATTTTGGACCTATTGGACCAAATTTATGAGAAATTATTAGGTCCACCGAAGGATTGTTGAAGTGATCCTTCCTGATCTTCTCAACCAATAAAACACTATCATTTATTCAAATGTGACGTCACTTAATAATTTATTATTTATTATTTAGATTAGGAAGCTGACTCACACATTCACATAGGTGGCTTCGTTTCATTGGTTGGAATGATCACTTCGACAGTTCTTCCGATGGATGTAATAATTTTTTCAAATTTAGATGTAGGTAGGTATAAAAGAAAATTTTGAAGTGAATTTCAATTACCTCGACTGTTAAATTTTTTGATGATTGAATAAGAAATCTGTGATTCAATTTACGCTTACACCAAAAGTTGATTGGTGTTTTGGTCTAATGATATAAAGAGGGCAACCATTAAAAGCGAATACCATACTTTGAAATTCTATAAAAAAAATAAAAAAAATTGTTGAAATAATTAATGAGTTTACATTAACAATTACCTTATAAGTTAAGTTAGCTATTTTGGCGGGCAATCCTCGTTCAAGACATCTTAACTGTCGTTTGAAGAACACCGAGAAAACCTCTGCAACTTCCATTTGCTGTCCACAAACTCTCTCTCTCTCTCTCTCTCTCTCTCTCCTTCAATGGAAAATGCATAGCATTCACCCTCTACCCGCTGCTTCCCCTCACGTCCGGGGCTTCCCGAAATCCTTCTCCCTCCGCCGCAAGGTCCCATGGTGGCACCAAGTCCTCGACCCTGGTTCCGAAATCGTGACCCGATGGAACTTCATCTTCCTCGTCACCTCTCTCCTCACCTTATTCCTCGACCCTCTCTACTTCTTCCTCCCCGTCATCGGCGGCCCCGCCTGCATGGAAATCGACTACAACCTAAGCATCGCCGTCACTGTCTTCAGGACCATAGCCGACCTCTTCCACCTCCTCCACATGATCATGAAGTTCCAAACCGCATTCGTCGCCCCAAGCTCCCGTGTCTTCGGCCGCGGCGAGCTTGTTATGGACCGCTCTGCCATTGCCGCCCGGTATTTGAAGTCCAACTTCATCATTGATCTCGCCGCCACCTTGCCTCTCCCTCAGGTGGGTCATTCAATTATCAACCAAAGTTTACAAATTTAGCTGATTTTGGTTTCAATGTGGTGCCTAGTATCTAATGCTTCGATTCAATAAGCAGTGTTTTTAATTGCCCAGGTGGAGATTATGTTAATATTAGTAATATACAACAAGATAAAGAACTTTGCAGATCTAATGTGGACCTGACTGTATCATATTTGTTAATTTGTGCATACCAACATAGAGGAATTTTAGCACACTGTTGAATTTTGTATTCATACTTTGTTTTTGATTTGGCAGATTGTGATATGGTTTGTAATTCCAGCACTAAAAACCCGGACAGCTGATTATGCGAACCACACTATTTCTCTGATTGTTTTCATCCAGTATGTTCCTAGATTTTTCGTTATTTTCCCTTTGCACAGGCGGATCGTTAAAACTTCTGGAGCTATAGCCAAGACTGCTTGGGCTGGGGCAGCATACAATCTCGTTCTCTATATTTTAGCTAGCCATGTAAGCACTAAATTACATTTCCTCATTTTTGCTTCACTCTTATATGAAAATGCTGAAGTTGCTACCATTTTTTTATTACAAAAAGCTTATGAATTGACGTGACAATGAATATAACTAGTGCCAAATTAACAATAATAGTACGCAAAGTTCGAAATTACTATTCTGTTGTGAGTTTAAAAGTTAATACATCAGTTTGTAAAAGTAATTTTTTGTAGTAAAAATTATAATAACTGTAGGATCACTCTACTTATGTATATATCTTGCTTAGTATCTCAATTCAATCTCTGACTCTGTCAGTGCAGATTTTTGGAGCTTCGTGGTATGTCTTATCCATTCAGCGGCAGCATCAGTGCTGGAGTATTGAATGCAGCAAGGAGAGGAATGCCACACGCTCTCCATCTTGTAATCCTACGTTTCTTGATTGCAGTAGCTTGAACAATCCTGAACGCCGTTTTTGGCTGAGTGTCACTAAAGTGCTCACTAATTGTGATGCTCAAAATGATGACTATTTTCAGTTCGGACTGTTTGCTGATGCTTTCACTAATGATGTTGCTTCTTCCAATATCATTGAGAAGTACTTTTATTGCCTCTGGTGGGGTTTGAGGAATTTAAGGTATGCTTAGCTGATCTCACATGTTTAAGTACTGGCTGAACCTGATTTAGTTTCTGTTTCCTTTAATGCAGCCGAGTTTTATCTATTTGGATACCTTACTCTTTGTTTGTTGAGAAAGCCTTTCACAGCTTCTTACAAGTATTATTTTTTGGGTTATGCATTTGAGTCATTGACTAAAATCAGTAGTCCTTCAATACTAAATTGGCACAGATATTGCATATAGAGAATTTTAGTAGTCATTTGAGAATTCATGGATTATGTTATCCGGGGTAATTTTAATGCATTTTTGGTATCTGACCCGTCCTTTCTTGTTGGTTCTTCAATAACTATATCATGATGTGTGGTTTTTGTGGTATTTTCTTTTATCAGCTCATATTGATGGAATTATTCTCATAAACTTTCAACTTTGGCACCTGGAATAAACTGGTTATGACACAAATGCCTAAGGGTCCTTGGGTTTCTATGTCAGATTTCATCTTGGTTTGAGGATTAAGATTCAGGGAGAGAGAAATTTTTTTACTTTCAGTTCTTGGAATTGCATTTCTCATTAACTGATTAGAGGCTTTTTGGACGCCATTGATGGTCAAATTTAGGTTCAACTCAGGATCAAGAAGCAAATAGTGGATGCGCATTTACATGCTTAAGCCACAAGATTTGGTTAAAAGAAATCAAAAGTTGTCTTGCTGATTGCATTGACTTACATTTCTAGATGAACTTACACACACTCTGGAAAACCTATGCATTTTTGTAACTTAGTTATTTAATCAATACATCTGAATTTATTTCCTATAACTGGATGATTCACAATTTTCTCAACTATAAAAGACGTTTGACAATTATTAAAGAAAATAATGAAACCAAAAGAGTATGTCGCAAATGATTTCTAGGTTTTATTGTTAAATTCAATTTGTGATTAGTTCTTTGCTTCATCTGAATTTCCAGTTTGTTACTAGAATTTCTCCCTCTTTCTCTAGCTGACTTAGGTCTGAGAATCAGAAATTAACATCGTTGAAATACCACCTTATTTATGGTTATGCTAATAGATTGCTCAATGATGTTGTCATATGCAGTTCATATGGACAAAATTTAGCGACAAGCACTTTTATGGGTGAAATATTGTTCAGCATTCTTATTTGCTTAGCTGGTCTTGTTCTATTCTCACACCTCATAGGAAACATGCAGGTATTATTTTCCCTATGTTGAATAATTTATCTATATCAATATGTTTTTGCTTATTCATAACTTTTGGACCACCTTCATCTTTTAGTATATGCTAGCTGAAGCTGGCATAGCACAGTGATGCAGGCATTGCATCTGAGAGAAAGGAGTTGGTAGGGGGCTAGTTTAGTTTTGAAAACAATCAGTTCCCTTCATGACACTGAATTGCTAAATTTGGTGAAACAGATGCAATTATGATTTTATTTCAGTTCTGCTAGTTGTGAAATTTTGATTATTTGTGGTTTTCTTGAAGAACTATCTACAATCTACAACAGCAAGACTAGAAGAATGGAGGGTCAAACAAAGAGATACAGAGGAGTGGATGAGGAACCGTCAACTACCTCCAGAACTACAAGAACGTGTTCGTCGGTTTGTTCAATACAAATGGATTTCCACCAGAGGTGTAGATGAAGAATCCATTTTGCGCTCGTTACCTTTGGACACTCGACGTGATATTCAAAGACATCTATGTTTGGCCCTTGTTCGCCGTGTAAGTCTTTTTTGCATGATATTCTTTGCAAGCAACAATGGTTTTGAGGAAAAATATGTAACTAGTAGCTGAAATTTCATAAGCCAATAATTTTAGTATTTCATTTGCACTACTTTGGCAATAATACCTTTAAAATATTAAGTGTAACAAAACCTACCTCTATCTGTATTTTAGACTGGAGGGGAAAACTTGCTATAGCTCGTTTGTAATGAGATTTTCAGTAGCATCTTACATCATAAATGACTTTTTAAGTTGTTAAGCAACTACAAGGAAATCTTCTTTAGCAGCAACAAAAATTCATTAGCATATATGATAATGTGTTGGTCTTATCTACTATTGTCTACTTAACCATATAAGCTTGTCCTGCAAAGGAGGAGAAGAGTAGCTTTCTAAATTGCAAGTTCCCCAAGATTCTTGTTCTTAGCAACATGGAGTTACTAGACTGTCTCAACTACATGTATCTGTCATGCTATATTACGTAGACAGCCTAGGACATGGAAGAAGGAATATGGAATTTTTACTTAGTATCCTTGGATTTGGCTATTTGGGAGTTAGATGAATTTGACATATTGAACATGCACATGCCCGCAAAATTTTATTTAACTGAGTAATGTTAATGTCAGCTGCAAATTGGGGGAGGATTTAAAGCTATTTAGAATTTGTATAATCCTGATCCACAAATACAAGTGGAAAGGAAAAATTCATGTATCAGATATCTAAGAATAATTTAAGTCTGATTAGTGAATTTCAGGTGTACAAATTTGTGCTTCATCCTTCACATTTATGGCAATATCATCAAGGTCCATTACTGTGGACAACTTTTTTGAGACACTAATTCACTATTTGGGTATTTGATTTGTTTAAGTTTATACCAGAACATATGGGGCAATACCTTAACTTACGTAGTTCACTCTTATTATGCTGATGATATTGCCCATCTGGATCCACTGAATCAATAACGAAAGTTTTATTTTTCAGGTTCCTTTCTTTGAACAAATGGATAATCAGCTCCTAGATGCCATATGTGAACGCCTTGTCTCATCGTTGAATACCAAAGAAACATACATAGTTCGGGAGGGTGATCCAGTGAATGAGATGCTATTCATCATCAGAGGCCAACTAGAGAGCTCCACAACCAATGGTGGAAGGTCAGGATTCTTTAACTCTATTACCCTCAGGCCTGGTGACTTTTGTGGTGAAGAGTTACTGACATGGGCTCTAATGCCCACCTCTAGCCTCAACCTTCCATCCTCAACTCGAACAGTCAAGTCCCTAACTGAAGTTGAGGCATTTGCACTCAGAGCTGAAGACCTCAAGTTTGTTGCCAGTCAGTTTAAGCGCCTTCACAGCAAGAAACTCCAGCATGCTTTCAGGTACTACTCCCACCAGTGGAGAACTTGGGGAGCTTGCTTTCTACAAGTTGCATGGAGACGGTACATGAGAAGAAAGAAGGAAATGGAGTTGGCAAGACAAGAGGACAACCACCATGGACACGTTTGGGACCAAGAATTCAGCTATTGGGATGGATCAAACGCTGATTATAAGGATGATGGTGCTGGCAGATCATCAGTGGACAAAGCACAGCAATTGGGAGCTACAATATTGGCTTCAAAGTTTGCAGCAAACACCAGAAGAGGGATTCAACAAAAAGCTGATGCCACCACCTTGCAAATGCCCAAGTTGTTTAAGCCAGAAGAGCCTGACTTCTCTACAGACCAAGAAGATAGTTGACTTGTATAAGAACCATATTATTATCACAAAATAGAGTATCCAAAAGGTATGCTAGTAATATTTATATAATCTTCTGTTCTGCATACCAAGAAGATAGCTGTCTTGTACAAGAACCAATTTTTATTCATTCTCGTTGTTTTGGTCATTTACAAACATCAAAACCCTTTCACTTCTTACTTCAATTATCTTCCATGACAGGTGATTTTTCTTACATGGATATTTATATTCACATCATTTTAGGCAAAAGGAATTGTTTGGCAAAGAAGATTGCAAGATATGTGATAATATTGATGTGGATCAGCCATGCATATGTTAGTTTTATCTTTGAAATCACTTTTTGCATTCTAGATATTCCTTTCAATGCTTTTTTTTTTAGATGAATGAGAAATACTTTTATAAACTACTCAAAACTAAAAAGCAATGTATAGTTACTATCTCAACTCACAGACCAAAAGAACTCCTAGTAAAGAGCAGCTATACATTTGCATGTCACAGTAAAGGACAAAAAACACACATAAGGAAGAGGTAGCCTTTGTAAAACCACCCTACCAGCAACCAAAATCTAAACAAACCCCATTTAAGAAATGCTCTGCAAAATCTTCAAGCTGAAACTCCAAGTATTGCAATGAATTTGTTCGAGAGAGAGCCTTCATATTGCAAAATGCTTTCCTCTGTGCCAAAACCCTTTCCATGGATAATTGCATTTCTCTGATGCCAAATATCGTAGATTGCTCCTAAAGCTAGCTTAAACACCACAGCTTGGAGAGATTTTCCCCTTCACTTCTCCACTCTCCATTATGTGATGTCTTCCCACACAAACTTGGGAGCCCAGAGATGGCAGCACCTCATTAACTCTTTCCAAATTCTGCTAAATAAAGAGCACTAAAAAAAAGTGATCTCTACTTTCAACATTATTTCTAGAAAAAACACAATTCTGATCACCCTTATAGCCCCATTGAAGCATTCTTTCTCGAGCACTAAGTCTGTTCCCATAGCCAGCCAACGATTGAAGAACTGCCTTGGTACTGCTTGAGGGAACCAAAGTAACTCCCACCATTTAACAACTGGAAGTTTGGCTCTAATGTTTTCCCAAGTCTCTGCACTTGTGTAATGACCTGATTTTGAGGGGATCCACACTGCCTGATCTGAATCACCAATAGAAATCAAATTAAGCTTGCTTTGTATTAGCACCAAATTGTCTGATCTTTCAGGCTTCCAATACAATTCTTTACTTCTTATCACAATTGAGACCCTTGCAAAGTAAAGTACTAGCAGCATCATACATGATTCTTGCGCCATATTTCCGAATTAGAACTCCATCTGGATGCCACCAATCATGTCAAAGGAAAATGTTGCTACTTGTCTCCACTTCAAATCTCACCAAGGGTCTGACTAAATTTCTAAGATTCAAGATTTTCCTCCACGCCCAGGAACTATTTTGAGGAGCTTCCACAAACCAGAAGCTTTTTCCTTTTACAAGATAGGAGTGAACTCAGGCCACCCAGATGGAACCAGTTCTTGAAAACAGGTTCCAGATGTGTCTTAGAATTGCAGTTTTGTTCTACTCCTCCACCCTTTCCAGTTTTCAAGCCTAAACCCCCTTCTCTTTTGGCTTGCACACTCCATCCCATGAGACTTTAACCCCAAGAGCCAAGGCATGCTTTCCATGCCACAAGAAGCTATCAAACTTTTGTTCTAAAGCTTTAACAATCTTCTTTGGCAAATTAAAGATGCAAGACCAGTATACCTGAAGGCTGAACAGAACCGATTGTTACAACTGGAGTGGAAAATGATAAGCTCTTTGCTGCCCATGAGTCAATCCTTCCTGCTATCTTGTCCAGGAGAGGCTGACAATCTTTAGCATATAACGTTACTGAAATTAAGGGAACCCGAAGATATCTCACAGGTAATGAACCTACCTTAAACTGGAGAGTATCAAGAATTTATTTCTTTAAACCTTCTGTCGGTGCAGCACAAAAGACATCACTTTTCTTTGCATTTGCAGTCAGACCAGACAGATTTTTAAATTCCTCTAGGATAAGTTTTATCAGCTGAATGGACTTTAGATCAGCACCTGAAAAAGACCATTTAATCATCTGCAAAACATAGATGTGTTAGCTTCAGATCAGCACATCTTGGATGAAATTTAAACTGTGTTCCTGAACTGATTGCTGCATTAGGCTGGAGAAGACTTCCATGGCTAAAACAAAAAGAAAAGAAGGGGATAATGAATCGCCTTGTCTTAAACCCTTTGCACCCCCCTAAAAGAACCAGCCAGACTACCATTAAAAGCAGCAGAAAAGTTGGGAGTTGTGATACAAACCTTCACCCAATCCACTAACCTGTCAGGCACCCCATTAGCTTTCAAGCAGTGCAGTATAAATTCCCAGTGAACAGTGTCATAAGTCTTCATGAGGTCACTTTTTTCTCTGTGATAATTTTTTACAAGCTCTTGAGCTAACAACACATTCTCAGAAAGACTTCTGCTAGGAATGATAGTTGTATGGCTGCCACTTGCTACCTCATTCAAACATGGCTTCATCCTATTAGCAGGAAATTTGGTGATACAATTATAGATGATGTTACAGCAGGAAATAGGTCTGAATTCACCCATAATTGAAGGTTTTTTTTACCTTAGGAATCAGGGTTATTATAGTGGCATTCACCTCTCCTAGCAACTTACCAGTTTAAAGAAAGATTGAATTGCACTCACAAAATCCTGCTGAATAATGGGCCAAGCCTTTTGAAAGAACAATATTGCAGTATATCCATTAGGGCCCGGGGACTTGTATCCATTAATTGAAAACAATACTTTCTGGATCTCAGAAGGCATAACCTCAGCAATCATGCATTCTCAGTGTCTGCTTGAAACTCTGCCTTGCAAGAGAGAAGATACTTTGTTTGCATCCTCCTCAGAAAAAAACATTCACAGGAAGACCCAAGAGATTTTAAAGAAATCTACAGCCAAATCCGTCAATTGATGAGGCTTATCCACTTTAGCACCAGCACTGTCATAGAGACGCCTGATAGTGTTTCTTGCATTCCTCAACTTAATCACCTTGTGGAACAAAGAAGAATTCTGGTCACCTAAGTTTAACCACTTGTTTCTGGATTTTTGCTTCATGAAAGCCTCTTCTTCATTTCTAATGGCTATATACTGATGAAGACACTCCTTTTCCTTAGCATTGAATTGTTATGACCCGGGATGATGTGCTGGATAATAAATTACTCTTTGAATTAGAAGTATTTAAATTTAGGCTTAGTGATAGATCTTTATCTGAATAAGGTAGTCGTAGATTAGTATTGTTATTTACTTGTATTCAAATTGATTCCTACGTTTTAAGATTTGTTGATGAGGTTCTCTCATCTTAGTCTATTTATGTAAGTTGAACCCGTAATGACTTTCAAGCAGAAAACTAACCAAAACATCTATTCTCTCTCTCAAAATTCAAGAGGCTAGTTACCTCAAATCGACTAATCTATCTTTTAACTATCCCGGTTCACATCTTAAATCCTCCTCTACAAGGTCCAGCCGAAACTTAGCTTGTTGAAATTTCTGAGAAATGCATCATAACTCGTCATTGTTCACATTTTTTAGGATCCCTTTAACTGCTTTCAGCTTCGAGCAAAACTAAAACATAGGCACTCCAGTGACATTTATCTCCCAAGCAGACCTAATCTTGCTCAAGAAATAACAGTGAACATGCCAACGGTTGAAAAACTTAAAAGGCTTAGGACCAACTTGTAGCTTTTGACCAAAGGAAATAAAGGCTGGGGCATGGTCTGATATTCCAGGAGCTAGGAATTCTACAGTAACATAATTAAAGCAAGGAAGACAGATTGTTCAGTTTGTCATTCTAGTTCTCAAGGGGATACGTGTAAGCAAATAATATATAGATTACAATCAAACAACAAATAACGATGATCAAAAGAAAATAAGAATCATGCATGCAATTGGGAAAAAGAAAGTAGGGAACTTCAAACAAAGAGCAAAAATCATATCATGCATGCAATTAAGAAAAGAAAGCAATGATTCTCAAAGGGATACATCAAAGCCAATAAAATTACAATTAAAATCTAATGAAACTATATTTAAAGCTGATGATGGACAAAAATCTTCAGTGAGTTGATCGTCGACACACGTGCCAATGGGTGCACCTGAAGAACAAAAGAGAAGAACCAATCAAAGGGCATCGGTGGGGTACCGGCCAACGACCCTCTGAAGGTTAAGTCAGTGATGGAAATCTCTAAGAACTCAATAGTGTAAGAGATAGAGAGAATTCACGTACCTTGATTTGTGAGGGCTTTGGGGTTTTTATAGTAGCGTAGAGCTAACCTCAGTTTCTTGATGGAGAAGGTATTTCCTTATGGAGAAGATCTTTTCCAGCTTCCATAGATTGTGGGATTCTTTCCTTGTAGGGATCCCTCAGATTACGGTGGAACATAGAATGCAAGGCATTCCCATATTAGGTTCTTTGGAGACTACTCTAGTCACGTGGGTGCCATGTGGCTTTGCCACCCGTCTCTGTCGAGTCTGTCCACCTTAAAGAGTTTGTCCCCATTAAAGGGTCCGTCCGTCTCTCAACTTTCCGTTCAAGACGAGACTCCGTTTACCAGGTTTTTGATTGTCAGGCTATCCAGACCGTCTTTAGGTGTAACCGTTGCTTTATTATTAGCTTAGCAAATTGGATCCGTCTACTGTGGGATTTATCCCTATCGACCATTAAGGCAGAGCATGTCGAGCGGTGTCAATGAAGGTACCTAACAACCGCTGGGTCCCTGACAACCCCTTGGTACTTGGCCACCCATTGATATGTAACAATCATCAGGGCGGAGTGTGCGACATGGTGTTAGGGAAGGCACCTGATGACCGTTGGGTACCTAACGGCCTCTTGGTACATGACGACCAATTGATACATGACGAGCGTCAGGGTGGAGCGTGTCGCGCAGTGTCAGGGAGGGTACTTGACGACCGTTGGGTACCTGACGACCGTCAAGGTAGAACTTGTCACACAGTGTCAGGGAGGGTACCTGACAACTATTAGGTACCTGACGACCCCTTGGTACCTGACGACCCATTGATACTTGCTGACCATCAGGGCGAAGCATGTCACGCAGTGTTAGGGACAGTACTTGACGACCGTTGGGTACTTGACGACCCTTTGGTACATGACGACCAATTTATACTTGACGACCGTCAGGGTGGAGCGTGTCATGCAGTGTCAGGGAGGGTACCTGATAACTGTTGGGTACCTGACGCCCCCTTGGTACCTGACGACCCATTGATATGTGATGACCGTCAGGGTAGAGCTTGTCAAGCAGTGTCAAGGAGGATACCTAACGACCCCTTAGTACCTAACAACCCATTGATACGTGACAACCGTCAGGGTGGACTGTGTCATGTGGTGTTAGGGAAGGTACTTGACGACTGTTGGGTACTTGACGACCCATTGATACGTGACGACTGTCAGGGCGGACCATGTTGCGTGGTGTCAAGGAAGGTACCTAACGACCATTGTGTACCTGACGACCCCTTGGTACCTGATGACCCATTGATACGTGCCAACCGTCAGGGCAAAGCGTGTGCAGTGTCAGGGAGGGTACCTGACAACCGTTGGGTACCTGACGACCCCTTGTGATTGACGATACTTTTGGTGACCGAAGATTCTTTTGGTAAGCTCATGATGCTTTTGGTAATCGAAGACTCTAGAGTGTTAAAATTTTTTTTTTTTAACTGGTGAAAATATTCCCTATCAAAAGCCATTATACAGGATGTCAGAGCACGAATGAAGGGCTATAGGAAAGTCAAGAATTTTGTTTAAAACCATTTTTATTATTATAGAGTTTCAAACCTATGATGTTTGCTTCTGATGATTGTGCTCTTTATCATTAAACCAAAATATTAATTGATTTTTTGTGTAGGCGGGATTGATCCCCAAATCTCTTATTCAATCATCAAACTTTATCAGTTGAGTTAACTAGAATCCACTGTATTTGACTATCAGTTGTTCTTTGTTTTCGGATTGATGTTGCTCGTAATGCATGTATATAAGTTAAAAACAAATAATATAAATGTTTGTTACAAATGACAAATTTTTTTTTTTTTGGGAAATTGCACTTTGCCCATCTGGGGTTTGGCCCGTTTTAAAAGTGTCCATCCGTGGTTTAAAAGTTATCACTTAACCTACTTGAGGTGACCTCCGTTAGTCACCCGTTACCCACCTCTGCCATTTCCGTTAAAAAATCTCCTTTACTATATAAGCCACAATAGAAACAGAATTAGAAGCAACATATTAAAGTACGACTTCTCTCTCACCATCTTAGAAATCAAATATTCAAACCCAAATCCCATATCGTGACCCGAATCTTGTTCAATCAACACAATTCCCTCTTGATGTATATACTACCAACAAAAAGGAACCCAGATAGCAAGGGAAAAAACAATGGAACCCATGTTTTTTTTTTATTGAAAGGAACCTAGAAGACTCTCCATCTTCTTTTAAAGCCATAGATAGAACAAATATGCCAAATCATAAAAACTCACAGTAGGAAAAACTAAACCAACCTAGAAATCCATTACACTTGCAAATCTATTAAACCCAAAAAATTTGAACCCACCAACCATAAGGAAATTTAAACCAACTTAGAAAATTTGAACCCATAAATCCATTAACCCTAGAAAATTTGAATCCACCACTCTCCGCTGCTTCGATCTCAGCCGATCTAGACAATCAGGTTGCTTTGCTGCTCAGCCGATCTCATGATTTCGTTTTTCTTGTTTCTTTGTTTTTGCTTTCTGGTTTGGGGTTTTGGGTGGTGGCTAACAATAGTGGTGGTGTTGGAGGTGGTAGTTTGGTGAGGCTATGATTTGATGGTTCAGTGAATTGGCTAGTTGGATTTGTTAGATTGTTGGTTTTTTTTTTTTTTTTTTTTTTTTTTTTTTTTTTTTTTTGCAGATTTTTTTGCAGGGTTTTTCTTGATTCTTTGTTTTTGCTTCCTAATATGGGGTTTTAGGCGGTGGCTAACAGCGATGGTGGTGTTGGAGGTGGTAGTTTGGTGAGGCTATGATTTGATGGTTCAGTGAGTTGGCTGTGGTGTTGGATTTGCTAGATTGCTGGGTTATTATTATTATTATTATTATTATATTTTATTTTTTTTTGCAGATGTTTTTTACTTACAAATCCGGGTTTTTTTTTAGAGAACCCAGCAAAAGAGAGAGGGTCAGAGTTTCAGAGAGAGGATTTTTTTATTTGTCTACCATCTTTCGTAAAACTTTGTGCTAATTATGTATATTAAAAATGATGAAACAAATTTTATCTTGACTTACTTTTTGATATTTTTTTTTATGTTTTATGTGAAGAAGAAAAAAAAGAAGGAGAGAAAAGAGGAGAGAGACATAAAATATAATTAAAAAGACACATTTACCCCTATTTTTAACGGTGAAAAGGGAGAGGTGGGTTACAAATGTTTAATGGAGGGCACTTCAGGTGGGTTAAGTAACACTTTTTGAACCACATGTGGCTTAGTTAAAACCGGCCAAATCACAGGTGGGTTAACTGCAATTACTCCAAAATTTTTTAATAGAGTTTCAAACTATAACGTTCGCTTTTGATAATTATGTTCTTTATCATCAGACCAAGACATTAATCGGTTTTTTGTGCAGATGTGGATTCAATCTTCGATATCTTATTCAACAATCAAAGATAGATTTTACCAATTAAGCTAATTGAGTTCAAAGAATATCTTTTAAATAGATAAAAAGATGGAAAACTATTAATTGCAAATGCATAAGAATAGTGGCCCCTCAAGTAAATTTATGTAAAAAATTGTTCCAATTTTTTTTAAAGAAATTCTATGTCCACAAGATTTTCACAACAAATTTTAAGTGGTGGGTTGTTATTAGTTGTTATGGGTGGGTAAAAAAGTAATTTAAATTGTAAATTGAAATTTGAACCAATAACAACTTATCACCTATGATTTATTACGAAAATGTTGTGGATGTAGCAATTTATTTATTTATTTTTTATTAAGTTTGAAAAAATATCGAGGACTCAATTTAATTCCTACGGGTTGGGTTGGCTTTTAAATAATAATGGATTGAATTAGATTGTGATGGAAATTTCTCAACCAAAGACGATCGGGTTGAGTTGAAATATGTCACAAACTTTACCCAATTTGACAACAAACCGTAACTAGGACATGCGAATCCCCACGTTGAAAAGTAAGTCAAACTGAACTACTTATATTATAAACATATATAATAGAGTCAATTTGTCTAAGTCAAGCTTGGCCCATTCAACACTCCCACAACAATTTTGTGAATGCTTCTCCAATGTCCAGCAAGCATGTTTAACAAAATTCGGTCAGTCCAAATTTCTTTAAAAGACCAACAAAAACTCCCCAATTATATACAAAGCCAAAATCCATGACCTTAGTGGGCCTTTGCTAAAGGAATGGCACAGTGCACTAATTAATTGCTACAAAAAAAAAAAAAAAAAAAAAAACCTATAAGGTCCACACAAATCTCAATGCCTTTGTTTTCATTCACTTACGATGACAAAGATTTGATGTGAATTCCAAAAAAATAAAAAAATCCATAAGGTCCACGATAATCTTTTCATTTCATATGTACAAAGGCAAATTACAACTTACTCATATGTAGTTTGGTTGAAATTTAAGTTGCTTAACTATAGTTTAAAATTTAACACTTTACTCAATTGAGGTTTGACCAAAATTTGTTGCTTACCTGTAGTTTGAAATTATATGATGCAAGTATTATAATGGATAGTTTTTATTTATTTATTTATTTTTTATCTTATTTAATATTGTATTTTTATGTTTTTTGAAAAGAGAGACATAAAAGTGAAGCAAAATTATATATTTAACTCTGTTTTTAACAAATGTGGGTTATAGAAATCAAACTGACCTAACTTCAAGTGGGTAAAGTGTCAAATTTTAAATCACAAGTAAACAACTTAAATTTCGATCAAACTACCGATGAGTAAATTGTAATTTGCCCTATTTATAATATTAGGATCCCCTTTTGATTTCTTTGGGTTGTCTAACCTTAAATTTCTGCCGCATATCGTAATGTCTTGAATTTTTCGTGCAAAAGGTTTACCCAAGATGTCATTGTCTCGTTTTCAAAAACAAAAAGATGTCATTGCCTTATGAGTCAATAACATTACCTCATTTCTCGAGTACGAAGACCACATTTGTTATTGGAAAGACAAAAAAAATCTTATCAAAACCTCCTTGTTTTCATCCATGATACTTGCAATTTTATTCTTCAAAAAGTAATATTAGCGTACATTGTCTGTACACATTTAGTATAAACCATTTGCTTCACGGGAATTAATTATTGCATATTTAGTGCATATCGTTTATATGCATCACTTATTTTATGTGTTAATTGTAAACATTTTCAAAAAATGTAGATAACACTCCTGAAATTATAGACACTTCATGTACAAAGTGTTCATTAACAAATGTGTAATCCCTTACTTCACATGTGGGACTGTAATTGAAATCTCTTTTCTTTTCTTTTTTTAAGCTGTCCTTGGCTTCTCAACTTAGTTTTTCATCATTCTCCATCAATAATCACTAATTTCATCTCTGCGTAAAAGACAAAACGAACCCATTTGGGTAATTACGTTACTACCTAGCTATCATGGAATTTCACCTTTTTTTGGGGAGTAATTAAAGAGAGTCTTGACTCTTAACCGAGTATAATGAATAGTGGGTTCGGTTTGGATGTCACTTTCAATTTATACAAGTCCATTACTATGAGTTCTTTTGTGTTTTGTCTTTTTTGTTTTTACATTGACTTTTAGAATACTTAAGTTGATTAAGTGTATATATATACACACACACACATATAAGAAAGAATTGTAACTAATGTGAAAATAAAAAAAGGCATCATAAGTGAGTTTCTTATCATTATAGATATGCATCAAAGATTAGCATTAAATTCATATATCTTTGCACTAGTGATGGATGAACTCACTAAGTTAGATTCAAGAGAATGAGCATAAGTTATGTGATAGATTAATTGAATTGACAATGCTTCTAAGATTATATATTTTATCACATATTTTTTCATAACTTGCATATATGTCAATTTATGATTGGTGTTTGGTGAAATTCATTCCATCAATAACCTCAAGTCAGTCTAATTTAGTCGTCTAAATAGAGCAAAATTATTCACATGCAAGATTATTTTGGGACTATAATGACACTCTCATTATGGGTCAATCCAAAATGGCCTACAGCCGAGGTGCCCATCAAACTCACAAGTGATAATTTGTGCTTAGCATTATTTTGTTGATTGCAGTGAAATGTAATTGTATTTATCCCTTCCATAATATTTAATAGTACTATTCTCATGGCTTTTCTTCCCCTTGACATATGGTGTCTCTCCCCATAAATAAATTAATTAGAATAGGTTGAAGGGCAATGAAGTGATGAACCAAAAGTGGTCCAATATATACCATCCATTTCTTCGTGATCATCTTTCAACAACTTCACATTTAGCAAAAAAAAAAAGAATCTTCCAACAACTTTACACTAAAATAAACGAATGAACAAATATTATGATAGACCACCTAATCTCTTTTATATGTAAGCCCATGTGAAACTTACAAAGTTCCAGGCAGACAAGCACTAATTGGCTGTTAAAGTAGAAATTTTCTTCTATAATATTCCACTCCCAACTCTATGCTAGTTTCTTAGTACTATTCACTGAGTCCTTTACTTACAAACTAAATAGCCAAGCACTACTCTTTCTCTACCATTTTTCCATTTTTCTTGTTTTTCAAACAATAAGCCAAGACTTCCTACTCAGCAATTTGGCTAAAACCAAAGTACTTATACTTATTAGTATTACTCAAAATTGTAAAATACTAAAACAAAACTAAAAATCCAGAAAAAAAAAAAGTACTAGAGGGAGAAAAAGTTTTGCCTCTCATATGATTTGGAGGGGGAAAAAAAAAATTTCCCAACCTACTAGGATTAATAAAATCATCTCTTACTTTTTAGTTGCATGATTTTTTTTAAAAATAACGTGACTTTTTAAATAGTACAGGAAAATTGTTTTATTAATCACCCCATAATAAATCGAAGAAAATTATTTTAAAATTGGTTTAAAAAAACAAAAAATATAATAATAATAAAATACAATATAAATTAGTTTCGGACCTGCACGTGTCAAGCAGAGAGCATATTTCGCAGACTGTAGTCTGCACTATGCAGGTGAGAAACACCATTGTCATTTCTGAGGTTTCTCTCTCTACTTTGATTATTTCTATTTCGAAAAGTCTATATATATTTTTCCAATGAGAGCAACTTCTATCCGGATGTGGCGTAAAACGCCTATTTTACACCCTTCAATCAAATTGCGCCACATCAGCTTATTGCAAACTAAAAAAATAAATCTTACTGCATGTAATCTTGCCTCTAATAATTTATATAGCAACAAAATTGTATCTTCCTCCTGAAGAACCAACCAAATCTCCAAGCCGGCTAAGACACAGCCCCAGCCGCCGGAGATGTTGCCCAAAACCTCTGGAGATGCTGCCAAAATCCGCCACAAAATTTGCTCATCCTGAAGAACCACTGAACCTACAAGCCGCTGAGTGGCCGGAATTGCCAAAAGCCGCTGGAGATGTCACCACTGACCTCTAAGTTTCTTTTTTCTTGATTTTTTTTTCCTTTTTTCCAATTTTCATTGTCCCAGGTACAATCTTTTTAATTTTTCTAATTTTGCACATGTGGGTTATAAAGAAATATATCCAATCTGGGTTGTGTGTAAGTTTGAATCTGGGTTTTGCTCAAGATTTGCATATGGGATAAAGTTGTGGATTTCAGTGAGGGAAGACAAGGTCTTGGTGTCTCTGCTGTTTGTGGGTGATTAAATTTTGAGGCTTTTGCTTTTGCATGTGGGGTTTGGAACCAAGTTTCTTGGTTGTTTTTGTTTTCAAAAGGTTTTGTAAAATAAAATTTAGAGAGAAAGAGAGGTCACCAATTCATTGACAGCGGTGGACTATGGGTGGAGTGCTTCTTCAACTTCTTTGTGTCTCCGATAACATTACCGTTGCCAACATCAACACAGATGTTCATTGTTTTTTTTTAATGAGATTTTAATTGAGTGTTGACGTGGCGTTATACTATTAGTGGCGTAAACTAAGTGGTTTACGCCACACACGATCAAGACAATTGGCCGAATCCCGCGAAACCATTTCATAGAAGTTCATTGATATCTTCTTTTTATAAAGCAAATCGACTTCGATTCTTGAATAATCCACATCACTTCTGCTTCGATTGTAACAAAAGATTCCTTTTTTTATGTGGAAAAGGCCCGACTGAATTTAAGCTCTTTTCCAATATATTGGAGGCCAAAGTGATTGTGATATCTAATCTATTATATTCCACAGTACCACTTCCTTTTTTTTAAAGTTATCTCTATCTAACCCAATAATCATAGTCACAAAACATAACGTCCAGAAATGATAAAAAGTCACATTCACATTTCTGACTCGGTGAGAGAGAGAGAGAGAGAGAGAGAGAGAGTGTGTAGAGTGGACACGACCTGATTGCGAGTTTTCTGCCAACTTGAGCATAAAAACAGAGCACTCTGTTTTCTTATCATAAAAGAAAGGAAGGAAAGAACTTTGAGGTAATTCTGTGTGGCCATGGCAGCTCGCAGACTCTCCTCCTTGCTTTCTCGCTCTCTTGCTGCTTCTTCTTCATCTGGGTCTGCTTCTCTGCTTTCCTCTCTAGGTGATGGTTATGATGATGATGAATGATGCATTTTCTGTAATTTTGTTGCCTTTTCTCTTTCTGTCTTTTTGGTTTCACTTGCTTTTATGTTTCTTTACATGACTGATAATTATAACATCTTTGTATCTTCATGACCTGTGTTTGGTGTCAAAATTTTTCTTCTACTTATTTTCATTTGTATAGAAGATAGTTTAGAAAGGTAAAAACTTTATTGTGTGAGAGAAAACAAGAGAAAATTGAAATTTTTTTTTGAATCTGAATATTTCCTTTTTTGCTTTTTGTAAAGTCTTTTTCACTGTATAAGGACTGAGAAAAAGGAATTGTATATAACTTTTGAGTAAGCCTGGCTTGGTTGGGGTTTTGACGATGAACAAGATCAATAAAGGACTAGAGTCAACAAGTCATGGTTTTTGAGAGATGGGGTTCCTTCTTATTTGGAAAGTTTATCTAGAATGATAGAGGAAACCCATTTTCTATTTGGTGAATATAACAAGAAGGGAACGTGTAATTTGGTGCCTATTGGAAATAAACAGTTACCAAAATTCTACTCCACCACTACATGCAATATTTAAGCCTTTTCCCTAGTTTTTCTTATTATTCTTATTATTTTTTTTATTTTTTATTTTATTTTTATAGTTTTGATTCTTACATCTTTTACCAAACTTGTATGATGAAGTTATTTACAAAATTTGATCCTCAGGAAGAAGTTCTGGCTGTGGGAGAAGCATCCACAGGTTTAGCACAGCAGCAGCAGCTGAGGAATTAATCATTCCACATGTTCAGATAAATTACACTCAGAATCTGATTAATGGGCAATTTGTAGATGCTGTATCAGGTAATTGTTATTATTTTTCTTTGAACAAGACTAATAGTTTACTTTCTTTCTTTGTTTTTCATGGGGTACTTTTACTAATTGGTTTTTTACAATATTTCTGTGACTGATGATTCCTGATGGAGCTAATCTTGGACATTCTATTGGTCGCAGGAAAAACATTTCCAACATATGACCCTCGTACTGGGGAAGTGATTGCTCATGTTGCTGAAGGTGATGCAGAAGATATCAACCGTGCTGTAGCCGCTGCTCGCAAGGCATTTGATGAGGGACCATGGCCGAGGATGACGGCTTATGTAAGAAGAATACGCCTCTGGTTTTGTTTTGCTATTCAATTAGTATGTGAGTGATTCCTAAATGTATACAAATTTTATGAAACATTTGCAAACCATATATGGGTTTCAGGAAAGATCAAGGATATTGTTGCGCTTTGCCGATTTGGTTGAGAAACACAATGATGAGCTTGCTGCTCTAGAGACATGGAACAATGGGAAGCCTTATGAACAGGCAGCCAAATCTGAATTACCACTGATTATACGGCTATTTCACTACTATGCTGGTCAGACCACTAAAGCTAATTCTATATTTTTGCTGTTATTTCAGAGTGCATTGTGTTTTTTTCTAATCATTTTCTTATAAATTATTCAGGCTGGGCAGATAAAATCCATGGACTAACAGTTCCAGCCGATGGAGATTATCATGTGCAAACATTGCATGAACCAATTGGAGTCGCAGGACAAATCATTCCCTGGAACTTTCCTCTTGTCATGTTTGCTTGGAAAGTTGGGCCTGCTCTAGCATGTGGTAATACTATTGTCCTAAAGACAGCAGAGCAAACACCTTTGACTGCACTCTATGTGGCAAAGCTATTCCATGAGGTAGGCTTGTTGATTGTTTACACATTATTTTTCTTCACTTTGCTCAAGAATTATCTTGTAATTTATTCTGCATCCTTTGTGACAGGCCGGTCTTCCTCCAGGTGTTCTAAATATAGTTTCTGGCTATGGTCCGACTGCTGGTGCAGCACTTGCCAGCCATATGGACGTGGATAAGGTATATTGGGATCACTAGTATTCAGGCTACATAAATTTATAGCTGATGAATCAGTTATATAGAGAGCATCTTAACCTGTTCTTTGAAATCAATTTTCTATTCCTGCCAATATTCATTGAACTTTTACTGTTAGTCATAATAAAATTATATTTCACATTGCCACACGGAGTCTGAGTCTGTGAGGATTTTGGCCAGCATATATTTCGTATCACTTGTCATGGCCTTAAAACCACTGATCTGGGAAAAAACTTAAACCTTTTTTTTTTTTTTTTGACAATTGCACCACTTGTTTTGAAACTATTACCAATGCCTTTGCAGCTAGCTTTCACAGGATCAACTGATACTGGAAAGATTGTACTTGAATTGGCTGCAAGAAGCAATCTTAAGCCAGTAACACTAGAGCTAGGAGGGAAATCACCATTCATAGTATGTGAGGATGCTGATGTTGATAAGGCAGTGGAGCTTGCACACTTTGCTCTATTCTTTAATCAGGTTTGTTCAAGTGGTTTTCCACAGCTGGATTTGTAAGATGTGGATGCTTTATTTGATAGATGAATGCTATATTGTCTCCAGGGGCAATGCTGCTGTGCTGGTTCTCGTACATATGTACATGAACGTGTACATGATGAGTTCATAGAGAAAGCAAAGGCACGTGCTGTGAGGCGTGTTGTTGGTGATCCCTTCAAGAAGGGTGTGGAACAAGGTCCTCAGGTACGTACATGAGGATGAAATGGTTGTCACATTCTTATTAATTCCAAAAATTCTGGTTTATCTATCTTTGGCTGTCCTTGGCAGTTTAAATTATACCTCTAGTAAATTTCTCTAGTTCCTGATTCATAGTTTGACGTGGGAATAATACCAATGGCTTTCAATAATACAGCAGCCTTCTCTATTTTGTTTTGGCTCAATGGGATTGTGAATATAACAAAACCTAAGGACTTTTTAATTCAACTGAACATAAAAATCCATAGGAGTAATACATTTTTCAAAGGTGTTGAGACTATGTTCTATTTCATCTTAGTCATGTAATGTCTAACAAATCAAGTGATGCTGTTTCTGGACCTTATGAAAATCCCAGATTGACTCAGAGCAATTTGAGAAAGTCCTTAGATACATAAGATCTGGAATCGGAAGCAATGCCACCCTTGAATGTGGAGGTGACAGATTTGGCTCCAAAGGCTACTTCATTCAGCCCACTGTCTTCTCAAATGTTCAGGTACTAATAATTCCTCTCCAATAATTTCTCTATTATGCATGAAATACCAAATGATGTAACATGAATTTGATATTTTTGTCAATCAGGATGATATGTTGATAGCACAGGATGAGATCTTTGGCCCAGTGCAATCTATCTTCAAATTCAAGTGAGTCTTAAACTTCCTGCAGTCTGCTAAAATTGTCACGAACACTTACATCTTTTCCATATTCTAAGTTGTTGCTATGGAAGAAACATATGCCCTACCTGCAATGTTATTTGGTCAACAGTAAAAAACAAAGAACAAACAAAGGGCTACATTTAAAACACCATGAAAAAGAAAACTGAAAACTGGTCTCTTTATGTACATGACAGTAAAAAAGAATAATGTACTTACTTGTGTTCATACTTAAAAGTCTTCTCCAAATTTTGTATACTCTACCAGGGATCTTGATGAAGTAATAAGAAGGGCGAATGCAACACGCTATGGTCTAGCTGCAGGAGTTTTTACTAAAAACTTGGACACTGCCAACACCTTGACCCGAGCTCTAAGAGCTGGTACTGTATGGGTTAATTGCTTTGATGTGTTCGATGCGGCGATTCCTTTTGGTGGGTACAAGATGAGCGGTATAGGCAGGGAGAAGGGAATCTACAGCCTTAATAACTACTTGCAAGTCAAGGCTGTTATTACTCCTTTGAAGAAGGCGGCATGGTTGTAAGTGTCTAAGTTCCGCCTTATTGTAATGGTCTCATTTATCCTAAATAAAGGAGAGCATACACAGGCCGGCTTGTAAAAATGCAAAGAAAGTATCAATTTCCCCAAGAAAACTTGCTTGTTTGTCTTGACTGCCCAATGTTGCTGTTGCATCTTTGTCAAATCCTGGTGTTCAGTTGCCTTGAGTTGCTGCATGACATTTTGAGTGATGATGATGATGATGTTATTTTGTGCTATCTTTCTCGTGTGAATGGTGTTGCACCTCTTCTACCGAGTGTGAAATTTATCATGTGGTTTGTCTTTAACCTGACTGCAGTTATGGCTAACATTTTCTGAGGCAAATGCCATTGACTCATTGATGTCAGGCTTAAGACATTTGTTAATCTTGCTGTCCAGTAAAAATTGTACACAAGGGTTGTTTACAGTTCAAAATGGAAAATAAAGTACGCCTTGTTGGTGCAGGATCTCTCCATTTTACTTAAAATTGAGAAAGTGCATTTCAAGGTTAAGATTTTATTTCTTAGATCTTATTATGTATAGAATTTCACAAACTCCCAAGAAGTGACTCAGTTGAATTTCCAACAGTGGAAAAACAAAGAAAGTATAATCTTCCTCTTCCCCTCATCCTCCCCAACCAAAAGTTCATGTGAACGCATCATAATATTGAAGTCTCTAGTTTTTGTTTATAAGCTTGGTCCATAATACTTAATTAATAAATATATAAAATTATGAACACATCATAATTACTATATTTCTATGCAAGGATTTAAGTATAAATAAAATAACCATAAAAATGAGAAAATAATATGTTAAAATCTAAAAACTAAAAGTTATATAAATGGCCTGTTTGGATAAGCTATTTCAAAATGTGCGTTTTAAAAATTAGCATTTTTAAAACGTGCGTTTTGAAAACTCTATTTTAAAAACCACATATAAGTATTTGGTAAAAATGTGAAAATATGTGTTTTCTATTTTTAAAGTCATATTAAGCGTTTGAATAAGTTGTTTTAAAAATAGCTGTTTTGAGTGTAAATTCCAAAAAAGGACTTAACTATTTTTTGAAGGTTATATTGTCATTTTACCAGTGATCAGTGTTTTTTTATTATTGAAAATATGTAATTAAGCTTAACAATTACATTAATAATGACAACAATAATGATGTTTTCGTTGTTGAAATTCATGGAGAGAAGTTTATCAAATTTAAAATATTAAAAATAACTCATCAAGAAAAAGATATTAAACTGATTAGGAAAATAATTATATTAAAATGTTAATTGCCAACAATATGACAATCCATTATAATAAATAAAAAAAGTTCTTATCCGAAAAATTAAAAATTAAAAACCAAAACATAAATAATAAAAATATTGTTTACAACCTGCAAATGGATCGAGCTATTTTGTCACGAACAAATTTCATCTCCTCATCTTGTATATTTTCAATGTTTGCATGCCTGCTGCTACCTTCTCCACTACTATTGCTTCTTGGTCTGTACAAGTAATGTTCATTCCAATTGAATCCCTCATCTTCCCTATCATGTTTTCTAATAAAATTATGCAAAACACATGTAGCAACTATAATGTTTCTTTGGTGCTTAATGTCATAAGGTGGCATTTGCTTCAAAATTTTCCATTTATTCTTCCACACTCCAAAAGTTCACTCAATTGCACTTCTAAGTGATGAGTGAGCATAATTAAACCTCTCTTCTATGTGATTCCCTCAACTAGCTCGTTGAAAATTTGAAAGATGATACATTTGTCCCTTATAAGGTGGCAAATATCCTTTCCTTAAGGGGCATCCAACATCAACTAAATAATATTTTCCTAGTAAAAGAAAAAAAATGTAAGATGTACATAAATAATATCCTTCATACATATTTAATATATAAAAATTTTATATACTTGGTGGTGGTTTTGGAAAGTTGACAGATTGTCGACGGATAACATCTAAGAAAATATGTGTATCATGTGCTGCACCCTCCCATTCAGCCATAACAAATGTGAAAAGTAAATCAAAATCGCATGCTGCCATCACATTAAAAGATGTCATGCCTTTTCTATTATAATATGAAGCTTTCTTGTTGTCTCCAACAACAACTTGGATATGTGTACCGTCAATAGCACCAATGCAATCCTAAAATAGAATATAAAGTTTAGATACATAGGAAATAATCCTAACAAATATTAGAAACAAATTAGAATGTATGAAATGAATACCTGAAAGTGTGGCATGTACAATGGATTCTTCTGTATATGTCTTGGAACTACACTAAAAATAGGGTTAGAAGGCTTGAAGATATCCATTGACATTATGTTAAGGCGTTTCAGAATTCTATGAAAATGTCTATGTATAGTCTTACCAAAATGTTGGAATCTTTCTTGAACTATCTTATAACAAGCTCCTTGTCCAAGTATCATTAAACATATACCTACTGATTCTTCAAGCCTAATATGCCTTGTGCGCTGAAGCCCATATGTATGTTGTAAAACATTACACAATTGAAGGAAAACATGTGGCTTCATTCTAAACATTTCGTAACATTTCGTTTCATTACCCGTCAAACAATCCATCAACCACATATAGCCAGTTTGTTTAGAATCTCTATAATGTTGTTTATCAATATATTTTATATAATATGTCACTGCAACATGACATCCAGTAATAGCAAGATCATATAATTCCTCATCATCATATTTATCGTTTTTCACATCATAAGAATGATCTTCATCACTATTATTAATATAATAATTGTAATCCATAGGAATATCACCTAAAATGTTATAGTAATAAATTAGATAAATCACAATAAAGAAAATGAGTAAACATTTAAATGATAGGTGTTGTAGTGTGACAGTGTGGATATTTGCAGATATTTGTAAAGGTATGCATGGGTGGATATTTGTAGACATTTGTAAATAAGCATTGTGACAATTGTAGGCTTGATATTTGTAGATATTTGTAAAGGTGTGCACAGGTGGTGTGTATATTGCTGCAAGGGCGTGTGTGTGTAGGTGTGACAGCTGAGTGTGTAGGTGTGACAGCTGTGCGTGTAAGGGTATGCAAGGGAGTGTGCGTGTGTGTGCACAGGTGGTGCGTATATTGCTGCAGAAGGGTGCGTGTGTGCCTATATGAGGGTGCGTCTGAGTGTGCAGTAATTGGAGTGTACTGCATAATGGATTGTACTGCTATTGACATGACAAAAACTTTTGCTTTTTTGTTATTATGCCTAAACAAACGGGCTCAAAATATGAAAAAGCAACAAACAATCATTGAGGCTTTTTACCTTATTTTCTTACATACAATTTTTTTAGAGACTCACTTTTCCATCCCTTTTACAAACCCATAATTCGACTACTATATTAGACATCATGAATAACTAGCAAGTTTCAAATTGCAATGATTTTCTCACCATATTTTCCACATTGAAAGGCAGGCCCATTATGTTTAACTTGGAGATATGGATCTCCAAGAGCTAGAGATGTGCTATTAACTGAGCCCTATGTGACCTTTCCTTTATGTGGTTGTGGTTGTTGACATTCAGATTCAGTATTCACCCCGAGTGAATTTATAAAGAAATCCAGGCGACAAGCTTGTTAAAACAAGAATGGGATTCAATGTACAAATCAATGGCCTAGACAAAAACCCAGCTCATATCTAGTCAGAGAATTGCCCATTAGTTTTTAATGGTAAATAACAAAATAATGTTAGCGGTATGCACAACAATAACATTATTCAAAACATTATTTTGTTATTTAGTTATTTACCGCTATTTATAAATAATGTTAGCGGTATGCACAACAATAACAAATCAATGGCATCTATTTGGCATCTATTTAGTTGGCAAATTATTAATGGTAAATAACAAAATAATGTTAGCAGTATGCACAAAAATTAGTAAAAACTTGTCAACTTAACTGTTATGGAAAAAGTTTTGAATATTGTTGTGTATGTGACATTGCTCTTGTACTATTCTAGAAGCCCCTGAAGTTTTGGTATTTTTGTAATAGTAAGATTGTTACATTGATTGTGTAGAAACTAGAAATGGGGAAGCAAAAAAGAGAGATAAAGTGTGCGTTTGGATATCACTTATTTTGCTGAAAACTGAAAACTGAAAACTGAAAACTTATTACTGAAAATACTGTAGCAAAATATTTTTTATTGCTCAAATTTACTTTTCACCCGCAATTTGCACTTGACTGGTCCATGAACAGTGCCATGGACCAGCCAAAAACACAGCTTACCAAAACGTAAATGTAAACGTAGCTTACCCAAACAGAGCTAAAATATTAGGGTTACATGATTTAACTTAACAACCTATGTCCACAAGGGAAGCCTTTGACGCATAGTTATTAAACCCAACCAAGCCCAATAGGCCAGACTAGAAACCCATTGAACTGGTACCTAAGTCGATTTGGTTGTTTAATGGGACTATTTATGCAATTGAATCGGTAAAACCAGATAAAACCTACAGGGTTTTTTGTGACTTGTGCAATCTAGACAAGTTGTTTCTAAACAAGACATAATGAAAATAGAAATTTTTAATGAGATTGTTGTTGGACTTTTTAATATAGATATATAGAGCTTCAAGTTTTAGCTTGGATCATAATCCATGGGATTTGAGTACAACTAGTGAGATATGTAATATGAATAGAATGAGACTTTAAATTCTCAAATATACTTTTGCTCCTAGAGTTTTAAAACATGTAATGTTATAGAATTTTATTTAGTAAAGAATTAACGGTTATTCGATGACTCCCTTTTAATTTATGTTTTCTAGTGTTGTTGCTTTTGGAATCTTGATTTTGAATTATATAGGTGGCTAGTTTTTAAGATTTAATTTTAATTAGTTATTTACGTTTTTCCATTTTTCAATTTGCATATTTATTTTATGAGCTTTCAAATTTATTTTTATATTTATTTATCTTTTATTTGCCCTTGTGGTTCAACCAATTAATAATCCAATGACGCAGGCTCCCAGCTCCTAGATCAGGTTAAAATCTGATCCAAGTTTAATAACTATGTCTCAGGTATATTTACAATGAACCCTAATATGTTATATATAAAGACTATTGAGGCTAAAGTTGGGTGTACATAAGCTTACAAAATAATTGGGCCTCTTGGGCCATCACACATAATTAACTAAATAACCCAATATCTATAACAGATAAAATAGTAAGACAATGATTAAGTTCTAACTTCTTTTTTTGATTCAATTGAGTTCTGAACTTAATTAGTATGGTTCTTGGCTTTTTACATGTCAACCAGAGCAATGATTGGAAGCTCCTCTCACGGTAAGTGGATAAAAATCATTTGGATGCACTTATTATATTTACATTTCTTTTTAAGATAGATAGATAATAGGAGAGAAGAAATGAGATTTAAACTATAGACACGACACACTATAAAAGATTCAATTACTACTAGATTATCAGTTGAAGTACTCCCAATTAATATTGTAGTTAATTTTTAGTAATTTTATGCATGTCACTTCAGTTATTATTATATAGTTATCAACTTATCATAGGTGATCACGTTATAATATGGTATACCTCTCGCACATACAATAACCCACTAGATGGATAGTTGTGGCTGTCTAGAGATATTGTGACTCACATTATATTATGTGATCACCATTCTAACGAAATTGCTATCAACATTTGGGACCAATAGTTACTATATCTTTATCTTAATTAAGGACGAGTCAAAAAGTGATCAAGATAGGTTTTTTTTTTTTTTTTTTTGAGAATCAAGTAAGTGAATTTTATTAAACTAAATCAAGATTGAATACATCATCCAAGTCTAAGGGTAGTTCTTCCACCCACACATCAGTATCTGCAGATACAACTGCTCGTCTAGCTAAGGCGTGAGCCAAATTGTTTCCCTCTCTTCTTACATATTGAAACCTGCACGTCCTTAAAGAGGAACTCAAACTCCATATTTCCTCAATGATATGGCCAAACAAAGTATGACAAGGCTCCTTTGTGTTAATAGCTTTTATTATCCGTAAACAATCTCCTTCAAATATTACTTCGAATAAACTGAGTTCCTTTGCAAAAGCCACAGCCCGAGATGCCGCAAGTGCCTCTGCATGCTCTATTGATTGAGGCAAAGCTATTTTCTGGCTCAGAGCACCAATAACATTTCCATTATAGTCTCTAATCACCACTCCTATACCTGCCATGTTACTGCTATCAAAGAGAGCTGCATCAAAATTGATTTTATAAAAATCCTGTGGAGGCTTTGTCCATCGCACCTGGGAATGTTGCACTGCTAGCCTAGGGGATTGTTTATGGATGTCGAAGAACTCCATTACTAATTCCCTCGCTTTTCTGCTGATTTCATGTAGAGGCCATGAAGGTTGTCGCACCCGAATCTTATTCCGTCGTTGCCATAAGCTCCAGGCTATGGTTGAAAACAGAGCAACTGTGAAGGCTGATCCATGGTCAAGCATCGCTTCAAGTAGATCAAAAAAGGACCGATACCCAATCTGGTACATACGTGAGAAGCTAGGGACGAACTTCCAAACAGCCTTGGCTTGGTTGCACAACCATAACACGTGCATGACCGATTCTTGCTGTTCATCGCATAGTGAACACGTTTCGTCTAAGGCGATTTTCCGTCGAGCTAGATTTTGTTTTGAGGGCAGAGAATCCCTTACTGCTCTCCACATGAAGTGCCTGACTTTTGGAGGTGCTTTGATCTTCCAAATACTCCTCCACACCTTCGAATCTTCCCCATTTGACGATGATGGCGCTTCGTTGATCACCTCTGTTGCAAGCATCTGGTATGCGGACTTAACTGAATAACACCCATCAGCTGTTTTGGGCCAAACAAGGCAATCCGTGTTGCACATCTCACTCACATAAATATTCCTTATTGCTTCAGCTTCCCACGGGTAAAATGAGTTTTGCAGCACCTCCCAATTCCATTTTTTTGTATTAGGATAAAAGAGGTCACGCACCCGGTTCAGCCCTTCATCAATTTTTGGCGACACCACTCTGTTTATACCAGGTCCAGGCAGCCAATTGTGATCCCAAATGTCTATATTCCGCCCATCCCCTACTCTCCAAACAGCTCCTTTCTGTATTACCCTCCTAGATTGTAGAATGCTCTTCCAAGCATAAGAGCAATTAGTAGGCATTGGTGCATCTAAGATATTACCCCCCGGAAAATACTTAGCACTAAAAACCTTGTACAGCAAGGTGTGCTTTTGATGGAAAAGTCTCCAAATTTGCTTTGCAAGCATGGCCTCATTAAAATTTTTTATATCTCGGAACCCTATACCTCCGATCGATTTTGAGGAACAAAGTGTACTCCATTTTACCCAATTAATCTTTTTTCCTTCACCACTTCCCCACCAAAATTTCCGGATCATTGCCTCAATGTCTTTGCATAAACTTACTGGCAACTTGAAGACATTCATAGAGTAGGCCGGTATTGATTGGATCACAGCTTTTATCATGACTTCTTTGCCCGCTTGAGATAGCAACTTCTCTTTCCATCCTTGCATCTTGGACCAAATCTTTTCTTTGATGTGAGTAAAGCATGCCTTCTTGTTCCTACCAACAAAGGAGGGTAATCCCAAATACTTCTCGTAGTGTTGGATAGCCGGAAGACCAAGGGAGACTTTGATTGCTTCTTGGGTAGCCTCATTTGTGTTTCTGCTAAAGAATAGAGTAGTCTTGTCCTTATTCACCATTTGATCGGAAGCAGCTTCATAAATGTTCAATATATTTTTTATTTTCTCACATTCTGCCAAGGTTGCCCTGCAAAACAATAAGCAATCATCTGCAAAAAAGAGGTGAGTAATCTTTGGCCCCCTTCTACACAGTGGAAAACCATTGATTTTCCCATCATTAGTTGCCCTTCGAATGATAGCATCCAGGCCCTCCGCACAAAAAAGGAAAAGATAGGGAGACAGTGGGTCCCCTTGTCTAAGTCCCCTAGTTGGGGTGATCATACCCTGAGGTTCCCCATTAACCATTATAGAATAAGTCACCGTAGTGATGCACTCCATAATCAAAGAGACCCAAGAATTTTGGAAACCCAACTTCAAGAGAATTTTCTCCAAAAAAATCCACTCCACCCTGTCATAAGTCTTACTCATGTCTAATTTTAGAGCCATGTACCCAGATTTTCCTGAACAGCTAGTCTTCATATGATGTAAGGATTCAAATGCAATCAGAATATTGTCAGTGATCAATCTACCCGCAATGAAGGCACTTTGTGTTTCAGAGATAATATTATTGAGAAAATGTTTAAGCCTATTAGCTATAACCTTACTGGCAATTTTATAGATTACATTGCATAGACTTATTGGTCTAAAAGAGAACCTAAATTTAGACAAGAAAGTACAGCTTGAGAAATATCCATACCCACATCGGTCCAATAAGTCTGATAAAAAAGTGGTGGCATTCCATCCGGGCCCGGTGCTTTTAGAGGTGCCATCTCCTTAATTGCTATCTCCACCTCTTCTACTGTGTACATGGCTGTAAGCTTTGCATTCATCTCCTCTGTGACCACTCCCTGCACTCCTTCCATAATGCTTTCAAGGTTGTGAGGATTGGATGTTGTGAACAAATCAGCATAGTAGTCCACAAGTATTTTTGTACAAATGCCCTCCTCTGTCTGCCATCTCCCTTCACTATCCCTAAGCCCTTTAATGAAATTTTTCCGCTTCCTTTGAGTTGCTGTCCCATGAAAGAACTGGGCATTTCTATCTCCGCTTTGAATCCATTGTAACCTTGATCTTTGATGCCACATTTGCTCTTCTCTCTCGCATAATGTATTCAGCTCAGTCTTCAACCTCACTACCTCATCATCCTTCCCATCCCTAGCTGAAACCACCTCTACTTGCCAAAGCTTTTCCTTGGTTTGCTTTATTTGTTGTTTTACATTTCCAAAGTGAGCCCTACTCCACTTCTTTAACATTTTTTTGCAATTCCATAACTTCTGTGTTGCTTGAAACATAGGAGTGCCTTCGATTTGGTGTGCCCATGCTCTAGTCACCGTTTCACCACAGCCAGGATCCATTAACCACATAGCCTCAAACCTAAATGGTTTCCTTCTCCACTTATGACTCTCCCCATTTGAATTAAGAGCAAGTAGCAAGGGTCTATGATCTGAAGTAAAACAATGTAGATGATGAACTCTACCCGTGGGGAACCTATTCAGCCACTCATAGTTGGCCACTCCTCTATCCAATCTCTCCCAAACCAACTCTCCTATTCTTTTCCCATGCCAAGTAAAATCCGGTCCAGAGAAACCCAAATCAATAAATCCACAATCATCCAATGCCTCCCGAAATGACTGCATTAGATGATGAGATCGTGGGGCACCTCCCTTTTTATCCGCCACCTCCAACAACTCATTAAAGTCACCAAAACAGCACCAAGGTAGTTTCGGCTTTGTGCTCAGCATCCTTAGCATGTTCCAACCCTCATTACGTCTGCTTGTTTTCGGTTCTCCATAAAATCCTGTCAACCGCCATGCATTCTCCGAACCTCCATGCACAATAGCATCAATATGATAGTTTAAAAAGCTGTCCACCCACACCATATCCTCATTTTTCCATAAAAGAGCCAATCCACCTCCCCAACCTGTACTAGGAACAGTAAAGCATCCATCAAATTTCAACTGACCTCGAACCCATTCCATTCGTTCACGACCTGACCATGTCTCCGACAAAAACATGATCATGGGACCTTGTGCTTGTACAATATCTACAAGCTCTCGAACTGTACGGCGGTTCCCAAGCTCCCAGCAGTTCCATGCTATGAGCTTCATTGGTCCCGGCGGAGCTGGTAACCAGCCTCCGCCGATGTTAATAGACACTCTTTAGTCACCTTTTTCCTACTCCTTTCTGTTATCCCGTCTTCTGCTTCAGGCTCCCTGGTATTTCTTTTTTTTTTAAATTGAGGAGGTTTTGCCACTAGGCTCACCTCTGTTTTGCTCCCTACGGACCCAACTTCTTTTTTGAGTAAAGCCTTCTCCTGTTGCTACATTTTGAATTGAATGAGAACCCAAGACTTCAGGCCCAATACTAATAGACTCACTTTGTAGGCCCCCAAGCCCATTAGATGTATTTTCCATATATTCCTCCTCTTTGACTTGTACGTTATCAAACTTTGAAATTTCATTATCAATGTCCTCTAATTGTGCCGAGAATACTGCCCTCTGATTATTTACATCCGAGTTTGATGGAGCCAGGCTGTCAGGTATTATTTCCATGATTAAATGACCTTTTTTAATGGAATCCGGAATCAATGGGATTTCCGTAACAGCCACGACCTCATTAATTTTGTCGGACACGTCATTGTCAACTTCCCCGTGTCGAGCAGCCATGGCAGCTTCCGCCGTAATATCCTTTTTCTTCCCTAACCCAATATCCTCTTCCACCCCCTCACTGTCATTCCGTTGGCCATCTTCCTCTCCAATACTCTCTTCGTCTAGCCCCGCCACCCGAATCACCGTTCTCCGAGACATGTTTGGTGTAACTGCGCGCAGCCACACTCCAAACTGCTGGTTTTCCCCTTTCAAAGTGCCTCTGCTTTTGACCCACAAATGGCAGTCTCTATCACTGTGTGTTAGTCTACCACACCAGTAGCAAATATTGGGTAGTCTTTCGTACTTGAACCCCACCCACCCCTCTTTTCCACTTGCCAAAGCAATCCTACGCCCACGGCAAAGGGGTTTAGTTATGTCAACACTAACTCTAATTCTGAAGAAATTGAAGTTGCTACTCCCCCCTTCTCGCGACATTCTCTCATCAACTCTCCCCATCATCGATACAATCTCCATTGCAACCTCTAATGACGAACGCCGAACTGGTAGATCGTGGACTTGCACCCAAAAGTTTGTCTGATTAAATTTCAACTCTTCAATGGCATCACTACTCTTCATTCTCTCTAGCACCACCAAGTGCCGATCAAAAGTCCACGGTTCTCCCATCAGTACCCTGTCAATATCCGAGGCTTCTGGGAATACAAACATAACTCTGTGATCTCCCATGTCTCTTATTTCGAACCCTTTCCTGGTTTTCCACAATAATGTGAATGTCTTAGCAATTGCCTCCATGTTGAGCACTCTTCTGGTAAGAAATTTCGCTGCCAAAAGATGTTCCTCAGCCTCTTGATCATCCCTAATGGCAAACTTGCTCCCTTCAGACTCCGAAAGGGACAGCTTCTCCCACGAACCCATCAGTTTCTCCATAACAGTGACCCAAAAGGAAAACAGCCTCCTCTACACACAATTATCTCACTTTGAAAAGGACAACACCAATCCCACTTCAAAAGTAGGCTCTGGTGATCTCCCTTGCACGCAAACTGTCTTACTTCAAAAAGACTACACAGCCTCACATCAAAGTAGGCACTACTTATCTCCTGACTGGTAGGGTTCGGCGCACCGATCAAGATAGGTTTCAAAACTTGCATTTAGATCCTTTAATAGCTTTTACCTTGTGATCCTGTCAAACTCTCAATCCATCCTTGCGACTTGGGCAAGCCAATTGAACCATTGGTTTTATGTCTTTGTATATGATCGAGACGCGTAGGTATGTTAACGCATACTGACTTATATTATCACAAAGGTAGGGTTTATTGCATGACTCTTGTCTTGTCTTGGCATTATTTATTACTTCTATTGTTGTCCATTCATATCTTGTTTCCTCCGAAAGCAGCCCGAAATGGTTAAATAGATATTTTTCTTAAATAAAAAAAAAATCTAAAGAATAATTTATAAATAAATATAGAAAGAAGTGGGATGATTTTCGAAGGTCAGGAGGCCATGCTCCCTTTTCAGGGTTGGCTCGATACAATTTGAGTTATAATGCAAAAATTTTGAGTAGGGTATTTATATATATATATATATATATTTAAAATCAATTTAAAATTAAAATTTTGTACTTATGTTTTATTATCATTTACTGATTTACTTTTCAATTGATAAAATGATTAATCGACTTAAAACAAGAATAATAGAATCCAGATTATCATAGCCACTATTGTGACTTCAATTAGTAGTAGAATTACCCAACACAACCAACCGATATAAAGAAAGAATTTAACACATAAGTCGATAAATTAACACTAACTAAACCAATATCAATTTATATAGAAGGGAAAACTCTATCTTACACACACTGCAAAAATACATTGAAAACATGACGTTAAATTTTAGGGGTGGCAAAGTAAGCCAAAACTTATTTGCCCACCCAAACCCACCCACTCTAATTGAACCCAAATCCACTCAATTATTAGTTGGGTTAAATGGGTATCAACCTAATTAGACTCAGTGATTATTGGGTTTTAACTAAAAACCCATTGAGGCACATTTAATCCAAAAACAATATACCCAAATTCAACCCAGCCCTTCCCATAAAAAAAGAAAAAGAAAAAAAAGAAAAGCCCTTAGACGTTTCAGTGTTTCAGGGCTTTCATTTTCCTTCATTTTCTCGGCCTCCAAACACTTCTCTCTCTCTCTCAAGAACTAATGGAATCCATTAGAGTACACATGCTCATCCCAATGAACATGTACCTGGAGCAAGAGCTCCAGAGGCACTACAACCTCTTCAAGCTCTGGACCGCCCCACATAAGCGGCAGTTCATCAAGGAGCACGCCAATTCGATCTGCGTCGTCGTTGAAAACGCCTCCACCGGCGCCGATGTTGAGCTGATCGAGGCATTGTCAAGGCTGGATATCGTGTAAAAGGTCACGAACCACAACCACCATTAAGCCCTCTTCTTGTTCTTCTCTATTCAACCCATCCATTTTCTTTTCCTTCCACACCACTCTCCCAAAACGACCTTGTATATTTTCTCTGCACCATTCTTTTTCTTCTTCTTCTTCTTCGAAACCCAAATAGAGACTAACAAAGTCATTGGAGTCGGATGATTCGACCTCGCAACCAAACACATTCTCAGCTAACCCAAACTCTTAATCCAAAACGAGACCGCCTCTAAGTTTCAAGTCCTTGTTTGGAAAGCGATCTCTTTGGCGAAGGATATTTTTCGCTTCCAAGAAACTCAGAAGCATCATTCTGTTCAATGTTATCACTCTTGTCTACGGTAATTTCGCTTCCTTCTTCTTTGTTTGGCTTATGAGAAAATGACAATCATTTATTTCATTTTTACAATTTTAATTCTTTTATGATATGGAACTTAAAATTAATCCTCTTTGTTTTTGTAATTGTAGTTGTGAATTTCATATTGTATAATTTTGATAATTGAGTAATTCAGTGAGTTGGCGTTTACCCATAATAATTGGGTTGGGTTGGATTTGGGTTATAAGCAATTAGTTAAATGAGTTTTAATAGGTAAATGAGTTTTATATACTCAACCCAATTATACCCACTCCAAACCCACCCATTTGACAACCTTAGTATATTTGAACAGTGTGTATTGCACACATTGTGTGTAATAAACATTGCTCTATATAGAAAGTCTAATGTCATGATCTAGTTGTAAAATTTAAAAAGTAAAAGAGTTTTACTTTGAGAGAGAGAGAGAGAGAGAGAGAGAGAGAGAGAGAGAGAGAGAGAGAGAGAGAGAGTTTATGAAGCCTGGAATCTCTCGCTAGATCATAGATTCATAGTATAACGAATTTCTCTCAAACAGTGAATTGGGTGGTAGGTGCGAGAAGGCAAAAAGTATTGAGACAAAGTAAGCCAATATCCCATTCATAATAAACTATATTATTAATTTGTCAGTCAAATTATAGTGATGTAGGAAAAACGAGCGCGTTATATTTGTCAAAAAATAATTGGTCCACGTTAACAAATATGTTCCATCTCATTAGTTACCATCATGCTTTGTTTAGATTAAGAATCACCAGCATTTTTTGAAGGATTAAGGGCCACATATAAGAACGATTTGTCAAAGTTCCAGCTTTGAATGAGCAATTAGATTTAGATATGCATGTGGTTGTAGTTAGCTTAATTGATAACGTCTTTAATAGTTGAATAAAAGATGCGAGGTTCAATTTCTGTTTACATTAAAATTTAATTAGTGTCTTGGAATAATAATAAAGAGTACAGTCATCAAAAACAGATCTCATAAGTTTGAAACTCTATAAAAAAAGATTTAGATATGCATGAAATATGGACCCAAATGACTTTACTCTATATAAACGTGACACAACCACATGATTTGTACAATTTTCACTGAAATTTATGTAATGGGTTTATGTTTAGTCTTATTTTGCCACCATGCTTGGATGGTTGATTGTTTCTTATAAGGATTGTTTTTTCGTTATGTCTATGATGGCGAAGTGATTATGATTTGTGAGATTAATTAGCATTTGCAGCTTAGTTGGCAATTGTTCATATCTAGTTGTAAATTAATGATTTTGTAAAAAAGAAAATAATATTTTATAAGAGTAACGTTGAGTACTATCATACAAATATTAAAAGAAAAATTGAACTACAATCCACCAACCCTTTAATGTCACGTACCATACATGAAGTCATAATCATGCACCAGCATGCTTAACATCACCATCTTCCACCGACCACAGATAGCTAATTTATACATGCCTTCGTTCTAGCTGAGTAAGTTTTATGCAAGACATCAGAATTGCCCATTAGTTTTTCCTAATATATATTCAATTCACTACTTTCAATAACATTTTCAAATTCCTATAAAAAAAATGATTGCAGTTATTTCGAATAATGGAAAGATTTTTTTTTTCTTCAATATGATAGAATTTCAATCTATAGTATTCGCTTCATAATATTAACTAGTTTTGACGTAGGTGGTGTTCAAAGCTGAAATCTCGTATTCAAGAGACATGAAACTATATTAATTATAAGTTAACCGGAATCCTATGAAGGATTGTTTTAAACAACATTTCTAAATATAGCGAAATAAAAAATTCTATTGGATAGATTGCTTTTATTTAATACAACATCGTACAGTACACTGAAAGTGTTATAAGTATAATACCATCTTAAAATATTACCTTAGACAAAACTATAAACTAGTATATTGCATGAACTGGACATATAAGACTTAACTATTAGTTTAGAACATAATTTGGAAATAAGACAATCTTAGAATCTTTTTCTCAAAATACGCAAAATACTTAAATACAAGCAAAACTTCATCTTTAACCATACATGTATGATGGACAATTTAATACTTTAAAGTCCGAGGTATAGCTAGGAGCAGAAACGTAGAACTACTAAAACTGGAACAGTTCATCTGTGCATGTAACAGTGTAACACTAGTTCTGGAAAAGTAGTAGGTAAGTAAAGCTGAAATTATAAGAATGGAGACAAAACTAACACTATTTTTAATCTTGATTAAGCATGTTTAACCGCTAATAACATATTAAAATAATACCCAAATATTTATACTGATAAGTTTTCCTTCTCAATAAAACCTACACACTTTATCATAACTTAATAACATGCGCAACTGTAATTAGTGAACTATTCGGGCAAAAATGGTTATTTAGCTTTAATTTTTGAACTATGTAGCCAAATAGCTTAATTTTCAAATTATGTAACAAAATACTCTTACTTTGGAATTTTGTTGTGCTGATGTCGAGTTCCAAATGATATCAAGTTTTAAAATAGTAGTATTTTGTTACATAATTTGAAAAATAATCTATTCAACTGCCCAATTTAAAAATTAAGGCTAAATAATTATTTTCACGAAACTATTAGTTGCCTATAAACCCACCAATTTTTCTCACTTTTAATTACAAATGTCATCAAGTTACCACAAAATGTGGCAAAGTATGTGTATGCAACTATGCATACTTTCTCTCTTTACTTCTTGAAGCAGAAAATACGCGTATTTTTGCTTCAAAAATCAATTACAATATGATGATATATCCTAGTCAGCTTACGTTGCTTTGAATCCTTTGAAATCCCTATTCCCTAGGCACCATGTCACTCCCCAATACGTCCACGTTTCAGGGTCGGTTATAGGGACCCACAGGCCCATCACTTGAGGGTAACAGACAAACCGGTCCCTCCGTACTGACCCAGAAAACAAAATCCAAATTATTACTTCAATTTTTTCATAAAATGGGCAAGATCCAAGAAGCCAGACCTGCCCAATCCCACATCTCCACGCGTCCACAACACGTGTTACCTTATTCAGTTGCCAAAATCTATCCACTCCAGTCACCCTCGAAGTCAAAGCTCAGCAATACACTAAACACCATGACCTGCCACGTGTCCCCCTAGATTTTATGTTAGCCCACATTTCTATATATAAACCAACCCAATGATAGATTGAGATTTGTATGTTAAAATAAAAACAGAGAAACATCTATGTTGTTAAAACAGAGTAAAAACAGAGCAAAACGAGCTCCCCTGTTTTTAATTCTCAAATTGCTATGATTCAAAGTTTCAGTCGGAATGATCGCTGGGTTTTGAAGTTTCCGGCGGTTCACCCTTGTGAAGGTATATCCCCAGAAACCCTTTTGAGCTCTTTGATCACTCTCTCTAGCAGCATATGCAATTACCAATCCAAGTTCTTTGCTATTTTGTTTTGGCTCAATGGGATTGTGAATATAACAAAACCTAAGGACTTTTTAATTCAACTGAACATAAAAATCCATGGGAGTAATGCATTTTTCAAAGGTGTTGAGACCATGTTCTATTTCATCTTAGTCATGTAATGTCTAACAAATCAAGTGATGCTGTTTCTGGACCTTATGAAAATCCTAGATTGACTCGGAGCAATTTGAGAAAGCCCTTAGATACAAAAGATCTGGAATCGAAAGCAATGCCACCCTTGAATGTGGAGGTGACCGATTTGGCTCCAAAGGCTACTTCATTCAGCCCACTGTCTTCTCAAATGTTCAGGTACTAATAATTCCTCTCCAATAATTCCTCTATTATGCATGAAATACCAAATAATGTAACATGAATTTGATATTTTCGTCAATCAGGATGATATGTTGATAGCACAGGATGAGATCTTTGGCTCAGTGCAATCTATCTTCAAATTCAAGTGAGTCTTAAACTTCCTGCAATCTGCTAAAATTGTCATGAAAACTTCCATCTTTTCCATATTCTAAGTTGATGTTATGGAAGAAACATATGTCCTACCTGCAATGCTATTTGGTCAACAGTAAAAAACAAAGAACAAACAAAGGGCTACATCTAAAACACCATGAGAAGAAAACTTAAAACTGGTCTCTTTATGTACATGCCAGCAAAAAAGAATAATGTACTTACTTGTGTTCATACTTAAAAGTCTCCTCCAAATTTTGTACTCTCTACCAGGGATCTTGATGAAGTAATAAGAAGGGCGAATGCAACACGCTATGGTCTAGCTGCAGGAGTTTTTACTTTTTACTAAAAACTTGGTGCAGGATCTCTCCATTTTACTTAAAATTGAGAAAGTGCATTTCAAGGTTAAGATTTTATTTCTTAGATCTTATTATGTGTAGAATTTCACAAACTCCCAAGAAGTGACTGAGTTAAATTTCCAACAGGGGAAAAACAAAGAGAGTATAATTTTCCTCTTCCTCTCATCCTCCCCATCCAAAAGTTCATGTGAACACATCATAATATTGAAGTCTCTACATTCTCAAATAAAATAATAATAATATTGAAGTCTCTAGTTTTTGTTTATAAGCTTGGTCCATAAAACTTAATTAATAAATAAATAAAATTATGAACACATCATAATTACTATATTTATATGCAAGGATTTAAGTATAAATAAAATAACCTTAAAAATAAGAAAATAATATCTTAAAATCTAAAAACTAAAAGTTATATAAAATATGAAAAAGTTGAAAGTAGAGTTACTGAACTCACTGAATCTGATCAGGAAAAGAAGATACAGGACAGTTCCAACGGTCACTTTGGTTTAAAAGGAGAGAGAGCTTAACACGGTGGAGTTTCATTAAATGAGCAACGGCACCGTTTTATACTTACTCACACGTGTTTTAAGTGTAAAAGCTCCAAGCGATGTCGTTTTCATCAGAGGCTCGTTCTTCTTCTATTCTGGACTTGCCCTGTCTCTATCAAGCTCCATGATTCCAGATATTTGTTGTAGATATTTATTATAATGTACAGCTGTATTTTCTGTTAGGAAGTTGTTAGAGTTTGTTAGATAGAATCTTCTAGAGTAGTTACCATCTGTAATGTATAAATAGTGGATACAGGTTACGTACTATTATTAAGCAAGCTTGAATAGAAGTTTTCTTTTGATTCTTCACTTTTCTCTCTGCTCTTTCACAATCCGCCATTGTTAAAGCTTCAAGCTTGTTTTCTTTCAAAAGTAACAAACAATCATTGAGACTTTTTACCTTACTTTCTTACATAAAATTTTATTAGAGTCTCACTTTTCCATCCCTTTTTATAAACCCATAATTCGACTATTATATTAGACATCATGACTAACTAGTGAGTTTCAAATTGCAATGATTTTCTCACCATATTTTCCACATTGAAAGGCCGGCCCATTATGTTTAACTTGGAGATGGATCTACAAGAGCTAGACATGTGCTATATAAGACCCATCATTTCGAACTAAGTACCAAGAAGTCTTTGAGTTCGAGTAAACATGCCAGTCGGTGAGTACATATAGAACCTTGTATTATCCATATATAATTGTTGATAATTGTACTATCAGTAAGTACACAAATAATTTCTCCCTAAAAAAAAATTGCACAAATAATTTAGCACCTATTTAGTTGGCAAATTATTAATGGTAAATAACAAAATAATGTTAGTGGTAAGCTCAGAAATCAGTAAAAACTTGTTAACTCAATTGTTATGGAAAAAGTTCTGAATATTGTTGTGTATGTACCATTGCTCCTATACTATACTAGAAGCTCCTGAAGTTTTGGTATTTTTATAATAGTAAGATTGTTACATTGATTGTGTTGAAACTAGAAAAGGAGAAGCAAAAAGAGAGATAGAATATTAGGGTTATATGATTTCACTTAACGACCTATGTCTATAAAAAAAGCCTATAACGCATAGTTATTAAACCCAACCAAGCCCAACAGGCTGGACTAGTAAGTAGTAACCCATTGAACTGGTACTTAAGTCGATTTGGTTGTTTAATGAGACTACTTATGTAATTGAATCGATAAAACCTAGAGGGTGTTTTGTGACTTGTGCAACCGAGACAAGTTGTTTCTAAACAAGACATAATGAAAATAGAAATTTTATAATGAGATTGATGTTACGTACTTACGTTGGACTTTTTAATAAAGATATATAGAGCTTCAAGTTTTAGCTTAGATCATAATCCATGGGATTTGAGTACAACTAGTGAGATATGTAATATGAATAGAATGAGACTTTAAATTATCAGATATACTTCTGTTCCTAGAGTTTTAAAACATTTAATGTTATAGGATTTTATTTAGTAAAGAATTAATTGTTATTCTATGACATCCTTTTAATTTATGTTTTCTAGTGTTGTTGCTTTTGGAATCTTGATTTTGAATTATATAGGTGGCTAGTTTTTAAGATTTAATTTTAATTAGTTATTTATGTATTTCCATTTTTCAATTTGTATATTTATTTTATGAGTTCTCAAACTTATTTTATATATATATATATATATATATATATCTTTTGTTTTCCCTTGCGTTCAACCAATAATCCAATGACCTAGCTCCTAGATCGGGTTAAAATTTGATCCAAGTTTAATAACTATACCTTGACGACTACATTTTTTTTATATAAGCTCAAGTGTATTTACAATGAACCCTAATATGATATATATAAAGACTATTGAGGCTACAGTTAGGTGTATTAAGCTTACAAAATAATTGGGCCTGTTGGGCCATTACACATAATTCACTAAATAACCCAATATTTATAACAGATAAAATAGTAAGACAATGATTAAGTTCTAACTTCTTTTTTTGATTCAATTGAGTTCTGACCTTAATTAGTATGGTTCTTGGCTTTTTACATGTCAACCAGAGCAATGATTGGAAGCTCCTCTCACGGTAAGTGGCTAAAAATCATTTGGATGCACTTATTATATTTACATTTCTTTTTAAGATAGATAGATAATAGGAGAGAAGAAATGAGATTTAAACTATAGACATGACACACTATAAAAGATTCCATTATGACTAGATTATTAGTTGAAGTACTCCCAATTAACATTGTAGTTAATTTTTAGTAATTTTATGCATGTCACTTTAGTTGTTATTGTATAGTTATCATAGGTGATCACGTTATAATGTGGTATACCCCTCGCACATATAATAACCCACTAGATGGATAGTTGTGGCTGTCTAGAGATCTTGTGACTCACATTATATTATGTGATCACCATTCTAACGAAATTGCTATCAACATTTGGGACCAATAGTTACTATATCTTTATCTTAATTAAGGACGAGTCAAAAAGTGATCAAGGTAGGTTTCAAAACTTGCATTTAGAGCGCCTTTAATAGCTTTTACTTTCTGAACCTGTCAAACTCTCAATCCATCCTTGCGACTTGGGCAAGCCAATTGAACCATTGGTTTTATGTCTTTATATATGATGGAGACGCGTAGATATGTTACGCATACTGACTTATATTATCACAAAGGTAGGGTTTATAGCACAACTCTTGTCTTGTCTTGGCATTATTTATTACTTCTATTGTTGTCCATTCACATCTTGTTTCCTCCGAAAATAGCCTGAAACGGTTAAATAGATATTTTTCTTAAATAAAAAAAAAATCTAAAAAATAATTTATTGATCATATAATATATATTTAAAAAAAAAATTCAGGGTGCCATTAGTTAAAATTTATAAATAGCTTCTTATTTATTTATTTATAAATAAATATAGAAAGAAGTGGGATGATTTTCAAAAGTCAGGAGACCATGCTCCCTTTTCAGGGTTGGCTCGATACAATTTGAGTTATAATGCAAAAATTTTGAGTAGGGTATTTTTTATATATATATTTAAAATCAATTTGAAATTAAAATTTTGTACTTATGTTTTATTATCATTTACTGATTTACTTTTCAATTGATAAAATGATTAATCGACTTAAAACAAGAATAATAGAATCTAGTTTATCATAGCCACTATTGTGACTTCAATTAGTAGTAGAATTACCCAACACAACCAACCGATCTAAAGAAAGAATTTAACACATAAGTCAATAAATTAACACTAACTAAACCAATATCAATTTATATAGAAGGGAAAAATCTATTGCACATAGTGTGTTTTACACACACTGCAAAAATACATTAATAACATGACGTTAAGTTACGTTTTCAAAGTTGAAAGCGTTAGTATATTTGAACAGTGTGTATTGCACACATTGTGTATAATAAACATTGCTTTATATAGAAAGTCTAATGACATGATCTAGTTTCTCAGCAAAAGAAAAAATTTCATGATCTAGTTGTAAAATTAAAAAAGTAAAAGAGTTTTAATTTGAGAGAGAGAGAGAGAGAGTTTATGAAGCCTGGAATCTCTGACTAGATCATAGATTCATAGTATAACGAATTTCTCTCAAACAGTGAATTGGTTGCACTGTCGATGAACCTGTAGCAGAACTTGGGTGGTAGGTGCGAGAAGGCAAAAAGTATTGAGACAAAGTAAGCCAATATACCATTCATAATAAACTATATTATTAATTTGTCAGTCAAATTATAGTGATGTAGGAAAAACGAGCGCGTTATATTTGTCAAAAAATAATTGGTCCACGTTAACAAATGTGTTTCATCTCATTAGTCAGCATCATGCTTTGTTTAGATGAAGAATCACCAGCATTTTTTGAAGGATTGAGGGCCACACATAACAACGATTTGTCAAAGTTCCAGCTTTGAATGAGCAATTAGATGTAGATATGCATTTGTGATTGTAGTTAGCTTAACTGATAATATCTTTAATAGTTGAATAAAAGATGTGAGGTTCAATATCTGTTTACATTAAAAATTAATTAATGTTCTAGTATGATGATAAATAGTATAGTCATCAGAAACAGACTCCATAAGTTTGAAATTCTATAAAATAAAATAAAAAAGATTTAGATATGCATGAGATATGGACCCAAATGACTTTACTCTATATAAACGTGACGCAACCACATGATTTGTACAATTTTGACTAAAATTTATGTAATGGGTTTATGTTTAGTCTTATTTTCCCACCATGCTTGGATGAATGGTTGTTTCTTATGAGGATTGTTTTTTTCGTTATGTCTATGATTGCGAAGTGATTATGATTTGTGAGATTAATTAGTATTTGCAGCTTAGTTGTCAATTGTTCATATCCAGTTGTAAATTAATGATTTTGTAAAAAAGAAAATAACATTTTATAAGAGTAACGTTGAGTACTATCATACAAATATTAAAAGAAAAATTGAAACTACAATCCACCAACCCTTTAATGTCACGTACCATACATAAAGTCCTAATCATGCACCAGCATGCTTAACATCACCATCTTCCACCGACCATAAATAGCTAATTTATACATGCCTTCGTTCTAGCTGAGTAAGTTTTATGCAAGACGTCAGAGTTGCCCATTAGTTTTTCCTAATATATATTCAATTCACTACTTTCAATAACATTTTCAAATTCCTATAAAAAAATGATTGCAGTTATTTCAAATAATGGAAAGATTTTTATTTTTCTTCAATACGATAGAATTTCAATTTATAGTGTTCATTTCATGATATTAACTAGTTTTGACGTAGGTGGTGTTCAAACCCGGAATCTTGTATTCAAGAGACACGAAACTATATTAATTATAAGTTAATTGGAATTTTATGAAGGATTGTTTTAAACAACGTTTCTAAATATAGCGAAATAAAAAATTCTATTGGATAGATTGCTTTTATTTAATACACTGAAAGTGTTATAAGTATAATACCATTTTAAAATGTTACCTTAGACAAAACTATAAACTAGTATATTGCATGAACTGGACATATAAGACTTAACTATTAGTTTAGAACATAATTTGGAAATAAGAAAATCTTAGAATCTTTTTCTCAAAATACGCAAAATACTTAAATACAAGCAAAACTTCATCTTTAACCATACATGTATGACTAGATCGCTATGGACAATTTAATACTTTTAAATCCGAGGTATAGGAGCAGAAACGTAGAACTACTAAAACTGTAACAGTGCATCTGTGCATGTAAACACTAGTTCTGGAAAAGTAGTAGGTAAGTAAAGCTGAAATTATAAGAATGGAGACAAAACTAACACTATCTTTAATCTTGATTAAGCATGTTTAACAGCTAATAACATATTAAAATAATACCTAGATACTTATACTGATAAGTTTTCCTTCTCAGTAAAGATTACACACTTTGCTATAACTTAATAACATACGCAACTGTAATTGGTGAACTATTAAGGCAAAAATGGTTATTTAGCTTTAATTTTTGAACTATGCAGCCAAACAGCTCAATTTTCAAATTATGTAACAAAATACTCTTATTTTGGAATTCCATAGTGCTGATGTCGAGTTCCAAACGATATCAAGTTTTAAAACAGTAGTATTTTTTTTACATTATTTAAAAAATAATCTATTCGACTGCCCAATTTAAAAATTAAAGCTAAATAATAATTTTCACGAAACTATTAGCTGCCTATAAACCCACCAATTTTTCTCACTTTTAATTACAAATGTCATCAAGTTACCACAAAATGTGGCAAAGTATGTGTATGCAACTATGCATACTTTCTCTCTTTACTTCTTGAAGCAGAAAATACGCGTATTTTTGCTTCAAAAATCAATTACTATATGATGATATATCCTAGTCAGCTTACGTTACTTTGAATCCTTAGAAATCCCTATTACCTAGGCACCATGTCACTCCCCAATACGTCCACGTTTTAGTGTCGGTTATAGGGACCCACAAGCCCATCTGGGATAACAGACAAACCTGTCCCTCCGTACTGACCCAGAAGACAAAATCCAAATTATTACTTCAGTTTTTTCATAAAATGGGCAAGATCCAAGAAGCCACCCTGCCCAATCCCACATCTCCACATGTCCACAACACGTGTTACCTTATTCAGTTGCCAAAATCTATCCACTCCAGTCACCCTCGAAGTCAAAGCTCAGCAATACACCAATCACCATGACTGCCACGTGTCCCCCAAGATTTTATGTAGCCCACATTTCTATATATAAACCAACCCAATGATAGATTGGGACTCAATGTTACGATAAAAACAGAGAAACATCTATGTTCTTAAAACAGAGCAAAACCAGAGCTCCCCTGTTTTTAATTCTCAAATTGTTATGATTCAAAGTTTCAGTCGGAATGATCGCCGGGTTTTGAAGTTTCCGGCGGTTCACCCTTGTGAAGGTATATCCCCAGAGACCCTTTTGAGCTCTTTGATCACTCTCTCTAGCAGCATATGCAATTACCAATCCAAGTTCTTTGCTACACAGCGTCGAAATGCCAGAGAAACAATTCGTGAAATTGGGATTCTTCGTATGTTTTTTGAGGAAATTCAAGACCGGGGCTTAGCTTTATCTTATTCCATTGTGCTCTGCTTCTCCGAGCTCCACCTTACATTCCAGAAAATTCAGTTCTTATTTGAAGATTGCACGCGGGAAGGCGCTCGGCTTTGGATTCTAATGAAGTTCGAATTTGTCACCACGCAATTCCGGGTGCTTATACGGGAGGTAGCAACAGCTCTTGATGTTATGCCATTGAATTTGATCGATGTTAGTGAGGAAGTGAAGGAATTTGTTGAATTAGTAGCTAAGCAAGCGTCGAAGGCCAAGTTTGAGCTCGACCCAGATGACGAACAGGGAGCAAGACTAGTTCTTTCAATATTGAATCAGTTTGAGAAGGGAATTGAGCCAGAGTTTCAAGCTATAAAGCAGGTTCTTGATTATCTTGGTATTAAGAGATGGAGTGGTTGCAACAACGAAGTCAAATTCTTGGAAGAACAAATTGGCTTCCAATGCTCTGACTCCGACGAGAAAGAGGTTCCATTTCTAGGCAGCTTGGTGGGGTTCATGAACTACTGCAGGGCAGTGGTGTTTGAAGAATTGGATTATCGAAACGCCAATCAAATGGTCAATTCGGAGACGATTAGTTGCTTGAATCCTGAGGACTTTCGGTGTCCAATTTCGCTTGAGCTAATGATTGATCCAGTTACTGTGTCGACTGGTCAGACTTATGATCGTTGTTCAATTCAGAAATGGCTCAAAGCTGGAAATATGCTCTGTCCCAAAACAGGGAAGAGGCTAACAAACACAGAGTTGGTCCCCAATACCTCACTCCGAAAGCTTATCCATCAGTTCTGCAATGACAAAGGCATTTCGCTTGCCAAGTCAAGAGGCCAGAGTAATGACATAACAAGGACCATTGCACCGGCTAGTCCCGTGGCCGCGGAAGCTATGAGGTTCCTTTCTAAATTTCTTGCTAGAAAGCTGGTTTTCGGAACAACTGAGCAGAAAAGCAAGGCTGCTTATGAGATTCGTTTGCTTGCAAAATCGAACATTTTCAATCGGTCTTGTTTGATAGAAGCCTGCACAATCCCGTCTTTACTAAACCTTTTGTCTTTGAACAACATGTCAACCCAGGAGAATGCTATTTCAGCCTTGTTGAAGCTCTCAAAGCATACTATTGGCAAGAGAGAGATAATTGAAAATGGGGGATTGAGACTAATACTCGAGGTGCTTAAAAAAGGGCTGAGTTTAGAAGCGAAGCAGACAGCGGCTGCCATATTGTTTTACCTTTCTTCAGTGAAGGAATACAGGAAATTGATCGGAGAAGCACCCGAGGCAATCCCGGGTTTAGTAGAGCTTATCAAGGAAGGGACTAGTTGTGGAAAAAAGAATGCTGTGGTTGCAATTTTTGCTCTTCTTCTATCACCCAATAACAGTAAAAGAGTGCTTGAAGCTGGGACTGCTCCATTGCTGATTGATATTTTAGCTTCTTCAGACAAAGCCGAGCTTCTCACAGACACTTTAGCAGTTCTTGCATCACTGGCTGAGAATGCTGAGGGTGCAGTGGCTATTCTTCAAACCTCTTCTTTGCCTCTAATCACTAAGACTTTGCAATGTTCCACATCGAAGGCAGGGAAAGAGTATTGCATTTCGACTTTGCTATCGTTGTGTACCAATGGTGGAGTAGAGGCTGTTGCTGTTTTAGCCAAGGACCCTTCTCTAATGGCTTCTTTGTATGCAAATTTAACAGATGGAAACTCTCATTCAAGCAAGAAAGCTCGCTCACTCATGAAAATTCTGCATAATTTTCATGAGACAAGCACTTCTGAATTGATGGCTTCTGCAGTTCCACACGAACGATCTGTTCACGTTTGGTAGATTTAGTTAAATTTTCCCAAAAATTTTTCCTACGCGTTCTTGTAAATACACACATCCAATTCTGGTGTGAGAATATTTGATTTAATTCGTTTGGCCTTTTCATTTTAATGTATGAAATTAGCTCAGTTTTTTCAGAAGCTAATTTCTATGTTAGCCTTTGTTTTTATATAAGGCATACATGTAATCTTTGATTCTTTGTAATGATAAATAAAATGGTGTGAGAAAATTTATGATGATTATTGAATTTGTTTGAGCAGAGTCTACATGTCTAATGCTATTCAATCTCCTAAATTCCAGTCCTACTTTACTAATTAGTCTTGGCCTAGCAGTAGCAGTCACATTCAGAACCGTTTTATGGCTTTGTCTAGAACTTACTAGATTGATGTTTGTGCATTTATAACTCTCCGTGAGTCCCATTAGGAAATGCATAGGAAATTTCTAAATGGGCAAGAAGATTGGGAGTAGTTCTAACCAATTTGTTACTATGACAACAACATTCTTAGTCTCAACCCATCTCTCATTGATTAGATACTGACACTTCAACTTACCTTTTTTTCTCCCAAAAAAAAAAAATCTGGTTCTTCAGGATGATCTCACTCAATAATCTGGGAGTTCCAGGCTGTTTTGGGATTTAATGAACTAATATATTTGCGATTAAATGGCTTGATTACCATATTACCAAATCCACAAGATTTTTAAAGGTGTGCATGGAATGGATTGGTTGAATTTGAAGTATTTTTTAATCCAATCCAACCATTTTAGATTGTGAAATCCTCAATCCAACTCAACCTATGGTTGTTATAAAAACCAATCCAACTCAATCTGTATGTCAATGGGTTGGATCATCACGTTGGGACAAATTTGTCATGCCCAGTAAAAAAAAAAATTGGACATTTGTTATACCATTTAAGTCCATTATTCAATAAATGGTTACAATTTATATAATCAAGTCAAATATTCCTATTTCTTTTTTTTCTTTTTTTTCTTTTATAGGAAACTTCTTAAATTTCGTTAACAAGAACAAAAAGAATTTATGTTGTTTGAAAGAGCATGTTTTAAGAAACAAGTGTTCTCCTCAATCCAAGTAAAATAATGCTCAATACCTGAGCATGTTTTGCTAACAAATGACCTACATGATTACCATTCCTACATACACATAAAACTTTAAAACTACGAAAAGCATGTGAAAGGAAAATATTCCTATTTCTTTAAATTAAAACTATCCCTCAAATCTAAAACAAATCAATCTAACAAATTTAAAATACATGTACTTTTTAAAATCATTTGTAACATGGATTTGAGTCATATTAAAAGGCTTAAAAATTTTCCCAGAAAATCCATAAAAAACTTACCCAAACCATAAAGTTCAATAAGTTCGATAAGTTGGTGAGTTAAATGCATACCCCTATATAAATCCCATATATGTTAAAAAAGCTTCCGACTCTCAAAACAAATTTGACCCATTGGGCTCTCTCTTCTCTTGTAATTATTCTTAAAACAAATTGGCCCATTGCTATAAACGACATGCGTTTAACCGCACGATTTAAAATAAGTCGGTTAACAACAAACAAAAACGACGCCGTTAATCGCCTCCGTTTCCTATAAATATCTCTTTGTAAATCTTCACTCTTTCTCTCTCCAATTCGGGGAAAAAAAAAGTTTTAGGGTTTTGTTTTTCTCAGATCTCACTTTAACACTCTGTAAGTAAAAAAAAAATCCAAAAATCAAAGAAAAATTTTTGTTTCCTTTTTCAGTTTTAGGGTTTTTTTCTAATGGGATCTTGGTTTGGTTGCAGAAAGCTAGTGTGTTTGAGCTTTTGCAATGGCGGCGGAGCCCAAGGCAGTGACTGAGGACGCCAAGATCGATTTGTTCGAGGACGACGATGAGTTCGAAGAGTTCGAAATCAATGCAGGTAACAATTTTTATTTTTTTATTTTTTTATCTTACTTGTTGTAGATGCTAATTGTATTTTTAATAATTTCAATTCCGAAATTTGTTAAAGCTTTCATCAAATTTTTTGAAGCATGATGTCAATTGGGTATTGCATTTTGGTCAAAAGAGGTTTATTTAGGGTATTGAATTGTTGCTAATTGTAAAATCCCATGTTTACACAGTGACAACAATTAAAAACATATCTAAAAAAGGCATTGGTGAAGAACAGTAAATGCTGCTAATAACTTTGTTAGTTGGAGAAGTCGTCTTCTAAACAGACTAAACTTCCCGTATGGTCTCCCTCAACTTTGGATAATGTTAGTGTTGAGCAATGTGTCAATTTTTTGTGCCCCTAACATAAGAGAGTTAAGAGGGTTTCATCAGAATAAATCAAGACATTATAGGATTTCATCTCCTTGTCTGCTGAAAGTGCTGCCTGCATCAAGAAGATTAATAATCCACAATCGTCCGATGGAGCTGTTGAGCACTTGGGGGGTTTGTGAAATTGCCTGAATGGACCACTTGGGCTTTGTTGGTGGCATTGGCAATATGTGATTTGGTGGCGGTATTTGATGTAGGACAATATATGAGTTTTAATTTTTATGGTTGGTTTGTAATTTAATGTAGTTTTTGTAATTTTAGGTTTAGGGTTATTATTTTGTGTTCAATGCTTTTCTAGTCAAATTAGATTTCTATTATAGTAGAGTATCAATTATGACTTCTTCTAAAAGAGATCCTAATTGATACCCTACCATTTTAGGACCCTGATTTGACTAGGAAAACTTTGAATTCACCTAAAATCAAGGAAATAATAACCATAAACCTAAAATTATGGAAATTACATAAAAATGCAAAATTAACCAACCATAAAAATTAAACCCTAGACCCCATATCTTGTCCTCCATCAGTATTGGCACTTGATGGGCCTCTTAAGTTGTTGGTGGAATTGGCATCGAGTCAAAATGAGGAATTGCTAGATTATAAGGCTTGATTGATTGTGTTGAGAAATTCGAATAATAGTTTGGGTATGCTAATGTTGAGGTTGTCAGTTTTCCAACTGACAAATGTGCGAGTGGTAGAGATGAAGGGGAGGTCCACATTGGCAGTCATTCACTAGAATGGTGTTCATTGAGTGGTGACTCATTGGAGTATTAATCTTGGAAGGTATTTTCTTGGCTAGTGTCCATATGTTCAACATTGCTTGGGCATGTGAGGAGTTTAATCTTCTTTGGCATGGGCTGCACTTTCAACCGACAGCAGGATGAAATCCTTTGTCTTGATTTTTATTTATTTATTTTCTAGATTTATTCTACTGAAATCCTCTTATGTTTGGGACACAAAATTGAAATATTTTTGAACATTGACATTGTCTGGAGTTTGAAGAAGGCCATACAGAGGAGCTTAAGGTGTTGAGGGTGACTTCTGTAACGATGTTGTTAGTGGTTTTTCTTGCTCTTCACCAATACCATTTTTTTTCATTTAAAAAAAAAAAATGATCACATAGAAATTTATAATAATTGAGTAAAATTTTTTTTTATTAGGATTGTGATTGTGTATGGTTCTACCTATGCTCTTATTAATATTTTATTAGAGGGTATAAACATTGACTTTTATACTGAATTTTTATAGAATTTATTCTCTTATTCCATATCTTGGGGGTAATACTCCCTCTCACATAAAACTAGGTCCCACAGGTACAATTTATGGCATGGGTTGATTATTCATGTGAGATGAGGGAGTATTACTCATATTATTGAATAATTTTCCAATTTGGAGGAGAGCTTAGTGGGATATTGGCATATTGCATTCATACATTTGATTCTGCATATAAGGGTTAAGGTGCTACTATAATTGTAGTAGAAGTAGGGTAGTTGTGATATTAGCTGAAGAATGGATTTGCGTGGGATGTTGTTATTCTGACTAAGTATGAAGGCCTTTATCCTCTTTTTTGGTTAAAATTTTTTCTGTAAGTGACTAAGTGCTCATTTATAGTCTAAAGCCATTGTTCTTTTTAAAATTCTAGAAAGAAAGATACAAAATGAAAATTTTTTGTTTTCTGGATTCAATTTATTAGTGTTAAGATTGTACTTGCACTACTGTTATATTGATGAGGAGGCCATCTAAGTGTAAGGGATTCAATGTCGTATGTTTGCATTTGGACTTGGGAGATTAGCAACCACGGTAAAAATAAAGGACTTGCATTTTCATCTTGATCATTATGCAAAGTTTTGTAAGCCACTAGAGAAATGGAATATGTATAAGAATCTCTTCTTCTTTTACAATCTTTTTAGCTTTTGGTTGGTTCCCCACTGGAGAGATGCATGTGCAACATGTATCTTGATGCACACTAGAAATGGAGAGAGAGAGAGAGAGAGAGATCTTGGGTTTAAACTGACATGATGATGGTAACATCAGAGAATTTGTAAGATATATATATACTAAAGGGCTAGATTAAGATTATCAATACCCTACAATTTAATAAGGTTGTTAATTTGCAAAGATTTTTAGTAATAAAGTGACATGATGACATCAAAGAATTTGTAAGATATATATACTAAAGGGCTAGCTTAAGATTATCAATACCCTACAATTTTAATAAGGTTGTTAATTTGCAAAGTTTTATGTAGATATTTATACTAAAGGGCTGTCTCAATATTATTGAGATTATGATTGTTGCTAGACACAGATGGATGCCAGTATCTGTGGAATTTTGGTTAGATTGATTGAATTTTATCTTCTCATGTATTATTAGAAGTTGCCATGATAATGTGAATGAAACTCTTTTCCTCGTTTAATATTTATGAATTTCATTCTGTCTTTTATTCCTCTCTCTCTCTCTCTCTCTCTCACATGCAAACATACAATTTTTCTTTTTTGGGCATTTCAAATTTCCAAGATTTGGGAAGTAGTTAATTTAAGGTGCACAGCTTTACTTGACTTTTCGAAGAGATAGATCTTTGGATCTTGTACATGCATTCATCTCGTTGTTTCATTTTCTTGTCAGTAGATTGATTCTGTACTTTCATTGTCCTTTTTTTTTTTTTTCCAATTAGATTACTGAGATCTTCTTCTTCCTGCCATTACAAGCAGATGAAATTTTATTTGACTGGTTTTAGTTGCCTGTTTAACATAAGTTGTGCCTGATTTCTGAATATTTTTTCTTTCTTCGTTCTTAACTAAAATTATGTATGACAGAGTGGGAGGACAAGGAGGAAGGAAAAGAAGTGACCCAGCAGTGGGAAGACGACTGGGATGATGATGATGTTAATGATGACTTCTCTCTGCATCTGAGGAGAGAATTGGAGAACAATACAGAGAAGAACTGATCTAAGTTTCTAGATTCACATCGTTGTGATAATTTGAGCTCAAGATGGTCTTTTTCCAATCTTCTCGAACAGGATTGTATGAAAATTATACAGTTAACAGGTCTGTATGAACTTTTATCAGATAAATGGAAACAAATAGTCCTTAGCAGTGAATTTCTTTATACAATCATTTGGGTTCTTTAGGATAGGTAAAGAATGATGCCAAATCTATCGAGAAAGTATCTCGTGAGTCTGGTTTACGCAATGTCTCCCTCACATTTGGAGGATCTCATACACTTATGTGACTCGCATGTTATGAGGAGGCAATGTGTAAACCTGTCTCATCTTATATCCATCATCTCATTGGATTGATGTGAGCGGTAGCTCGCATGAATTACATTGTCCCGTTAGCATTAGGACACTGGGAGTGTTAATGATCAGCGGGGCTGTTATCAACTACAACTCGTATTCAGTAGTAATTCATAAATGCCATGGTCTCATTTTAGCATTGTATGGCTTGAGGCCCATCAGTTGGGCTGAGATGATAAGAGCATTCACATTGGTGGTGTTAAATAGCTATATTGGTATTTTTAGCACCACCAAATACCAAAATGTGCCCTACAATGGTGGAGCCAAATTTATATTTTTTTGGCTCTACAGCTACAGTCTACAGCTACTTTTGGTTGTGCATTGTAGCTGAAAGGTAAATTTTATTTATTTATTTATTTGTGCGTTTACACTGTTTTTGATTATTTTACTCATTTTTATTCTTTCTTTTATTCTTATTTCTTTTCTTCTGCGTTCACACTTCTTTTACTCATTTTTTTCTTTTTTTATATAGCGTTCACAGTTCACACTGCTATATATTGTTTGTGTGTTCATACTGCTATTTTTCTTTTATTCTTTTCTTTTTTCTTTTCTTATACATTGTTTTATTTTTTTTTTTTTTTGTGTTCACACTGCTATTGTGGTAGATATATTATTTTATTATGATGTTTATATTATTTTATTATGTTAAAAATTAAAATAGATCCATTGATGTTGGATGTTTATAAAGTGAGTAATTAAAATAAATAAAGTAGGTTTTTGTGGTACCAAATAACTAAAAAAATAGCTCTACCAATGTGGATACTAAGGCCTGTGTGCTTGAAGGGCTTGAACTCATAAATGCCACGCTCTCTAATTTTATTTTCTGTGGTTTTCCCTTTCCTCATTTTTCATGCATTGACATTGTTATTTCAGGGATAAGGCTCTTCTTTACTAGTAAGTTTCCATGTCAATCTTTCTGAAAAGATATCTGCAACAGTAACCAAGTGTTATCACTGATTTCAAAACAATTTCGCTTATTTATACTTCAGACAATGCCCAAAAACACAGACACACAGTAAACAATAGAAAAAGTTAAAGCAAAGCAAAAACCGTGGTTTGGGCCTCTGGGGAAGGCAAGTTTCTAAAGGCTTTCATATTACTTTTGATGCTCTTTACAGCGGTCTAGGTTTCAAGTTTAGAATTGTTCGACGTCCCATTGTTTTTTTTTTTTTTGATACGCACATTGTTTTATTCTATACCTCACTCCCATTCCCTAGGCTGGTAAATTGTTCATAATAAGCTCCGGGTGGACTAGCAAATTGAAGCAACTTGCTTTTACTATAAATATATTTGGATGTAACAGAGAGGAGTGAAAAGTTTTGGTACTCCTTATCAATGGTATCCCATCATGACCATGAATATTAGACTACTTTGTGAGGGAGGACTCGGAAATCCATTAACTACATAGACCCAAAAAAAAAAAAAAAACTATCCAATATAATAAGGATATAGTAATTGCTTTCGAAAGCTTACCTCTTATCATGCAAACAATAAGTCTTGTGACACAAGATATTCCACAATTTGTATGTTATGATTAGTACATAATAAAAGTAGTGTCTATAATAGGGGTATGTGAAAGCGACATGTTATCAATCACAACTTGTCACCATAGTAATTTGTGGGGGGGAAAAATTGTATCCCCAGCATTTCTTGCAAACAATGCTAAATTATGCCTGATTTCTCAAAACCTAGAGAGCTTTAGATGATGTTTATTTTTTCCCACCCTAAAACTTGTAAATTTAATATTTTACACACTCCTAATAGTTGCTCAAATCTAAAAAGACGTGATTAATCTTGTGATTAGTGTCTTAAGCATATGGTTCACAACTATCAAAATGCAAGGCATCTATTAGTACATGGCAAAACGGGCGGGTCAAGTCGGGTCAATCGGGTTGTGGGTCAAACGGGTTACGGATCAAAAACGGGTCATTTTAAGCGGGTTAAAATCCGATTTGGGTCAATCGGGTTGCGGGTCGGGCCGGGTTGACCCATATTTTTCACATGAATTTTTTATTTTATTTTTATTTTTATAAAGAAAACAACATGTATTTGACATTTGGAAAATTATGTAACAAATTACTTGATGTAAAATGCATTATTTTGAATTCACCACTTATATCAAGAATGAACTCAGTTAAACTTATTAATACTTATTCAATAATTTTAAAATTATACAAATCCTTACATTGCTATCTAAAACAAAATAACACAAAGATAAGTAAAACAAATACACAAGTTTTATTTCTACACAATATCAACATTCCAAAATATAAAACAAAAGTACAAATGACTTATTGGATAACTCATTTGATAAAGAATAAAAACATATAAGAAATTTACAATCTTGAAAATTAATTATATAATCTATTATCAATTATAGTTGACACTCTATTTCAATTTGAGATATACTTTAAAATTTGATTGCTTACTTATTTATACATGGTCTCTTTTATGAATATCATATCATTGTTAAGCAACACACACTCTAGGAAATATCATAATTTATTTTGAAAAGCCGTTTATTTTGAACATAAATTATTAAAAAATAGGTTAAGTATTCATAATTTATGGTAATTTGATAGGGGTGTGCATGGGTCGGGTTGGGTCGGGTTGAGGGGATTTTTTGACCCAACCTACCATGGTGGGTCAAAAAAAATTTAACCCAACCTAACCCACATGGATCGGGTTAGGTCGGGTTGAACCCATTGGTTTGACAAATTTTTATTATTATTATTAAATTGAGTAGAAAAAATATAAATATTAACATATTAAAAAAAACCCAAAGATTAATATCAATGTAACTCCTTAAAAGCAAACAACACTTTTGGGGACAATATGGTCTAGCCCTTGGCCTTGAAGCAAAAATTATCCCCACAACACTAATGACTAAACAACAATAGTAATTTGTTAGGGTTTGTGTGAAGTAATTGGCTTTTATATGAGATAGGAAGAGCTGGTTATTTTAAAAAATTTATTAATTATATAATATTATATATATATATATATATATATATATATATTAAATTAGTATTAGTAGGAGGAACTGAGGAAGTGCTGCTCTATAGCTGGTTTTTTTTTTTTAAATTATTAAATATATAATATATATTTAAATATATATATATAAGTGCCCTACAACTAGTTTTTTTTTTTTTTTTTAAATTATTAAATATATAATATATTTTAAATATATATTAAATATGGGTGGGTCGGGTCGGGTTCGGCGAGTTTGTAATTTTAATATTTTATGACCCAAACCCAACTCGACCCGCTATAAAAATAATTTTTGTAACCCAACCCAGCCCACCAAGCCCTAAAAACCGACCCAACCCGGCGGATCGGGTTGGGTCGGATCGGGTTTGGCGGGTCGTTGGGTTTTCTGCACAACCCTATAATTTGATACTTTAGTTTCACTATTTTCATACTTGTGAATGTTTCTCACATATGTCTACAATTTTAAATCTATGTTTTTAACTTTACTGTAACCAAATTATCTTGGCATGTACTTTACTATTTGATATCTAAAAATCTTTACTCATTACAGAATGTTCAACCATTTATTTTTCAATTAATTTGCATGCAATTATGTAAATGTATCAATTGTTTCTTTAAAGTTCACAATAAACAATTAAACCAATATTGTCTTTGTTTTACTATTTTTTTTACCAAAAAAAAAAGTTTTAAAAAAATGGTTCAGGTTCGGGTTGGGTTGCAGGTCAGGTTGACCCGCAAAAAACACGGGTTGGATTACAGGTCAACCCGTTTTTGCTTCGGGTCAAAAAAATTGAGTTCAGATCGGGTCAGAAAATTCTGACCCGTTTTGCCATGTCTATCTATCAGACTATCACAAAACAATTTCACAGCCTAAATCGAAACCTACTTATCAAAAAATAAAACTAAATAAATAAATACAAATTCACAACCTGAAATGCCATTAGATGTGAAAATATGAAAACCCACTGAATGGATTCGATTCTGCTTCAGACAATGTTATCACCGCAAGAAGAAAAAAATCTGAATGTTCATCAAAGCCAACCAAAAGATAGAAGGAAAAAGGAGGGCTAAGCAGACCACATGCACCTGTTCTTCTTGTGAAATTTGAGTGGGCTTAGGAAAACAAGATCATCTCTCTATGATCAATGGAACAAACAACTAAACATAAAGCCAAAACGACTGGGTATTAATTGAAGCTAGTATGTTAACAAAACAACCTTGCTCTATGTCAATTCAACTGCAATATTATCTGAAACACTACTTTCCTCACTTATAATCACTTCAACTTTGAGAGGAATAATGCAAGTTCGACAGATTGGACAAAACGGTGTCTTCAACAACCATGAGTCTATGCACTGAACATGGAAGCTGTGCCTGCAATTTGGCAATAACCTGCACTTATCACCCATCTTGAAGTTCTCCAAGCACACAGCACAATCAACACAGCTAGTCCCTTTCTCTGCTGCCTCATAGTCAAAGCAAGGCAGCTTTTTCAAGTCCTCATTGGAAATCATTTTGGCCCCAAATTTTCTACTTCTTTGAACCATAATATCACCATGTTGATTACTCCCTCTCCAGCTGAAAGATCTCCTAACAATACAAACATGTATTACCACCAATACAGCAACACCCACTAACAATAGTATCACAGAGGTGACTAACTCCATTACCATACTTTTATTCTACAAAAGCAGAAGAGGTGAAACTTATGGCTCTCAAGCCAAAAAAAAACAAAACCCAGAAATTCTTTTTTCCTAACAAAGTTATCTCATTCACATTCTGTACTTCTCAATTAGAATGACCCAAAAGCACATAGCTTGTGAGGAATCACTGTCATGCATCAAAATCACTGATCTTATTCTGACTTGGCTTGTACAAATTTCATCAGTTATGAAAAAAACTACACTGAAACAGAAATTTGAGAGAACTTACATGTGTGCTCCTTGAGGAATGTGTAAGTTTGGTAGGTAAACGAAAACTGAAGGAGGCATTTGGTTACAAGTGGGACGGTTCTGTCTTTGTGTGAAATCCAACCAATAATACTGAATTTTTAAGTGCACAGAAATGTACACATTGACCCTATAGGGTTGAGACAGGTTAACTCTACTCCTTTGTGCCATGTTCAAGAACATTGAGTAAATTAAACGAACAGGTGCCGCCCAAATATAATTCACATGGTCAAACAAAATACAAGTATTATATATTAGTAAATACTATTTGATTTTGACAGATATGTATATAAAAATATGGAATAACAAATATTTTAAAATTTTGCATAAAATTCAAAACAAATAATATGCAGTATAAAGTATAAACTATGGAAAAATATTAGTTACTATCCTTACGGACCTTACCCATAAATGCAAGTCATTTAGCATAAAAATATGACGTAAATTTATAAATTAATATGAAAAAGCTAATGCTTGTATTAGCTAGCTTGCATTTACTAGTGGAATAGGAATACCATGTTTATCTCTACTTTAGGATTACTTAGGCATGTTTGGTAAACTATAAGAAGCATTGTAATGTAATTGTTATTTTTATGGTTTAGCTATCTTATAGTTTGGTTATGTTTTTATTATAGGGAATAGTCATTCATTATGAATAGGTATTCTTTAAAATGAGAAATAACTATTCATTTCTAAAATGATTGTAATAGTTATTTCTTAATGGAAAATGCTATAGACACAAATTATTTTTTAGAATGACAAAACTTAGGTACAGTACCTTAAATACTGTTCCTTAGGTTCCCCTCTTAAAATTCAGCTATGTGGCTACTTAACTAAAAAATACACTTCTATCCTATGAGAAAAAATCTACATGGCAGAATCTTAAAAAGAGAACCTAAGGAACAGCACCTAAGTACTATACCTAAATCTTGCTCTTTTTATAAACTGCTAATATGGTAAATGGTTATTGATATGTAAAAAAGTGATGTTTGGTGGGCTTAGATGAGATCCAGTAAAAATTTTCCATATCATCAATTTGTAAAAATGTTATAAAATAATTTGTGACTGCATCATTACTCTTTTTTAGTAGGTGTAATAATTTTTTAAATTAATATATTTTCCATATGCATATGACAAATATGAAAATAAAAAATTATCAAAAAATAACTCATATATCTCTCAAATTTAAAAAATATATTTTTTAGTACAAGTAATATTATTTAAAAAAATATCTTACTCTTCCTTAGTACGAGTAATATATTTTCTAAAATAAATCTTAAATTTATTTAATGTTACAACTCATAACCAAATTTATGAATATATTTAGTTATTCTATTACACCATGTTTATTCCTAATAATAAAGATTACCTTTTATTCATAAATTTTCTTTGAAAAAAATAATTAGTCATAAATTATAGAGCAAAATTGATTTTTTTTTAAAAATAAAATAAGGAAATATTAAGAATTATTAATATTTAGAGTACGAAGTATGGGGGCCTATTGTACTGTAGACCGTTCATGAATACAGTAGATAATCGTAACATGCCACTTGAAATGCCACATGTCATACATAATTAAACAAACCAAAAAGGCATGTCTTTTTGTTAAAACCTCATTCCCCCTCTCTTATGTGTGTGTGTGTTTGTTTCTCAAAATTAAAAAAGGTGGGCTTCTTCGTTTTATTTATATATATAAAAAATCAATTTCAATTGGAATGCGTTCTCCACCCAAAATGCCGATATAAGCAATGTAGAGGCCGGAATTTTGACTTAAAATTGAATAGAAAGTTTAATACACCTGTTTATGTACCAAAGAGTTTAAGAGTTTTGAATACTTTACCTTTCTCTCAAGAAAAACCAGAATTAGTTTTGAATGGAAGCCAACAATCACACCATTCACACCCAAATGGGACAAAGCAACAATTTCAGGTGTTGAGTGAAAATGATGAGTTTTAGGTTGCATATTGCCATCAATCTCCTGTGTGAGAGCTGTCAGCATATTCCTAAAGGGCCAAAACTAGAGCATACTTTCTTGCTTGACAATCAATCTCACTAAAGAAGTTCTTGAATATAATTGCAGCAACACCAAAAAATGAATAAATCTAAAATCACCAACTACCCCAAAGAATAATCTTCATTATTATTTCAGTCTCTGTGATTGAGTTGGGCAATTGATTGAAGAAAAGTTGGTATGTGTCAATCTCATTGATGAATACTTCTGTAAAAAATATCAAGTACCACACGTCATCATCATTTTGTGAGGTTCCAAAGATCATAATCTTAATATCTTATCATTGAATTGAATTGGGTGTTTATTTATTATAGTATTTGAATTTGATAATGTTTACTCTCACTCCAATTTTTCACAACCTGATATGTCACGCAGGGAACAAGTGCCAAGTTAATTTTTTCTTGCTGATCAATTCCGTGACCTTTTCACGTGAGGCGTTACATGCTTGGGAGTATGATACTATAATTTAATTACTATTTATAGCATCTTTCTTACAACTTCTTATAACTTATAAGTATAATTTTTTTTTTAAATAGATTACCACAACCTATTACAAAAGTGAAGTATCCGAATAAAATATATTCAACATTTTGACTAATTCTTGATTCAATATAGGCAAAAATTGGAAAAGGTAATAGGCTATTGGATCAACAATTAATCAGATGAGGCTTAAGAGTTACCATGATTTTTTAGTGGAGTTAGTAGTGTATTTTTATGTTAAAAACCTAGATATTCTCTCTCACTTTGTGTGTATTGTTTTTCCAAAAAAAAAAAAAAAAGACATGGCAAACAGGTCAAGCCAATTGAGTTTAGGTCAAAAATGGGTCATGTAACCAGATTGCAAACCGGTCGAGTTAATCAGATTATGGATTGGATTGCGGTTGAACCATAATTTTTCACATGAATAAAAAACTTTTGAAAATATGTATTTGTCACTTGGTAAGTAATGCAACAAATTACTTTGTGTGAAATGCATTAATTTGGATTAATTCATATCAAGAAATAGTACAGATCAACAAATTAATAATTGTTCATTAATAATAAAATTATACAAATCACAACATTACTGATCAAAATGAAATACCACAAACACAAAGGAGTTTGGTTTACCATTTAAATATCTAATCAAAACAATCACACAATATCAACATCCTAAAATAGAGAACATAATTACAAATGTCTAATTGTATAAGCAAATTTAAAAAACAATAAAAATAAATAAGAAATTTACAATCCTGAAAACCTATTTCATCAAGATCTGTACATAGAAAACACGTAAAAGCTGCATTCAACTAAGACTAATTGAACAAAATGCAAATGGTTCAAACTTTAAATTCTTTTTCTTTCATTCATTTAGTTCTCTCATCAACCAAGCAGAAACTAACACATTCAAAACTAAAAAAAGAATTACACAATCAACGCTTTCTGTGAGGAAAGAGGATTTACGCTCTCTAATGACAAGTTGTAAATTTTAAAATGATTTGTTTGTTAGTGTCAACTTTTCATGCATCTAACTACATTTGACAAGATATAAGAACGATCAAATTAAATGAGTATTTTATTTATTTATTTATTATTAATGTTGATTGAATTCAAGGAATGCATTTGTTAGATACAATGAAATCATTGCACTCGTCACATTGTCCTTGTTTTTAGAGGACAGAGAGTTTCTCTTCAGCTTTGTCTACCCTTCCAATTTAAATAAGAACAAACACAGTAAAAAAAAATCACAGAATACAAGTAAAAAAAAATCACAAATTATTTCACAACTTTTTTACCTCCAGGCCATTTTTTAGCATTGCGGAGGCATGGCCCCCCGGGATTTAGAGGGAAAAAAAAACCTTTTCTGCAAGTATATTTAAGGTTCAATTAGAATTTCTTAAAAAAAAAAAAGGTTCTATTAGAATTTGGGCCTAAATTAAACTCCCCCCCCCCCCCCCCCCCTCCCCCCAAACATATTCCTTAGTCCCTTAAACCAACAAACATTAGTCCAACAAAATGCAACAAGATCGGCCCAAACTTCACCACAACGTTAGACACGAAGCCCATTTTTTAGCCTCTCAAAAACAAAAAAATTACAGTAAAAATAAAAAAACCATTTAATCAGCCAATGATTCATCGTTCAATTCATTTCAAAACAAATCCCAAAATACTAGTGCTGAATAAAGAGGGAGTCTTGAGTGTGACTGTGTGAGTGTGTTTTGGTAACTCTTGTTTGGTCCAAAGCACAGAATGTCACGCTGCTTCATCGTTCAATTATTCTATTTTTGTATCAGAGATTAATAGATTATACTTTATACAAGTTAATATATAAGGATCAACCTGTTTTGACCATTTTAGTGCAGATAGACACTAGGCACTAAAACAGAACAAGAGAGGACATGTGTGATGTGTGTTAACTAAAAAATTACAACACATCTAATATGTCAAACTAAGAACCAGTTGGAGCACAATTGCTAGATTCATTCCTTGCCCAAAATTCATACACCCTCCTACCCAATACTTGGTGACCTGTGAATTCTATGAATCTATGATGATCCTGAAGCAGAGCAATTGCCACCGCACTTGTTCTCTATATATGGTGATCCTAGAACTTACATTGTTGGACATTCACACGTTGGATCTTTGGTCATTAGGAACTACTCTACTACCAATGATCACCTGCGGGGATATTTATGAAGTTCTTACGGCATTGTATTTTGCTATGACATTGACCCACGCCTTTGTAAGGTCGGATATTTTTCTTTGGGTATGGGTCAGATTGTCGAGTCTATGCCAACTTTGCCACTTCTAACAATTATCTTGTGATTTTGTAGTATTTTTCTCTCTTTCTCTTCTTTTATTTATGAAAAAAGTTTAACAAAAGGAATTGGTTTAGAAAATATTTTTAGAAATTTTTTATGGGAAAATGAAAAAATAAAGAAAAATGTTAGAGATACCATTTTTTTTACAAAAACTTTTACAAATTGCTGATGTGGTAAGTGATTATTAGTAAATAAGAAAGTGATGTTATTGGTGGGCCCAGATGAGAATCAATAAGGAGTTGATATTTGAAGAATACATGTTTGTATCGTATACAAAACATACGGAGTGGAAAAATAACGGATCTACTTCATTCGTAATTGATAACATGTACTATGTAATGTAAGTTTCAGAATTTAAGAACAAGAAAGCCTACCGTGGTTTGGTGAAATTCAAAAACAAAATATTATAAGTACTTGGGAACAATTTTAATTTTCACTCCAATTCCACTTGATTCTCAAGTAGTATGGTCTCTCAGTTAGTTTCCAATGAGAGAATAAGAGAGTGTCTTACACTCATATATACACCATTTCATTCCTTATATGATCTTAATGAAAAAACCCTTATGAAATTTTGCATATTTCTCTCCTTATATATAACCGATTATTTAATTAGGCTAGTCTTTTGGGCCATTCCAATTAGGCTTTAGTATATGGCTTGGAGTGAGACCAAAATAGAACAAATAAGACTCTAACTCCAATGGGCCTTGGACTTTTTTGTCAACTCTTAATAAGTCCAAAATTACCATTAATTATATTCAATACCACTATATGAATATAATTGCACTGTAGCCCTTATTAATAAATTATATCCCAAAACTTTATTATACATACAACCTTTTCATTAAAATATTCGTAATAATACAAAGTCATGAATGTTGACTGCCACTTTGAAGATTACTACATCTTAATTCTTGTGTACTCGGTTCAATCCTTTAAGTTATTAATCATATTTTATGAAATCTAATTTCATAAGAATATACTTTGCTAACTTTTTAGTAAAGTGATTGGGTCCAACACTCTGAATAACCAAACTTATTAAACTTATCTCAAAGGAATATTTTATATATCTGTTAAGAGATTATGAATTCCATCTTGAGAATATATGTTCCATCAATATTAAATGCAGCTACCCAATGTACTAAGGTTTTGATTGTGACTTTAGATCTCATTCCTGATATATCAAAGCAACTTACATCTTATAATCAGGTTCATTATTCTCTCAGGATTTAGAGTTGATGTAAATAGAAGTCGTGAGATTTATTATTCATTTGATAGTTGTTAGGAGAATAATAAATTTTATAGCGGTTTATTTCAATATGTCTTAACTCTTAAAACATATCAACATATTAACTAGAAGTCTCCACTTTCATGATCAAGATAAATTATCTTAGTTGATATGTTATAGTCTTCGTAGATGAAATGCCAAATTTCATCATCGACTACGAACTAAAATTCTGAGTTTACAAAGAACTTATGATTTATATCTTCTGTAACTAAATCACATAAATCACATATTATGCATCTCATGGACTAATATAATGTCTCATTAGTTCATTTATAAATAGTCTCATATAATTAAGAAATTTAATTGTTTATGACATGCTAATAAATTGGATTTTAAAGCATAAACCCCAATAGTTGACCACAATAGTAGTTTGTAAAAATTTCGTAAAATAGTTTAAGACTGTAGCATTACAAAAAAATAAATGATTTTTTTTTTACAGTTTTTTATATTTCCCATAAAAGTGGTATAATTTTTTTTTTCCTAAAATGGTCTATTAGCAAATGTGTGGTGAAAATTGTGAAATAATGGGTTAAAGAAGAGAGAGAAGAAAAATATTACACAAGAAATTTATGTAGTTCGGCAATATGCCTACATCCACAGGAGGCAACAGAATAAAGTTTCACTATAACTTTGGAGATTACAACAATTGCTTGAAGACACTCTCACACAAACCCAAACTCCAAATACACCTTTGGTTCTCTCACAAATAAATAGCGGACACCTTATTGTATTTAGACAAGAGTTTATCCTATCTTTGGTGCGCACACACAGAAGAAGTTCTTTCCTTTTTCTGCTATCTGTCTTTGGTGCGGACACACAGAAGAAGTTCTTTCCTTTTTCTGCTATCTCACGTAGAGGCATACTTGCATCTTCTCTCATACCCACCATCTATTTATAGCTAGATGTTCAGCCGAAATATCAATAGTTTCAGCACATGAAACTTATCAAGTTAAAAGAAGATGACCAGCATTAATTTATTGCCAATGCAGTCATCCATTTCGGCTAGGAGAGGAAAGCATGTATTTGGTTTGCATGTCAAGTATTGTTCCTTGCCTTTTTTGACAATTCATGAAAACATTTAATGCAAGCTTGTTGTATTTCTTCATGCATGATATTTGGTTGAATATCACCCAAACTTTCTGACACAGGCATGCAAGTCATTTAATGCTTGCTTGTAATGTCAATCCACCGACATTACAATTCAAGCCATTTCAACAAATTGCTCTAAGATCTCCCATTAATCAAACACTTTATTCATTGGTAAACTTACCCAAAGATGTTGGGAGAGCTTTCCCTTTCAAAGATTGGAATTACACTCATGATAAAGAGAGATAAATCATATTAGAAATTTATTCTATTGATTGGCCAATTTTTTTTAAATAAAAAATGTCTTATGAATTAATATTAGTGGAATCTTTCTCCTCTCCAATCCAAACCTTATCCTACAAAATACAAACCATGGAGTAATTAAGCCATCCAAACTTGTCCACGATGACATCTATCTAAGTGACATGCAGTATCTTGTAATCTATTTTAGGAATTCGAAAAATAGAAATTTGATTAGTTAGGCATATCTTTCTTTCTCTCTCTCCTCCCCCCCCCCCCCCCCTCTTCCCCTCCCTTTTCTAAATAAGAGAATGTATGAAATAGAGAAATAAAATACCAACCCATTTCAAATTCTCAATCCTGTGACAGAATTCAGTCGGGGAAAGAAGAAATGGATGAGGGGCCCTATGAAGAAGAAGGAGAAAGCCCAAGCACCTATTGTGAACTAATACATCCATGGATACAGACAAGTAGTTAAGTATGCATAAAAATTCCCTAGTTCTTCTATGGTACTTATGAAGTATGGTACTCATTATGATTAAAATAATTTATTTAAGTGTTTTAAATATTTATTTATTTATTTTATAGTAAATATTTTTGAGAAAACATCTAGTATCCCATGTCATCATCATTTCTTGAGATTCCAATAAAGATCATAATTTATTGAATTGGGTATTTATTTATTTTAGTATTTAAATTGATAATGTTTACTCTCACTCCAATTTCACAACCTGATATTTTGACTGATTCTTAATTAAAAAATAATCAAATTGAAAAAGCTAATGGATCAACAAATATCTTGTGTTCTGGTAGTGTTTCTTTGCATCTCTTCCTTCTTTTATTTATTTTTATTAATAAATTACACACTCATTTAATATATCCTGAATTCATGATGTCACCTTAAACTTTAAGAGATATGTTAAGTTAGAGAGTAACGTTGTGCCACATTAAATGACACGTACAACTTGTCACAACTTGTCTATACGTGGTGAGTTGTGAGTAGTAGAAGTGTGATGGTGGATCCATGCATGTAGGGACACACCTCTACCACTCACAACTCGTTATGTAGGTGAGTTGTGGCACAAGTTGTGTCATTTGATGTGGAGCCAGCATTACTCTAAGTGAGTTAGAGCTTCCCCTTTTAAATATTGGAATTCCCCTAATGATGAAGACAGATTAATAGGATTAAAAATTTATGAACCTACGATACTTCTCTTTTTCTTGTCATTTATTCTCACCATCATTTGATTCAAGTATTCAACCCGTCTGAAGGATTTGGGAACCCCATATAGGGTAAGATATCAATCAAAAGAGAATACCATTGGCATTTGGTGGTAGATATATTCTAAACAATTAATTCTCAAAGTGATGTAGATTTGTAGAATTTATTCGATAACGAAATCCTCCACATGGGCATTATATTGGAAGTACAATAAGTAAATGGTACGATTAATAGGTGCTTTTAAGGCATTTATTAATAAATATTTTAAGAAAGTTTTGATACAATTTTTATGAAAATATAAAAGACTATCAAACAAGCTAGTTGCTTTTTTCCTTTCTCATAAAAAGTTTCTAAAATTATTTCATTAACAAATATCTTTAAAGTATCCGTTAACAAAATCTATAAGTAAGGGATACCAATAGCTAATTCTTTTTGGAGAATTAACTCCATCGCATCATCTAGGTTTGAAACTCGCAAAGATTTTGACTTTGTAAATATGATATGAAGAGCTCTCAACTCCTTTGATTCCCTAGATTTTAGACTGAAAGTTCTTGACCTTGCGCAAATATTTATAATCATACTTTGATATTAAATCTCAAACATTCTGTTCTAGTTATGATTGTGTTTATGTGCTAAGAAAATACTGATTCAACAAAAAATTTTGAAACTTTTCTCACAACCGTTAACATAGCCTATTATGATTAATTTATTATAAAGGTGGGATTAGAGATAAACCCATATGAAAGTAATGTTCCAATCAATATCATCTTAACAAGTGAAAAATATTGTGAAAAATTGTTTCTCTAGCATTACTTAGTAATGCAATGCTCTTGGATTCGTGATGTTGTACTGGCTAGCAGGCAAATCCTTTTTACTTGCCTTTACTCATCAAACAAACACAATAGTTGTTAGGGTCATAGTTTTATACATTGACATATCTAAGTCAAAATGCACCATATATGTAATTGAGTCTTAGTTTTAAGTGTATTCAAAGACACATCTAGGTGGTACGATTTGAAGACATAAGACTATTCAAGAAAAGCTACTGACATAGGACTTTGATACCTCTCGAAATATATCGATCTATCAAGAATAAATGAATTTTGATACCTCTCGATTTATTGAGCTACAGGAAAATTGAATAGTAATTTCAATTTCAGACCATTATGACTTAGTCTAACTTGGAATTTATGCACTAGGGTTTTAGAAACATATAAAAGGGATATTTTATGGCCGTTATCATATATATAGAGAGATTCACGCATACTTAGAGCTGCTGCGACGTTTTGTGCATCTAGGGTTTTGTACCAAGCTATTATCAATTCATCAAAGCGTGATTTGAAGAACATTGCAAAAGCTACATTAATAAACTGGTTATTTGGGTGTTAGTCATGGATATGAGATTTGTACAAAGAAAAAGTTTGTTGCAAGAAGTAGTTCAATTGGGATTAAAGTTGAGCTTCCTTATAAATGAGTAGGTTTTACTATAGATAGGTACTTCAAGAGTAGTGATCAAAAACTTACTCAATTGGGTTTTACTTGCAAGAGTCAAACTTATTTTTCACTGTACTTAACTTTAATTTGGTGAATTGATTGTGCCTTAATTAAATTTGTATGTAATTTGGTTTAATTAATCAACTTAAATAATTGGTTAATTTAACTGGGCCGATCTTTAACCTAACAATAGTAAATATGCAAACTTATTGCCAGTTTTGGTTACAACATGCATTGGAACCGTGGTGGGTGGCACCGCTGCTATGCCAAACCCAAATGAAGGTTATTGGCCTTTTGTATTTTACTTTTCTGCTGAATAATCATATTTATTTCACAAAAACACTCAAAGGGCCAGGTCTATCTCTCCCTTTTAAGTCCAAAGCAGAGGAGAAGATGGAGAAACTGGCCCATCAGTACGAGAAGACAAAGCCCATGTGGCCACACTAGCTAATGACTATGGGCCAAAAGTACATTAACTTCTCTGGCTACATGGACAAAGTCCCGGACAACAAAATTAGAGAGAAGAGTTTTGATATCATTTACAATACGAGAGATAAACCACAGTTGCAGATAGGTTGTAAATCAATCGAGTCGATTATTAAAAGTTTAGACTTGTTTATTTAGATTTATTTCACATGCGAGTCGAGCTCAAGTTTCTAATTAAACAAGATTACATATTTAAGCTTGCTTCATTTTCTTATTGAACAAACTCGAGTTTATTAACGAACTACTTTATTAATTTATTCCTTTTCATTATGTAGTAAAACTATGACTAAACTTTTTTACCCCTTTACAAATCTATAAATTTTTACTATAAATAGATTGTTTATATTATCAATGAACTACAGATAATAATTTGATATTATATAGATCTATCTAATTACAAACTTACACAATCCATTTCTAAGTCTATATAAGTATATTTTAAGACAAATGTATACTATATATATATAGTTAAATCGAGCCTTATAATCACGAGTTTGTTCATGAACACATTATTATATTTAAGCTAGGTTTGTTTAATAATCAAGTCTAAATTTAGATTTATGTTTGAGCTGTTTGCAAAACAAACAACCATAAGTTTTTTTCCAAGTCAAGAATGAAATGTTCATAAACACTTCGTTTCATTTACAACCCTAAACCATGGTACATGTTCAAGGCTTCCACAGATAGCTTTGACAACAATAGCCAAATCACCTTCAAAAATGGCAAAGCTAGAATCAAAATCAAGAACAACTTCAATCGCAACTGCCTTTTTCGATGAGTGTTCCACTCCTACTTTTGACTTTTGAGTTCATGGTTTTGAGTCTTTGACCCAAGTTTTATCTTACTGTCTTTTTGCATGGTTTGAGTTGGGTTTAGATCTCTGATTCCATTCTTTTGCTGGCATTGTAAGTATGTATAGAATAAACGTGGAAATATGTGTTAAAAGCTAATTGCGATGGTTGATTTTACGTGTTAAGCCATGGTTCTCAAAATACAAATAGTATTATGAATCCATTTTTTTTTCATTAATAGAGTTTATAAAAAATCCTAAATAAACATATAATAGTTTTATTTTTATAAACATTAGACATTTTTTTTGGGTGGGAATAAACACGAGACATTAATTAAAATACAACGGATCAATTTAATCAAAGCTTGTGTATAATAAATTAACACTGTATTATATATATAGGTATATGGAAACACACATTTAGTTTTAAAAAAGTACGTTAAATATATATATATATATATATGTGTGTGTGTGTGTGTGTGTGTGTGTGTGTGTGTGTGGAGGTTTCAGTTAATTTAACTGGTAAAGTCTTTGATAGTTGAATAAGAGATTTAGGGTTCAATCTCTGCTTACAACAAAAACTGATTGGTGTCTTGGTCTGGTGATAAAGAGATATCATCATCAGAAGCGGACACTATAAATTGAAACTCTCTAAAAAAAAGTCTATATATATATATATTATACTCAAGCTTTAATATATATAGACGTTAATGGTTTAGTCAATAGTTGCCAAAATGTGAATCTTATCTTAAATCAATTTTTTTATTTTTCTATATCATATATTGTATCATATTGTGTATCATAAGATACACAAACATCTCATAAAATTTAATAAAAAATACAGATATAGATATATACAAATTATATTTGTTATAATCTCATAAAATATTCAGCAAATGGCTAGTTTAATTATCTCTTATGTAATAATATTTAACAAAACTAACTAAATAAACAAAAAATAACATATTTTTATAACATACGCATTTATATTGATTAAATTCAAAAGTGATAATAATAATATATGATATATAAGCCAAAATAGTAATTTACTTTCATCATATTCAGCATCTTGCCTAATTAACTTCATCTAAGTCAATGTTATCACCATTGTCATCATCTTGCAAAATTATTTCTTCATTTTCTTCTTCATCAACATATAGTACCTCTTCTTGTTTTTTTTTTAATTATTTAATTATAATAATTTTTTTGTTATATTTATTCTTGGTATTTTAGCTTCTTATACTTATAACAATAGTATCAAAAGGCAAAAAAAAAAAAAAGTATATTTTCATTTAATACCTTATTCATAGTATAAAAATGAAGCGTCAAGTATTTAGTTCAAATTTTGTAGGACAAAAAGAGAAGGGGAGAAAAAAGTTATGAACATGTTATATTATTGGGCTCAATCAAGTAGCCTAATAATTTAGTGTTAAGAACAAGTCTAACAACTTGTTGAGTTTAAACAAAAGTATAAATTTTAACTAAAAACTCATTTTAAACCCACGTATCAATGTATCGTACGATACATACAATTCATATAATACACACTTATGTATTGTTATATAATACTGACAACTATGGTTAGACTCCACTGTCAACTATATTTGCCAAAATCATGATTTATAGTCAAATTTACTAAAGAATTTTGATTGTTTGGTTTGACTAACCAAGACATTTTTTTTCTAGGTGTAAAATATACATCAACTCTAATTGTTCATTAAGCCTCATAATGAATCTATTTATATAACACAAACAGATTTATATAAATCAAGCTTACCTTACAACTTTCTAAAAAAAAAAAAAGCTTACCTTACAAACTCCTTAGGATAATGTATAGGTAAGCTTTGGATACTTTGTACTTATTTACAGGACTCACAAGAGTAGTAGTGTTTTAGTGTATATACAAGTAGGTAGGAGACTCTGTACTTGTCACAAAAGCAAAGCGATAACAAAGAAAGAATAAGAGAGAACTAAAGAAAGACCTGTAAAATATTATTCGTTGCTCTTTACAAAAGAATGATACTCCTTTTATATCTCTGCAGAAAAATGATACTCCTTTTATAAAAAAAGAATGAGAAGCTAGTAAACAAATTCCAATGTCTATCGAAAGGACCTACTACGTGTACCATTATTCCTACAATTGTCTGACAATGTTCTTTGACTATATAAATTGCATTGATAGGAATAAAACTAACACGTGTCCTATATAACAAAATGGGTATCAACTAAATTTACCGCTTATTTTGGTCTAATATGTCTCATTTGCATTTTTTTTTTTGAAAACGTCTCATTTGCATTTTAGATGCTTTTAAATCAAGTCTGGACTATGTTCATATGCATTTTTGTGATCAGAAATTGCATGCTGTGCTGCAATTTTGTTTTTGCATTTTTTCAGATTTCAATACCTGTGGCCTATTGGCCACAGGTATTTATGAATTCTTTAAGTTCATAATAGGCCACAGGTATTTATGAATTCTATAGGCCACAGGTATTTATGAATTCTTTAAGTTCATAATAGGCCACAGGTATTTATGAATTCTTTAAGTTCATTCTGATTTAGTTCTCTCTCTACTGCTCTTGGACCCCACACCCACTCAAGTCAATTTTGTAATTTTCTAAGACAAATCTTCCAAGGGTTTTGCTTCTCTACACTTAGCAGTCTTTTCTAACCTTTATTTCCTTGTGTTTATGCATAAATCATCCTAAACCTAGAATTTTCGGACTTATAGCGAAATTTGGTGGGTTTTGATCAGTTTGTGTTTAATTGGTTAAATTGAATATTGAGTTTTTATCTATGCTTGTTTTGAATATGTTCTTTACCCTTTATATCTTTCAATTTGATGATTTGTGGAAGATTGCAAAATTAGGGTTCATATGTTCTTGACAATATTTGTGCCTTTTTGTTCTAATTGGTTATTTCACTCAACTGACATATGGGTTTTGTGCTATTTTGGTTACTAATGAGTTTTAACAATTTAGATGTAATTTTTTTTTAAAATAAAAAACTTGTGTGTTGGGGAGAAATTGGGTCTATCATGAATCATATTTTTGTTCAGTTTGCATAGAGCATATAGTTGTATTTAGGAGTTAAGACACGCATTGCAATTGTGTTTTTGTCTCTCATGCGTTTACTCTTTTCTGCTTTTGTGTTTTAATTCTTCCAGTTTCAAACACGTGGCCTCTAGAAAATTTAATCCTCGTAAATCTACTCGTGCTGCTTCCCTTGTTCCTCTCGTTGTAGATTGTGATCATACTCTTTTTTCAAACTGTTAAGCAATCTGAAAATTTTCAAGATGATCAATGTCTTAGGAAGATTTGGGGTGAACAGCAAGTATGAGTTGATGAGTTGGTGATGTTCTTGCTTCTTTGAACTCTTCTATTGTCTAGTCGGCTAGTCCATATTGGAGAGAGTGCTTAATCTTCAAGCTACTCAAGGGGAGATGCTGCAGTCCTTTTTGTCTTCTCAAGCTGCACATGTTCAGTTGTTGGAAACACCTGTGGGAGATGTGGCTGCTTTGCGGGTTGACTTCCATGAGTTGAGGAGTTTTTTATTCCCTACACCATTTCCAACCCCTTCTGATTGATCTTATGTCTTTTTGGCAATACGTAACAAAAAGTTTTTTATTTATTTATTTATTTATTTTTTTGGTTGACAAAATAGATAGAATATGTAACAAAAAGTGAGAGTAGTTGTCATAGGTGTTTTTAATGGGTTCTTGGTTTTAGAGGAAGTTTCTAGTTTTTAGGTTATTTTATTTTATTTTGTTTATGCTTTGGGTTTTGTACCTATTTTTATTAGTTTTGATACATTTCTTATTAACTAATAAATGGTATTAAACTTGATTTATGTTCACATGCTTTATAGTCTGTATTGATTTTATCTTTATTTTATAGAATTGTGAAACATTGTGTTTATCTATTTTTGTTTCCACATGTACCTTGATGTTCTTTTTAAGTGTTTCAGAAAAGATAATCGAATTCTAATTAAGATTGACTGCCTATTCTTGCAACTTCTAGGATAATTATTTTTGGTCGGGATTTGTTATTGGGCAAATTTTTTTAATAAGGATGTCTACTGTATTTGAGCATTTCTTTATATTGTACGTTTTGTCACGAATTTCCAAATGAGGAAATTGTTAAGATTTTAGAATCCTTGTTTGTATTAGCAAACATGTGAATCAAAATATGTCTTATTATAGTCTTTAAATTCTATAAGTGTGTCAAGACTGCTGCTCAAAATTCTACAATTTAGTATGTAAGAAAGGGAATTTCGGAAACTTACATGCTTGATCAATTGAAATGAATATTAACCAATCGAACTGTGCCTTCAATGAAACAGATTTTCAACCCACTAGCCCATTAAGTGATTAGGGTTGCAGTTGTACTTGACCTAATATATAAAGAAAATCCTAATACACGTTTATTAAGACTTTGGAGATGTTCTTTTTGAGATCTAAAAGATTGTGTGTCTTTTGTATTCAAAGTTACTACCAGTGTTTATTTTGCATTCAATCTAAATTGGTAGATCTAAGAGCATCTCCAATAAATGCTCTATTTCTATTTTTTGGCGAAAAAAGCTCCCTGTTCACACTCCAACAGGTTCTCTAAACACAAAACTTTTCCAAATTTTTTTTGAAGTTGCTACAGTAGTTCTCTTAATATAGAGAACACTATAGCAACTCCAAATGAATTTTTTTCCTTAATTTAAACAACTGAATAAGAAACAATTATTTCTCTCTCCTCTCGTCTTTGTTTCAATCTCTTTGCTTCACTCTCAAAAAACGTCTCACATAATCCAAACACAAAACAAAATCCAATTCTTACAATAAAGTTGAATCAGAACAAGAAAATATGGAAAAAAAAAAAAAAAAAAAAAGCCAATTTGACCCAGCCTGGTGTTGGGGAGGAGGACGAGTAGCAGTGGGGTGGCAGACATGGTAGTGCTGCATGGTGAACACCGATCTCCACTGGCTTTGTTCTTTCGGCGACCTCGATCTCCACCAGCCTTCTATTTATGCAGCAGTCTCTCTCTCTCTCTGATGTGAAGTAAATGTGAGGTTGCTGGAATGTTCTTGAGGAGAAAAAGAAAATAAAAGAAGGGGGGATAGAGATAGGACACTGGACACTTGTGTGGAGGAGGAAAAAAAAGGGAAAAAAAAGAAGAAAATGAAATGAAACATATGGATGAAAATGAAATGAAAGAAAGAAAATAATATAAAAAATAAAAAATCCTAATTGAAAAATACAACCACAATATTTTCACAATAAATTTTAACATATTGTTATTAGTTAATATTGGTGAGTAAAAAAATAATTTCAGTGGTGAGTTTAAATTACAACTAGTAATAAGTTTCCACATAAATTTTGTTGTGAAAGTATTGTGTAAAATGTTATGAACATAACACTTCTCATTAAAAAATATAGTTGTTAAAAAAAGAATAATGAATGAATGAAGAAATAATATTTAAATAAGATAGAGAATGTGATAGAAAATCTGTTGGAAAATGTATTTGAAAAAGTAGGTAGCTAAAAGATAAAAGTCACTGTTTATTCTCAAAATAGTACAAAAATTTGGAGAACCTGCTGGAGATGCTCTAAAGTTGCTACATATCAGTTAAACAAAGTGATAAATCTAAATTGTCAAGGGTGATCTTGAAGTCGTGGATTGAGGGTTCACAATATTGCAGTGGGTTGCTATCATAGACATTTATGGATCTTAGAACTCGGTTTGGTAACTATAATTAAATTTACGAATAATAGGGTTATATAGTCTCTAAACTTCAATTTGATAGTGAATTTTCTTCCTAGGGATTGTAGGTCAAATCTCACAAGGTTTTTACTATGAAACGGTTTATTTCATTGATTTTCCTGGATCATTATATTTTGTATCCATTTATATTTTCATTAATAGTTGAAGTAACCTATGGCTTGCATAATTGATCTAACTGAAAACTCAAGCTTAAAACTGGTTAATTATTACTGCTTTGACATGGGTCTAAAAGAAACACCTTGAACTATGTTTCATCTCATGCCAACCAGTATACTGAACAGACACACATTCAATGGCATGGAATAATTGGAGGCACTTATTTTCTGTTTCGTTTTATATGGATATCAGATATGAGATATGTTATGTTGTACGTTTATCTAAACTATTGATATTGCTTTAAAATTTATATATGTGTGTGAGCTGTGTCAGTTCTTGTATTGCTAGATTTCATTATATGAATATAGTCATATAGATATATTTCTATGTAATTTTACTGTTATTTACTCTTTGTCTTTCTTACTTCTTTATTCCTTTTTCCTGGGCCGTTTACATTGAAACTCATTTAAGTTTTAAACAATACAAGTTAATTTGTTGCTAAAGACTATGTGACTTACCGGGTTGATCATCCAGTGATCATGGCAAAAATGATAAATAGATGCTATTTTACAAGAGTACAAGAAATCGTGGAATTGATATTATATAGTTCATGAATACAAGAGATCAAATTATCATTCCCAGTATAATGAGATTTATTAAATTATTTAAACAAGTCACGTTTATTAATCTAGTAGCTAGATAAATAGGGCCAAGAGGCTAAAGAATTGTAATTTTGGTTTAGTCAAGTTTTGGGGGCATGTTATACTTCCTACAGGGACTTTGGTTTGGTCAATTATTTTGGTAAGCTAGCTTTTCTTTTTCTTTTTCTTTTTCTTTTTTTTTGTTGTTAAAGTATACTAGTTTGGTTTGAGCTTGTTTTTGTTTTTTGTTTTTTAATATTTATATGTTTATTTTGGTTTAGGAGTTGTTATACTAATAAAATAAATTGTTACAATAATTTCACAATTGTAGAGATGTCAGTTTCTTATAAGTTAAAATAAATTAATTATAGAATGAGACTGTGTCTAACCATAACTAAAAATAAAGATATTATAAAAATGTTGTGACATAGGTGTTAATTACTTATAAATCAAAATAAAATAAAATAAAATAAAATAAATATCATATCAGGATCCACTACAACTAAAATAAAGACATTGTATTGTAAAAATGTTGTGATATTTTGTTGTTATCAAACTATTTTTATAACTATTAAGGTGTAAGTTCCTTATAGGTCAAAATAAAATGATAAAGATATCATATTGGGATTCAACACAATTGAAAATAAAAATATTGTAAAAATGTTGTAAAATGTTGTTGTATTACTAGGTGGTAGCTTAGTTGTTTTGATTTAGTTAAATTTGGAGAGTTAAAATTCACTATTTCACGCATAGTTTTTTTAGGCTAGCTTTTCGTTCTTTTGTTTTTTTGGGTAAATTTCAAATTATACATTTGAAGTTTGGGGCGACTAGATTTTACACCATAAAATTTCTGAAACTTGATCTTACACCCTGAAATTTGGTTCCGTTAGCAATTCAAACCCTACGGTCAATTTCTGATGTTAAGTGACACATGCACATGCTGACGTGTTTTATTTTTGCCAAATCAGCCCCAAAACTATGTTGTTTCAATGAAAAATAAAAACATACCTAGTACTATGCAAATGGTACTGTTTTCCCTGCTAAAACACAAAAAATCCAATCCTAAAACCACATCGTTTTAGCCTAATTCTAAAATCTTAAATTAGTGAATCATCAACTATTCTCGTCCATCTGAGCAAGCCTCATTGTGAATCCATCCACTTGAAAGGTACCGACTCATTGTGAACCCATCATCCCAGTGGCAGTGACGGCGGCAACTTTTATGAACCCAGGCAGCGACGGTGGCTCTAGGCAACCTCGGCGGCCACGTTGATGGTAAAACCAGATAAACCCGATCATGAGCTCCTCTTCTCGTGTGATTGATTTGTTGATTGGGTTTGGTGGAGGGTTTTTGTATAAATGTTTAGGTGATTGATTTGTTGCTGGAACTATCTATATGTGTATGATTTAAACTCATTGTACAACTTGCTTCTTTATTGAAGCTATGTGTGTTTATGGTGAAGTTTGTCTTTCTTTGATTTTTGTTTTTTTTTTTTTTTTTTGGTTTCTGTATCACTTTGAAACTTGTTGATTGGGATTAGTTTTGTATTATTATGTTGTCAATGGATTATAATCTGGTTGTATTTTGTCTTGTTCTAGTTACTTTTATTGATCTTTATTTTTGTTGGGTCTGCTTGTTGGATGATGATTAGCTGTATGTACTGCCGAGTGTAAAATAATGTGTATTTTTAATTGGTAAACTGACTGAGTGCATGGTTGTGGTCCAAGTGAGCAGTACATGTGTTGTGCTTCATGTCTACATATATGTTTTGTTGCATTTATGTGTGTATTATATTCTAGTAATATATTAATTAAAGATTATATTTTAGTAATGCATTTATACGTGTGTGCAGGGCATTGAATATGGATCAACTATTTGATATGTGTATACATCATGGAGGGATATTCATTACGCATAATGATACACATGTTGAATATGTTAAAGGGACTGAATCAAGGGTCTTTGATGTTGATATTGACACTCTTGCTATTTTTGATATGCCTAAATATGCCAAAAATCTTAGTATTATGAATGTAGCAGAATTTTTTTACCAAATTCCTCAAATGGAACTTCATAATGGCTGATGTCCATTGAATAAAGATGGTGATGTTAGGGCCCTACGTGACTGGTTAGAATTTGCACCTGAAAAGTTAATACACATACGTGAAGCATGTTGAACAATTTGTTGAGGAACAAGTTAATGAGTATCAAGGTAATGAAGGTGATGATGAGCATGAGTGTTATAAAGAAGTTGATGAAGGGGTTGGATATTGACTTTAACAAATAGGTTTTAAAAAACTATCATTCCAAATAAATATTCATATATTGAATTTTTTCTCTAAGTTTAAGTACAATGTTTTATACTTCTTCAAATAGAAGTTCTGTGTTAATTTTCTCACTCAAGCTTCTCACTTAAGCCAGCACATGCCTTGCAACCAAACTAGTGATTATTAAAAATATCATATCACTTCAAAGTAAATGTTATGTTCCACTAAATTGATTGTTTAGAATGTCATATCACTTCAAAGCAAATGTTATATTCTACTAAATTGATTATTAAAAATGTCTTATCACCTCAAAGTAAATGTTATGTTGTACTAAATAAATTATTTAGTGGGACTATGTGTATGGTAGTGGGAGCCATGCCCCACAATTTTTTTTTTTTTTAAATTTGCTTCTATATTCTATTATATATAAAAGGATGGTTAAGGTGCTTGTATTTGGCAAAATGATTACAACAAGGATTAAATGGCACGAGTCATGTGTGTTGCATTTTGTTTTTGCTCTTTTTGAGGGTTGTCTTGTCATTTTGTTCACATTTTTTAACTTATCCATTGCACTTGCTTTGATAGACAAGGAAGTCAAAAGATAAGCATTGTGGTCTTTAATTACTCCTGTAGATATGAGGAGAGAGAATGGATAGAAGAGATGAGAGAAAAATACATAAAGAGGGAGAAAGTTTGGGAAGAAGAATAGTACGTATCAACTCATATTTCCAAGAAGTCCATTCAGTCACTCAGTCCCCATTTCAGCAACCTTTCTTAACTAGTCATCACTCTCAATTGTTTGGCTCTTGCCTTCAACTTCAAGCAACTCTGATTTATTTTGGCATTGATCATTTTTTTAATTATAAATTCCTTTCATGCATGTTCAATTATTGGTTGGATTAGTATAGATGGTACTACCATTGGGTTTTGTGGTTGATGGATTACCTCGTGAATTAGATTTATTGTTTGGAATTTTAGTTATTTAGTCCAAACAATATGTCCTTTCAACCTCATCTCTATAACCTCTCTAAGGTAAAAAGCCTGTGTCTCCTCTAGTGTACTGTGTTGGGTCTTTTTATTTTTATTTTTTTAATATCAGTTTATTTATTTCGTAAAAGGTAGTTATTTGGATAATCAGGAAATAATAATCACCCATAATGTTTATTATGTTGTAGTTTCTTCAATATTTGGATGCAATCAAGTAGGAGTAATTTCAAGTTATTAGGAAGCAAGTACCTTTGGATATTGTATATCAAATATTTAATGATTGTGCATTTTATATATTGGCTGTATAAGATTCCTTATTTAATTTGTTCAATGAATAAGGAACTTGAATGATTGCTGTGAAAGATATCTTTTTAGTGGTAGGTTTTGGTTTAGAGATTATAAAATCATAATTAACACTTTTTATGACTATGTTGTTAAACAAATTTTATATCTGACAGTATAATGAGTTATTGTGTAATGACAGTATATATGACAGAGGAATTTTGCATTTTGTACAAAGATGATTAACTTTAGAGATAAGGTCTACATTAGCTCTCAACTCAAGCAGCCTCACTTCCATTTTTGCTCAAAAATAACATTGGATCATTGATTTTTAGTTTATAGTATTTGATTAGTTGTTGACAAATTGAATATAGAGAAAAGGAAATGTTTGATATTTGTAACTTATTTGGAGCTTTTTTTTTCGTGATATAAAGTTTCATTGCTAACAAGATATTGTCGTATAGATTCTCAGTCTCTGTACTCTGTTGCTGTTGCTTTAGGCATTTTAAAGAAAACATCCAATGCTTTCTGAATTCCACAGTCCAGGTGATTCTTATTTCTGTTTTCCTTACATTGATTTTTTTTGGTTCTCTTTCAATATTTGTGGCATTATCAGTTTATGTATCTTTTGGTTGATTGCTTTCTGAACAACTTGTTGGGTATTGAAATATCTGTAGAGATTAACATTACTTTTTGGGCATTTATTCTTAGGGGTTAACATTCTCTGTACTCTATTGTTGGATATTGATATCAATCCATTTCCTTTATCCCTTTTTTTGCCTTGTTTCCCCACAGATCCCAAAATTCAATGAAATCCTATGCTTAAAAATTACCTTGGGCAGTTAATTTTCAAGCTCTTTGGTGGATTTTGATTTGTGAATGGTACGGTTTTGTGGTGATAGAAACTTTTTTTTTTTTTGAGAAACAAGGTGATAGAAACTTAATTAGAATGTGATAGAGAGGCTTTATAACTTTTTTTCAATCTATTTTGCATGGTGTATATTTGTTCATTTCATCATGCATTTCAATTTCTATGACTTTGAAGTTTAATCTTATTTTAATATTTGATCTAGTTTCAGGGTGAGATTGAGATTGAAGCTACAAGTTCAAAAGAAATATATTCTATATTCTTTAGGCCCTATTTTATTTTTGTAAGCTCGTTTTTCATAATGCTATGTGATATTACATGCTTTTTACTTAAGCACTTATATATTTTTGTTCAATTTACCTGACATTTATTTATGTTTTATTCATAATCTTATTCATGTTGCTAATCTTTTCTCTAGAATCTAATATGACTTTACTTTGCAGACCAACAAAAAGATTAGTAAAAACAAAGAGAACTGAGTCTACTCCTCTAGGCAGAGCTCAAATATTCCATTTATCGACACCACTCAAGTATCAATGATAGCATCTTTAGATACAATTAAGCTTAGAAGTCTTGTATTTGCTCACTATTATATGTTGTAGAAAGTGTAAATTTTTGGCTATCTTTGAAACATTGATCTCTCATGCACACCGAACTACCATTGTATATAAATTATTAGTGCTCATTCTAAATGATATAGAGAAATTAATTAAAATTAAAAAAATAATGTGAGAAAATCATAATATTATTTATTATTAATATTTTTTAATAGTAATTTACACGTAGCTGGTCCTGAAAGAAAAATATTTGGTCCCCCCAACTGTCCATGACTCACTCTCTCTCCCCTTCAAGTGCAACAAGTCAGCCAAAAAGATTTGTTGGCTATATCCACTTGTAGTCTTTGTACCATGTTATGTGGTGGTTGTAGCTTTTGTTGTATCACTACACTAGGTGGTAGCTTTGGCCGTTTTTGTTTTTGTTTTTCTTTTCTTCTGAAAGCTTGGCCGTTTTAATGTTTGGTCCCATGTCAGTTCTATTCCTAGTAGTGTCTTGTTAGTTTATTTGGCTGCGTTTGGGAATAGTTGAAAAGTTAACTTTTAGCTTATTTCGAGCTGCCAATGTGATAGAGCAAAACATTATTTGCTAGTGTAATTTGTGGGCTCACTTGCATTACCTTACCGCCGAAGTTGGTTATTATTATTATTTATTTATTTTTTCATGTTAACCGATACACATAGAATAATAGTTAACAATTTATTTAAAGAAAATTTTAATACTATTTTTATGAGAGATAAAAAAAATATCAAAACATTAATTATTTTTTTCTTTTATCATAATTCTTTTAAAAAATAAATTATTAACAATTACTCTAAGAATATCCCCTAACTAATACCCTCTTAACATCTTTCTTAATTTTATGGGGCAAGCACTATTTGTGAGTCCATCAGTCCCCTATACCTTTTTCTGGAATACTTTAATGCTTTAAGCCAAAAAGCTTTCCTCGTTTAGTCTAAAGTGAGCACTGAAAATGCCTTACAAACTATTGGTTTTTATCAGGAGAATGTGCAAAAAATGCGTTACTGGTGGGGCCTGATTTGACTCATAGGAAGATTCTCTCTGAATGTGTACCCTTTGTAATGACAGGAGGAGAGAGAAGACCATTTGTTTCACAATTGTAATATGGCTAGAGTAGCATCAGTATGTTGCATTAACATTGCGGGACACAGTACGTCAGACCAGGATCTATCATATGCTGGTTATTTTTATGGCTTGACTGACTAATGTGACCAAGAAGAGTACAAGATCTTCTCTAAGGTGCTGGTGGGCAATGTGGATCCGCAGAAATAAAGCAGTTAGAAGGAATTAGTGTTAATACTTTATCCATTAATTGCACATCCAAGTCTTAATCTATAGGCACAAAGAAACTGGGTTGGTAGGAAAGGACAGGGCGTGGCCCAAATCCAGATATAACCATATAATCAGCACACCCATATGAGTACCAATCATATCAAAAAAAAAAAAAAAAAAAAAAAAAAAAAAAAAAAAACTATGACCTTTTCTGATAGTTGCTAAACAATCTTACAAATAAAGATGTTCACCCAACCAATGATATTTGGTAGTTTGATTAGTGGATTGGATGTATGATGTATCATCAAAGAAACCTTTTGATATAACCAGTTCATCATGAAGCACTTGATTACTATAAAATCCCAACAAAGGTTTTCTCTTTTGATCACTTATAAGTAACGTAAAATTGTGTACCGTGACAGTGAAATTAAGGGTCAGAAAAGAATGCTATTTCTAACCATATATTCTTGTAAGAACTATAAAAGAAGTTCAGTCAGCTTTTCTGGAACTAGATAAGCCTTGCAGGTTTGCACTCTAAAATAAATATCGAGATACTTGTATATCCTGTCTCTTAGTTTCTGCAGCAACCAGAGATCATTCCTAGTGTGCTTTGTGAACATCTCAATAAACAGATATTTTTCTACAGCTCCAATCTTGGTAACATCAGTCACTTTCTTCCCCTTAAATTCTTTTTCACTTCCACTGTCGGTAGTCTCTCAATTGCTGCCTATTGCAGAACCAGTTCCTCATCCTACTCTATGATAGATTCTCCACCAGAATTGACGGTTGAAGCATATTTTTGAAATGGTCATTGGAAGCTTCTTCCAATTGTTGTTAGATCTATTTTTTGAATTGATATGCTATGTATTTATTCTTGGTCTTCACTGAGGTTGTCTATAACGAGTATCGTAGACAAGTATTTCTAATAACCCAAAAACAGAAAAGATACTGATTCTTTGATTTGACTAGCAACTTCCCAGATACTTCTTGATCCCAAGTTGTTAGGGAATGTAATGTAAAATAGTAGATGTTGGGATTTTATAATTGCAATAAGGGACAACTAACTTCTTGGAGAATTTTCAGTCTTGTTATCTGCTTTATGTCAAGGTAGTCACCTTCCGAGAGAAAGATTAAGAGATAAAGAAATGCACAAAAGCAACAATTTCATTATTATTCAAGGCGATACAAAGAGGAATGACATGGATCTATTTATAGATAACTAGCCATAATTTAATTGACATACAAGATTCAAGACTATTGGCTCACTAATCTCTCATATGTTCTTACTAATATCACGTGTATATAAGAAATACAATTGTGATAAATGTGATTAGTGTCCTAGACTACTAATCAACCCACTCTTGCTTATCCAACTGTAACTAACTTTCCTAATCTAATTCCACTGTTGGGATCTCATCCATTTTAGCAGTCTGTCTATGCTTTGTAATGACTAGCTGACAGTACGAACATTTGTTTTAGCATTTTAATGTGGCTAGAGCAGTGCGGTTTGATGGGGTATCAAAATTGAGGACAGAGTACATCATACCAGGATCTATCAAAAGCTGGTTATTTTTATGGCTTGAAAGTAACTAATTGGAGAGGGAAATGCAAGGGACACCAATTTTGACACAATTTTGTACTACAACTCGCTACATGATGAGTTGTGATTAGTAAGGGTGTGTCTTCACATGATCCACTGACACACTTTTATTAATCATAACTCGCCATGTGGCGAGTGGTGGCACAAAATTGTGTCAAAATTAGTGTCCCTAGTATTTCGCAATTTTAGAACAAGAGTAGATAACCATCTCTAAGGTGCTGGTCACTAGCTTGTGAGCAATTTAGATTGGCAGAAATAAAGAATTTTGAAGGCACTGTTGTTAACGCTTTATCCATTTATAATTTTGCGTCCAAGTCTGAATCTATATTTAGGCACAATTCACGGTCCACGAAGAAGCTAGGTTGGAAGGAAAGGAGTACAGTGAGTAGCCAACAGCGATGCAAATCCAATTATGAACATATTAAGCAGCAGACCCATATGTGTACCAATCATATCAAGCACAAACGAAACCAAACCATATTCTTCAATCATTGCAATACGTAAATACAGTACATATATAACTGAACAGGAACAATACACAGTACAGAATAATATACACCTGTAGAAGTTGCAACCATATTAGTCTTAGGTATTTAAACTAAATTAGATCAGAGCATGGAAGTAGTATAACGTACAAGAAATGCATAATTATGAGTCACACCAGTTAGTCCATATATTCAGAGGGACTGAAGTTCTACAGTACCCAGCTGGCTCCTGGCGCTGTTGCGTCCACACTTGGATATCTTAACAATGAGAGCCACAAGTAGGATCAAGAGGACTACTATCGCTGTAGCGACTCTGATGTGCATCAGAAACCATTCTTCGCTGTTACCAACAAAAACAACAACAAAAATTGGTATAAAAAATTGGGAAACGTTAATAAAAACAAACTTTGAGGTATATTATTACGTGTTCCGAGTCGGACTCCTAGGAGGCGGAGGAGCAAGAGTGAAGTAATGTGGAGTGGGAGGAGCTAGAGGCAGAGAGTTTGAAGTTGGGCTGGGAGGCTGGAACCCTGCCATTGATGCTTCCTTCAATTGGAGAAAAGGAAATATGAGATTTAGGGTTTTGTGGGTATACGTACTGGTGATGGAACGTCATTTGTCGGGTTTACTTAAAGTCGTTCACTTTTGGTTTCTATTAACTATATAAAAAGCGGCCATGCCGCTAGAGGCTATATTATGTGCATTTTGGTTTCATGAGGTAGCTTTTTTTTTTTTTCCTATGTTTTCAATAGTAATTATAGTACTAAGCGACATTGTAGTTATAGTAACTACAGTTTTTTTTTTTCTTTAGTATTCCGCGTGTACTTTTTTTTTCTTTTATATATATTATTATTCTGACATAACAAATTTCACAATATTTTCACAATTATTGATGTGTCAATTTCATATAAGTCAAAATAAAATAATAAAATATGAAACTGTGACTAACCACAACTGCGCATACAATGTACATTTGGTTTAGTGAGCCACTATCTTTTTTTTCCCCAAGTTTTGAACAATAGCTACAGTACCAAGCAGTGAGGTGTGTTACGGTCTCCTGTGTGTGTGAGTGAGTGAGACTAACACTTCCTCATCAAGCCTCACATGTGTGTGTGAGAGGCTGGATTCGACAAGCTTGGGAATCGATTTAGGGCTTTTTGGCTAAGGAGTGAGGATATTATTTTGTCGTGGGTTTAATTAGAGCCGGGTTAAGTAAGTTTTATCAGGGTTGGGTTAAGTTTACACGGTTTTGGTCATGGGGTATTTTTGGTTTTTTTTTTTTTTTTGGTATTTTAAACTTGGGTCCGGTTAATGTATTCTCTAAAGACATATATTAATTACCCATTTTAGGAATCTTTCTATTGGAAATTAAAAGAGCTGTCAAACTTTCAATTTCTCATAAAAAGTTTTTTAAAATGGTTTATTAAAGTATGCCCTTAAGGCATACGTTAGCAAAAATCTTATACATGTTCTATGTTACAAAAATGGGTATTTACTAAATTTACCACTTATTTTGGTCTAATATGTCTGAGTTCCTAAGAACCTTGGCCACAAGTATTTATGAACTCTTTTAAGTTCATTCTGATTTAGCTCTCCCTCTCTCTCTCTCTCTCTCGCTTGGACCCCACACCCACTTAAGTCAATTGTTGTAATTTTCTAAGTCAAATCTTCCAAGGGTTTTGCTAGAAAAATAGTACCCACCTGTCAGTGCAAAATTCATTTTTACAACATTCATTTGTCCCTCATGTGTTTACTCTTTTCTGCTTTTGTGTTTTAATTCTTCCAGTTTCAAACACGTGGCCTCTAGAAAAGTTAATCCTCGTAAATCTACTCGTGCTGCTTCCCTTGTTCCTCTCTTTGTTGATTGTGGTCATTCACTTTTTCAAACTGTTAAGCAATTGAAAATTATCAAGATGATCAATGTCTTAGGAAGATTTGGGGTGAACAGGAAATATGAGTTGATGAGTTGGTGATGTTATTGCTTCTTTGGGCTCTTCTATTGTCTAGTCCATATTGGAAAGAGTGCTTAATCTTCAAGCTACTCAAGGGGAGATGCTGCAGTCCTTTTTGTCTTCTCAAGCTACACAAGTTCAGTTGTTGGAAACACTTGTGGGAGATGTGGCTGCTTTGCAGGTTTATAAACGCCACTATGGACCCAGCAAAATAATAATAATAATTTGAGGGACATATAGCAATGTTTTAGAAACGTCACTATAGGTCTTGGTCTTACAAAGGCCTATAGTGACGTTTATAAAACGCTGCTATAGCCCAAAAAAAAAAAAACAGCCATGCTTTCCCGAGTCTTTTGGCTGAATATTACAAAAAATAAAGTTTATTTGTGATATGTGTACTGTTCAACTTTTTTGAAAAAATAAGGAGAGAAGCAAATTTTGGTAATGGTGTTTCAAAAATTTTAAGAAAAAATATGAGAGAGAAGAGAGAGAAAAAATGAATTTCCGTGATGTAGTTACCAAAATTCCTGCCCAAGTTGTGTGTTGCCCAAAATAGAGGAGTGCCCGAAATAGAAGAAGTGCCCAAAAAGGAGAGAAAAAAAATAGGAAGTGTGGCAATGTAGTTGCCGAAATTGTTGTGGAGAAAAGAGAGAAAAAAAAAATTAAAGCAATGGAGATGCCAAAATTGTAGGAGAGAGGGTAAAAGAAAAATGACAAAGTTTAACTACAAAATTGATTGTAATCTTAGGTTACAAACTTACTCAATATCTTTTTATTGGAGATGAATTTTGACAAATCTACCATTGGATTACATCTTCTTCTTATATCCTCTATGCTTGCAAAATTTCGAAAAAATTAAATATCAATAGCTATGTCATCAATGAATTGTTTAAATTGCAAGTTTTTATAGTTTAAAATTATGCATAAAATATTAACTTATAAATAATATCCAATTGACACAAAATTTGACATACGTATTAAAAGAGTAAAGAACATGCAATTCAAAGGTTAGCTTTTCAAAATATATAGTAATATTTATTTTATTGAGTAAAATTATAGCCTAAATTACAACTAATTTTGTAACTAAATTTTGTCCCAAAAAAAAAATTGCCTAATAATTGAATCCAATTTTTATCTACCAAAAAAAAAATCCCATGATTAGCACAAAATATCTAAGAGCTTATTGCCTTCCTAAGAGAATTACCATCAGGTGTGCCAAATATATTTGGCATTTGACACACCAAACACCAATATTCATGATTCATGAAATGTTCCAAATCTCAAATTTTTTTGCAAAATGCTATAGTGCGGTTTCCTTTATGAAACCTAAATAAAACCACACTATAGCATGTTGCATAAATTTTTTATCATTTCTTTCATACCTGATGGGAGTATCTCTCATTTCTTCTCTCTCTCTCTCTCTCTCTCTCTCTCTCTCTCTCAAGATCTTTGTTCACTGTTCTTTCTCGCCAATCTGAAGCTCAGCTCGTCGATTTAAGCTTGCCGATCTTTGCTCGTCGATCTGAAGCAGAGCTCGCCGATCTTTGCTTGCCAATTTGAAGCTTTGCTCGTCTATCTGAAGCTCGCCGATCTTTGCTTGCCAATATGAAGCTACGTCGTCCTCCACAGCTCTCGTCACCTTATTCTCCACAACTTGCTATCGATCTCACCGTTGATGGTTGGTTGAGTTTGGTCATTGATTGATCTGTTGAGTTGGGGTTTTGTTGAAGATTTTGAATTTTTTTTTTTCAGGTTTTTGGATTTGGAATTTGTTGGAGGATCCGATGATTGTGGTTGTAGTTTGCGGCGGTGGTTGTTGGTTCTTGATTAGTGACGATTGCCACTAGGCTGTGTGTTTGTATATTGCCTGGGTTTTGAGTAAATATATTATTTAATGTGTCTATATATTATTTTAATGTTTAGAATCAAAGAATAGAACATGTGATGAATGGTATATTGTAAAATAATGTGGTAAAATAATAAAGTAGGTTTTTTTATGTATTAAAATGACATAATTTTGCAACGCTTGATGGAAATGCTCTAATAAGATTAGAAGTCAAATATTAATGGCATAATTGGATCCACTATTTATCTACTAAAACAAATAAAAAAGAATCCAATCATTAGCACAAAAGCACAAAATCCCACTTTCCCATACTTCCCACCTACCCCCATTCAAAGTATTGAATAATAATATTTTAAAAATATTGAAAATTAGTGGTTAGATTCAAAATAATTAAACTAGTGCTTCCTAAAAAAACAAAAAATCAAAATAAGTGGCGAGTACCTTTTCCCATTCCCAAGTCCAACCCACCTGACCACCCTGCTCATAATTGTCAGTATCATACAATACGCGATACGTATCGTATCATGTGGAAAAAGTTCTATACTGTATTGTCGTATCGTAAATGCTCATGAATCATACGATACAGTGTGCGTATCATATGAATCGTATCGTATAGTAAAATCGTACGTATCGTACGATACATAGAAAAATGCTTTAAAATGAGATTTTTTGTTAAAATTTGTACTTTTATTGAATCTAACAAGTTGTTAGACTTGTTTTTAGCAAAAAAATTATTAGTTTACTTAATTTAGCCTACTAAAATAACATATTCATAAGTTTTTTTCCCGTCTTTCCTACAATTGAACTACACAGTATACACTTATCTTTCACTTTAATATTTATTTAAAATTTTTTTTTTTATTGTTATTGTTATAAGTCCAAGAAACTAGAATGCCAAAAAAAAATTATAAAAACATTATTAAAATAAAAAGAACAAGAAGAGATAGTAAATGTTAATGACGAATAACGATGAAGAAAATTTTAATGAAGAAATAAATTTGCAAAATTATATACATGATGATAGCGTTGACTTAGATGTGTTTGATTAGGCAATTTGATGAATATGATGAAAATAAATTATTATTTTTGGTTCATTTGTAATATATTATCACTTTTGAATTTAAGTAATTTGAATGTGTATGTTATAAACACAAGCTAGTTTGATTTATTTAGTTAGCTTGTTAAATATTATTGCATAAGTGATGAAAAAATTAGTCATTAGTTGAATACATTCAAAATTTATAATGAATATACCCTTTATATATGTGTGTTTATAATTTTTTATAAATTTTATTAAGTGTTTGTGTATCTTACGATACACGATATACGATATGATATGATACACGATACGAAAAAATTAAAAATTAATTCACAATACGATTCACGTTTTGACAACTATAACCCTGCTTGTAATTGGGAAAGTAAGCTTCATCTTCTCTGGTTCTTCTCTTAATTTGTTCCCTCACAGTGCAGATATTCTCTTCCTCTCTTCATCATTTTCTCATTTCCTTTGTCATTTTTTTTTCTCACTTCAGATTCACGGATCCACACAATTTCGAACCGTGTTGCTCTGTTTGGGTGTGTTCCTATGAGATTTAGGTGGTGGTTGGCTGGCTATCGCTTGTAGTTGGTGGTGATTTTTTTTTTTTTTTAATAAAATTTTTCAAATAAAAGGTAGGAGCTTTTTGTGGTGATTTTGGTGTCTCAGGCGGTGGTTTCTGACGGAAGTGGTGGAGAGTTGTAGGGGTGATTGACGGTGGTGGTGGGATGTGAGGGTGATGGACAGTGGTACTTGGACTAATTTGGATTTTTTTTAATTAATTTTTTAATATAGTTCAGTGATTGATTTTTTTGGGTTGTTCATCATTTGTGTTTGATGTTTCTGGGTGGTTTATCGTGTTTGTGTTTTATTTTTCTAGTTCTTCAAATTTTTATCTATTTAGATCTGTTGTTTTATTTTTATTCTTTTCTGTTTCTGGACTTTTTAAAATTTTGGAGAATTTAATTTTATGTTTCATAAATTTTAAAATTTATTTAATTTTTTTTATCTCTATATATTAAGACAATTTAGAAAGTTAGTTATAGAGTGTCCGAGGACCGAGAAGGATTGAATGCAAAGTATCACACATGATCCCACCCATAAAAGCGTATCCAACCCAAGAACTTCATCTACCCGAAAAGGGATGGAGATGTGAGGTAGCATTCTATGAGAACCTGATTGAAAGGGATAGAACTTGGAGAAGGGGTCAGGACGGGGGGAGGAAGCTTCTTGAAAGGGTATACCTTCCCCCTCCGCATTGAATGCTCTGCAACAACCTTATCAGCTGCATTAATGAGGAAATGACCCATGAACAGTAGTTTCACAGCTATCAACCCCTTCTACCACCTTTAGCAGCACTCTGATGGGACAAGTATCCTGAGAAAAGCCCTGAGACAAACAAGTGGAGGGCTAGCATTGCCTGGTGTAAAACTTGTATCAGCCATATATAAGAACTCCACCTCAAAACTGACCGAGGAGAGCTTTATTCTCAATAACTATGTGATTTGTTTTCCTTTGTTTGGGCTCCTCGACCTTAGTCCTGAACTTAACTCAAAACTATATTAGGACTATCTTCCCACCCTCTATGTAATAATCTTCTATTGTTTGGGCTTAGTTTAAAGCACAAGGTACTACTGTTCTAAGTGAGTTTGGGCCATCAAATTCTTAGTTCCTACATTAGTTATTGCATTTTTCACTTTCAAAAATACTCCTTAATTTAATTAATTTATCCTTATTCTTGAAAATAAGAAATAAGGTTAAAACTGTAAATAGATAAAAATTAAAAGAAAAAAACTTACTAGTTATTAACTCTCTACTAGATAGTCAACTCCCACTAGATAGTCAGCGTTAAAAATATAAAAAATAAAAAAATAAAAAAAAAAACTACACTACCAAAAAATAGGGAAAATTATCCCACGTTAGAAAAAAGAAAAGAAAAATGTCAAGCTAAACTATCCCACATTTCTTTTTTAAACTATTATATTATCAATTTGGATTTGGATAAACACGCTAAAACTTCTAACTTTCTATTTATTGTACTGTACATGACTACATTTAGTAGTTTCTCACACATAAATAACTTTTTCTTTTCTCAGCTTCCCACACGTAAACAACTTTTACTTTTCTCTTTTTCCCAATTCTCACGGCAACTTTTCTTACACCACCTACATAGCTACCTTCTCAAAAAAAAAAAAAAAAACTACATAGCTAAACTCTTATATTAAAATAATGAGTCCCACTCTAGTAATGATAAAAATAAAATAACTAGTAAAATAACTTACTTCTCTACTTGGAATGACATAATGCATCTAATACAGTTACTATGAATGATTGAGGATTAAAATTGTGAAATGCAATTTTAAATAAAAAAATTAAAGTTAAAATGCAAAATTGGTATAAAAAAAATGTTATAAAAGGGAAAGAGGTTAATTGCACCTAACACTGGATCATAATCTTCTCTATTGCTACTTTTAAGCACCTATCATCAAAATATATATATATATATATATATTTCTTTTGGTATTATCCTCTTTCAGTTTGAAACCTAGAGTTTCTATTAATCTTATAAACCCGTACAAGCCATTGAGTCACCTGTAAATATTCACAAGTATATTGTCATATTTTTAATACTTGTACATTAATTTTTTTTTTTTTTTTTTGAAGATTCAAATTATGTGTTTGATGTTGCCCCCCAACCTAAATTCCTGACTCCGCCACTGTCTATATTTACGGTACAATAATGGCGTTTTGTGGTGCCACTATAACCCAAAGAGACCTATAGTGGCATTTTTAGGACTTATAGTGGCATTTTTTTTTTGGCGCCACTATACCCCTTATTTTTTGTAGTGCATGCTTTATAGTCTATATTCATTTTATCTTTATTTTATAGAATTGTGAAACATTTTGTTTATTTATTTTTCTTTCCAAACGTACCTTGATGTTCTTTTTAAGTGTTTCAAGAAGGACAAGTAAATTCTAATCAAGATTGACTGTCTATTCTTGAACTTCTAGGATAATTATTTTGGTAAGCTAGCTTTTTTTTCTTTCTTTCTTTTTTTCATGTACGCTAGTTTAGTTTGAGTTTTTTTTTTTTTTTTTAAATATTTAAATGCTTATTTTGGTTTAAGAGCTGTTATACTAATAAAATAAATTGTTTCAATATTTTCACAATTGTAAAAATCTCAATTTCTTATAGATCAAAATAAATTAATTATAAAATGAGACTGTGTCCAACTACAACTGCAAATAAAAATATTGTGAAAATGTTGCAACATAGGTGTTAATTCCTTATAGAACAAAATAAATATCATATCAGGATCCACTACAACTATAAATAAAGGCATTGTATTGTAAAAATGTTGTGACATTTTGTTGTTATCAAACCATTTTCATAACTTTTAAGGTGTAAGTTTCTTATAGGTCAAAATAAAATAATAAAATATCAGATCGAGATCCAACACAATTGAAAATAAAGATATTGTGAAAATGTTATAACATGTTATTGTATTACTAGGTGGTCACTTGGTTGTTTTGATTTAGTTAAATTTGGAGAGTCAAAATTCACTATTTCACGCACAGTTTTCTTAGGCTAGCTTTTTCTTCTTCTTCTTCTTCTTCTTCTTCTTCTTCTTCTTCTTCTCTTTTTTTTTTTTTTTTTTTTTTTTAATGCAAGGTAAAAAAAAAAAAAAATTTATGCCCCAGAAAAGGGCCCCTTTATGTTTGGGGTAGCTTCATTCTCCCTAATTTTTAGAACTAAGCAAATATCCCCTACAATTACTCTCTCAATTAAACCATAACGAGGTCTTATAATTCCTAAAATATTCTATTGTGTAATATTTAAAATACCCCCACTAAATTTTAATATTACAAAAATTTTCTTCATGTATTTTGAGTTTTATGTGGTAGTTGTACTTAGAAAGTTGGAATGGTGATAATAGGTATTTTATTTGTCACCTAGAGAATGTTGATTTGCTAGGTTTAAATCTTCTAGACTTGTAATTTAATCTAATGGAAACTTCAATGACACATTCCTTTTGTTATTTTTTTTTTCTTACTTAAAAGGGTGTTTATTAAAAATTAAGCTAAACATCGTAGCTAAAATCATAAAATGTAAAATGATAAAAAAAAAAAAAAGAAAAAAAAAGAAGGAAGTATCAATAGAAAAATCTTCATTGTGGATAATTATAGGTTTTTTTTATGAGAACTTCAATTATAGCATATGACATCATTCATTGCAAAATTTAAATATTCTAATAATGTCTTAGCAAAATTCAATTGCTTATTATTGGAATACAGTGATATTTGTTATCATTTTAAAAAAAAAAATTTAATTATTTAATATTGTCTTTAGCAAATAAGTTTTAAAAAGTTAACATGCCAAATAAATATTCATATATTAAATTGTTGCTCTAAATTTAAGTACAATGTTTTATACTTCTTCCAATAGAAGTTCTGTGTTACTTTTCTCACTCAAGCTTCTCACTCAAACCAGCACATGCTTTGCAACCAAACTAGTGATTATTAAAAGAGTCATATCACTTCAAACTTATGTTCTACTAAATGTCATATCACTTCAAAGCAAACGTTATCTTGTATAAAATAAATTATTTAGTGGGACTATGTATGACTAATTACCCAACATGATAATAATATTATATACTCTTTCAACAAACTGACCCAAGAACTTCTTGATGATAACAGCGAAGCACTGATAACAGCAAAGCACTGTAGTTCTCTCCAACTTGTCCTTACACGCTAAAGTTGATCCAATATTTTATTCTTAAAAGGATTAATTTTGAATGTTTGATCTTGAAGTTCAGCAGAAAACTTGTTAGTCCCCACCATAAATCTCTTATCTTACCAAGTGATATCGTTGTGCCACCTGAATTGAACCCAACAATCATAATCATAGTTGGTTTTATGATGGTATAACAAAAACTTAACCAACCGAAAGTCCAACATGAGAACAATATCAAATTTTTAAAAATATTGTAAAAAAACCAATGATTTAAAACACTCACACATGAACCCAATCAAAAGTTGTTCTTTTTACCCCTCTTTGTTAAAAAATTCCACCAAACTCTTTCTCAATGCGTCCTAAAATCAATATCAACAAATTAAGCCACGACTCAACTCAAGTTAATAAAATCAACATCATTTTACTCGGATAACACTAACAATACACGGTAATAATTCCAAAAAGCTATTTACAGAACCTACACATTAGATTGAGATCCTTTAGCTGGCTGTCATACCAAAGAAAAGAATGAAAGCCGCACAAAAAATTTTGTTGGTTTTTTTTTTTTTTGGAGAAAAAAAAAAATTGTTGGTTATATCTGCTTGTAGTCTTTGTACCATGTTAATGTGGTGGTTGTAGCTTTTGTTGTAGGGAAATGCTGACGTTAGCACCCTTTGTTGTATCACTACACTAGGTGGTAGCTTGGCTGTTTTGCGTTTTTCTTTTCCTTTTTTTTTTTCCTGAAAGATATGCTGTTTTAATGTTTAGTCCCATGTCAGTTCTATTCTTAGATCTTAGTAGTGTCCTGTTAGTTTATTTGTGTACTTAGCTGCGTTTGGGAATATTTGAAAAGTTAACTTTTAGCTGATTTCAAGTTGCCAATGTGATAGAGTTGATTATTTACGGACCCGCATGTTAGTCGTTTCAACTTTCAAGAGCAAAACATTATTTGCCCGTGTAATTTGTGGGCCTACTTTTTACTTCACATTATTTACCTTACAGCCTAAGTTGGTTTACTTTTTCTGCTATACTTTAATGCTTTCATCAAAAATGCCTTTATCGTGTAGTCTAATGTGAACTCTGAAAATACTTTTTGGATTAGGATCCGGTGCAGTACCCAGCATATTACACCGGATGTAATTCATCCAAATCTTTCTTATATATATATATATATATATATATATATATATATTTTTTTTTTTCATTTTTCATAATCTAATTCCACCCTCGGGATCTCATCCATTTTAACAGTTCTGTGTATGCTTTGTAATGACTAGCTGACAGTACGAACATTTGTTTTAGCATTGTAATGTGGCTAGAGCAGTGCGGTTTGATGGGCATCAACATTGAGGACAGAGTACATCATACCAGGATCTATCAAAAGCTGGTTATTTTTATGGCTTGAAAGAAACTAATTTGACAAGAAGAGTAGATAACCATCTCTAAGGTGCTGTTCACTAGCTTGTGGGCAATCTAGATTGGCAGAAATAAAGGATTTTGAAGGCACTGGTGTTAACGCTTTGTCCATTTATAATTTTGTGCCCAAGTCTGAATCTATGTTTAGGCACAATTCACAAATCACGAAGAAGCTAGGTTGGAAGGAAAGGAGTACAGTGAGTAGCCAAAAGCGATGCAAATCCAATTATGAACATATTAAGCAGCAGACCCATATGTGTACCAATCATATCTAGCACAAACGAAACCACACCATATTCTTCAATCATTACAATACGTAAATAAAGTACATAACTGAACAAGAACAGTACAGTACAGAATAATATACACCTTATAGAAGTTGCAGCCATATTAGGCTCAGGTTTTTAAACAAACCTAACTAAATTAGATCAGAGCATGGAACCTACAAGAAATGCATAATTAAGAATCGCACCAGAGCTCAACATGGAACGCCGCTAAGCCAAAGCCTCAGTCAGTTCATATATTCAGAGGTAGACTGAATTTCGATATCGCTTTGGCTTCTGCTATTCCGTCCACACTTGCATAGCTTAACAAAGAGAGCAACAAAGAGGATCATGAGGACTACTATCGCTGTAGCGAATCTGATGTGCAATAGCAACCATTCTTCACTGTTACCAACAACAAAAATTGGTATATAAAATTGGGAAACGTTAATAAAAAGAAAATTTGAGGTAATTATTATTACCTGTTCCGAGTCGGATCGAAAAGTACTGTGGAGTGGAAGGAGGCAGAGGGAGTTTGAAATTGGGCTGGGAGACTGGAACCCTGCCATTGATGTGCTTCCTTCAATTGGAGAAAAGGGAATATGAGATTTAGGGTTTTGGGGGAAAACGAACTGGTGATGGGACGTCATTTGTCGGGTGTACGAAAAGTGGTTCACTTTTGGTTTATTAGTTTATGCTTTAACTAATAAGATTACGAGCGTGAGAAGAAATCCAAAAAGATAAAAAAGTGTCTCAGCAAGCCTCACATGTGTGCGTCTTTGAGTGAGTGTTACATAAGTCAAAAAGGAGATCAAAGTACTCATGGGTCTTGGCAACTAGGGCCGGTTACGTGTATTTTATATCCGTAAAGCAACACCCATATCGCTATCAATAAAAAAAGTGAAGTTATAGCTAATAAAAAAACAAACAAACAAAATCTAATAAAGAATTGTAGACAGGACCATGTATATTATAATTTTACATGGAGATTTTTAAAAAGAAAAAAAAAATGGAGAGAGAGAGTAAGAAGAGAGGCCTGAAAAAGGGAGATGAGTGAAATAATAGACGGGTATTTATAGATGGAATTTGTGTGTGTGTGTGTGTGTGTGTGTGTGTGTGTGTGTGTGTGTGTGGAAAGTGATGATAACATTACAAGGATTGTGATTGGGTAAAAAATACTTTCCAACTATGTATGTGACAAGTGGTTCCATGGTTATACTAAAGATTTTTGGATCTTATCTTGGATGATGATGATTGATATAGAATTTTCAATTTTCTGGTACATTGGATGAGGGACTCATGCTGTAATATAAACACTTTATACTCATAAGTAATGAGTAATAAGGGTTTCAAAAATAAGTGTTTTTTTTTTTCCTTTTAATGGAAGAATTGAATGTCCATTACAAGGATAATTTTGAATGTCCATTCAAAAATAAGTGTTTTTCCATTCAATACAGTTTGAGGTCTAAAACAATAATTTTGAATGATCCTTTTTATATTTGAAGATCACTTAAATAGTATTTAGTTAATGTTATATATTTTAATTTTATATATAATACTTACAATTCGTACTTTTTAATATGGTTAATTTACTTAATGGTAAAAATTCTGTTAATTCATAATTTTTTTGAGAAATGCTAAAGTTCATTACAAAATTAATGTAGTAATGAATATGATTGGTATCATTTCAACAAAATGAATAACAGTCAAAATAATGAATATGAACCGTGTAAAAGCTTAAAGCTAAGCTAAACAAGAGTGACTAAATAACTCAATTTTATCAGGAAAGAAGTTGGTTTCTTTCTTTGTCTCCCCCACTACCAAGGGTAAAACAAACACAAAATAAAGCTAGCTTTCACCTATAAAAACAAGGGGAGAGAGAGAGAGAGAGAGTTTTAACACAAATCTGAAGCAAAGCCAAACCTGAAAGAAACAGAGAAGAAGGTCCAACGCAGCTACAAAAAAATAAATAAATAAAAATAAAATAAAAAATAATTTTTATGCTTTAAATGGAGAGTGGAAAATTTTCTAGCATTAAGTACCCAAAAAATGAGGTTTGAGATTTTTTTTTTTATTTGCTAATTTTAATTTTGTTTTGTTGAGAAAGAAAGAGGGAATAAGTGATTTTCTAGCTTCTGTGTGTATAAGACTAAGTTCTACACTCTAAAACTCCCACAGAGAGAAAACCAATTGTTAGTTAATTATAAATTAGATGAAGAAAAAAATAATTCCTCGTTCTTTTTTTTTTTTTTATAGGAGTGACTTATGTCACCAGTCAACAAATAAAAACATTTATTAGGGGTACTATTCACATTCATTGTCAAATTATTTATTAGGTGGTTGATAAAAATTGTAGTAATTTTATCATTTTCATTTTTAAAAAAAATTATTTTTTATCTATTAATTAGTAGAGCTGGCCCTGTGTATAGGCAAATCACCGATCTTAAGCACACCATGTAAGCAAGCCTTAAATCACGATTTCCAAAACTACGGGCGAGAGAGTAGTGTATTGTACAAAGATCTGGAATTTTCCAAACCTTCTTTAAGCATCAACTAGAGACTTATGTTCATACAAAAGATCCAGAGATCAAAGTGAAGTTGCTGCATCTAATTTACAATCAAGTTACTAGTACAAATTTTTAACAAATTTTTCAAAGTCACAAGTGGGGAGTTCGTGTGCAAGTATGGAATAGAAGAGTTCATGTATCTCAGAGTTACGCGTGGTCATAATTTGTAAGTTTTACATGAAGTAGTATTAGATTTAAGGTTAAAATTTTTGTACAAACTTCTATTTTATTATAATGGATTTGTTACCTTGAAGATTGACAGTTAATTCCCCTCAAGTTTTTATTGTGAAATGGATCATTGCATCTATTTTCCTAGGTCATTATTGTCACGCACCAAATCCAAAAGGGTCCAAAGCATGGGAAAGACATCTCAAAAGTACTTCTAGATTTTTCCTCGAAATTGTACATAGTAAACTTATATCTCTTTCCATTATGCACCTTATCCATATCAAATAAGAGCCACTACCTTGCAACAATTTCATTCTCTTTACTAGAGTTGGTTGAAGTTTCAACTAGCCGAGTGGGCCTCTGAATGGCCTATTCAACTTCAACTCCTAACCTTTCTGAATCAATAAGGATTTTCCTCTAAGTGGTATCCAAAGCAGCTGAAAAAAAAAAAAAAAAAAAAAAAAAAAAAAAAAAAAAAAAAAAAAAAAAAAAAAAAAAAACCCTAGAGACTTTCTACTAAGTGCACCAATAATGATGTAGCCTTGCGGAGATGATAGTTAATAATGTAATCATAGTGCTTAAACAATTCAAATCATTTCATCGTCTCATGTATTAGCTCATTCTGGTCAAATAATTACTCTAAACTTTTATGATCCATACAAATATCATATCTCTCATACAAATCATGTCACGCCCCAAACCCGATACTTGGATTTGTGACCGTGACCGGCATGCTAATATCAAGCTTAAACCTGATATTAAGAACCAACTTAACTTTTTCAAAACTTTCAGAAAAGCTTTTACAAAAGCTTCCCTCTTTATTTTCATTCTTATTTCTTTACTTAAATTATATAACTTTTCATTATGACATTCAGAGCATCTACACTGTACTCAAAGAATAACATAATCCACCAATTACTCAAAATTTAAATTCCACATAATACATCTCTTAATGCTTTAAGGTATACACTTTCATTAGATCCTAAAATACACAATGCTACAAATCTAAACATCTTATTACTAATTTAGGATCTATACATATAAAACTAAAACCAGCTCCTTCTAAAACTCGACTAAAGCTCCCTCTGTTGCAAAATAAAACCTGTTGACTAAAAGAGTGGAAGGGGTGAGCTACACAGCTCAGTAAAGGTAAGATATATGAGAATTTAATAAGGATGCATGTAAATCAGATCATTTCATTCTATGAATATTCGAATAGGAGAACAACCTTTCATGCATAGTATTTTATACTATTCATATTAATAACTTATACGCTCTTCATAGGAAAATAATTGTTCTCCATTTTCTTATCAGAATAATTCTACAAAATATTTCAGGTTGTATCCCTTTCATTTCTTACAAAGTCACCATATATATTTTCATTACAAAATAATTATTTTAACTTAAATCATATAATCGGTAACTTTGCCTTAAACTAGAAACGTCTTAAAGAATAATAAAACTTCCTTCATAACTTGTTCTCGTAAAATATTATAACCTTCATAATCATAAAACTTAACGTTTCATAAAGAAAAACAGATATCTGATAACTTCATAACATAAACTTGTACTTTCCTCAGTAGCTTTATCTTTAAAACACGACAGAACTTCAGAAACTTTTAGCTTTAATGAACAGCTTTTCTTTTCATCATAAACTTCTTCTTACCATGAGAGCTTTTACTTTTCACAATGCATTTAAAAAAATTAATTCTCTCATGATTAATAACATTACATAGCTGTTCATAACATATTGGTTAGTCCATATCTGATAAATCTGTACAGGGAAGGCCTCATCACATTTGGGTGCCCTTGTGTGTATGATATTGTCCCCTTTAGGAGGCCTGATGGCACATTCCCTCCAGGTTTTGTTCCTCCCCACCATCCATACACATTGGGGAGAAGGCCTTATTCAGATTAGAGTTACGGGCAACCCCATTTCCTCTACTTTAAATGGCCTAGAGTTATGGGTAGCCCCATTTTCTCTACTTTAAATGGTCAAACAGATAACATTTTTCCATGGAAAGCTAGTAATTAACCCCTACTAGCCGAGTTCAGATCACCAGAGGACATAACCCGAAAACATTTCATACATTACATCATACTGAAATTTCTTATTTTACATAACATTTCATAATAATAGCATTTCCATTCTTTTCTTTAAACATCATGTTCCTGGAATCAGTGATAGCATCAATATGCTTAAATCATATACATAAGTTTTTGAAAGTTCACGAACATATCTTTGTCTGATAATGCGTACATGCCATATCTCTAATCAAAAACATTTTAATGCATAATATACTTTAAAATAACCTCATGACTTACCAAATGCCCATATAACTTATCCCTTACCTGAAAGCAGAGGAACCGAGAGCCTACAGTCGAAGGAGCTTCGACCTGGGGAACTGGTAACACCTAAACCAAATATCAAAGCTTATCACTATCCATTACTCCTTATCATAAACTTACACATTCATCTCAAAAGATATTTCTTATAATCAAGGAAATCCTATCCCACCTCAACGAGGTTCCCACAAACATATTATGCACACGTCAACAAATAATGTACCAACCTAAAGAAATGTCATCATTCTCATATTTATCTCATCCCTCTAGAAGAGCCAGCTTCATTTCAAAGGGTACTTTGAGCTTAGGACAATAATGCATGCATAAATATACACTGTTTTAAGCATTATCATGTAACCATATACACTCTTAAGGAAACATACAATATGTTCAACAAAACAGCTTCATAAATACAACCGTCACATGGTTTAGAACCGTCCATTTGAGTACTAAACCTCAAAACAAGTTACACAAAATTAATCTATGATCTAGACATATCATATGATGAGCATAATAAATTATAGCTCAAATCTTTCAACCTAACTTTAGAATTAAATCCTCAAAGTTAGGCATGTCCCTTACTGTTCACTATTTCATTCTAGCAGCATATACTTTAATTATAAAATACAAACGGACCATTAAATCACATCTAAACCTCATAAAATTTTACAGAGCAACTCCTCTATATGTCCAGTATATACCATAAAAATTTCATAGTCAAAGCATAAAAGCATAATTTACTAAAAATCATACAATCTAGCATACTCAAATCTGTCCTGACAGAATTTCTTGCAAATTCAAAATTAAATCATTATTTTTCTACTCATCCAAATACTGTGAGACCAATTCCATAACAACCGTATATGTCTTAGCTTTCATAGAAAATAACCCTTGCATCCAAATTCACAGAATATGATTTAATACATATTTTTCTTGTTGTAAACATCAAATTTGTCACAGAGACAGCTTCAGTACATATTCTTACAAAATCATCAACAATTAGCAATTGGCCTTCATATCACTTGGGTATTTTTATGCCTATAATAAACATATTAAAATACCTTAATAAGCATCCAATAGATCACAACATCATCAACTTTCAAGTCACTAAAACAAAATCACAAGCTCAGCTTCTAAAATCAGAACAGAAAACAAAGAAAGGAAAATAAACAAAACAATTATACTATCAAAACACCCAAAATCAGATGAGGTTTAATTTACTTACCCACACACTTTGAAGATGAAACCTTAGTGTTTAGGCTCTTAATTTCTTCTTAGAGAGATATCTATGATTTTTTTTTTGATGTGAGAGTGAGGGAGAGATGCAGCCGTGCAAGAGCAAAGAGAGAAGAAAAACCAAGAACAAAGAAAAAGGAGTAGAGAAAGAAGACAAGGAGCTGCTGGACTTCTGGGGCAGCCAAAAAAGGATAAGAACATTGACTTTGGGGGTGGGATACGTATGATGCTAGGAAAGAAAAATCAAAGCCCACTTTTTTTTCCAACTTTTCTTGCATTCACACCTACACTTTTCTGATTTATGTGTGTGTACCCGTGGGAAATGAGAGAAAGTGAGTTTCTTGCATGTTCTATTTACATTGAAAAGTCAAGGAAAATGAGGTGGAACTTGGTGATTGCATGGACACCAAGTCTTGGTCTTTGGCTTTGTCAAGATGCATGAAACTTTGGCTTTACTTGTGTTGAATTCTCATTAGTTGCATGTGGGTGGAATTTCCACTATAACATCTCATGCATCATGCATAGTTAAAACACCCACAACTATATATATATCATAACTTAACCACTTAATATAATTTTGTACATACATAGTATATATATACATAATACAATTTGCCATTAAAGTATTTAAAATCATTTTCAATTCCTATTCAATGGCCTTATAAAACAATATGTTTATTAAATACTCTTATATTAATTTAGAAAGTAAGTGATTAAAATAATAATTATCTACTTGAACACATAGGTTAACTATAAAATTGGGGCAGGGTGTTACAAATCATGTCTCCAAATTTTCAAACAAAAAAAATTGCAACCTACTCCAAGTCATGTGTGGAAATATTTCTCATAATTCTATATCCAACTAAGATCCAATGTAATTCCATCCTTAGAGATCACATAACCTAACAACACTACTTGATTCAACCAAAATTCGCACTTCCACAGTTTAGTAAACAACTTATTTCTCTTAGAATAAATCAAAATATCATCAATGATCACAATGATAAACAATCCCATTAATCATGAAATGTCATATTTCAAAAATTCTTAAAGAAGGGCATTAGTTAATCCAAACAGCATCATTCATGTAATGACCATACCTAATCCAAAAGGTTGCCATTAGTATGTCCCAAAATTTCGACTAGTGTAAACCAGAACAAGATCAATCTTAGAAATACTTGTGCTCTTTGCAACTAGTCAAACAAGTCATCAACGCAAGGCAAATGATATTTACTCTTAGTGGTAACTCAAATTAGATCATGGTAGTCGGTACATAACCTCATAGACCCATCATTCTCCCTAAATATGCATACAAGCATGACAAAAAGCCAACTGATCCATGCCTAGGATAACATAAAAAAATCACGCTTATCTAGGAACACCATTTTTTTTTTTTTTACCATTAATACAAGACTTAAGCACAAGATTATTCCATATAATATCACCAATTGGGGTAGAAGCTAATAACTTCAAATCAAGTAGTTCCAACCTCTTATCACAACTTTTAGCAAGGCACTAGAAACAAAATGATGTGTGGAACCAAGACCAAAAGAACTCTAGCATGTGTGGAGAACAAAGGAAGTATACCTGCCACCACTGTATTTGTGGCTTGAGCATCCTGAGTAGCCAAGGCGTACACTCTACCTTATACCCTTTTCCCATCGTCATTACCCTTAACAAACTAGGGTGTGGAAGAGGAACCCGAGACCTTGGTAGTTGGGCATTGCCTAGCAAAGCATTCGAGTTGCTTACAAGTGTAGCACACCTTTACTCCTTCCATGCAAGTTTGACCGTCATGGGTTTTACCACAACGAATGCAAGGTCATTTCTTACCAAATTGAGGAGGGCCACCCTTGCCTTGCCCATAAGAATGATCCCCATTAGCAAAATTTTTAGGGAATCCCTTCTTTGAATTTTGCCCCCGACCCTCTTCATGTTGGGAACCAAAGGGTTCTTGCTTCTTTTCATCATTCTTGGAGCCAAGGTTGCACTTAAAGTCTTCTTCAAGACTCATTGCCCGCTTCACAGTCTCAGTAAAAGTATCCACTCCAAAGGCTGTAATGAGGAGGTGAATCCTACCATTAAGGCCTTCCCGAAACTTTTTCACCTTCTTGGGTTCATCCGGAATTAAGTAAGGAGCAAAGCGAGAGAGCTCAACAAACTTTGCGGCATATTCTTCTACAGTCATAGTCCCCTGAACCAAATCAAAAAATTCTCTTGTCTTTCGATCCCTCTCTACATCGGGGAAATATGTCTCATTAAAAACTTCCTTAAACTTCTCCCAAGTTGTAGGAGTATTCTCTCCCAACTCTATCCTCAACAAACGTTCAGTGCCTGTCCACCATCTCTCAACAGAACCCTGAAGAGCAAAAGTGCCATACACCACCTTCTGAGCATCTATGCATTAAAGGGCTCTCAGTCATTTTTCCATTTTTAGCAGCCAATTCTCTGCTGCCATAGGATCAAGCTCCCCATTAAATGTTGGAGGGTTTTGCTTATGGAACTCCCCAAAAGAGCAACCCTCCTTCCTACATTCACGACCCTAGACAGCTCTAGCAATCCTAGCATAAATCATGTCTGCCACCTCATCAATCTCACCACCATCAAGAGTGACAAATCTCTCACGCTCTCAGCATTGCTTATGGCCATGCTCTGGAGCTGCAGCCTCATCTACATGCCTTACTTTACGTACTTTCTTTTTAGGAGGCATAGTGTACAAAGGTACTTATACCTATACCCAAGAAAACAAAGCAAGTAAATCACAAGGCAACATAGAAGGTTAGCATAGAAAAGATAGATAAGGATAAAGGAATAGCAAGTGGAAGCCAAAACAAAGGTACGGAATAAAGAATTCATCAATCCCTAATACTCTGACTTAGATCAAAATCAATTCCTAATTTCAAAGTCTACAGAATCATTACCTAAGCTCTGATACCATAACTGTCATGCACCAAACCCAAAAGGGTCCAAAGTATGGGAAAGACATCTCAAAAATAATATTACTAGAATGAATAAATTGACACAACACAAAGCTTCTCAAGGTGCTCTCATGAAATTACATACTATATATTTCTCAAAATATCTCAACATTAAACTATGTACTATACACTGTGAGCAATAACAACACCGTTCCCAACCAAAAAATCTAACCCAAGGCCACATGACAATTGCCGACACAAAGCCAGAACTCGTCGCCGACACAAAGCCGAAACTAATGTGCTGACACAAAACTGGAACTCATTGCCGACACAAAAGCCGGAGCTAATAACCATCACAAAGACGGGTGCTAAGATACCAAGGTCACACAAACTATAGTATCTAGCTGAGTAATCACCAAGTAATCACATGTCACAGCCTAAGGGTAAAAACAAAAATAGCTCACAGTTTACATTAAATCAAAACACAGTTCAATTTCAAGTAGTTTCACAAAAACTTTTGAAATATCCAAAATATTCACAAAGTTCTCAAAGTCTTCAAACTCATTTCTTGTCAAGAAGATTTTGTATCAATTTTCCCAAATATCAAAGCATCTTTAATTTTGTAAACAATGCAATAAGAAATAAAATCCATTCTCAAGAATTTAATCAACAATGCTAATCTTTTCCATGCTAACAAATCATGCATTTCCCCAAATGCATTGCCAAATATGATGCCATTTTCACAAATAATCACATATATTAAAGTTACAACATAAAGCTTTCTAAGAAAATATAGTTTCCATAAACAATTTCCCAAAATGTGTTTAACCCAAAAATAATGCTTTATGCAACATGGTGATTTTCCAAAAATATCCTATTAAAAAGCTACTTACACTGCAACCTTCAAAAAACTTAACTCTCCAAGCTCCAAAAGAGATTAGCTAGAACCTTTTTCCTATGGAGTTTTACGGTGATCTTGCCAAAAAATGGTGGTGGAAGTGGTGAGGACCGGCAAGAGAGTAAGGGAGTGTGAGAGAGGAGTGTTTGTGAGGAGAATGAAAAGGAAAGAAAGATGTAAAAGACCCTTGGTTGACCGGCCAAATAAGGAGAGATATTTGTGAATGTGTGGTGTGTGGTGGGGAAATAAGGGGTAGGTGGGTCACGTGTGGCTCCTTAAAAAAATCTGGTCCCGTCCTCGAAATTGTACATAGTAAACTTAGATCTCTTTCCATTATGCACCTTATCCATATCAAATAAGAGTCACTGCCTTGCAACAATTTCATTCTCTTTACTAGAGCTGGTTGAACTTTCAACTAGCCAAGTAGGCCTTTGAATGGCCTATTCAACCGCAACTCCTAACCTTTCTAAATCCATAAGGATTTTCCTCTAAGTGATATGCAAAGCAGCTGAAAAAAAAAATAACTAGAGACTTTCTACTAAGTGCACCAATAATGACGTAGCCTTGTGGAGATGATAGTTAATAATGTAATCATAGTGCTTAAACAATTCAAATCATTTCATGGTCTCATGTATAGCTCATTCTTGTCAAATAATTACTCTAAACTTTTATTATCCATACAAATATCATATCTCTCATACAAATCATGTCTCCAAATTTTCAAACAAACAAAATTACAACCTTCTCCAAGTCATGTTAGTAAATATTTCTCATAATTCTATATCATACTAAGATCCAATGTAATTCCATCCTTAGAGATCACATAACCTAACAACACTACTTGATTCAACCAAAATTCGCACTTCCACAGTGTAGTAAACAACTTATTTCTCTTAAAATAAATCAAAATATCATCAATGAACACAATGATAAAACGATCCCATTAATCATGAAATGCCATATTTCAAAAATTCATAAAGAAGGGCATTAGTTAATCCAAACAGCATCATTCATGTAATGACCATACCTAATCCAAAAGGCTGCCAATGGTATGTCCCAAATTTTTGACTAGTGGTAACCAGAAAAAGATCAATCTTAGAAATACTTGTACTCTTTGCAACTAGTCAAACAAGTCATCAACGCAAGGCAAATGATATTTACTTTTAGTGGTAACTCAATTTAGATCATGGTAGTCGGTACATAACCTCGTAGACCCATCATTCTCCCTAAATATGCATACAAGCATGACAAAAAGCCAACTGATCCATGCCTAGGATAACATTAAAAAAAAAAATCACACTTATCTAGCAACACTATTTTTTTTTTTTTTTACCCTTAACTCTCTACCCCCAAAAGATACAAGACTTAAGCATAAGATTATTCCATATAATATCACCAATTGGGGTAGAAGCTAATAACTTCAAATCAAGTAGTTCCAACCTCTTATCAAAACTTTTAGTAAGGCACTAGAAACAAAATGATGTGTGGAACCAAGACCAAAAGAACTCTAGCATGTGTGGAGAACAAAGGAAGTATACCTGTCATCACTGTATCCGTGGCCTGAGCATCTTGAGTAGTCAAGGTGTACACTCTATCTTATACCCTTTTCCCATCATCATTACCTTTTACAAACTGGGGTGTGGAAGAGGAACCCGAGACCTTGGTAGTTGGGCATTGCCTAGCAAAGTGTCTGAGTTGCTTACAAGTGTTGCACACCTTTACTCCTTCCATGCAAGTTTGACCGTCATGGGTTTTACCACAACGAATGCAAGGCCATTTCTTACCAAACTGAGGAGGGCCACCCTCGCCTTGCCCATAAGAATGATCCCCATTACTAAACTTTTTAAGGAATTCCTTCTTCGAATTTTGCCCCCGACCCTCTCCATGTTGGGAACCAAAGGGTTCTTGCTTCTTTTCATCATTCTTGGAGCCAAGGTTGCACTTAAAGTCTTCTTCAAGACTCATTGCCCACTTCACAGTCTCAGTAAAAGTATCCACTTCAGAGGCTATAATGAGGGGGCGAACCCTACCATTAAGGCATTCCCGAAACTTTTTCACCTTCTTGGGCTCATCCGGAATCAAGTAAGGAGAAAAGCGAGAGAGCTCAACAAACTTTGCAGAATATTCTTCCACAGTCATAGTCCCCTGAACCAAATCAAAAAATTCTCTTGTCTTTCGATCCCTCACTACATCGGGGAAATATGTCTCATTAAAAACTTCCTTAAACTTCTCCCAAGTTGTAGGAGTATTCTCTCCCAACTCTATCCTCAACAAACGTTCAGTGCCTGTCCACCATCTCTCAGCAAAACCCTGAAGAGCAAAAGTGGCATACACAACCTTCTGAGCATCTATGCATTCAAGGGCTCTTAGTAACTTTTCCATCTTTAGCAGCTAATTCTCTGCTGCCATAAGATCAAGCTCCCCTTTAAATGTTGGAGGGTTTTGCTTATGGAACTCCCTAAAAGAGCAACCCTCCTTCCTACGTTCACAACCCTAGACCACTCTAGCAATCCTAGCATAAATCCTGTCTGCCACCTCATCAATCTCACCACCATCAAGAGTGACAGATCTCTCACACTCTTAGCGTTGCCTATGGCCATGCTCTACAGTTGCAGCCTCATCTACATGCCTTACTTTATGTGGTTTCTCTTTATGAGGCATAGTGTACAAAGGTACTTATACCTATACCCAAGAAACAAAGCAAGTAAATCACAAGGCAACATAGAAGGTTAGCATAGAAAAGATAGATAAGGATAAAGTAATAGCAGGTGGAAGCCGAAACAAAGGTACGGAATAAAGAATTCATCAATCTCTAATGCTTTGAGTTAGATCAAAATCAATTCCTAATTTCAAAGTCTATAGAATCATAACCTAAGCTCTGATATTATAACTGTCACGCCCCAAACATGGGAAAGACATCTCAAAAGTACCTATAGATTTTTCCTTTTTGACAATTCAATCCAAATAAATCATATCAGGTACCAATATCAAGAATTATTATAATAATTACATTAAATATACTCCCAAAGTAAGTCAAAGCTCTATACAATAATTACAATGTCCATTGGCCACAAAAGAATAGATGTCTAAATAAATACAATTACATATCATTAACTTGTTTCATCTGTGGAAATAAAGTCACAGCCACTATAATATACAAAAGAACGAGTCAAGTCTACTCTATAATGTACATCATTTAAATATCTCCATTACAAAAGTTCAGCCTCTATCAGTAGTTAGTCTAACTACTGTTAGCTACCAAAACATTGTCTCAAAATGATCGTTGCCTACTCTGAAAAGGTTTGTAAAATGATGGAATGAGATAGAGCCTAGTAAGTAGCATAATTAATAGGGATGAGGGAAATGCAAATTTCATAACGATGAACGGTTTACAAAGCATGTTATAATTTGGGAATTTCCAAGTAAATTCTATGAAACCATTTCCAAAAATAATATGACAAGCATGAATAAATTGACACAGCACAAAGCTTCTTAAGATGCTCTCATGAAATTACATACTATATATTCCTCAAAATATCTCAACATGAAACTATGTACTATACACTGTGAGCAATAACAACACCATTCCCAACCAAAAAATCTAACTCAAGGCCATATGACAATTGCTGACACAAAGCCAGAACTAATCTACTGACACAAAGCCAAAACTCATCGTCGACACAAAGCCAAAACTCATCGTCGACACAAAGCCGGAACTAATTTGCCGACACAAAGCTGAAACTCATTGCTGACATAAAGCCGGAACTAAAAACCATCACAAAGATAGGTGCTAAGATACCAATGTCACACAGATTATAGTATCTAGCTGAGTAATCACATAACACAGCCAAAGGGGAAAAACATAAAGAGCTCACAGTTTACATTAAATCAAAACACAGTTCAATTTCAAGTAGTTTCACAAAAACTTTTGAAATATCCAAAATATTCACAAAGTTCTCAAAGTCTTCAAACTCATTTCTTGTCAAAAAAAAATTTGTATCAATTTTCCCAAATATCAAAGCATCTTAATTTTGCAAATAATGCAATAAGAAATAAAATTCATTCTCATGAATTTAATCAACAATGCTAATCTTTTCCATGCTAACAAATCATGCATTTCCCCAAATGCATTGCCAAATATGATGCCATTTTCACAAATAATCACATATATTAAAGTTACAACCTAAAGCTTTCTAGGAAAATATAGTTTCCCTAAACAATTTCCCAAAATGTGTTTAACCCAAAAATAATGCTTTATGCAACATAGTGATTTTACAAAAATATCTCATTAAAAAGCTACTTACACTGCAACCCGCAAAAAGCTTAACTCTCCAAGCTCCAAAAGAGATTAGCTAGAACCTTTTTTCTATGGAGTTTTCCGGTGATCTTGCCAAAAAATGGTGGTGAAAGTGGTGAGGAGTGGTACCGGTGGGAGAGTAAGGGAGTGTGAGAGAGGAGTGTTTGTGGGGAAAATGAAAAGGAAAGAAAGATGTAAAAGTCTCTTGGTTGACCAGCCAAATAAGGAGAGATATTTGTGATTGTGTGGTGTGTGTTGGGGAAATAAGGGGTAGGTGGGTCACATGTGGCTCCTTAAAAAAATTTGATCCCCTTTTTTTTTTAAATAGTGGGCGGGGGCATTACAATTATTTTGGTGTGTATGTGTGATCCATGTTTGTGTGATGTTATTTAATAAGTAAATTTAATCATTTAATTACATACTTCTAACAGTCTTCCTCTTGTGTGGTTTCAAACTTCATTTTAATAGACAAGGCCTAACATGTGAGATTTTTTAAATAAGAGGTAAAGTAAAAGAGACAATGATTGGGCTTAAAATCTAAAGTATAATTAATCTAATAAATTATTTGACTAAGAATTTGTTAATTTTGTTACTACCCGAGCCTAAAACCCTAACAAACCATTTGTTTCAGCATTGTAACGTGGCCAGAAGCTAGAGTAGTATGGTTTGGTTTTGCATTCACATTGAGGACAGAGTATATCATACCAGGATCTATCATAAGCAGGTTATTTTATGGCTTGAAACTCACTAATTTGACAAGAAGAGTACAGAACCTTCTCTAAGGTGCTGGTCACTAGCACGTGGGCAATGTGGATCCGCAGAAATAAAGGAGTTTGCAGGAGTTAGTGTTAATGCTTTTTTTTTTTTTTTTTTTTTGAAAGGGTTAGTGTTAATGCTTTATCCATGAATTCTGCATCCAAGTCTGAACCTATATGCTTTCAAAAAAAAAAAAAAAAGTCTGAACCTATATGTAGGCACAAAGAAGCTGGGTTGGTAGGAAAGGACACTGAGTAACGAAAAATGATGCAAATCCAAATATAACCATTAAGCAGCAAACCCATATGAGATTGTTGCCAAAAAAATCCTACAAATAAAGATGCACACCCAACCAATGATATGTGGTAACAGGGAGGCGCATGACTACGATAAAATCCCAACGATGGTTTACTCTTTTGAGCACTAATAAGTAGTGGAAAATTGTGTCCCGTGACAGACTGAAATTAAGGGTCCGTTTGGATACAACTTATTTTTGCTGAAACTGAAAACTGAAAATTGAAAAGTGTTTTTAGCAAAATAATTTTTAAATGTGTGAATAGTGTCGTGAGACCTATTTTTAATATTTTTAAATGCGTAAACAGTACATGCACTGTTCATGAACAATAAATTTTGTCTCTAAAAATCAATAACTGCAGCATAAGGGAAAAAATAAAAAATAAAAAAATAATGAAAGAAACGCAAACATGGATTTGAAAACGCGGATTCAATCCCACGCTAAGGGTCAGAATTGAATGCTATTGCTAATCATATATTCTTGTAACAGTCCAAATCTTCTGCTGAAATTAAGGGTCAGAATTGAATGCTATTTCTAACCATATACTCTTGCAACAGAGTCCAACCTTTTAGTAAATCTTCTGTTTTAACATCCATTCTATACTCTGCCGATCAAAATTTACCCCATGTATACTGTATTTAATTTATACCTAACTGTAAGCATTTTTTACTTCAACTTTTTAAAATAAATAAAAGTTTCAATAACCCAAACCATCCCACCGGTCCTCCATCACCACCATCAGCTTTCGTTGGCGCCACCAGGAGTAGATCACCGACAACATCAACGGCCAACAGCCACCCATCACCGCAACACATCCCCTGCCTAAAATAATTTTTTTTTTTTTTAAGACAAGCCCTACACATCCCCCACCAATTACCACCACCCCTCCCCAGCGCCGCCAGCAACAACATCAACACCGCACCGCCACCATGACTGGGTACCAGCCATGGATTTGAAGAAGAAAGGGCAATTCATGGGTATCCACTAACAAGACGTCATAAAACCAATTCCAATCATGGATTTAAAGACAAGGAGGCGGTGGTTGACGGCCGTTGATGACGTCGGCGATCTCTTCCCTGTGGCACCAGCAAAGGTTGGTGGGGGTGTGACCGTGTGTTGGGTTTTTTCCTTTTTTTTTTTTCCTTTTTCTTTTTCTGGTAACTGACCAGCGGTGGGGGGTGGCTAGTAGATGGTGGCTGTTGGCCGTTGATGGTGTCAGTAATCTACTGCTGGTGGCGCCGGCGAAAGCTGATGGTGGTGGTGGTGGTGGTGGTGGTGGTGGAGGACCGGTGGGATGGTTTGGGTTATTGGAAGTTTTATTTAATTTAGGAAGTTGAAGTAAAAAATGCTTAAACATGGATCGAGGCTAAGCCAAAGCCTCAGTCAGTTCAGACTGAAGTTCGATATTACTCTGGCTCCTGGCGCTGTTGCGTCCACACTTGCATATCAAGCACAAACGAAACCACACCATATTCTTCAATCATTACAATACGTAAATACAGTACATATATAACTGAACAGGAACAGTACAGTACAGAATAATATAAACCTTATAGAAGTTGCAACCATATTAATCTTAGGTATTTAAACTAAATTAGATGAGAGAAGTAGTATAACGTACAAGAAATGCATAATTATGAATCGCACCAGTCAGTTCATATATTCAGAGGGACTGTAGTTCAACAGCACCCAGCTGGCTCCTGGCGCTGTTGCGTCCACACTTGCATAGCTTAACAATTAGAGCAACAAATAGAATCATGAGGACTACTATCGCTGTAGCGACTCTGATGTGCAACAGAAACCATTCTTCGCTGTTACCAACAAAAACAACAGCAAAAATTGGTATAAAAAATTGGGAAACGTTAATAAAAAGAAAATTTGAGGTATATTATTACGTGTTCCGAGTCGGAGTCGAAGGAGGCGGAGGAGCTAGAGGCTGAGAGTTTGAAATTGGCTGGGAGGCTGGAACCCTGCCATTGTCTTCAATTGGAGAAAAGGAAATATGAGATTTAGGGTTTTGTGGGAATACGTACTGGTGATGGAACGTCATTTGTCGGGTTTACTTAATTAAAGTCGTTCACTTTTGGTTTATTAGTATATGCTTTAATTAAAAGCATGTATTAAAAACCCTTGAGAGAGTGTGAGAAGAAATCCAAAAAGATAAAAAGTGAAAAATAGAGGAATGGTATCTGCCACTATCTCTCTATCTCTGTGTGTGTTGCTACCATGTGCATGTGAGGCGTGTTAGTCACCTATATTGCTATCAATAAAAAATGTGAAGTTATAGCCAATAAAACCAAAAAAGAAAAAAATCAAATAAAGAATTGTAGACATGACCATGTATATTATAATTTTACATGGAGATTTTTAAAAAGAAAAATAAAAATGGAGAGAGAGAGAGAGTAAGAAAGAGAGGCCTGAAAAAGAGAAATGAGTGAATTATACTAAAGATTTTTGGATCTTTTCTTGGATGATGATGATTGATATAGAATTTTCAATTTTCTGGTACATTGGATGAGGGACTCATGCTATAATATAAACACTTTATACACATAAGTAATGAGTAATAAGGGTTTCAAAAATATGTGTTTTTTTTTTACTTTTAATGGAAGAATTGAATGTCCATTACAAGGATAAAACTTCTTATTTTTCCATTCAATTCAATACAGTTTGAGGTCTAAAACAATAATTTTGAATGATCCTTTTTATATTTGAAGATCACTTCAATAGTATTTAGTTAATGTTATATATTTCAATTTATATATAATAGTTACAATTTGTACTTTTTAATATGGCTAATTTACTTAATGGTAATTGGGTTGAAATTCTATTAATTCATAATTTTTTGGGAAAATGCTAAAGCAACTAGAAATTTTTTTCAAAACTAATGTAGTAATGAATATAATTAGTAGCATTTCAACAAAATGAATAAAACTCAAAATAATGAATACGAACCATGTAAAAGCTTAAAGCTAAGCTAAACAAGTGACTAAATAACTCAATTTTATCTGGATAAAACTGGTTTCTTTCTTTGTCTCCCCCACTACCAAGGGTAAAACAAACACAAAATAAAACTAGCTTTCACCTAACAAAACAAGGAGAGAGAGAGAGAGAGAGAGAGAGAGAGAGTTTTAACACAAATCTGAAGCAAAGCCAAACCTGAAAGAAACAGAGAAGAAGGTCCAACACAGCAACAAAAAAAAAAAAAAAAAATTTACTTTTTATGCTTTAGGGTTCGTTTAGATACAGTTGAAAACTGAAAACTGAAAAACACTGTAGCAAATAATTTTTAAATGTGTAAATAATATCGTGAGACCCATTTTTAATGAAAAAGTTGCTGAAATGTGAAATTTGTGGGTCCATAAACAATGAAATTTGTGCTGAAAAGTCAACAATAGTAGCCGCAACAGTACATAAACAGTAAAAAAATAACTGAAACCCGTGAAAAATAAAAATACTGAAACGCAAACGCGCGTTTAAATGGAGAGAGTGGCAAAATTTCTAGCAATCAGTACCCAAAAAATGAGGTTTAAGATTTTTTTTTATCATCTACTAATTTTAATTTTGTTTTGTTGAGAAAGAAAGAGAGAATAAGTGATTTTCTAGCTTCTGTGTGTAAAAGACTAAGTTTTACACTCTAAAACTCCCATAGAGAGAAAACCAATCATTAGTTATACATTAAACGAAGAAAAAAATAATTCCCCCTTTTTTTTTTTTGTTTATAAAAGTGATTTCCGTCTTGTTATCTGCTTTATGTCATTTTGTATAGAAACATGGTGCTGATATGTAAATATTTTAGACATGCCTCTGTCCAGAAAGGAAAGGGAGGAACCTATAGAAACTCAAAATGCCTAGTGGTGTTTATCTGGAGAATTTGCAGCAATGCATTAATGGTGAAAGCTAGGAAGATGCTCTCTGAAGGCCTGTGTACCCTTTGTAATGACAAGGAGGAGACAATACATAGAACACTTGTTTTAGCATTGCAATGTGGCTACAGCAGTACGGTTTGATTGTGTATTAACATTAAGGACACAGACACAGTATATCATACCAGCCCACCAGGATCTATCAAAAGCAGGTAATTTTTATGGCTTGAAACTGAGTAATTTGACAAGAAGAGTACAGAACCTTCTCTGAGGTGACGGTCACTAGCTTGTGGGCATTTTGGATAGACAGAAACAATGGAGTTTGAAGGCATTGATGTTAATGGTTTATCAATTTATAATTTTGCATCCAAGTCTGAATCTACATGCATGCAAGTTGGCCCAGAGAAGCTGGGTTGGTAGGAAAGGACAGTGAGTAGCCAAAAACGATTCAAATCCAAATATTTGTTTTTTTGATAAGTTAAAAACGATTCAAATCCAAATATGAACATATTAAGCAGCAAACCCATATGTGCACCAATCAAATCAAGCGCAAAAGCAAGGTTGGAGCTAAACAATCTTACAAATAAAGATATACACCCAACGAAACCACACAATGCACATCAACCAATACAAGAAGTAAACACAATACATAACTGAACAAGCAGCAAAATCAAAATCCACAAACAGTACAGTACAGTAATTGGAAAATGTCCATAAAAAAAAATTTGAGGTATATTGTCACCTGTTCCGGCTCAACAAATTTGGAGGTCTTAAGCGAAAACTTTAAGCGGAGTTTTTATTAATTATTTAAATATTGATTAGATAATATTTATTTAACTTTTAATTTTTTTTATATTTAGAATCTATTTATCATTCTCTTTGAGATACAAAATTACTAATTAAATTTTTACATTTAAGTTTCATTAACATTTCCTTTTAATATCACTTAATCTTTTAGTAAACATTTATTGTAGGGATAAAGGCCCAAAATTGTATATTGGGCCTTGGGCCTCATCCGAAAACACGGGTATGTCCGAGAAGGGGCAAATAATCGTGAGAGGTTTCAAGTTTAAAGTCTTGTAAGGAAGATACGGATGGAGGGTGGTCTAAGGAGTAACACCTCCTCGGACGTGATGAATACGGTTCAAATCTGTATTCCAACAACCTAGGTGACCCTCCAGAAGGCTCCCACGATAAGGACGTGCATCATACACGTATATGAGCGATAAGAACTCAGAAATATCTAAGGAAAAGTTGCTACCACCGTATTAAATGCACTGCATCTACTTTTCTGGCCGTATTTATGTGGAGAAGACACCTGTACAGTGATGCCTTGGCTACCACAATTCACAGAGAGTCAAAAGGGATGTCTGATGAGACAGGCACTCAAGTGAGGGCTTAGATGATTAACAAGTGTAGGGTCAAGATGGTCCAAAGGGGAGCTATACAATGTGAGAGACCCTGCATAAGGAAGGGATCGAAAACTAGAGAAAAGAGACTGTAGCAATCAAAGTTGTACTTGTAATCAATTCTGTTGAATTATACCAAGATTTGCCTCCTCGGACAATGAATTCATTCAATCATATGTGCTCTGATTTTTGCTTGATTATCTTTTAAATCCATACTAACCGTTGTTAAATTCATAATGGGCCTAGTCCTTTGACCCACTCTCTACAAATTTATTGTACTGGGTTCATTGGGCCAATATCGCATATCTTTTGGGCTTGAGCTGTAAAACGAGACCCTACAATTATAATTAAAATAAAACATGATCGGTAATAGAAAAATTATTAATTTTTTGGAATAAAAAATTATTTATCACATAACTTAACAAATTAATTTTAATACAAAATATATTATCCTAAACTTGTAATTTAATTAAATTAAGACAACACTATACATATAACAAATTAATGACTTTCTAAATGGATGGGAAAAAAAAGCAAAAAAAAATAATAATAATCACTGGATAGTCTTTATGTAAACGTGTAACTATAGTGTTGAAAATAGAAGCACTAAAATAAAGTGGAATGCTTTATGTAAACGTGTAACTATAGAAGCACCAAAATAAAGTGGAATGCTTTATGTAAACGTGTAACTATAGTTTGCAATTCACATGGGTCTGACTTCTAATAAAGATTGACATGATACCTCATAGTATAGAAAAAAGTGGAATGCTTCTCAACCATAAACGTGTACAACTTGTATTTTGGAGAAAAATATTAAAAATTTTAAAAGTCTAATAAGAAGACCTGGGTGGTGACTATGATTAGAGAGTGTTTAGTTCCAATTCCTAAACAAAAAAAAGAGAGAAACCCAAATCAGTGAAACTCGGCAACAAGTAAAAAAAAAACTTGTAGCAAGAAGAATAAAAAGAAAGGAAGAGCAAATAGAAGCAAACCTGAATGAAGATCAAAGAAGAGTAGCTAGCCAACAACGAAGAATGCTATAAAAATAGAATCAAGATGGAGACTAGAGAGAAGCAAGGTGGAGACTAGAGAGAAGCAAGGTGAGCAGGGAAAAAAAATACTAATCGATACTGTATTTGATTTCTTGAGATTTAAGATGAAGAGAGAATGGTTTTTCTGTCTGTTTTTTCCTATAGATTCAAGTAATAAAAGTTAGTTTCTATCAATGAAGTTATTTATAAAGAAATTAATTCAGATTTTAAATAAGAACATTATCTCTTCAATTTCTATGTTTTGGGAAAGGGGGCTTTATTTTTTTTTGATAAACCATCGGTTACAAAAGGACCTAATTTTCTCTCTTCAAGCGTCTTTAATTTTCACTTTTCATATCAATTTATTTTTATTAGTGGCGCCTTAATTTTTTTTCCTAGATAAAGGAGCCGTAATTAATTTGTATTGAGGGACCTTCTTTTATTTGGGATCTTAGGTCATTGCATTAATTGCTTTTATGGTTGAGCCGGCACTGAGGAGGAGGAGATGAAAAGGGCAGTGGAGTGGGAGGAGGCGGAGGAAGAAAGGTTGAAAAAATGGGTTTGGAATGAAACCTTCCATGGGTTTTTCCTAGAAAAAATACCGTTGGGTGATATACAGCTAACTACGACTAGGTGCATGGATTAAAATAATAAAATAAACTGATTTTTTTAAGTCAATACCTGTGCTCTCGTTACAGAAAATAGGTCCCACACGCTGTATGTGTCAGAGGTTTGCATGGATTAAAATGGACGAAAGAGACTACGTAAATTGAAAACTTTTTCTAAAAAGATAAATTTTAAAGTCAGTTAGAATAATAAGGAACTGAAAATTTTTTATTAAAAAATAAAGATAAAAGTAAATTAAAGTATTAAAGTGAAAGATAGGAATAGTAATAAAAAGTAACTCATAAATAATAATAAAAATGAATTAAATAATAAAATAAACTGATTTTTTTTTAAGTCAATACCTGTGCTCTCGTTTACAGAAAATAGGTCCCACACGCTGTATGTGTCAGAGAAACCATTTTCCCTTTTAAGATTGACATGGTAGACAGTAGCTAACTGTAGCCCCCAGTGTTACATCGTAAAATCACCAGCAACCAACCATCACCATCTCTGCCATCCAAACACCACTGGTTCGAACCTCAACTCCATACCAACTACTTCGCCATTCGGATCTAGCTATTTAGATCCAAACCCAAAGTGCAACACCACCACCACCACCACCAGAAGCTGATCCCTAGTTTGCTGCACCGTCTCAATTGCAAACCAAATCCGCCGCAACCTTCGTTGAAGCCCCAAAGAGAGCCGCAGTCCCACCGATGGTCGCGATCTGGCACAGCACCACCAAGCCCATCGACCCGTGCTTGCAGAAGGCAACCTAATACAACTCCATTTGAATTACCCACCTTCTTTAGATTGTGAAGATGATTCTAACCGACCAATCTTAAAAGCAAAACCTAGACCCGACCAAAAAAAAAAAAAAAAAAAAAACCAAAACAAGAAACCAACTCAGTTTTTTTGCCTAACCCAGACCCCGCCCAAAACCATCTACCATTCCTGCCGGAAAAAACCCCGCCGGTGGTGACCGATGTGAGAAGCTTCGGATTCTGTTTAGGGCTTTTCGGCTGAGGAGTGAGGATATTTTTGTGCCGTTTAATTAGAGCCGAGTAAAGTAAGTTTTATGAGTACCAGGGTTGGGTTAAGTTTACACTGGTCACGGGTTATTTTTGGTATTTTATATTTATTCGGGGTATTTATTTTATTTTTATTTTTAATATAAGATATAATTTTAGTTTAATCTAATCTAAGTATATATGTGTGTGAAGTTTCTTATTAGATACTTGAATCCTGACCCTTACCTCTACACCTCACAAGCACTTATACTTGTAGAGTGACTATCGCACCAAAATTGTGCGGTGATAGGTATTTATTCTATTAAATTTAGGAATATTTGCACATAAAAATTGGTTTAAAGATGCAAGTATTGGCTTAGGAGTTTTATTTTTTTTTAATTTATTAAATAAATTTTAAATAGTTCAATTAACAAATGTGAAAACAGTTTTTTTTTTTTTTTTTTTGAGAATCAAGTCAAATACTTTTATTGATCAATGAATACTATCATGACTTACAATCTGTTGCACATCACTTGGGATGTCATTCGACCAAACATGGGGACAAGGTATAGTTTTAGAAGCCTTAGCCAATTTATCTACTACAACATTCCCCTGTCTCTTTACATGAACAAACGTGGCTGAAACAAAGTTCAAAGCCAATTCTTTAACTTCATCTAGAATATGACCAAAAGAGCTGAAGCAATGAGAGCCCGAGTTGATAGCTGTTGTGATAGTTTCAGAATCTCCTTCAAAAACCACGTCTGTAAGTCCGAGTTGAAGAGCGAACCGTACGGCATTTCTACACGCAATGGCCTCGACCTCCTCCACTGTTCCAGGTAGTACCGTTCTGTCTGAGAGAGCACCACAGACCCTTCCATCCGCATCCGTAACTACTACCCCAACTCCCGCTTGCCAAATTTCTTTGAACAAAGCACCATCATAATTAACTTTATGCTCTGAAGTCAGGGGCGGGTACCAGCGTGTTGCACTTGAGGACCTGAGCTCGGTAATAGGAGGTTCTTGTGCTAGTCGGTATTCGGTTAATCTCTCGCGCATGTTCTGGTACAGTTGATGAAATGGAAGGGAAGATGCTTGCATCCTTGTAGCATTTCTTTTGTTCCAAATACTCCAGGCGACAAAAGCGAACCGTTCAGCCAAGTTTGGTTCTTCTAAATTTATGATACCAATCCACAGATCCCTAAAGTCCACGAAGCGCATAGAGAGCTGGTTTCTTAGTATTTCTTTTTAAGTGGACTTCTTGGATGTATATTACTCTTTCCCTTCTTAATGCACGCAACATATTTATTTTGATGCTCTTATGGTACATTGCCCTGACCCTTTTAAACCCGTCTTCTCTCCTTCCGGCACATATTCAATAATATGTTATAGAAAGTAACTCTAAAATTATACTACACAAATTTTATAAAAATAAAATTATCATATTTTATTTTAAGACAAACTACGTATTTGGTCTCTATCATTTATATCATATATTTTAATTTGGTCTCTAATCTTTCAATTGTGTTAATTTAATCTCTAATCTTTCAGTGCCGTATTAATTTAGTCTACATCATTATTTTTATATATAAATTGCTAACGTGGCAAATGGCCAAAATAAAAAATTAGTTTATTGTTACATTAACGGAAGCTAATTTTTTATTTTTGTCGTTAGACACATCAGCAATTTTCATTTAAAAGATAACGGTAATGACTAAATTAACATGATACTTAAAGGTTATGGACCAAATTAACACAATTGAAATGTTAGAGACCAAATTAAAATATGATGTAAAAGATAGAGACTAAATATTTAGTTTACCCTATTTTTGTAAATAGTGAATTTACATTTTTTTTTTTTTCAATTTTTAGGTAACAAAAAATGACTAAAGAAATTTGATTAAAAAACTGAAAAAATAAGAGTAATTGAAGCATTTTCTATTGTTTCTTTCAAATAATTTGTTTAAAATCCTTTTGTCAGTAAAGTTAGATTATATAAATAAATAAAAATAAAAAGACATGATAATTCAATAGTTATAACGAGGGGGGAATTTGAATCCCAAATGTCACAGACACATTAAAATGTGTCAACCAGTTAAGTTACAAGGTTTTTAACATTTCTTTTTTTTTTTTTTTTGAAAAAATTAACAATTCTATATAACTAAATTAATACTACATTAACATTTATTACCTTTGATCATTTCAAATTATCATTATTGACTTTCCTTGTAGATCATGAATTTTATATCTTTTTTTTTTTTTTTGAAACAAACACAAGGAAAAAGAAAAGACGTTATATCGCACTGTTTAAAGGTAGGTTGGACTAATATAAATTTGAGGCTTAAGATGACCTAGAAGGCAATTTTTATATTTAAATACCAATTAAATAGTATTTATTTAACTTTAAATATATTTATATATTATAATTTTTATTTAAAACCATTATTTTTTTACTTTTTGAGATGTAATTACTAATTGTCTTTTTTTTTTTTAAGCTTAGGTTTGACTAACATATACTTTATTGATAACATAACAAATCCGTTTAATCTTTTCATGACCATCCATTTTAAGTAAGATTTCATCAATTTTATTTTTATTTTTTTTTAAATTGCAAAAACAATTACAAGAAGTACTCCCTCCATCCCAATTTATTTGTCTTGTTTGAAAAGTCAAACTTTTTAAGAGAACATCATTCATTGTCTTGTCTGCCTTATAAAAATGTATAAGTTTACAAAACTATCCTTAAATAAGTTTATCAACCTTTTTTTTATAAAAGAGTTATTCTTAATAAGTCTACTAAAAATGTGCCCCAATTAGATTGATTTTTTAAAATATTTGTTAGTTTTCTTTTTAAATAGTTTTGAAAATAAAGTAGAGGTATAATAGGAACATTAGTAAATTAATTAATTTTATTTTTAGAAACAGGACAATATTTTGGGACATTCCAAAATAGAATAAAGGACAAACAAACTAGGACAGAGGGAATATTTATTAGAACCACAATCCGAGGGGACCAGGAAGGTTCAAATATCTCCCATCGATAGTGAGTCTTAGAATGGGAGCTCAACAAACGATGTTTATTACCTTAAAGTGAATGATTTAAAATATAATTACCTCTTGATTATTATGGGAAAAATCAAGAAGAAAAAAACATTCTATTGCAAATGGAACTTATGATTACATTGTCCTCATAAAAATGAGAAAATTAAAATCACATAATTCTTTTCTTAGTAACAGACTAAAGAAAGTTATATCACTTTGATCCCAGCTTACAATCTAAAAAACAAAAATTAGATGAAAATATACTAATCTAGAACTCTTGATTTAAACTCAAAGATTATTTCTCAAAAAAACATAAAAAGATCTAAACTCAAAGACTAAGTAATTACTGTTTCAAGATTGGATTGTTTTTAGCACCCATCTCACCTAATTCGAAGATTGGTCTCATAGAATTAATGGACAGATTTAATTTTCATCATGCAATCAAGCAATAATGTCATACCAAACATAATTGAACAAAAATAGCAAAAAATGACAAGCAATCAATTAACTATTTACATAACCACCGCTTACTCTCAGTATGATGGTCACTCCACAAATATAAGTTCTTATAAGGTGGGAGGGTAAAAATTGAGGTTCAAGTTTTTAGAAAAGAGCTTCTCACACATATATTTTTAGATGGGGTTAAATTGGGATTTCCATCTCCAATAAAAAATTTTAATTCTCAACATATATTTTAATCACATGATTTGTTAAATTATTTAAAAGTCACATGGCTATTAGATAAGTCTTGTAACATCAAATACACATGAAAAATCATTTAAATTAATCATTGCATAAGAGAATGGAGGATTTTTTTTCTCTAAACTAATTAGAGAAAAATTAAGTTCTTTATGAAAAGAAATTAAAAGTGTATTTGATCAAAGCAAATGAGTATCAAAATATTGGACCTTTGGGGACATTGTAGCAACTAAAGGCTCGGTTAAGATTGCAGTGAATACGTTCATATTTCTTATGACTATGTTTGCGGAACAAAGCGAAATTGGTGATGAGAGTTACACTTTAGACCTCAATTTTATATTTTATGTTAATTTTAAACTAACTATCAAATTAAGCCCAATTGTTAATGAAATTAGTAAAATAACACATTCATGGCTACATAATCAAAACAGAAAATCCCAAACAATCAATCACACCCATAAGAACACTGAAGTGTTCATGGAGGGAAAAAACCCAAAAACTAGGCAGAAAACTATCTGGGTACAATAGCACCAAATGATCCATAAACAAGAATTGTTGCAATACAAGTCACTTACAAAATCCTCCAATCTAAGTAATGACTATATACTTGAGTCTCCTGCTCCTACTAGCAATTGATTCCTTGAATCTTTTCTTCTTGTTAATCATCAGATCTGAGAATACCAATCACAATACCAAGTCTCCTTGGTCACTTCAAGGCCTCTTGGAGATTTTGGAATTGTACGTTCAAATGATTCCCAAACACCAAACAACAACAATTGGATAAGGAGAAGGCCGGTAAACAGACCAAATGGGCTTTAGCACTAGGGTTTTAGGTTGCTCTCTAGCTCTTCAATATGGGAATTTGTTGTAAAATTTTGTGACAAGTGAGGGTTATATAGAGAAGTTTATGGATAGGAACTACAAAGGATAGGATTTTTCTTAGGTTTGCAATTTTCACTCAAGCCAATAAGAGGCGAGAATTAAAAATGGCAAGATTGTTGTCTCAATAGATTTTCAAATGAAGAACTTGCTAACAGTTTGCCTAACACTCAGAAGTCCACTTGACCAAAATTCTGTAGACTACCACTCCAATCTTCAGCTCTTGACATCTTCAACCCATTAAAAAGTAACCCATAATTGTACAATATACATTGAAATTAAGAGATCACCAAAATACATGCAAATTTGGCGTGAAATATGCCAACACACTAAGATTGTAACAATCTCTCCCTTTGGCAATTTCATGACAAAACATCCCACATACAAACTTTAGGCATAAACTTGAGTTGGAACAATGGTAACAACTCACTCACACCTAATCTAAGCTTATGAAGAAAATCAATATCTTCAACCTGTTTTTCCTAAAACACTTGCACAAAACACACCTAATCTAATGCATGGGAAATAGATAGATAATATAATTCACATAACATAATCACTTAGCTCAAAACTAAATCAAACAAGTTATGATTAGTATATAATAAAAGTGATGGTAGTCATGGCGCTAGTGAAAATGATTTTTACTAATTGGAATATGTCGTCGCAACAAATTGTGAAAAAATTATGAAATTTGTTATATATATATATATATATATATATATAACTGTGGTTAGAAACCACACTCAACAACATGGTCACCAATCCTGGCGTGGACAAGTGGTTCACCACATAAGTACAGTTCATCTATAACCAAGATTAATGTAGTTAGTAGAGTACCTTATGAATTAATTCAAGGACAAATCGGAAACAAAGGATCAAGTTACATGCGTACAAATAGAGTGGTTGATAATTCAAGCATGAACACACAGTAACACAGCCTCAGTCACATCTTTCTATTTGCTCCCTAACTAGTTGCGTCTTTACAGTAAGTAGCATTCGACATTTGCGTCTGGCCAAGTTTTTGTTGAAATAAGAAGAAAAAAAAAATGGCATTTTGTTTCTCACATACTGTTATAATCATCCGAGTATATTGCTATATAATGAACTCAGGAAGATATGCTTTGGTTTTGGAAAATTATCAAATGCGCAAACTCCATATTTGTATTTCTATTTTCTTCTTCTTTTCATCCTTATCTCTTGTCTGGACATTGCGACTATGGTTAACACTGAAACAAGTAGAACCATGGTGGGCATCATTGGTTAGTACCTTAAAACTTCACCATATATATATATATATATATATATATGTATATACAAAAATTTAATGTTCATGTTCTCAAGAACCTTTTTTATTTCATTTTTATTGAGGAACTTTTCATCTTGTGTCATTTAATTTCACCCAAGAATACTGAGGTTTTGTTCTTATATTTCATTACCATTTTTTCATTTGTTTCATGGCCATGGCCATTAGACATTTATGATCACACATACAATGAATGGGGAATAATCCCTCGAAAACTGTTACTAAGTAGGTAAATTGTAAAGCATTATTGTTGAGAGCAAGGAAAGAGTGCATGATCACATTCTAATTGCACTCTTTCTAGCTTTTCCTTCCAACTACAAATTCACCTTTAAATTTGTCATATTTAATCTAAATCTTCAAATTGATTCATTTCAAGTGAAGATCATTTTTCTTCTACTTTTATATAACCTCATAAAAAAATCCATAATAACTTACAAATGGTCCTTTTTTGAATTAGTACTAAGACTAATAAGCAGATTTCAATCTCTATTCTTCTATGTTTTATTCTCAAAGGCAAGATGTTATCGTCTCATTTATATCATTAATTCACAATTTATCCATGACTGTTATAATGGGCCACATTATTGGTTGTTACTTGTTAGTACTGATAGGGTATACTTCCTATTTGCTCAAGGAATTCATTCATTCATCTAAAAAGAACATAAACAACATCATTATTAATTTTGACTATCTTTCCATCTTTTCTCTTTGCAGGAAATGTCATCTCTTTTGCCTTATATATCTCTCCCATGTAATCTCTCTCTCTCTCTCTCTCATTGATTGTTCCATGAACTTACTAATAGTCTTAGTACACGATGGATAAATTGCAGCCCAACATTTATCAAAATACACAAGGCAAGAGCAGTGGAAAGTTTTAAGCCTGATCCTTATGTAACAGCAGTACTCAGTTGCGCAATGTGGTGTTTCTATGGAATGCCCTTCGTCCATCCAGATAGCCTTCTTGTCATTACAATCAATGGCTTTGGGTTCATAATCGAAATCATCTATATCACCATCTTCTTCTTCTACTCTCCCTAGTCAAAGCGTGTAAGTAAAAATAAATAAATAAATGTCATATATACTCTAAGCATTCAAAATTAAGGTTTATGTGCTTAGCATTTTTGAAGTTGCCATGTGATGTGCATATGGTTTCTCCATGTAAGCTATCTCATATACTATACTATGTAATCGAGGTTTGTTGCATGTGATTCATTATCTAAAAGACAAAGTTTAGTGACAAAATTAGTTCTACCCTAAAACTACAACCTTACTCACATTACAAGAAATTTGGTTATTTTCAACGGTTGAAACCGTTGAAAAAAGTATTAAAAACCGTTCAAAATACTATTTTCGACGATTAAAGTAACCGTCGAAAACCGCCATTAAAAACTATATCGAAATTTTTTTTCTATGGCCTATGCAACCGTCGGAAAAAATGTTACACTTTTATCAACGGTTAATAAACGTCAAAATATTATTAGAAGCTGTTGAAACATAAACACATAAAGATGCTTATTACTTTTTTTTACATGCACTCAACCGTCGATAAATGGTATCTTGAGATAAATTTCAACAGTTTGTAAACGTTGAAATAAGTATTTTCTTTAAAATAAATAAATAAATAAATTTGGATGTGCTTTTTACATTGATCAAAATTAAATAACCTAATTCAAAATATAATGTAAACACAATTGTGCAATTCCTAATTAAATTTACAACAACCAATCAACTACTCTTTTAACACAACAAAAAAACTGTACAAATACAATGGATAATTAGAGCTGAAAATATATTTTTTTTATCAGTAATTTGAACTGAAAATATAGAAGTCAACCTTTCGAAACCCATGCCCATATCAACATGCTTAGCAAGCAGGGGTTTTAAAGAACCATCACTTTCCCTATTAAACTGCCAAAAAAATCAAAATCAAACAAGAGTAAATAATAAATCAAATTCATTAATTCTTAGGCCACATAGAAGAAGAAGAAGAAGAATATACATAAATATTATTAATATTACTACATATTACAAAAATTTAACAATTAGATTGCATGTTCTTTACGCTCTTAATACATATATCAAATATTGTGTCAATCAGATATTATTTACTATATAATTTATAAGATTATATTTTATGCATTATTTTAAACTACAAAAATTTGCAATTTAAACAATTTATTGATGACGTAGCTATTGTCTTTAATTTTCTAGAAATTTTGCAAGTATAGAAGATATAAGAAGATAATGTAATTCAATAGTTGATTTGTCAAAATTCACATCCAATAAAAAGATATTGAGTAATCATAGTTTTTAAAAAGATATCAAAAAATTATCTTTAGAAACAACATTATTCACAATATTATCAACACAAGGAAAGCAAAGGTGGCAACGCAATGCAACTTTTACAGGGTCAACGTGGTAATATTATTACTATGAATTTACATGTGCTTTATGAATTAAACCATGTGTTAAATAAGCCACATGTGTTCAAATCCTAACTAACTCATTCTAATCTCAACTAACTAACCAATTAAGGGATTACAACAATTATTACAACAATTATTCCATATTCCTAACATTTAATCCCCGCATACACTAAAAACTTGTTAATATCTTAGTCTGATGATAAAGAGCTATTATTAAGATCGGACACCTAAAATTTACACATAAATATATGTACTTTAATTATTGGTAATTATATTTGGGATTTGTTGATGAAAATTTGTAACATTTTTTTTTCTTCTTTTGGCAGGGTAGGGTAATTAGAACAAAGAGTGTGTGAAGTACATGCCATTCTTTATCTCACTCGCCTACTTCTGCAATGGAGTAATTTGGGTGATCTATGCGATCCTCAAATTCGATGTCTTCATCTTGGTAATTAACTCCATAGACTAAGTATGCGTTTAAGATTACGTATTTCTTGGTTTATTTAGTTATAAAAAATATTACTGCATTATTGAATTTAATCTAGTGTGGTACAGTGTTTAGTACTTAGCCAAAAAAAAAGTAGTGGTGTTTTAGTAATGGAACGTCACACTCTTTTGATCCGTAGAGTTTAGAGAATATGAGAGCAAAAAAAAATAAAAATCTATCTTGCTTGAGACTATTTGTTTTGTTTTAATAAGATGGATTTTTTTTTTTTTTCTAAATGTAATTTTCTAGTTTTAGACTACATGTTTACAAAACGAATATGTTTTCTTGGTGAATATTTCCATTATAATGAAAGGCTTTATGTACTATCAATTGCTAAGGAGTTTTCAAAGGCTTTGAGCACCATTAGCATACAATTAAAACTAACTTCTTCTCTTTCTTTTTTTCCAAATTTATATTTCTGCTAGGTTCCCAATAGTTGTGGAGCGGTTCTAGGTTTGATGCAGCTCATTTTATATGCAAGCTACTACAAGTCGACCCAATGGGACCCAACACTTCGTGAGCTTCAATTGGGAAATGCATAAACCATAACACTGCTAATTCTTGTTAAATTTTTGGACCTGCACTCACTTTTTTTCGTGTGCATGGATGTGATTTTACACTCCTTCAAATCAGAGAAAAAGATTCACACCAAAAAATATATATGGTGGGTCTCTAACATGGGCGGAGTTAGGGGAGGACGAGAGGGGGCAAGTGCCCACCGACTCCCCAAAAACTCCTATATATTATACTTATAAGAGTCCGGTTAATGTATGTCCTAAGAGCATACATTAACCATCCATAATAGGAAATTTTTTATGAAAAATTGAAAAAGCTGTGAAATTGGGTAGTTGCTTTTGCATTTTTCTGTAAAAAATATTCCGAAAATGGTTTATTAACATATTCCCTTAGGACTTACGTTAATAAAACCCTACTTATAAAGCATTTTGCCCCTTGACAAAATTTTCTATCTCAACTTTGCCCCTAGCATAAATAAGAAGACTTCTCTACTTCTAAATGAAAGCAATCTAATGTCCAATAGTCCGTATAAGTACATAGCACATTTTCGTCTTTTTCCAATGAAAACAAAGTTCAATGGCCCCACATAAGACTAAAAGTATTGTCTTTTATTGTGAAATTTTAAAGTACTCGCAAGTGCACGAACCGTACCAAAGTACAGTTTGACAAGAACGAGATCGAACCCATAGAAACTTAAATGAACATAGAAAAATTAATTAAACCTTAACCAAATTAATCCTAATCTATTTTAATAAAAATTGGTAGTTTTGAAATTAAATAAACTAAGCAAATAATTAAACAAAGCAAAGATATAAAATAAAGCAGTAAAGAGATTAAACAATCTAGAGAAAGGAATTAACATTACCAATCTAGAGAAAGGAATTAACATTACCAATCTAGAGAAATGAATTAACATTTTGGAATCCGTCTTGTTAATTCATATCAGAATATATTCATTATCATTAATTTTTCCCAACCCACTACATGATAATCTAGAAATCAATCTTGCTATCATGGAAAATATTATCATTAAAACTTATGTTTAAAAATCTAAAGCATATTCTTCTTCGCTTCCATGGTATAAAATTAAATCATCAATTGTATCCATTGATAAACAAATCACACGAGATATCCAATTTTAAAATCAAACAATCATAATCCAAGCATTCAATTAATTAAGTTAAATACTAAATCATGAGAAAAATATGATTGAAATCATATCTAGAATTCTATCTTAGTCAATTGATCTGAAGTAAGAACAATTTAAATCATTAAAAAACAACTACTATAAGAAAAATTAAATCACATAAATAATACTGATAATCCTTAATCTCAATTATAAATTTAGCTACTTATAATAATTGAAATAAAATACTAAATATTAAACTAGACAAATAAACAAAACTAACATGGACGAAAACCAAAGAGGTAGCCGCGGGTCTACACGTTCAGCCCTAGCCGTCCTTAAACAAACTAACCTAAAGAATTATATGAGAGAAGTCACTCCTAATACAATTCTGACAAGCCTTCTTAACATTGCTTTGATTTACTCCTTTATAATCCATGACATACGGCTGACCTAAAGCCTTATTAATAAAATCCCAACATGGCCCATTGCAAGAACTCCCAAGTATGTATTTTGGTGAAGAAATCAAGTGGCCCACGTCAAGCCCATCTGTATATCAACCACGAAAACAAGCCTTTAATTTGTTCTTTCTCTACTTTTCTTCACCACGTCAGATTAACATTTGTCCCACTCTTCTTATTTTCCTTTTTCTTTCCTTCACTCCTTGTTGGACTTGCCCAGCCTGCTTTTATTCTTTTCTTTTATCTTTGCCTTCATGCTTGGGCTGGATCTCTCAAATTGGCTTCACTTTATTGATCAGTATTCTGCCTCAAATAAAACCTATTAGCATGTAAATCCTTTATCACGTATAAGACAAAAATAATAGATAATCAGTCACAAAATAACATTGAAGTAATGCTAAAAATGCAGATATGAGAGTACTTTATTGTCTATATTTCATGCACATCATCCTTTAATTTGACCGATCTCCAAAGTATTAACAGTAAAAAATGAATTTACACAATTTTTTTAACAACAAATTTCACAATTGTCAAAATAATAGTATATACAGTATTTCTCACAATAAATTTCATAATTGTTGAGCATTCAATTTTCATTTAAGCTCACCACTTACACTACTTTATTGTTTACCAATTATATAATTCCCAGTGTCAACCTGTGATAATACCAACTTTCCTCTTGGTGGGTTCTACATGATCATTATTTTTTATTTTAAAAAAATGGCCTACTTATATTCATATGTAGCACTAAAACCTAGCCTCCACTCTTTTTCTTATTTTTTTAGTTTTTAATTTTTTTTCAATTTTGTTTTTGATATAATCCAAATTTTAATGGCTTAAAAGAGTAGAGAAAAAATGTTGAATTCATCATTATTTTTTAATAGTATTCAAGGCAACGAGGATACAAAATTGCTAGTATATTGTTATACTCTTAACACTTTTACAATAATTTATTTTAAGAAATCAAATTGATTATTTAAACTCTATTTATTAGATTAATCTCTAAATTACATTAATATATATTTGTGTATTTAGTTTGCTATTAATATCAATTAATTTTTTTTAGATTAATTTTTCTTTCAATTTGCCCCCCTTAAATTGAATTCCTGGCTCTACCACTGGTCTCTGATCTCAATAGCATATAATATAACAGTACATGTCAAAACTTGCAATGTATCCTTAACAAAAACCCTAATCTAGAATTCATCATCTTGATTAAAAAGAAATATAAAAAATAGGATTTTTTTTTTCTTTAAAGATTTGATAACTGTAATTAACAAGATTAGAATTTTTTTTTTTTTTTTTTTTTTTGTGGGGTGGGGGGGGGGGGGGGGTGTGAAACTATCCATTGTTTTTATTTTTGAAAATATCATGTTGTAAGAGATCAGTAAATGATGTAAACATAAGAAAAATACTTAGAGAATATAAATTTGTATTAAAAATGTAGACCAATATGTAGCAAGTATATCAGCATGAATGTATTTCTCTTTATTCAGTATTGTGAATTTCATAATATAAGACAAGCATGCATGGTTATGTAGTCTCTACCTTGCCGATGGTCATCTGTAATGTGTCTTATTTTTATTACCATTGGATGAGTAATGTTTTTAGTTTGTTATGGTTGATTCAAATGTGTGTGTGTGTGTACATATATGAGTTTCATATGTACAATTTAATTTTGTCCATGCATAAAGATCAAAGTTATCAAAGCCCCCAAGAAATGATTTCTAATTCCGTCCTTGAAGACAAGAAATTTTGGAAATAAAAAAGTAAAAGCTTAAATATACTTGTTGAAAGCCAGCAAAATTCATAAAACATGACCTAAACTTTGGAAATACTAACACTTCACAGTTCAAACCCCAAACTATAAAAACATACCATTGCCACCTCAATTATGACAATCCTTGCAAATAGCATCCCACTATTTATTTGAATTCTCTCCATTTAAAGTTCTATCCATTCTGTACATTTGCATGGTTCAGATTTTATTCTCTAAAATATAGCCGTACACAAATTTATTAATTATTTCAATAATTTCTTTTATACCTACATCTAAAATTGATCCAATAAATCCAAAAAGATTGCTCAATACACTTTGATATATTATGCTTATCATATCTATAGGTTTGAATATTACCTTTTCATTCAACAAGGATTTTCGACAACTAGAGGTGGACAGAAAGGACAGAAGCGGACTGAACGGACCAAAATGGACCAAACGGACCGTAGAATACCAAACAAACCAAAGTGCACCAAAATGACCAAATGGATTTAACTAGACCAAAGAGACTGTATTGGACTGAACGGACCGAATGGACTGAACAGAACCAAATTGGAACCAAACAGACCGAATAGATAGAAGCGGACTGAATTGGACTGAATAGAGCCGAAGTGGACCGAGTGGACCAAAATGTGGTATACTCGGTCAAATTTTGGTCCATTCGGTCCACTTCAGCTCTGTTCGGTCCAATTCATTCCAGTTCTATCTATTCGGTCCATTTCGTTCCAATCTGGTTCTTTTCGGTCCATTCAGTCCAATACAGTCCGTTTGGTCTAGTTCGACGGATTCGGTCCTTTTGGTCTAGTTTGGTCTGTTCAGTCATCTAAAGTCCATTTGGTCCATTTCGGTTCGTTTTGTCCACTTCGGTTCTGTTCAGTCCACTTCTGTCCGTTTGGTCATGTTCAGTCCATTTTAGTGTACTTACTTAAGATTGAAAAAAAAAAAAAAAAAAAAGTTTGGGTTGAGAGTACCTATTTTTAATTTGAATTTATTAAAAAATATAGATAACAAAAGGTAATATTATTATTTTTTAATTTAATGATATATGGTGTTATCATTTTTTATCCCCTTAGCTAATATTAGTATTCTACTTTTTGAGTGAATTACACAATTTTTGTGTTTTCTTATGATAAAATTTTAATTTGAAAACCAATTGAAGTTTTTATTTTTATAAAGTGGTAAGAAATTTGTAGATTTATGATATTAAGTTCATTATCTATTCTTTGATAAGTTGGATACTAATATGAAGTGGTGCCAAATGCAACCTTTTAGTTGTCAAAAATCCCTGCTGAATGAAACGGTAACATCCAAGCCTACGAATACGGTCAGCATAATATATCAAAGTGTACTGAGCAATGTTTGGACTTGTTGGATCAAATTTAGATGTAGGTATGTTGAAATAATTAATGAATTTGCTATACAAATGATGAACTGGGGAAAAATATTGTTTAGTTTTCATTGTTTGTTGTAATTATTGTTGCTTCATATTGGAGTTGCATTACTAACACAAAAAATTGCAACTGTCCCACGCATTATGTGTAACTGTCCCACACATTAGGTGGACCTGCAACTAGTTATACTAAAACTTGAAAACTTTAGGGTTGAATTATCGAATTATCCTACAAAATCCTAATAGGGCTCATCCCATATTCCCATGCCAACATCCTCTTACAACAGAACTTATTTCACCACACCAAACGCACTTGCCCATCAATTTAATTCTTCATACCGAACTAGTCAGTTTTCCCCTATCGGCCTCTGATGTCAGACTCTTTAAAAAGAGTCCTAAAAGATTTGCCATTCCACATACTGATGTGAGACTCTCTTTAAGAGTAGTCCTAAAAGATTTGCAAGTCCACAATACAATCAATTGTACTTCCTAAATCAAAAGCTTTGGCTGAGTCTCTTGAGTGTACATAGCAAGTGGACTGAGATAGAAATGAGGTTCATCTTGATTATAGCAATGATAATAATTATCAATTGGAGATCTTACAAAGAGGTTTTAAGGCCAGTCCAACAAAGACGGACAGGCCAATATAAATACACATATTTGGTAAACCCAAAAGGTATTTCTAAAAAATATATTTAAAAAAAGAAAAATAAATAAAAGATTTACATTCATCCAACAAAGTGAAATGTAGCACAGCTCCTTAGCCTATACCCACCACCATGTGTTTCTCTCATCATGATATCCCAAATTCTATTCTCTTCACTGTTAAGTACAATTGAGGTTTCTCTGGTCTTCAAAATAATTACACCGAGTTGTTCAAGGGACTAGAGATTTTAGGGGCCACGATACTTGCGGAAGCACAAACAACCTTGAGGCTGATCAACGGGAATCATACCTCCACCTTTTGATGTGTCAATGGCCTCTAACATGGAGACTACCTCTTCCATTTCTGGCCGCTTGTCAGGGCTGGCATCCCAGCATCGCTTCATTACATTCGCCAGGGAACTTGGGCAACATCTTGGTATCTCTGGCCTCAGATTCTAGGTAAGAAATAAATTGGTCAGAAGGAATCTCAAGCAGAACTCAGAGCTTGTTGGGTACAATGATTAAGATTCACGCAGAGAAGTTACCTGCCGAACCACAGCTGTCGTCACTTCTGAGAAACTAAGGTCTGGATATGGCATGTCACAGCAATATATCTCCCACAAGCAGATGCCAAAACTATAAACATCACATTTCCTGTTATATGGGCTGCCATTGAGAACCTATAAATCACCCATTTGACAAATCACAGAAAATTAGTTCATTGAACGATTGTTTCTTCTGTTTTTCTTTAGTTTTAGTTACCTATAACACAGATCCTTAGGGTATGTGGAATGCAAACAGGAACTTGGCATGCCACTTTTGCTTATGTAAAACTTATTTAGATTGTTTCATTAGTAGTTAAAAGGTGATATGGAAACCTTGAAATTTTAAAATTCTTGCTTGGTTTTGCCCAAACAGTTTATTAATCACGTAAGATTCTACTATTGCTTTTTAAAGTTGTCACTAAAAAAAAGAGGTGAATAAAGAAAGAAAAAGAAGAAAATTTTTTATCTCTGGGATTAGTGTATTTGAATGAAAATGTTCCACATTTTGGATTGAGCAATCATGTATTACAGTTTGCTAGGGTAATAGTGAATAATAGCTGAAATATTAGGACCAGTACAATATCCTCATTGTACTAAGAGGATACCTACAAGTTACCAAAGACAATGAGAAGACAAATTTAGTATTAGATAGACTTGAGATTGATGGAGACATTAGTTGCACTATGAGAGACATCCACCCACAAAGCAAGATCTCTTTTTGTTCCCCAAGTACAAATAGACAAGCAAAAGTCCCAGAGGAATTGATGAGAAGTTTTTTATATGGTTTGGAAGTCAAAGTCAAAAAATTATCAAGTAGGAGTAAATAAAATGAGCATACCTCAGGAGCCATATAACCAAGTGTCCCTGTCTCCCCAGTCATGTCATTAGGATTTGAAGCCTCAACACGAGCAACCCCAAAATCAGCAATTTTTACTGTACGTGTCTTGTCCAATAGCATATTCTCCGTTTTTACATCTCTGTGAACAATCTTCTGTGAGTGAAGGTAACTCAACCTGCAAGATACAGTACATATGAGCCTTCTAAGAGCTTAAACAGGGGAAAAAAAAAAAATTCCAAGTCACATGTCATTTTTTAATTGAAATTCTACACACACAAAAAAAGTACAAAAACAGCAAGATACAGATGGTAAGTACCCTCTAGCAAGATCCAGTGCAAGCTGGACAACGACATTAAAAGCTAGCTTCCTTCTCCTGTTCTTTATGAGGTAACCTTTCAGAGCACCCCCGGGAAGATATTCCACGACAACACAACAGACATTACTTGGCATGCCAATTGGACCATTATCAGTTTGTATCTGTAGTTCTGATGTGCCCATTGTTGCCCCTATAAACTGAAATTTGAATGACCAGGATGTTAAAGGTAAGAGATACGACGAAGCATGACAGAATATTGATAAGTATACACTATTTTCTACAAAAAAACACCAAGAGCCTTGTAGCTCAAGTGACGTCTCTTGGTGTTTCTAATGGAGACCTACAGGGTTCAAATCGTACCTCCCCCAACTATTGAATTATAAAAATATATATATATATATATATATATATAAAATTAAAAAAAAAAAATTAAATTAAATAAAATAAAAAAATAAAAACCCAAACAAGAGATAAAAGGAATCAACCTTTAAATGTATTGCAACCTTCAAAATTCTAAAATATTCAAATGCATTAACTCTTTTAGTTAATCACTAAATTCCAATAAATTCAAACTGCAACAGTTCTCGAATTGCCACTATGTCATTGGGAGTCGAGAGATGAAATAGAGAAAATCAAAGTAAAGAATATTGGAAATCAACATGAAAGAAGTGGTTTGAGGCTACCCTCTTCAAAAAAATTAGAAGCCCCCAAACCCACACCCCCCCCTCCATTTTTTCTCTCCTTCAAGGATTGAGGCTTCCCTCAACGGTTAAAAATTTAAGGTTTGTGATATTAGTCAAATGACCCAAAATATAGAAAGGAACAGCAAAGACAAAGAGGTCTCTTGATCAAAATGATTATATAGATAAGGCATTTCCTTTAAGTATATATGTTGGTATCCAAGTCCCATGTGATAGCATGTTTCAACCAGAATTGAAATCCATCTTTGTTCCCTTTGTCATTCTTTTTACCCTTGCAGTGGATAAGTTGTAGGGGACCACGACTCTATTGATGTTGGCTTCAACTGAAAAAGGCTGAGGTTTGACAACAGCATGCCTTTCCATCTGTATCACTTCCATGGAGGTCCATGCAATGACTAGGTTTAGGTAGCTCAAGAACATCTTAATAGCTATGGATGTTTGAATTTCTGCATCTTTAAAGATATGGAGCAGCAATATCATTGTTAGTTTGTTACCCTCTGTGTTTGACACAAATATATTGTACTGGCCAGCAGCATTTGAGCTTATTTGATGTACTAACAAATTGCAAAATAAAAGCAAAATAGGAGGTAACGTAACAATGAAGATGAAGTGCCTCTGTATCTATCTAGAAAGATCTCTCGTATGCAAGAAACTTGGTTATCCAAAATGGCCCTACTCCTCAGCTCCATATTCACCAAAAGTACTCAGCCATCTTGATCTGGTAATATCAAGAGAAAATGTCCTTGGACCACGTATCGTATTAATATAACCAAACACAGTTATATGATGATTAATTTCATGGGTCATTCAACAACATTAATGATGGAGTCTTGGAAGGTAATGATGAGGAGTTGTAGGTATGGAACTGCATGGGGAGCAGGGCCAGCCTGTATTCTATGGTGCATTTAGAGAGAAAGAAATCAACAGATATTTGAGGGGGAGGAGATGGCTATATCGAATCAAGTTTCTTTTCTTGAAAACTCTCTTCAAATGGGTGACACACTCTCCTACTATCTCAACCTTTTCTCTGATGGAGTTTTAGACTCTTTGCACTTGTATCACTAATCTTTCAGCTTCCTTTTCTTTCTTTCATTTCTTTCTATTTTTCAAATCTATGTATACTTCCTGCATATTACTTATAAGATTATATATATATATATATATATATACTAATGAGTTGCTCAACATCTTGTTATGATGCATACCAAATGGCAAAATAAATGAAACTTTATAGGAGAGTTCAGTTATAAAACATCCATTAGTTTAATTTGTTCCAACGGATATTGAGTTCACTATAATCGAAAGCAATGGTCACTAAGGATTCATGTTCATTATTATTATTATTATTTTTCCTTTGTTATTGATATGTCTATCAATATTTTGGATGTTTAAGTAAGCATTCAAAAGCACGAGGTTCATATGTCGCTTTAGTGGTATTGCAAAGCTATTGGAATATCAAGAAACAACAACAATAGAATCATAATCAATAATTTCATAAAAAAGGTAAGAAGAAATTTAAAGCTTCCATAATCTTCACCACGTAAGCTAGATATATGAGTTGCTCAATCCAATCATCATGAGCGATATAGAAGCATATGGAATCTAAATATGGTTTGTATAAATATAGAAGAAGAGATGAAAAAGAAATTGCAAAATAGAACTAACCTTAGTAACATTAGGATGTTCCAGCTTATGCCAGACAGCAACTTCTTGAGTAAAATCTGCCCTTAATGTAGCAATCTCAGATTCAGTCCTATGGCCCTCCTCACCCCAATCAAGCATTTTAACTGATGATCAAGAAAAAAAAAAAACCCAAAAAACCACTGTTAATGACTTTTTTTTTCCTTGGATTTGTTGGGTAATATTGTTAGTCATTTGTAACAAATGCAACCCAGTGAACCCATTCAACATAACAAACATAATGAAAGTGGCTTAGATAATATTACAAAGAAACCAAATAGATCTTAGTTTTGTTAAAGTAAGACGATTAAAAAACCAAATTTTAATCTTTAATACCATACTATTTTAGAATTGTTGTTTTTCTTAGCTGATAAGACTTAAACCAACAGCTGTGATCACATGAAAGTTCAGAAACACAACAACATCATCATCAACCAAGCAATTGCAATCACCAGCAAAATTCAACCCAAGCCCGTGTGTGAGTCACGGATTTCAAAAGAGTACATTCATTTACAATAGCCAATCGTTGTTTACCTTCATAAGAGTCGATTGAATTCAGTTATAGAGATTAAAAATTAGTACTAAAAAAGAAAAGGAGCAAAAGTAACCAGAATGGTCCCCCTAATCCAAATGGGACCAACCCCAAATTAAAATATACTATCAAAATCAACCAAATTGATCAAACAAAAGCACATGCATTTATCCAAAAACCAAGTTGGAATCAGTTCAATAGTCCAATAATCAAGAAACTATGACATATAATGTAAAACAAATACAAGAAAAAAAAAAAAAAAACAGTTTTCATAAAGCAGAATATACTCTGGAAATAAATGAAAATAGTAAAAACAAAACATCAGCACCAAAAAAAAAAAAAAAAAAAAAAAAGTCAAAAAAGGAAAAAAAGAAGAACTGGGTTTTGATGGGAAGAAAAGGAAATCTCAAAAAATGGAGTTTTCAAACCAAACCCAACTGAAAAAAATTGAACTTTTTCACTTTGGTTGAGTAAAGTTACAAACTTTTTTGAGAGACAGTTCAAAACAATCAAAGAAAAACATAGAAGGCTAAAATGACAAAGTGGTTGAGAGAAAGAGAGTGACCAGCGACATCAAGGCCGTCGTAGATGCCACGGTGGACGGTGCCGAAGGTGCCACGAGCAATGGCAGACTTGATGGTGAGTTTAGAGGGGTCGATCTCCCACTCTTTCCTCTCTTTCTTCACAACCTTTGTGGCGGTAGTGGTGGTGGTGATAAGGTTAAGACCATTATTATTAGTACTTAGAATACTACTACTATTGTTGTTGTTAATAAAAGTACTATCTTCTTCTTTTTTCTTGTTCTTCTCCATAGTCCACGCTCTGTTGAGGTGTCTCTCGAGCTGTTCATCCAAGCTTTTCAAATCAATCTGATCTGCACGAACAAACCCATCACTGCTTTTCTCCATCTTTTGCTTCTTTTTTTTTTGGTGTGTGCGTGTATGAGAGAGACAGAGAGATCAGAGCAGAGTCAGTGAGTGCTGAGCTAAACTTTGCTTGGTTTTTGTACTTTCACTATGAAGTTGTTGTTGGTGGTGGTATTTCTGAGAGTTCTGGTTTTTCTTTGTACAAGTATAAATAATAAATAATTAATATGTAATTGAATAAATTAATATGTAATTTTTTAATTTACTTTTTTAAAATTAATTTAATTAAAGTATTTTTTTTATTAGTATTTTCTTCTACAATTCATCGTCCATGTGGGCACATGGAACTGCCTGACCGTAACGTGTGCTTCTGACCCACAAGGGTGTCTCTCTCCCTATTTACGTTTTTTTCCAAAAAAAAATTTTTTTGATTGATAATAGGATATACTATTTGATATAGATTAAGTAATATTATATATCCAAAAAATAACACATATTTATATTAAATTTAATTAATTGTTTAGATTGCATCGGTTAATGATTCAATGAATTTTTTTTATTTTTCCCAAAAAAAAAAATTTTTTGATTGAGGTTAGGATATACTATTTTATATAAATTGAGTAATAGTATTAGATATCCAAAAAAAAAGAACATATAGTTATATTAAATTTAATTAATTTTTTAAATTGCATTGGTTAATGATTCGATGAATTTATTTTATCTAAAAATAACATTCAATGAACCAATGTATTTGAATTTAATTTTAAAAATTAAAATCTTTCTTGATCCTTTAGTTAAGATTAAGTTTTATCTGATATTTAAATAGCTATAATGGTGGAAGGAAGAAATTTGAATTTTTGATGTCCTCAAATGTAAGATGGTATACATTTTTTTAGAATGAATACAGTTAATGACTCTCTAATAATAGTGCTTATATAAAATACAAATTTTTTTATAAAAAAAAACTATCTAATAATAGTGGTTCTTTTTTTACGTCCTAAAATTGGTAATTTTAGATACTGAAGTAATTATTTTCTTGCCTAAAGTCTTGTACTTGTATTACAGGATCTAATTTTCAAAGGGAACTAGATTCATATTCTCCATTTTTTTAAGATATTCTTTTCTTTTATTGTGACTATCAATTAAATTAAAAAACACGTACTATGACAGAGAGTATTTTTCTCATGGATCATTCAATTTGTTGATATTGATTATTGAGTTTAATTAAAATTATTGAATAAGACAAAAGATTTCAATGAATTAATTAAGCTGAATCATTTTGTTATTGTTGGAGTAAGATTCGTGAATCAGTGTTGAATCAGTGGAGGAAATTAAAATGCAACGTGCATCCAACATGAGAAATGATATATTTACAACATTTTCATAATATTTTTATAACAAATTATAAATGGCAGGTTGTTATTGGTTATTATTGTTGGAGTAAAAATGTAATTTTAGTGTTAGGTTCAAATTTAAACCAATAGCAACTAACCACCTGTGATTTGTTGTAAAAACGTTGTGGACGTAACATCTCTCATCGAACATAATAACTACCTTATTAAAAGAATAGTGATTATAAAAAAAACCTTATTAAAAGAAATAGTAGATTCATTGTTGAAAGAGACCCTTCTAATAAATTTCTTATGCCAAACACTTAAAATTAGTTAGTGTCTTAACCAAAATGAGTTACTTACGTTTTTGTGTGTAATTTTAAGCAGATTTGAATGTAAAACCCTTTTCTGTCAACAAAAAAAATTTAATAATTGAGTTCATTGAAACACAAATAAGTTATTGCTTAATGTTATTTGTTAAGAATCAAAACCCGTCGAGGATTTTCTTAAAAAAAAAAAAAAAAAAAACCAACCGTCAAGGATGAATGGATTAGATTAATGTTACTCGTTAAATGAAAAAAATTAATGAAGCCTACCTTTTGAGCCATGCCATGTGGTAAACATCGAGTTTTTTATAAAATTGATCGATAATCTTGGTCAAAGTTACATTAATCTATAAAATTGATCCATAATGGAAATAATATAATGTTAATTGTGTCAATTGAGTGAAAATAATCCAATTAATATAATCTAATCTATAAAACCGATCCCTCAAATTAATAATTCATAGAGTTGTTAGTGATAATATAGTCTAACAATACCAACCTTATTTAGTATGATTTAGTTCAGGGAGTCAAATTCCCTTATTTATAATTAACATTTAACAGAATAAATTATAAATTTGAGATTCTTTATTGTTTACAAGAGATATTATTTTAGTCAATAGTCATATAAGAGATATTAATCATAAGTTAGTATGATCACACACTACAAAATCTTGTGGTTGGGGATAGAGAGAGAGAGAGAGGGGTGAACTGACAATAGGGAACCTTGTAACTCAATTGGTTAGACGTATCTTAAAATTTCAAACCGAGATATCTAAAGTTCAAACTTCCTTACTCTTAATTATTGATGCATAAAAATAAAATTGATATTAAAAAATTAAAAGTAAAAAAAAGAAAAAGAAAAAAGAAAAAGAAGGGTGTAAGGGGGAGTTGGGAGAGAAGTATTTGGAATGTATTGAAGGATGTGGATAATATTTCAGACTTTCAGTTAGAGTTTAATCCTCCACAATATTTTCCACAATCTTTTTAGTAGTAATTTGTTTACAAGAGATATTATAATTAACATTTAACAGAATAAATTATAAATTTGAGATTCTTTATTGTTTACAAGAGACATTATTTTAGTCAATAGTCATATAAGAGATATTAATCATAAGTTAGTATGATCACACGCTACAAAATCTTGTTGTTGGGAATAGAGAGAGAGAGAGAGGTGAACTGACAATAGGGAACTTGTAACTCAAGTGGTTAGACATATCTTAAAATTTCAAACCGAGATATCTAAAATTCAAATTTCCTTACCCTTAATTAGCATAAAAATAAAATTGATATTAAAAAATTAAAAGTAAAAAAAAAAAATGTAAGGGGGAGTTGGGAGAGATGTATTTGGAATGTATTGAAGGATGTGGATAATATTTCAAACTTTCAGTTGGAGTTTAATCCTCCACAATATTTTCCACAATCTTTTTAGTAGTAATTAGTTAAGATGACAAGCTATAATTAGAGTAACATCACTTTTAAATAAACTCATTAATGACATTACTATTACTCCTATTAAACATCAATCACAAGTCACAACCGACCAATACTTTATTTAGAACAATATCAGTGACACGTTTTTTTTTCACAATCTTCTTAATAGCAATTTATTAAAATGACAACTAATTAGAGCAACATCACTTTACGTATAAACTCATTAATGACATTACTATTATCAAATATCAATCACAACCAACCAATAATATATTTATGTTATGTTTGTTTTGACATTAACATTTTCTATAAAATGAATTATTTTCCAAAAATATATATATTTTCTAGAAAATTATCTTCTTCTTTTTTTAAATATTTGGTAGCAACCTTAAAATAAATGGAAAACTTTCTTTTAACTTCCCTTATTTAGCTTTATATGAGATATCAATTGTTTTCCATAAAATTTGAGTGGAAAACAATTTTATCACATGCTAAGCTAAATAAGGAAAGTTTAAAAGATAATTTTTATTTAACCTATTTTTTCTGATACTACCAAATATAGGAAAATGCAAACAATTTTCTTCACATAAAATTTTCCATTGAAACAATTGTAATGACACGATTTTTTTTTTTCCATAATTTTTTTAATGGTAATTTGTTAAGATAATAAATTGTGATTAGAATAACATCACTTTTGTGTGAACTCATCAATGATATTACTATTATTAAACATCAATCAAAACCGACCAAATTATGAGGAAAAAATTATAAATAAAAAAAAAATTCCATCCTTAAACTTCTTGATTTAATTTATTCTGTTTCTTGAAGAAGGCTACTCCTTTTTTAAACCTCCATATGTAGGACTTATGGGTTTATGGTCAATGTACTTTTTAAATCTACATATCTATCTGCCTTTTTGAGAGTTGTTTTGTTTGATACTAGAAAGCAAAAGAAAGTTGAAGTGAGCTAAGGTCCACGTTCTGAAGTCCATAGCCATATCTTCATCAATAATTTTGCCTACCCTTAACTTTTGGCGAGCCTATTTGGACGGCAATCGCATCTCAAGCAATCAGACTGAAAGAGAAAGACAACTTTTTTCGTTTGGATTTTAACATCAATGTTATAATTTATTTATATTTCTTTATTTGCTTATATTTTTTAATGTATTCGCAGATCTGTTTTTATTGGTTTTATCTACTTTTGCAAAATGGGTTTAGCTGGTATGTTATGTCTTTTTGCACTAGACATGTTACGATTCAGACATGTGTCTATATTGTAACGTGTCCAATACAAAAAAGTACTGGACACAAGTCATATCTTTGCAAAATCGTAATTATGTTTTAACTAAATAACAACTTTTGTAATTTTATTCATATTTTATTAGCAAGACTCTAGTGTAAAACAGAATTTAAACTAGTTCAGGCTTTCGTTGCATGGGTTATGTGTTGAAATTTAATCTCAGGATCATTTTCCATGTTAATTTTTTTAGTTTAATATGTTTTATTGGGTTTATTTTGACCCCAGTTAAATTAACCAAAAACTCAAGTTGATTAATTAGTCCAAATACATGCAATATTCAATTGACTTGTAACCAAGACAAGGTAACCCATGGCCAAAACCAAGGTGGTCGATATCATACCGTACTGATCGGTACAACTGGTATTTACTATTCCAGTACGTGCACCGATATCGAAATGAAGCTAATTCGTACCGGTTTAAATACCAGCTGTATCGGCCGATTTCGAGCGTACTAGTCGGTACAAAAAAATTCCCTTTTTTTTTTTTTTAGTTTTGTAATTTTCAAATTTTTGTAAGGACAGAATGGTAAGTTACTTGTATTATTTGTTTTCTTAGTATGCAATAAACAATTAAGCTTTTTGTTTTTTATATTGTGTTTTTTTTTTCCCCTTTTAGTTGATGCTAAAGACTAAAACCATGAATAATTTGTTCTGAATTGAAGTAATGTTTTATGGTAAATTTTTATTTTTATTATATATATATATATATATATGTTTAAAAATATAAAAAATAACGATAAACCCGAAACAGTATACCGGTATTGACCGGTACCGAAATATATCATTCTGCTGGCCAAATCGATATAGCCTCCGGTATAAGATTGATTCATTGGCCAAAACCTCATCAATTTCTCAAAACCACATCTTTCCATCATCTACTTCACAGTTCAAAACCACATCACCACAATGCATGACCCATCCAACTTTTAGTGAAAAGCCTAAAATTGCCAAACCTAGAAATTTCGTTAAAGAGAGAGAATGACCTTGAAGAATTCAAAACTTGATCCTAAAACCCAAATTTCTCATCCCATTGTAAAAGAAATAAAAATTAACTATTAAAATTTGACTAATCTGAGAATGACCTCGAAGAATTGAGAACTTAATCATAAAACCCAAATTTCTCATCCTATTATAAAAGAAATAAAAATTTACTATTATATCTTTAAGAGTTTAACATTTTAAATTGATAATATAGAAGCCGGCTTGGAGTCCGACCCAAACTCGGATGGCTCTCTTTGCGATGCCCCCACCCTCTCCACTTCGTCTTTTTCTCAATTTTTATCTAAGAAGAAAAAAAGTACTATGCTTTATCAAGGTAACTAAAAATCCAATGGACCAAAATTACTCGATAAGTCTTTTTTGTTTTTTGCTTTTAGACAGTTACAATATATGACTAACCATGTAGCTTGAACATTTTCTTTTCTAAATTTCTAAACACTCGTTAAGAATCATGATTGGTGACTCCACTAATTAAGAATCATGATTAATGACTCCAGAAATGTTCCATCAAATAGACTTTCATTATGCCTATTACAATAGAACAAGAAAAAAGGATTTTCATTATGCAAAGAGAGTTGTTGAATTATTACATCCCAGCCAATTGAGATAACTGATTTCCCAAAAAGGGCTATGGATTATCAATAAAATTGAGCCCGTAAATTACTCTGTACCATGAATCTATAGCACTGCGAGATTGCGTGTTTATTGCATCAACTTATTGATAAGGTCCAAGATCTCTTATCCATCAATTGAGTTGAATTTTGACTTTGCTTTAACTATTTTAAAATTCCATAAATAAATAAATAAATAACTATTTTAAAATATTAAGAAATTCATACAATTAACATTATTGTTTGTTTAAGTAAAAATGTTTTCTAGAAAATGAGTTATTTTTTAAAATTTATTTTCTATAAAATTATCTTATTTTCTTATATTTAGTAACAACCTTAAATAAATTAAAAAATAATCTTTGAACTTCCTTTATTTAGCTTACTGTGAGATAGAGTTATTTTTCAAAAAACTTTAGTGAAAAACAATTATATTTAGTTTTTTTTTTAAATCTTTTTTTTTTTTTTGATGCTACCAAGTACTAAAAAACACAAAAAATTATCTTTACATAAAAATTTTCATCAAAACAAACCGAACAAATGGGCATAGTAACATGAATAAATTTTAGAGAGCAGTAGTACTGAAGAGTAATGAACATTATAATGTACAGGGCACTAGGCTACTAGCAACGTATCAAAAATATTACTATCAAGGTATCTACTTAATTACTATGGATTATCTCACAAGTATAATCAATGCAAATTTAACAATCTGTTTACAATATAAAATTGCATCATTATGAGTTGTGTATGAAGCAATATATGGTCACATCACTGAGTTTTATATAATTTTCTATACAAAATGTCGGAAAGTTTTCGCCAATTGAAACTAAGGGCAGCAATAATTTAGAAACTCCTAGCCTATCCCTTAAGTTTTTTTTATCGTTGACTTAAACCATGCATTTGGCTGCTACTAAAATTGAAAATTGACATGGACATGAAAGTGATCTTTGTTATGTAGAAGACAACAATGGAAAACATTGTGATGTGACGAATGAGTAAGAAAATTTGAGTGAAAATTATCTTCAATGGGGTATGTTGAGCTCCACCAACGTACACTAAGGAAAAAGATAATGTTATTATAATAACTTTTCTTTTCTTTTTTTGTATTTTTCCACTACTAAGAAAATTGTCTACTGAGAAAAAAAGAGGGAGGGCTTACCTAGGATACACATATAGAGAACATAGAGGCTACAACTACAAGTGTTTGATCATAGAACATAGAAAAAAACCATAGCCATAGGTTTCAACCAATCCAATACCTACAAGTGTTTGACAAAAAATGAAAAATTGTAAATGGAAGAAGGATTTAGTCAAGAAAGTGACCCCAACCAATGATCCTAACTTACACATCTCATATCTCACAACATATGAGCATCACAAGTTTATGACTAGTGAGATGGGTTGAATGCATATAATTCTGTATGAGATATATATATATATATATATATATCTTCTTGTTCAGTTTCATGCATCTAATTGGATATTGAATATTTGATCCCTTGCAAGGTCTATGCATATGGATATTATGGGGTTAGCCTATTTCAAAATAGTTACAATGTCATTTTCTAATTTCATTTTCTTTCTTTTTTGGTAGAGGTCATTTTCTAATATCTCCTACTAGTATTTAGGTCAAACTCTTTGAAGTGCCAATTTGGTTCAGGCTCATCTAGACCAAAATTATATGACGCATTGCCCTTTTCTTCAGGTAAAGTGGGGGGAGACCTCTCTATAATTCTCTTGAACCAGATAAGGACCAAATAATTTCAATAAACTTTGTCAAATAATTGAATTTCACTTGGTTACGAAAGAATGTTTGGTATCCATGTTGCTAAGATTCATTGCATACTTGCATTTCTTATAAACTACAGTACAACTTTGGGTTGAATGGTGCCACTGGCGGCTCTACGTTCAATTTAGAGTGGTCACAGGACCACTCTGACCTAATTTTTTTTTTATTATATCTAAATTTTAAAAATTTATGATTTTTTAATCCTTAAAAAATATTTGTGATCACACTAAATTTTTTTTTAGGCCCAACATAATTAAATTTTAGACAAAATTTGGTAACAAACTTGGTTGTAAACTAAGGTTATAACTCTATTCAATATTTTTTTTTTATTGTACGTGAATTTTGACAAATCCACAAATAGATACATTTTCTTTTTATATCCTCCATATTTCAAAATTTTAAGAAGATCAAAGACTATTAGGTATGTCATTAATCAAATCTTTAAAATTTGAGTTTTAGTAATCTATAATTATATATAAAAAATAAATTTATTGATCAAAAGTAAATAACGATTAACATGAAATTTGACATGCGTTTTAAGAACATAAAGAATAAAAAATATGAAATTCAACAATTAGATTTTCAAAATTGACCATGTTAATTTATTTAATGAGAGTTGTAGCCTTAGGGTATAATTAAGTTTGTAACCAAATTTTGTCCTTAAACTTTAGTCCCGTTAACAATATATTAGGTCCTTACAAACAAAAAGAAAAATCCCAAGAAAATTTTTATCTAATTAAAATTTTGATAGAGATGTAACTTGCAACATTGGTAATGAGACTATCATGCAAAAATTTCAAAATAAAAAAATTTGTAGAAAGAAATTGTAAGACTTTATGTATTTGTGTGAGTGTGTGTGTGTGTGTTTTTTGGGTCAATATATGAAGTTCTCTTTTAATTAAATTTTGTGTAATTTAAGTTTTTTAATGACCACCCTGGAAAATATTTCTGAAGCCGCCACTGAACAGTGCAACAACAAACCATCAAAAGGGTTTTGCTATTGAGGCCTCCTTTTATTTATTTATTTTGAATTGTTTTGGGTTGAATCTTTTTGGTTAGTCTATACCCCAAGCCTGCCAGTGTGTAAGCACAATCCAATCACCCCAAGGGGCCAAGTTTAATTGTGTTATATCATATATGAGTTGTTTTGAAAAGAACTACTTTGATTTTTGATTTTTTGGGTTTGAAGTTGCAACCTCTTAGTCTCTAATACACACTTAGGGTTGCAAATGAACTAAGCTGTTTATGACCAACTTGAGCTCAGCTTAAAAAAAACATTTTTATGTTTGTTTGTTTAGTAACCAAACCAAACTCAAGCTCATCTTTAAGCTCAATTATTAAATAAGTCATGTTCAAACATAATAATATTTGTGAACAAGCTCGTGAACATTAGGGCTCGAATTAACTATATACAATATTATATATTTATATATATACTTATCTAAAAATATATTTATATACATTTGTAATTGGGTTATATAAGTTTGTAATTTGATTCATATGATATAAAATTATTATTTGCAGTTTATTCATAACATAAACCATCCATTTGTAGTAAAAAAATCATAAATTTGTGAAGGGTTAAGACATTTTAGTCATGATTTTACCATATATATATAAAAAAGAATAAGTTAATTAAATAGCTTATGAACAAGCTCAAGCTTACTCAACAAGTAAATGAACCAAACTTGACCATGTAATCTAATTTGTTGATGAGCTTGAGCTCCACTTGTGTTTGAAATAAAATTAAATGAACAAGACTGAACTTTTAATACTCAACTTTTCTCGTTTATAGCCCACCTCTCTCACACACCTCTTCATACTTATAGTACTTGGAAATGACATCAGGCACAAAGAACATTACCATAATCCAATCACCCCAAGGAGCCAAGTTTACTTAGTGTAATATAAGAACAACCAGATCTCAACTCTCAAGCAAGTTTGAAATTAAGCTTTCCTTCTAAGCCAATAAGCTTGCTTAATTCCACAGTATGTTATTTTTTTTAAGGGAATTCCAAAAGTGTCATTGAAGCCTGTTAAACCTACATTCCACTCTCTCTTGATTCTCTCTCTTGTTCTATCCTGAATTGAAATGAGCCTTAGAGTCCCCCATCAAGTTAGGGTTTTATTTTTGTCTTTATAAATGTAAATTTTTAGTCTCACAATTTGGCCCATTAGGTGGCCTTTTGTAATTGGGATGGGCCTATCTCCATCTCTTCTCTTCCTTCTTAGGTTCTTGTTTTCTAAGTTGTAGATGGATTAAGCCCTCTTTTGTTTCTTCTTAGTATATTCTTATTCATTAAAAAATAAGAAAAAGAAGAGAGAGAGTTTGAATTGCCAACCAATAATTATGAATAACAAAAAAGCCCAATCCAAATAAGTCCAAAATTGGATTGGATAAATTTGATCTGAATTAGATCTAAAACGGTTTCCCAGATGCCAATTCCACAAATATTGGGTTCCACTAAGTCAAACCTGTTGCTTTCGAGTTTCAAACTTTCAATGGGCTACAAGAGCAAAACAGTTCCGTTTCAGTTTTGTGAACGAGTTGTACTGTATTTAGGCCTAAACTTAAAAAAGTTAATTTGGGGGCTGAAATGACGCTAAGTAAAAGAGGGGCTAAGCCCTTTCATCATCGGAAAATCCGTGGGCTAAAAATTCAGAACAGACAGACCAGGTAGAGCTAGGTGCACTGTGCTAACTGGGCTGAACAAATTCTATAACAGGGGCTAAGCCCTTTTATGTTCTGCTCCTTTTTCCTTTCTTTGTCGAGGGTATTAATTGAATGAAAAATACTAGGTGTACGTTATTTTTATAATACTTTCACAATAAATTTTAAATGGTAAGTTGTTATTGATTTTAATTTTAATTTACAACTTAAATTACTTATTTGCGCATCTGTACCAGCCAATAACAACTTGCCATTTAAAATTTATTATAAAAATATTATGAAAATGTTATGAATATATCATTTCTCTAATTGAATTTCCAGCTACTCAAAATTGTCAAAATATCCTTTACCAGATATATATCAATATAAGAGTTATCTTTTCTATAAAATATATATATATATATATATATAATAGTTATCCATTATTATGGCCCCCTTCCCCTTTTTTTTTTTTTTTTAAATATATATCCATGAATACATTTTAGATTCATTTAAATAGGATTACAATTATGTACAATTTATCACCAAACTAATTAATTGGAAAATCAAACACTGATGATAAACACAAGATTATTTTAACAATTGAAAAGAAAAAAGAGAATTGAAAAAAAAAATTCTATATTTTTGCTCCAACCTCACTGAAAAACCCCTACGACTTATTTTGGAGTTGGACGGAAATGTCTCCTTCGTACTCAATAAATTTCATGGCTTTACAGTCATACTATCACACAACCAGACTCCTACATATTTGCATCTGGGCTTTGACTCTTCTCTCTTTCTCACTTTGAGATGGTTGGTTGGTTTGTTGTTTTGCCTTTTGTTTTTGCTTTACTCTTTCATCCCAAGATCCAAGACAAGACTTTTTTAACAGATTTGAGATTATAATTTTTCCAAGACCTACACGTGTATGGTTTACACTTCAACTTGTCTTCCAATGCAAAAAAAGGTCTGACCTTTCTTTCTTCTACTTGTTATTTGTCATTAAATTAATAAATATATTAATAATATTATGTAAATATAATATACGATTTATGAAACTGATAATATATATAACAGAAATAAAATAATAGTATAATATATTATCTGTTGTTTCATTTTTCATATTTAATTATATTTTTGTATGCATGAAGTGTTTGTTTTTTACTCTTTTATTTTAGCAATCTTTAATTGACTAGTAATTTTGTTGTATCTTAGTCATTATGCTTAATGAGATATAATTTATTTGAAAATCTAAGTTTATGGGAAAGTTAAAATTTATTGATTCATTCTTAAGAAGTAAGAAAGATGGTAGCATTATTATTTTAATTTTTGTATAGAGAGAAAAAAAAAATTAATCATCTTTTTTATAATAAAAAAATAAATAAACATTTTTTTTATTGGGTTGGCCCCCCAAAGTCAAGTTTCTAGCTCCACCACTGATTACTCTTGCAACTTATCACTTTGGATGGAAGGTATATTTATCATTATTCATTACAGTAAGGTCTAACCTCTATCTCCACTTAAATTTTAATATGTTTTAATGCATTTCGTCCACTTGTGTCTATTTCAATTGTTTTGATTCATATTTATGATTATTATTTATTGCTCCATCGCGCCGCACTTTTCTTTTCTTTTCTATTTTTTTCCTTTCCCTCTGCCACAACTTGTCTGATGTCTCCCATTTTGTATATCCTGTACCTGGCATATATGCCGAGTACCTCACAAAGAAGTGGGCCCCACAGTGTATGAGTCCCGCCTCCTTGTGAGGTACTCGGCATATATGACGGGTACAGGATATACTGCCTCGATGCCTCCCCATAAATATCTCTCTCCACCCTGAAAATCACACAACTTTTCTTTTTCTTTCTTTGTCTTCTTCTATTTTCTCTTTTTCTTTCTTTTTTCATTTTGATGATGGTGTTTTTTAATAGATGTCAAGGACTTTGATGTGATGACTATTATCTTTCATTTAAGCAATGTGTTGTGGATTCGAGTATGGAAATTACCCTTAGGGTCCGTTTGGATACAGCTGAAAACTGAAAACTGAAAACATTGTAACAAAATAATTTTTAAATGTGTGAATAGTGCCGTGAGACCCATTTTTAATGAAAAAGTTGCTAAAAAGTGAAATTTGTGGGTCCGTGAACAGTACACGGGTGCACTGTTCATGGACAAAAAGTCAACAAGTGCGGCTACTGTTCATTGAATAGTAGCCGCATAGTGCCGCGTTACTCCCTCATACGCCAAAAAAAAAAAGTCCAAAACGTGAAATGAAAACGCAACTGCAACATTCATCACTATCCAAACGCTCACTAAGGGTTAAAACTAACTACCAACCACCTCTTTCAAAGTTCAAGCCCTAGAAATGCAGAATTGTGTAATGGAAAACCAACTTTGACGTTTGTTTTTGAATATTTCTATAATTTTTTTCATTTGGTGTTTTTACTTTTTACCTATGTAATGAAATTTTATGAACCTCTTTGTTATGTAATAGTGCTATCATAAACTTCAATATTTGGAAATGACGGTATTAAAAATGTTTATTATATGGTTTGGTATAGATAATTTATAGCCCTATACTTACATGATAAAGCATTTAATATGTTGATATATCTAATTAAAATGTTTGATATAGAAATAGTAGTAATCGTAAAATGATATGTCAAAAATGCACTGATAATACTCAAAAAATTTTGATAAAAGATTACTAAGCAAATTTGTCTTGTGAATGAAAGTTCACTGAATGATTTCTAGACATTTAAAATAGTTAAACCTGGTGTAACTCTTTTAGAGTTACACATTTTTTAAACTATTAGATTTAAGTAGATCCAACGGTAAAAAAAAACTCTCATTAATGCTAATATTCTGATTAGGATCTCATTAATTATCTATCATTAATTATATTTTATATCTATCTCTAAAGCCAAAAAAATGTTATATTTGTCTCTCTCTCTACGTTTCTCTCTATATCTTTTTCTGCTCCACCGTTGTTCTATCTCCATGAATAGATTGCCGGAGGAAGAAGGAAATAAAGAAAAAATGAAATACAAAATTTAAGAAATTTTTTATTAAAAAAAAAAATTACCACGCAAATGTAGTGCATGAAGCACAATTTCTCACTCTCTCTTTTTTTTTTTTTAAATATATTGGTTTGGTTAATAGAAATTTTCAAGCATGACCAGTTTTAGATAAACAATTAGATGAAACCTACACCAGAAAGAATGGATTATGTTGACTTGACTTGTTAATGCTACTCTATCTTATATGTTGTGTACTTGTGCTTGCATATGCAATGGAGACTGGATTAAGTTGACTTGACTTGTTAATGCTACTCTATCTTATGGTAATATTATAATTTTGGTTAAAGGAGGAGTGAAGGCTATCTGTTATTTCCTTGAAGAATGTTGGACTCTGACTCAGGTGTAACTTCAGCAGGGGCACAAAAATTGATCGATAGTCACAAGCAGTTACCGCTTCAATTTTCTTTCCCGTCTGTTGCATAGCAATAGTAGTTGTCCTTATACCATCAAATTTGTAAAGTTGCAACAATAAACATACTGAAATTCAATCATCCTATGGAATGAAATAGTTCATCAAGCAACATATTTATATCAAACACAGCACTACACCCAAGGACATTGGATTTCACTTCAAGCATGAAATTTATCACGTTCATAAATTTGGCTGTATCATACCTTTTCATCTATCTCGCTAATATGCTTTTTGATCTCTAATTTTATTTCACTGTCCTTGTGATTTTCTTCCAAAATATACCATATGATATCCGACTCAAAATTCTCACCATCTGTCTCTCACGCTCTGACAAGAGAGACTCGTAACTCAATGGTTTGTGCCCAAAATCTTCCCTTCTTTTATCTTCTTCAACGCATATACTATCCAAATTCTGCCATACCTTAATGTATCTCAAATACAGTATTTTTTTCTCAAAAATGTTCTGCATCCGGTGAAATTCAGCCCCATAGATCTTGAAAAGATCTTTCCCTTGACTTCTACTTGTCTCTTAAATTTGCCCACTGCTTCAATTGCTCCCCAATATTAATATTAGTACCTCCCTTCAATAACAAATCCACAATATCATCTTTACACTCATCATCATTTAATACGATTTCAACATTAGCACTAGAAGTAACAGCGGCTCCATCATTCGGCACAAGAAGCTCACCATGCGACATTCTCTTGTCGAAAACTACACAAGAGAAGTCCTCATTGAATAAAATCTTCTCATGATAAGCAACAGACTCCCCTCTAATCTTATCCTTTGCAAGACTGAAGCAAAGCACTTATAGTCAAGGTTGTCAAAATCGGGATCCTACGTAAGATCGTAGGAGGTAGATAGGATCGCGGATCGTAGAATCGGATCGCGGATCATAAGATCCTACTTATTTTCAGATTTTAAGCAAAAACTTATTGATAGTGACTTTGTATGTTATATAATCACTTAAAATATGAATTCATCCATTAAAAAAAAAATTGCATCATAAAATGTAATTTGCACACACTACATCGTTCTTATGTCATTCTAACGAAACAAAATATATTTAACTTTTGACATAATGTATCTAAAAAGTTCAGTACATGTTTAATTAGCAACTAAGTACCAAAATATTATCTACACATATGGAAAATGTTTTCCAAATTTTAGGTTCCAAATCCAAAATAAGTTAGGCTAATTAGCATATAAAAACTAGCTAACTACAAATTTACAATATGTAATCCAAAAGAGAATTCTCAATATAAGGTAAACTAGCTAATTACAAATATGAAATTCAAAAGAGAATTCTCATTCTAAGGTTATTCTAATCTAATCACTGTCATTATCATATCTCATTTCATCATCTAAATATTTTAGGTTTTGTTTTTGAAAACGTTAAACTTAAGTACAATAGGTTTTTTTGAGATTTTATATTGACATGGGGGTAAATTTGGGACTTCAATTCATTATTGGGCTTCTGATAACCCATTGGGCTTGTGGGTTTAGGTGAATTATCTTACCCAAATGAATCCCACTTAAAAAAGAAAAAAAATCAAGCCAAATGGTAGGATCGGTAGAATCCCATACGATCCTACGATCCTATGCGATCCTACACGATCTTACATACAATCCTACCATTTTTGCGATCCTGCTACGATTTTAAACTTTTTGGTGAGGTGAGATCGTAAAATAGCGCGATTTTACGATCCAGATCGCGATTTTAACAATCATGCTTATAGTGCTAATATTCTAAGTAATTATCCATCATTTATTATATTTTATATCTCATGATAAGCAACACAAGACTCACCTCTAATCTTATCCTTTGCAAGACTGAAGCAAAGCACTTATAGTGCTAATATTCTAATTAATTATCCATCATTTATTATATTTTATATCTCATGATAAGCAACACAATACTCACCTCTAATCTTATCCATTGGATTTAAGTAGATCCAACGGTCAAAAAAAGACCCTCATTAATGCTAATATTCTAATTGATCTCATTTATTATTCCCTATTTAATACATTTCATACTTATTTCTAAAAAAATATATATAAAATCTCAGTAATAACTATTACTTTAGTTCTTTCTACATTCATAATGGCACACAAAAAAAATTGGCTTTAGTAATAATCATTTTTGTAGTTGAAAAATAATGAATCTAACTATGGGGCTATCAGGCTTTGAAGGAAATTTGGTGGGAAGAACCATGTCTCAGAAACCATCTTATGGATTGGTTTGTGGATTTTCGAGATTTATGGACTGGGATTGTAGGTACAAACAAACACCAGTTGGCAGAGAGATTTGCTTTCGTGGCTTGGAGTATTTGGCATACCAAAAACGCTTCAAGATTGAAGAAACCATGTCTACCATTTTCAAGCATCTACCGGGACTCTTTGGAACGGTTTCAGGAATTCCACGAAGCTCGACATTAAGGACAACCCGAGACACAATGGTTTTGGACCTCATACCACCGATAACAACTAGCTGCTGGACACCTCCTCAAACAGCACAGTTTAAAGCAAACTTTGACGAAGCTGTTTTCATGGATTCACAAATGGCAGGAATTGGAGTAGTGATCAGGGACTCGGGTGGCCATGTGACTGGTGCTTTATCGGAGAGGTTGTTTCTCTCCTCAACGGTGGACGATGTGGAGGCAGTTTGCTTGCAGGAAAGCAATCAGTTTTGCTTTAAACCTTGGTCTTGACAATGTGGTTTTTGAAGGTGATTCGGAAACAGTTATAAAGGCCCTCAACTCTAATGTTAGGTGTCTTACTTCCTTTGGCCATCTTGTTGATGATGCCAAAGCCTTAGTTTTGAATTTTGCAAATTCTTCTTTTTTGCATGTAAAACGGACTGGGAATACTGTTGCTGATAAACTGGCTAAGCTAGCCAAGCAATTCCAATGTCCATAGATTTGGTATGATGACATCCCTAGTGATGTGCAGCACCTTGTATTGGCTAAAAGACGCCTTTCTTGATTTCAAATAAACACTTGAGTGGTTTCTCAAAAAAAAAAAAAAAAAAAAAAAAAAACTATTAAAGTATAAAAACATGTGTGCTGCTCACAAAAAGACACCAACAAAAATGTGTTGAATATTGTTGGAAGAACTACGTTGCCATTATTACTTAGATTTTATTTCATGAGACAAGATCTGGAGTGTTCATGTTGATGAGGCAAGGAGCATGGTGGTGAGATTGGAATTAAGAGAAAGGCAATGGAATTGAATTGGAGAAAAGCAATTGAGGAGAGAGAGCAAAGAAAAACATGATTATGGAGGAGAAAGAGAGATGTAGACCTTTTTTTTTTTGATTTAGAGATAAGTATGAAACGTATTAAATAAGGGATAATAAATGAGATCAATTAGAATATTAGTATTTGTAGGGATGATAGGCCCAGTAGTATATATTGGGCTGGAGGCCCGTCCAAGGACGCCTAGTAGTCTGAGGACGGGTAAACGTTGTTATGGAAGTCGGCATTAATGATTAAAGAAAGGGGTCTGGCCACAAACTGAATGACCCCATGTGATTAAACCAATTAATTAATTAGCCAAATTATTAATTAATCAATTTAACATGCAAATACGTGGAAGCACAAACAAATCACCAAATAACTAAATATGCAGTGGAAATTAAATGACACGGTAATTTGTTTACGAATGGGGAAAACCCTTACGGCAAAAATCCCACCGGGTGATTTTCAGATCACCACTCCCGAAACTCCACTATTATCAAATCAAGCAGTTACAAGTAAAGGAATCCCAAGTACCTTACCAACATACAGTTGAACCCTTACCTCAATACCCAATTAGACTTGATCTGTAGTGACAGTTCCCCCCTTTTGATGCACAGCTCCCAAGTACGTGACTAACCAATGCGCGGATCCCAGTACGCGACTTCAAACACCAACTTAGAAGGAGAGGTTGGCTGCAAAGTTCTTCAGTTCATCCTACATGATAAAGATCAGAAAGATGCTTGGTTACAAAACCCTTTGGTGCAAATGCACAGTAACTTCTTCAGAGAAGATGAACTAGGTCAAGAACTTCGTCTTTGATCACAAATTGCTTAAACAGAGTTTGCTCAATACTTGTGCAACTTGTGTACTGTTTGACGGCTCTTAAAATAATCCTTTTATATGTCTAGGGTTAGGAGAAAAGAAGGCCCAAAGACATATTCATGGATCCCAAGAAATCAGATCAGAATTCTGATTTTCTTAAATCTCGACAGATAGCAAGTGTCGATGAGCTATCGAGAAGGTGTCGAGTTTTAATGATTTTGCACTTCAGCTTGTTTTTCTTGGACAGACTTGATGATTTCAACACTTGATCTTGAAACTTTGTTTCTTGAAGTATTAAAAACACCTAGAACTACCCAATTACAAGTAGAGTGCATTTTGTCAAAAGGATTAGCCAATTTACATAAATAAGTGACATATATTCTTAACAAGTGAAAACACATATGTCCTAACAATCTCCCCCTTTGGCAATCCGTGACAAAACTACAACAAACAAATGAACATATGAGAGAAGTCATAAATCACTCAACTCATACTCACTTGTTGAATACAATAAAGTCTATCCTATCACAAACCCTTGAAAAAATTTGCAAGAAAAGAGTTTATGTCAATTAGACTTTGACAACATGTATTTCTGAAACACTTTAAACAACAAGGCATCTTGTGTGAAACAGAAATAATAGATTGCATATAAGTATAATGAACATGTGTATAAGATAGAAAAGAAACAACACATGAAGAGAAAGGTGAGAGAAACATACATCCACATATATAGAGAAAATAAGTACAATGTATGTAAAACTAGTTACAAGACCTCATATACAAGAACAATGTATTTAAAAAGAATAGAAAAGAAAAGATACATCAAAACCTCACTACATCCCTCAAATATCAACACTCCCCCTAACAAAAATGTCCTATACTAACTCTCCCCCTAAGATGACTACTCTCATATCCTAAAACTACTCCCCCTTTTTGTCACGAGTGACAAAGGGTAGAGTGTCATGTAAACATCTCATCAGTAGAGCCAGCATCTCCATCATCATTCGAAGCGTCATCGTCATCGTCATCACCATCATCATCATCATCCTCAGAGTCAGAAGCCGCTAGAGGAGGTGGTGAAGGAGTAACCTCAAAAGCAAAACCACCCATGGTCGCCTGCCGTCATGCAATACGACCAACACGAACATTCACCTGACACAACTTAGTAGAGAGTGTATCGAGGCGATCATCCATGCGCTGCAGCTGCACCATGATGTCTCTAAGAGATACATCGCCCATAGAGGAAGAAGGAGCCGATGTAGATGGAACAGATCTGGATGGAGCTGAACGGGAGGGAGGAGTGGAATCCATCTGTCTTGACCTAAACTGAGCCTCACTACGTTTGACGGTAGCGGCATCTATGGCACAAATATGTGTGAAGTGGTCAGACACAGGAAAAGTGATAGAAAAATGGCGTAAGATCCTCATGATAGCGGAAGGAAAGATGAGCTTATCATGGGATGCCGAATCTAAATGAACATCTATAATAGAAAGAATGAAATGAGAAGGAAAATCTATAGTCAGATGCTCAAGAAGAGATAACAAAAATCGAGCACGAGGCTCTGTGATGAAGTTGTAGTGAGAGAGTGGATGGAGTACAAAAGTCATCACCATGTTAAGGAATCTAAGACCTTTAGCAAAAGGTCTACATGATGTATACTGATGTTCACTCCAATCAGCGGGGCGCTCACAAAAAGTAGAGATGAGCTCATCTTTGGACACAGTCCTCAGACGCTCACAAGAAGGATAGTCAGGAAACTCTATCCTAGGAACTCTAAGCACATCCGCAACTAGCTGCAGTGTGACAGGGATGCGCGTACCTCGAATGCGAGTGAAAAAGAGAGGTACTGAATGATCAATCCCGTGCATGTTAGAGTAAAACTCCTGAATGAGCACGAGAGGACATGTGATCGGGACGTCACATAGTGACTCCCATCCCCTACTGTGAATGACAGAGGGAAGGTTAGTGTTGGCGAAGTCCGCCAAAATGACTTGGCATTCCGAATGAACACCTCGTCTAGAAAAGTTCTCTAAAAATGCCTTGTGGGCATCACCATCATGGAACCGAAAATTAAGAGGAACAGAATCAGAAGATGAAGAAGCTCTAGAACGCAGAGGGTTCCGAGCCGGAGTGGATTTACGCTTAGGTGCCATAGACACTACTAACGTAAACAAAATGAGAAAGAGATAGAGAAGGAGACAATCAGAAAAGCCCCAAAACAGTTCACATATATCAAATATATTGAACAATGAGTATGTATGCAAGGGGAATGCATGAACATGTGACATGCAAAAAAAAACATCGTGGGCTCAGCCCAATCCAATCCTATCAGCACACAAACATAGAACATACATCTAAATGCATGTAAATACCATTCTAATGCACATGAAATGCAATGAATGACATTTTGAACACATTTAAAGGAAAACCCATCCCAAAATTTCAAGAAAAACTCATTAATTTTGAAAAACCCCAAAAATTTTCAAAAACCCCAAAACCTAAGATTCAAAACATGAAATGCATGAATAATGCGGGAAAAAGAGAACATACCAAGTGATTTGAAGCAAGGAATGGCCAAAAATCACGTGGGTTGAAGGTTTTGAGTGAGAAAAAGGAGTTTGGGAGATGAACAGGCGCGGATAGATTGAGAGAGATCGAGAAAATGAGAACCGGATCGCGACAGAAGCTTATATAGGAGCTTCAGTAATTCTCGACAGCTAAGGTGTCGAGACAACTGTCGAGGTAGGTGTCGAGAAAATGAACTTCGACAGCTACATGTGTCGAGAAGGTATCGAGGAATGAACACCAGAACCAAGAACAGGAGCTCGATCGATCGACCAGGTATCGAGAAGGTATCGAGGAGACAGAAACTTTCTCGATCGATCCATAAGATGTCGAAGAGGTGTCGAGATTGCGATAAGAAAAAGGCTTGAGAAGCTCGATAGACACCAAGGTATCGAGGAGGTGTCGAGGAGGTGTCGAGCCAGCAATTAAAAGCAGTTTTTCGAGAAGTGAAAAACACAGACATGAATGCAATCAGACATGCAACTCAACCAATGATCCAATCAACATATTAAGCTCTCAAAATCATCTCTCAACAAACATTTTAAGCACATGGATCCTCAGAAACACACACACACACACAACAAATCTAACCAATTTTATTTTTCAAAAACAAGTCAAGACAGTTTAGTGAGCATACATTAGCACATGTAAACACTTGTGATGGCCAAATCACATTTTACCTGCACATGTATCAATAGTAGCAAAGAATATTGCGTGTTGTGTGTGAAAAACATCGCAAGATTGCATTTGTGTATACATGTTATGACGATCTGAGACATGAGAAAATAACTTTAACTCACACACAATCATAACTGTTTGACGGGGACTATCACCTTCGAGGTACATCCTATAACTCTCACATCTCCTAGAAAACACGCTTGCAATTATATTTAAAGCATTTTAATCTTTTTGCTTTATATTTTCTTTGCATATTTTCTTTTAAGCATATCATGCATAGGCATAAAAAGAGAGAAAAGAAATACCCAACATGTTAAGCATAAACATTGCACTTTTACTATGCCGAAGCATACGGATGTCTTTGATACTGCACTTTTGCTATACCGAAGCATATAGGTGTCTATGACACTGCAATTTTGCTATGCCGAAGTATACAGGTGTCATATTATGATTGGCGGGCAACAGTGGTGAGATGGTTATTGATGTCTTTCTCTTAAAATTTTCTAGTCCTACCCGTCAAAAAGAGTGATATGAGTGTTAAGTTCAAGAGATGACTTAATCTTACTCATCACAGATACGAGCCACAAAACTTACTTGCTTAGTTGTGCATAGAAATGCTCATCTAAGCTACAAAAGATACAAAATTTAGAAAACTTTGTTTCAATGGCCATCCAAGGTACACAAAACACACACTGTTTTTGTATTTTCTGGTTTTTCAATTTTTTTATATTTTTATATCAAAAACAAAATAAACAAAACTGAAAATAAACAAACAAAAACATATTATCAAAGCAAAGTATAAAATTAGACTGACTCAAAAAAAATGCAAAACACACAAGTAATGCAACACACAAAAACAAGAAGATAGAAGAAAGTGATAAAATCACTTAGATTCCTTTTTCTTCCACACCTTGGAAGAACCTTTCCTTTGATTGAACCCTTGAACCGGCGGTGAGGGGGAAGAATTGAAACCGTTCAAGTTTGAAAGGAACATGAGGGCTTTCAGAAGATCTCCAAGAGAAGCAAGAAAGGATTGAAGCTGATTTTGGCTTCCAGATGCTATCATACCGTTGCTCTGTTGAGTGGCTAGCCACTTGTAGCAATTTGGTCGAGTATGACGGGCAGCTCCACAATGATGACAGAGATGCTGCTTCTTTTGTTTAGGCTTTTGAGAGTTAGCCTTCTTAACCCTAGGGTTTTTAGCATCTTTCTTATCTTGCTTAGGAGGTGCTCCTAAGATAGATTTACCCTTGTCTAAGTTCTTACTAGCTAATTCAGTTTTAACATCAGTGTTCTCAATTTTAGTGTTATTAACAGGAGAAACAAAAACAGTAGTACTAGTAGAAGCAATGTGAGAGGAAGAAAAACCATATCCTAAATCTGTTTGATCCGAAGCAGATTTCTGATTGCTGAGTATCTCATCAAGCTTTGCACTTGAGGTCCTCTCCAGTTGAGCTTTAACTTGAAACAGCTCCGCTTCAAACTTCTTGATCTTTTTAGCCAAGAAATTGTTCTCAAACCTTAGTACACCAATAGTTTGATTCGCCTCATCAAACTTTGTGGACAACTCTTCACGATCAAGTTTCACATCACTGAGCTTCTTGGTGGTCAGCCTATACAATTTCTCATACTTCTCAAAGAGCTTGTAAAGCTTCTCATAGGCTGAATGGATATCATCTTGATCATCCATCTTCTCGAATTTTGACTCCATCAGTTCTTCTTCTTCGTCCACTTCTTCAACAATCCCTTCAATAGGATTGACTGTGGTAGTGAAGGCATTTAAGATTCCGTCATCCTCATTGTCGAAATCATCTTCAGACTCTGTGTCACTCAAGGTTGCAGCAAGTGCCTTACTCTTCCCAATGCTCTTGAGATATGTGGGGCATTCATGCTCCATGTGACCAAATCCATGACATCCAAAACACTTTGGTCCTGCAGGAACAGTGTACTGACCGCCATCCTTAGCATCCTTCTTCCCTTTGTCTTAGCCCTTAGACTGGAAAGAACTGGATTGTCTGCGGTCCTTATCGAAGCTCCTCCCATTGTCATTCTTCATAAACTTCTTGAACTGCCTTGTAATGTAGGATTTAATCTTGGAATCTTCATCATCGGAAGACTCATCTGTATCACTGCTCTTTGCCTTCAAGGCCATGCTCTTGCCTTTATTTGACTTGCCAATCCTAGATAACCCTATCTCATAGGTTTGCAAGTTTCCAACCAGCTCAGTCAAAGGAATCTTGTCAATATCCTTTAATTCCTCTATATCCGTAATCTTGGCATGGAATCTCTCGGGTAGAGATCTGAGCATTTTCCTCACAATCTTGGGTTCAGGGATGGTTTATCCAAGATTGAAGGCTAAGTTTACTATGTCCTTGAGTTTGGCATAGAACTCATCAAACGACTCATCCTTCTCCATCTTAATCTCTTCAAAACTTGTAGTGAGCCTCTGAAGTTTTGAATCTTTGACAGTCTTTGTTTCTTCATAGGTTGTCTGGAGGATGGTCCATGCCTCCTTAGCAGTTTCAGTTGAGGATATCTTCTTGAACTCCTCATTGGTGACCGCATTGAACAACGCATTCAATGCCCTGCTGTTGAAGTTTGCCACCTTGATCTTGGTTCCATCCCAATCGGCCGGCGCTTCCTTTGGCTTAGTCCAGCCAATCTCTACAGCTTACCACACATTTTCATCTAAGGACTGTAAAAAAGTTCTCATGCGTACTTTTCAGTATGCGTAGTTAGTCCCATCAAATAAATGAGGTATAATTAATGACTATCCTCTATTCAATACAAACAGGGGTCAATGGATCAAACACAGTAAAGATTAAAACCTAATCAGAGTGTGTCTGCTCTAATACCACTTGATAGGCCATAAACTAAATTACCCCTTGCGATTAAACCAGTTAATTAATTAGCCAAAGTATTAATTAATCAATTTAACATGCAAATACGTGGAAGCACAAACAAATCAGCAAATAACTAAATATGCAGCGAAAATTAAATGACACGGTGATTTGTTTACGAATGGGGAAAACCCTTACGGCAAAAACCCCACTGGGTAATTTTTAGGTCACCACTCCCGAAACTCCACTATTATCAAATCAAGCAGTTACAAGTAAAGGAATCCCAAGTACCTTGCCAACCTACAGTTGAACCCTTACCCCAATACCTAATTGGACTTGATCTGTAGTGACAGTTCCCTCATTTTGATGCACGGCTCCCAAGTACGTGACTAACTAATGCGCGGATCCCAGTACGTGACTTCAAACACCAACTTAGAAGGAGAGGTTGGCTGCAAAGTTCTTTAGTTCATCCTACACGATGAAGATCAGGAAGATGCTTGGTTACAAAACTCTTTGGTGCAAATACACAGCAACTTCTTCAGAGAAGATGAACTAGGTCAAGAACTTCGTTTTTTATCACAAATTGCTTGAACAGAGCTTGCTCAATGCTTGTGCAACTTGTGTACTGTTTGACGGCTCTTAAAATAATCCATTTATATGTCTAGGGTTTGGAGAAAAGAAGGCCCAAAGACATATTCACGGATCGCAAGAAATCATATCAGAATTCTGATTTTCTTAAATCTCGACAGATAGCAGGTGTCAATGAGCTATCGAGAAGGTGTCGAGATTTAATGATTTTGCACTTCAGCTTGTTTTTCTTGGACAGACTTGATGACTTCAACACTTGATCTTGAAACTTTATTTCTTGAAGTATTAAAAACACCTAGAACTACCCAATTACAAGTAGAGTGCGTTTTGTCAAAAGGATTAGCCAATTTACATAAATAAGTGACATATATTCTTAACAAGTGAAAACACATATGTCCTAACAAATTAGAATATTAGTATTTGTAGGGATGATAGGCCCAGTAGTATATATTGGGTTGGAGGCCCATCCAAGGACGCTTAGTAGTCTGAGGACGGGTAAACGTTGTTATGAAAGTCGACATTAATGATTAAAGAAAGGGGTCTGGTCAGGATGGTCCAAAAAGGTGGTCCAAGGAGGGATGCTTCCTCAGCTAAGCAAAGCCGAGGTCAGAAAGTGCGGTCTACCATCTAGAAGTAACGTTCCAGGAGGTTCTATTGATAAGGATATACATCATGAAAGCACAGGACAAAGGAAAACTATGAAATATCTAAGAGAAAGCTGCTACCACCGCATTGAATGCTCTGTAGCTAACTCTCTGGCTACATTAATGAGGAAGTGATACATGAATAGTAATTTTCAGCCTTATAGTTCCTCCCAAAGATTTCAGGAATGTGCTGATGGGACAAGGATCAATACCAGTAATCTAATCCAAATGTGGAGGGTGGAGATGAAAAGAGGAAGATAGTATAAAATAGAAAGAATACCCTGAGGGAAAGGGATCGGAGAATTAAGTGAAAAACACTAAAGGAACAAGAATTGGACTTGTAACCAAATTCGAAAGAAATATATACAAGAATTAATCTCCTCGGATTGTGTCGAGGACAATCTTCCTTAGATAAAAACAGTATATCTTTACTTTCTTGTCATTTGGATCCATTATAATTGTTACCCAACTCATTAAAACCTAATTTTCCAACCCACTCTCTACAAATTCATTGCATTGGCCTCTTTGGGCCTAGATTCTTTTACTTTTTGGGCTTAGAAACCAAATAATGGTGACCTTACAATTGGTGCTGTCTGTGGGGAATTCTTGTGTTGTGGTGAGTTTAACGTTTAGTTATGGTAGGTTCAGGTCCGAATCAGGAAGAATCTATGGGGTCCCAACGTCAAGATCATTTTCTCAATCTTGAGCGAAGCAGGGACTAGAAAGTTAGTGTAAATACCACTCATACTAGTAGGAGCCAGTCACGAGGTGGGAGCCACGTCTCTCGTGAGGAGAATACCAGAGCCATGCAACTGGAGATTGATCATTTGAGGAAGAAGTTGCGCCGCGAGTGACGAAGACGAACTCCTTCCAATTCTGGCTCTTCCTCTGATGACGGTAGAGATGACAGTTATAGGCTCAGGTCAATGACTCCCTTTAGTGAGTCTTTCTCGTGTGATAAGGACAGCCCCGTTGTGCGTAGGGATAGGGCTTGTCTAACAAAGGCCTAGGAAATGACGCTATGAGCAGAGCGTTAAATCAAATTTCCAGATCACCTTTCACATGCAGAATTGAAGGAGGGAGACTTCCTCTGCGGTTTACTCAGCCAACATTCACTATGTACAATGGTCGAACAGACCCTGTAGAGCATGTGAGCCACTTCAACTAGAGAATGGCTATGCACTCTAAGAATCAGGCTTTGATATGCAAGGTATTCCCATCCAGTTTGGGGCTTGTGGCAATGAGGTGGTTTGATGGCCTGGGAGCAGGTTCTATTGATTTCTTTAAGGAACTCACCCACGTGTTTGGATCTCACTTTATTATTTGCAGTAGGGTTCCTCAGCCCTTAGACTCCCTGTTATCTATGATCATGCGAGAAAGGGAGACCCTGAAAACGTACTCAGATAGATACTAGGAGATGTTTAATGAGATCGATGTGGACTTTGATGATGTGGCCATAAGGACTTTCAAGGTCGGCCTACCTGCCGAACATGATTTGAGAAAGTCGTTGACCAAGAAGCCTGTAAGGAGTGTGTGTCGACTCATGGACCGTATTGACAAGTATAAACGAGTTGAGAAAGACCAACAGCAAGGGAAAGGAAAAGCTAAGGTTATCCCTCAGGATAGAAAGGATTTTAAGTCAGACAGATATAATAATAATCAGCCCCGAGGAGAATTTCCTAGGCAGTGAAGGTCTATTGCTACCCAAGTGGTTGGCACAGTGTTCAGGGAACCAATGCATCAAGTCTTGGAAAAGATTAAGAATGAGCCATACTTTAGATGACCAAACAAAATAGAAGGAGACCTAATGAAGCGCAATCAAAGCCTTCATTGTCAACACCACCAAGAGCGAGGACATACCAGAAAAGATTGCAGAACTTTGTGAAATCATCTAGAACAGCTGTTCAGATGTGGAAAGTTGAAGTAATTTCTACATTAGATCTCAAAAAGATACTTCTTCAAGGCCACCTTTGGGCACAATTAATGTCATCTTCGCTTCCTCAGGGAGAACTAGTTCTCACCCCTCCAGAGTGATGTCTGTAGCTCAGCCACTTGCCGAGGATTCTAACCCTGAGCCGAAAAGGGCTAGGATGGAGATTCGACCAACGTTGTGTTTCTTGAATAAGGACAAGGTTGGGACCATACAGCCACATGATGAAGCATTGGTGGTCACCCTCAAGATAGGGAGGTATGATGTGAAAAGGGTGTTGGTGGATCAGGGTAGCGGGACAGAGATTATGTACCTTGATTTGTACAAAGGATTAAACCTGAAACCTAAGGATTTGACAGCTTATAATTCACCTTTGTTAGGCTTTGACGGAAAAGTTGTTGTTCCAAGGGGCCAGATTCGACTACTTGTGCAAGCAGGATCAGAGTTGGTAGAGGTGTACTTCATTATAGTGGATGCTTATTCTCCCTACATGGCCATTGTAGCAAAACCCTAGCTTTATGCCCTGGGAGCCATTTCATCCACTTTGTATTTGAAAGTGAAATATTTGTCTAGGGACCAAATTGAGGAACTGGTTGGGAGCCAGTCTGTGGCTAGGCAGTGCTTGGTGGCTGCAATAATGCATCAGCTAGGAGTTGAGTCCTCAGCCTCTGCTGAGAGGGGCTTATAGCAATCAAGGACTCTGGTGTTATCTACAGACGTGATGTCAGAAGGGTCAAAGTGTGAGAAGTTAGAGAAAATTGTTATTGATGATGATTTGGAAAAGTTCTTTTAAGTCAGAGCCCAGCTGCTTCATCGAGAGAAGGAAGAGCTGATTGTGTTTCTCAAGAGGAATATTGGCGTGTTCACATGGAGTGCTTACGAGGCTCCTAGGTGGATCCAAACTTCATCTGCCATCATTTGAATGTCAATCCGTCCGTCATCCCCAAAAAGCAACCACATCGGCGCTCATCTAAGGACCATTCTGATGCTGTCAAGGATGAAGTGATCAAGCTTAAGCAGGTCAGGGCTATTAAAGAGGTGTTTTACCTTGAATGGCTAGCCAATACTGTAATGGTAAAGAAGAAGAGTGGAAAGTGGCAAGTATGTGTGGACTTCACATATTTGAATAAGGCCTGCCCAAAAAACCATTTCCCCATGCCTCGGATAGACCAACTAGTGGATGCAATTGTAGGCCATCCTCGGATGAGCTTTTTGGATGCCTTCTAGGGATATCATCAAATAACACTAGCTCTGGGTGATCAGGAGAAGACAACTTTTATCACTCCTACTGGAAATTACCACTATAAGGTGATGCCATTTGGATTGAAGAATGCAGGGTCCACTTATTAGAGGATGATGACCAGGATGTTCGAGCCAGAATTAGGCAAAAATATTGAGGTTTATATATATGATACGGTGGTGAAGAGTAAGGTGGTGTCCGAGCATGTGGGAGACCTCGAGAATATTTTTGAGATACTGAAGAAACACAAACTACGCCTCAATGCTTCCAAGTGCTCCTTTGGCGTGGGATCAGGTAAATTTCTAGGCTATATGGTCACTCATCATGGAATTGAGGTCAACCCTGATCAAGTTAAGGAAATTAACAGTTTACAACCACCTCAGAATCCCAAAGAAGTCCAAAAATTAACAGGAATTACTGCCGCCTTGAACCGATTTATCTTTCAATCAGCAGACAGGTGCAGATCTTTCTTCTAGTTGTTGAATAAGTGGAAGAAATTTGAGTGGACCGAGGAGTGTGTATTGGCCTTCCAACAGTTTAAGGAATACCTTTCTCGGCCACCTGTTATGTCTAGGCCTGAAGTGGATGAGGTTTTGTTTGCTTACATTACTGTGGCTTCCTATGCCGTGAGTTTGGTGCTGATACAGGTTGACAGTGGTGTGTAAAGGCTAGTTTACTATGTGAGCAAGTCATTGCATGAGTTATTTACCACTGAAAAAGGCCATCTTGGCAGTAGTACATACTACACGTAAACTTCTTCACTATTTCCAATCCCACATAGTTGTTGTTTTAACCCAACTTCCGCTTCAATCACTATTTCGAAGTGCTGATTACACAATAAGGATTACCAAGTGGGGTACGATCCTAGGGGCTTTTGATATCAAGTATATGCCTCGCACCTCTATCAAGGGCCAAGTCCTCGCAGATTTGGTGGCCGAGTTTGCTAAGTCCCTATTGGAAGAGGAGGCAGACAAGCAAGACATGGATGGAAAATCAGTTGGTATGGTCTCCTTGCAAGAACCTTTATCTTGGAGGGTGTACATTGATGGTGCAACAAACCAAAGAAAATCTGGAGTGGGGCTAGTTGTAATTTCTCCTAATAAGATCATTATTGAAAAATCCTTAAGGTTAGGTTTCTCGGCCACAAACAATGAGTCTAAATATGAGGCTCTATTGATAGGAATGACAATGGTTCAAAAAAGGGGAAGAAAGACGTGGAGATATTCTCAAATTCAAGGTTGGTTGTAAGCCAGGTGAGGGGAGAGTTGGAGGCCAGGGTGCGAGAATGCAAGGATATTTAAATCAAGTTAAGCACTTACAATCAGGTTTTGAGTCTTTCAATTTACTGCAAATCCCTAGAAGCGGAAACACACGTGTTGATTCTCTAGCCACTCTCACAACCTACTCGGTGCAGAGCTTACCTCGCGTTATCCTTGTTAAAGTTGTGCAAACCTACTGAGATGAAGAAAGAGATGGTCCATTTTCATCAAATTAGAGTGGGACCTAGCTAGATGGACTCTATCGTGCTATTCCTTAAAGAGGATATCTTGTCCGAGGGGAAATCCGAAGCTGACAAAGTGCGAAGAAATGCTCCTCGGCTTTGGCTGTCTAAGGACCAGAAGTTGTACAAATGCTCTTTTTTTAGGCCATATTTGCTTTACATACACCATGAGGCATCAGAGCTACTCCTAGAGGAGTTATATGAAGGGATTTGTGGAAGCCACACAGGAGGCAGATCCCCGTCTCACAGAGCCCTCACTTAGGGATATTGGTGGCCGTACAAGAGTATGTGAAGAAGTGCGACCAATGCCAAAGATTTGCCTCAAACATTCATCAACCAAGGGGTGTCCTTAATCCTCTGTCCAGCCCTTGGCCTTTTGCTCAATGGGGTTTTGATATTGTAGGGTCTTTCCTTAAGGCAATAGTGAATAAGAGATGTTTGCTGGTCGGCACATATTACTTCACTAAGTGGGTTGAAGCTGAACCATTGGCAAATATCAGGAATGTGGATGCCAAGAGATTTGTTTGGAAAAATATTGTCACTCGGTTTGGGATCCCCCATACCCTCATCTTAGACAACAGTCTTCAATTTGATAGCAAAGCCTTCAGAAAGTACTATTGTGACCTAGGCATTACGAATAGGTATTCCACCCCGGCTTACCCACAGGGAAATGGACAGGTCGAGATTGTCAATAAGGTCATAATGAATGGACTCAAGAAGATGCTGAATGATGCAAAGAGAAAGTGCGTGGAAAAGCTGTCACACGTCCTTTGGACATATCAGATTACACCTCGTAGGTCAATAGGAGAGACCCCCTTTTCAATGACTTATAGGGCCAAAGCTGTGATTCCTCTGGAGACCGGATTCCCAACACTAAGGACAAGTTCTTTCACTTTGAGCAACAATGATAGAATATTAGAGAAGAGCTTAGATTTAATTGAAGAGCAAAAAGAAAGTGACATGGTTCAATTAGCGTATTATCAACACAAGCTCAAGCAAGGGTACGATGCCAACGTAAGGTTAAGGCCATTAGCACCTGGAGATTTAGTATTAAGAAAGGTTTTGGGTACCGCAAAGAACCTAGCATGGAGAAAGTTAGGGTCCAACTGGGAAGGGTCATACCGTATCACCTCGGTGGCTGGAATAGGAGCATATTATCTTAAAAATCTAGATGAAAATGTTGTATCATGCTCCTAGAATGTAAATAACCTGCGAATGTATTATTATTAATAAAAGTCTTTTCTACCATATTTTTGTTTGTTACATTATGCGTTACACTTCATATTATTTGTTCAAGTATTAAACAGAACTTTGGTCATGTCTGGCTTCTCGGACCACATACGTTGAGTAAATTAATACTTTATGTCATTTGTCTAAGTATTAAATAGAATCTTAGTCATGTCTGGCTTTTCGGACCACATACTTTGGGTAAATTAATATTTCATGTTATTTGTTCAAGTATAAAACAGAACATTGGTCATGCCTGACTCTCCGGACCACATACCTTGGGTAAATTAATACTTTATGTCATTTTTTAAGTATTAAACAGAACCTTAATCATGTTTGGCTCCTCGAACGTAAATTAATGCTTCATGTCATTTTTCTAAGTATTAAACAGAACCTTAGTCATGCCTGGCTCCTCAGATCACATGTTTTGGAAAAATTAATGCTTCATGTCATTTTTCTAAGTATTAAACAGAACTTTAGTCATGTTTGGCTCCTCGAACCACATGCTTTGGGTAAATTAATGCTTCGTGTCATTTTTCTAAGTGTTAAACAAAACCTTGGTCATGCTCGGTTCCTCAGACTACATTCCTTGGATAAATTAATACTTCTTATTATCTATTTAAATATCAAACAGAACTTTGGTCATGTCTGGCTCCTCAGACCACATACTTTGGGTAAATTGATATTTTCAATCATTCTTCCTAAATGTTAAACAAAACCTTAGTTATGCCTAACTCCTCGGACCACATGCTTTAGGTAAATTAATGATTCATGTCATTTTTCTAAGTGTTAAAATAGAACCTTGGTCATGTCTGGCTCTTCGGACCACATACTTTGGGTAAATTAATACTTCTTATTATCTATTTAAATATCAAATAGAACGTTGGTCATGTCTGGCTTCTCGGACCATATACCTTGGGTAAATTGATATTTTCAATCACTCTTCCTAAATGTTAAACAGAACCTTAGTCATACCTGACTCCTCGGACCACATGCTTTGAGTAAATTAATACTTCATATAATTTTTCTAAGTATTAAACAGAATCTTAGCTAAGTCTGGTTCCTCGAACTAAATGCCTTGGGTAAATTAGTACTTTCTATTATTCATTTAAGTATCAAATAGAACCAGCCATGCTGAATGGCAGAGATCTTCATTGTAGTGACATGATCAAATGGACACTCATGAGCATCACTTAAAGCATTTGCAAGTATATCTGTGATCTGTTTGAGAACTGATTATCACCCCCAGTTCCATAGACTTACTGATAAGTGGAGAATTAGGTGGAGCCTAACATGTATGGTTGCTCTACCATTGTGTACGTTTTTGAGGTTAAGGTTATACTTAGTTGAGATTGTAGACTTAGTAGGTTTAACCTGTCCTGTTGCTAATCATGTGAGGTGTAGTAACTATGCTACCACTTGTGCAGGTAACTAAATGGAGCTATATCTCATTGTCTAGTTGGTTAAGTATTAAATGAAACAGAAACTATGTTAGGAGCCATATAAATATCACAAATGTGAAAGAGAAGCTTATAACTATCATTAAGCTGAGCCTTAGAAAAAAGGAAATTAGATTACAAGAGGGTAAACTGATTACAAATCTTGGAAACAGAAACAACAGTTCAAAAAGGGAAAAAAAAAAAAAAAAAGACAAGACAACTCATGGCTTCATTTTTATTACAAGCTTGTCTTTTGGAGTCTTGCCAGGCTGGGTGGAGGATGCTGGACCTTTACCCTTGAGGTCCTCCTTGGTAGGTATAGGGAGAGTTGCCAAAACAATCTCCATGTTGTGGGTGGCCTCTTTTTCCTTGGAGGGGTCCTTAGGGGCAGTTGGAGGCTGGATGGCATCATAAGCCATTTCCTTGGTCACCTCTGCTTAATTCTTAGCAACCTTAGGTTGCTCTGCCTCCTTGGATGGGCTTTTGACTGAAGGAAGAGCCTTGGCTGGGCTCTCCTTGCCAGCATCTGCCTCTTTCGAGGCAGTGTCAGCCTTGGAGCCCGAGGAGTTTGAAGCGCAAATGGCAGGAGGGTAGTACACACTTTCAACTCTTCTAAGGGCAGAAGAGGCCTCAACCCCAGCTTGGTTGAGGGCCTCATTCCACACTTGGAGGCAGTAGTACCTACACACCTCTGAGACCTCAGCCCTAAGGGCTTCCTCAGTCTCTATCACTCCCACTTCATATCCATCTTGCTCCGCTTGATCCTTGGCCTTCTCGGCCTCCTCCAGTTTCTTTGATAGAGCTTTTATTTGATCTCTGGCGGTGGTGAGATCGGCCTCGGCTTGGCAGAGTTGCTTGTGTTGGGCTTCAGCCTGCTTCTCTGCCCTGTCCAAGGCTGCCTCAACACTTTTCTTATCCTTTTCAGCTTCGGTTAACTTAGCAGTCAGCTCTTGCGACTTTCATCCACCACCCTGAAAGCCTCTACGGCAGCGATGCGCCTAGCTTCTTCGTCCTTCATCATCCTAAGAGAATTGTTTACTATTTCCTCAGCCCTGTGCGCAGATTGGACAGCCTTTCCAGAAAAAAAGAAATACAAAGGTTAGAGAAAACAAGAATAAGTATGAGTATAAAAAAAAGATGGGGAGAGAGAGAGAGAGAGAGCAATTAGGGAACTAACCAGGGTAAGGTCCCTCTTCAAGCTAAGGACCACCTCGTGCTTCCTCATCAACCTTTGGTCGACCATGTCCCTTGGCAGTAACAGAGCCTGCTCCACAGCATCGGCTACATATCCTGCCCTCCCTTGCTGAAAATATCTGATTGAGACATCAGCAGGCAAGGGAGCTCCATCTAGTGTTATGGTAAGAGTCCAAGCAGGGGTCCTAACTTGGGAATCACCTTTCTTATCCACTAGGGTCTGTGTTACCCTAGCCTGCTTGGCTTTCTTCTAGGGCTCGGCCTCCTTAAATAAGGGGCCCTTCCCTCATTCTACCACTTTGTGTCCCTTCTAGTCCCTCTTCCTCTTGTAGTCAGTAGGGTCAAGTCGAAGAGGTAATGTGGATGAAGGGGGGGAAGCTTGGCTTAGATGGCCTTCTCTGGTGCATTGCCTCCCATTTGGGACTCCATTAAGTCCCAAAGGCTTGATATGGTCTTGCGCTGGAGCCCCATAGCTTCTGGGATGGAGGGGTCTCCTTGTGTTTGGCTAACTTGTGCTGAAGGCAAGTGGCTGAAGTCATCAGCAGAAGTCTCTGGGGATTGAGGTTGGTTAAAGATCTCAAAATCATCCTCGAAGTCAAGCACTTCAACCATTTCTTCTTCTTCTTCTTCTTCTTTTTCTTTGGTGGCTGGCTGTGAAGGGGTCACTTCGTCCTTGACTTTGTATTGAAGGATTGGCTCTACTTTTAGCATGCCTTGAGGTCCCGGACTTGGGTTAAGAAAGCCAAGTACAGCTACATTGATTAGTTGTAAGCGAGGGTCCTTCGCCTTTATCAAGCACTTTGGCACCTAGAAGCTAGACGAAAGCGGGGTGTATTCGAGGATCAAATAAGCTGCTCATAACTGACCGTCACTATTGATAAACACCTTGGCTTTAAGTATTTTGTCTAGGCTTGGCTGGTTGACAAGACTGAAGTTCGAAACGGCGGCGTGCTTATCTTTAAAACCATTAGGAAAAAAAAAACAATCAATAAAGGGAATGGCACAAATCAAAGGAAAGTTCAAATACAAACATAAACAGAGAACAATAGGTATCGTGCCACTCCCTTGAAACGATCAAAAAATCTTTGTTTATGCCTTTGTTGGAATAAGGGAGGCATGAGATGAGTCTAACCTCGGGGTACCTAGTTTTTTGGTAATATCCTTGCCCTTTTAGGTGATGAAAGTTGTAAACCCAATTGACATCATAGTGGGTAAGGTTTAGGCCCATTTTCTCATTAAAGGCGTCTACGCTACCTAAAATCCTAAACATATTTGGGGCACATTAGGTGGGAGCTAATCTATGAGCCCTAAGGTAATCCCTAGTAATTGTGCCCATGGGAATTCTCATCCCTCCCTCTATAAAGCCAATCATTAGGATTACCACTTCTCCCTCCTGCCTATCAGTGTGCCAGTCCCGTTCTTTACAGTACCTAATGGAGACTCCTGGCAGGATTCTATATTGAGCTTTAAAGCTCTCTATACTCTTCGCGGAGTCTACCAAGTAAGCAAATCTACCCATGTTTGGAAGAGGGTTTAAGGTACTAAGATGGTAAAGGAAACTTAGGAGGTTCGAAGAGAAAAAGGCTCTGTATAAAGAAAAGTAGAAGGAAAAAAAATGAGAGGGTTTAAAAAGACTTACGCAAAGAAAGAAACTCTCCTCGGACTGGTTCTTGATATTTATAAGTGCGTAAGTGAGTGAATGAGTGCAAAAGTGAAGTGAATGATTTGTTCAAGCAATATTTGTATCAGAGAGAGGGACGAGCAGGAAATTTCCCGCCCGAGTTCCAATAAAATCTGCAGTCATTGGATCCGCATCACACCATAGAACGTGGGTAACATGGAGCCGCATAAATTTAGTGAAGGCGCGTCTCGAATGCTGAAGCGTCAGGAGCATGCGTTGGGCAATTAAAAAGGTACCTGCGCAGACAGAGATGATATATGATAAGAGCGAGGTACATATGGTGATATCGAAATCCTCCTTTCTTCCCGAGGAGCAAAAAAGGAGAATTTCAAGGGGCCATTGTAGGGATGATAGGCCCAGTAGTATATATTGAGCCGAAAGCCCGGTCCAAGGATGCCTAGTAGTCCGACGATGGGTAAACATTGTTATAGAAGTCGACATTAATGAATAAAGAAAAGGGTCTGATCATGATGGTCCAAGAAGGTGGTCTGAGGAGGGGTGCTTCCTCGGCTGAGCAAAGCCAAGGTCAGAAGGTGCGGTTTGCCATCTAGAAGCAATGTTCCAGGAAATTCTATTGATAAGGATATACATCATAAAAGTACAAGACAAAGGAAAGTTATGAAATATCTAAGAGAAAGCTGCTACCACCGCATTGAATGTTCTGTAACTAACTCTCTAGCCGCATTAATGAGGAAGTGATACCTGAACAATAATTTTCATCCTTACAGCTACTCCCAAAGATTTCAAGAAGGTGCTGATGGGACAAGGATCAACACCAGCAATCTAATCTACACGTGGAGGATGGAGATGAAAGAAGGAAGATAGTATAAAATAGAAAGAAGACCTTGAGGGAAAGAGATCGGAAAATTAAGAGAAAAACACAGTAGGAACAAGAACTAGACTTGTAACCAAATTCGAAAGAAATATATACAAGAACTGATCTCCTCAAATTGTGCCGAGGACGATTTTCCTTAAATATAAACAGTCTATCTTTACTTTCTTATCATCTGGATCCATTATAAATATTACACAACTCATTAAAGCCTAGTTTTCCAACCCAGTCTCTACAAATTCATTGTATTGGGTTCTTTGGACCTAGATCCTTTTGTCTTTTGGGCTTAAGAACCAAATTGTGACCTTACAGTATTAATGAGTATTTTTTTTAACCATTGAATTTACTTAAATCTAATGGTTTAAAAAATGTGTAACTTGAACCCATCTCTCTCTCTCTCTCTCTCTCTCTCTCTCTCTCTCTCTCTCTCTCTATATATATATATATATATAATATCAATCAATTGAGGTACAAGACTCTTAGCTAGACATTTAATATAGGGTGTAATGTTTAGAACCAAAATTGGATCAATACATGTTTAATTAACAAGTATTAATAAAGAAGTCACATTAGAGATTTTGTAGAAAATTAAGAACCCAGCTAATCTAATTAGAGTTTGTTTAGAGAAGATAAAACCTTATTTAATAGAATAGTACTTGTTTATTTAATCCAAAAAGATGTAAGTTTTTGTTAGTTTAAACTAATAAAGTTTAGCATTATTAGGTAGTCCAAAGAAGATTATATAAAAATTAAGAATTATTACATTACCAAGAAAATCAACAATTTCACTCCTTTTATATTGTTAATTTCTTATCAATGCTGTTAAATTTTGAATCTAACAATCAAGCAAGCTTCACTATGATAATCCGTCATTCTCCAATCATTTCCTATAATGAATCAAGCTACTCTCTCTGTCTCTCATTAAAAAATCCTGTCATTTCATAACAATAGTAAAATTGCTTTATATATCACGCTTAATGAATCACCCACAAAAGGGCAAAAGGGTGGAAATTAATTAAGCATGAGATATATCTTTCTCTTTACAATCATCATATCTTCCTTTGCATATAGCAGCTAGCACCATAGTAGTACCTTTTTCCTAGTCAAAAGCTTGCATTCTTTAAGTTCACAAATCCAATAATTAATTGAAGTAGAGTAAGTCAAACTTGAAACTTGTAAATCCTGATCAGCTGCAAAATGCAGCTTCCAGGAGAAGAGCCACGCGTGTGCAAAGTGCAAACACGAGTCACATTCAATGCAAGTAGACATTTTGCTTAAAGAAAGACCATGCAGAAAAAACACTCTTTTACGCGCTGAAAATGTTTTCCTCCCAGCATGTTTGAATTATTGAAACTTGAAAGTGTAGCGTGCATGTATCTGATCATAAAAAAAAATAGAAAGAATAGTTTAAGTGTGAATGTGTATGCCACTATGCCTGCTAATTTGACTCTGAAAATATAGCCTACTGTTCATTCTTATCGAAGTTGAATCAAGCAATAATTACATTATATAATTAAGACCGGCCAGTCAATTACTGCAGTCACTATACCTTAGTTACAAGTTACAACGTACTTATATTACTTTTGTAGTGGCCTACTGGGACCTCCTTAATAGTGTTTTCTAGCTAGGAGGATATATTGTTATTATTAATTAAGGTTTAAATTATACTTTAATACTATTAAATTAATATATAGATTATACTACTCAATAGTCAATATATATTTTTGTTGGGTTTTACATTCTCGACATGTGTTTAACATGTATAAATCGTGCAAACTTCTTATTAATTAAATATTACTTATGTATTATCTTATCCATTTACTCCAAAGTGTTTTTTTTTAATATGTTGTGCAATGGCACAATTTGAATTCAAACTAAAAATAAGACATATTCATATAAATCCACATGGACACAATGTATACAAAAATTCATGCGGTTTGAATGATACATGGGTCCATAGACGATGACAAGAAGAAAATTTCACTAAAAACAATTAGATTATCGTAATGACATCACAACTCATTCAAAAACCCGAAATATAATGGTATGTTTGGTAACTATTTTTTCCCTTTATTTTCTGTTTTCAAAAACAATTTTCTATTTTTGAGACTAAAAAACTTGTTTGACAACCCAAAATAGACTAAAAACAAAAACTGTTCTCAAAACTCAATTTGTGAAGGAAACTGAAAACATGCAAAAGACTGTTTTCAGTTTCTAATTTTCAAAAGTCAATGAAAACACGCATTTAATTTAATGAATTTGTTTCATTTAATGAGTTAGCATTAAAGTTCAAATCTTAGTAACAAAATATTTTAGTATTTTCTATTTTTTTTCATTCAAAAAACTATCTTTTTAATTTCAACTAACCAAACATGTTTTTGATTTAAAAAATACAAGAAAATTGTTTTTTCTTTGTATTCCCAAAAACAAGTTTTTGAAAATAGAAAACAAAAACTGTTACCAAACATAACCTAAGACTCCAAATTCCCAAATACTTCCAAAGTTATCTATCTCTTTCTCTCAATTTATTTGGTTATAGCTCCATTCTTTTAGCCACAACCCAAGAAATAGGGAGGAACCCCCCAACACCCCTCCCCCCCCCCCCCCCCCCCTTTTTATAAATAAAATAGTATGTGTGTATGGTTATGTGGCTATCGTGTGTTAAATTTTGTTTAGCATTTTACTTTTTACTATTTAACTACACTTAATCAATCCATTTTTTTTATTAGGAACAGTATTGAACGTGTAATGAAATAATAAAAGTCTTTTTATTTCTTTTTTAGATTACATGAAAGTCTGCAAGAATGCAACATTTGAGGGTAAATACTAGATTCCTTATAATATATTAATTATTATTGTGGGGCCAAGAAATAGTCAGGCAACCCCGGCCCACTCCGAACCAGGCCCAAGGCCCATGCCGAGGACGCGCCCATGGTCCGAGGACTGAAGTGTAACGCCCAGCTACCCATGAAGCAACGCCGAGGATGATAGCGTCCTCGGAATTCCGAGATCCGAAAACGTGCAAGCAACACTCCATCAAAGGGAGCCTCCCCGAGCATCCAAGGAACAAGCAACAGGTACCAAATACCGGACATGGAAGCATGGTGGAAGAGTAAATCCCAGATGAACTGTCACCTCCACATTAAATGCTCCCAACTAACGTCCTGGCCGCATTAATGAGGAGGGGACGCCTCAACAGTACCACCTTGGTTGCTGCCATCTACAGAGATAAAGGGAAGGTGGCTGATGGGACAGGCACTCAAGCGATGCCCTAATCCCTTTACAAATGTAGGGTTAGGATCGATTGGGAGAGGGATATATAATGTAAAGAACTCCTCCTAAAAAAAAGAGGGGGGAAAGGAGGAAACACGGGAATGATCAGCATGTACTGAGAGAACTTTATAGTCAGTCTTAAGGAAAGAAATTAGAAGAACTCCCGGTCCAGGAGAACACGTCCAAGGAGCATTATTACTCATCCCAATGTACGTTCAAATGGTCCAACCCATGTACAACCATGCGTGGTCGCTGCATTTCTCACTAACGACTAGTTCTTGAATCCATACTCTATAAATTCATTACGGGGAAACTAGGCTTGGGTCAACTCCCTCAAACCTGGTCCCTACAATTATTATATTTATTATTATTCTTCATTATAAGGAATATATTAATTTGTCTTTCATGTAATCTTTACTATAAAAGACTTTCAGACATTTATAGTATATTATTTTTTAGATTACATTGCAGACTTTCTTTATTATAAGGAATATATTAATTTGTCTTTCATGTAATCTTTACTATAAAAGACTTTCAGACATTTATAGTATATTATTTTTTAGATTACATTGCAGACTTTCTTTATTATAAGGAATATATTAATTTGTCTTTTATTCTAGATTCTTCATGAACCCGGACTGGTGTTTGCTGTTCCCTGATGCAAAAGTCACGCACCTGCCTAGATGCCACTCGGACCATTGTCCGGTTATTATGGAGACTCTTCCTAATAGGTCCACTCACCTTCCTAGACCATTTAAGTTCCAAGAGTTCTGGCTCTCTGATATTTCCTTTCCCAGTGTGGTGTCTCGGGCCTGGAACAGGGGCAGAGATTTGGCAGAGTGCATTAACACTTTCTCCAGGGATGCGTCGGTGTGGAACAAAACTCACTTTGGGAATGTTCACCATAAGAAAAGGAGAGTTATTGCTAGAATTTACGGAGTTCAGAAAGCGCTGGCTGCCCACCCGAACAATGAGCTTATCAATTAAGAAAAGCAACTCCATCAGGAGCTTGAACTGCTTCTTGATCAGGAGCGTGATCTGTGGGCCCTAAAATCTAGAATTAACTGGATGGTTCAGGGTGATCGCAATACATCCTTCTATCACGTATCTACTATTGCAAGAAGGAAGAGAAATCACATTGCAGCAGTCATGGATGATTTGGGGAATTGGTTGACTGAAGAAAGGGAGGTGATGGAGTATTTTAGAAGCGGGTTTGAGAAGCTGTATACCACCTCTCATGAAAGTGGTAACCAGGTATCAAATTTGGGGTATCAATGGCGTGCTCAACTCACTAATGAGGTGAAATCCTCCCTTGAAGAGAGGGTAAGCACTAAGGAGATTAAGAGTGCTCTATGGTCTATGAAACCTTATAAGGCACCAGGTCCAGATGGCCTCCATGCGGGGTTTTTCCAACGCTTTTGGCTTACTGTGGGAGACTCAGTCAAAGATGAAGTGTTAAAAGCTTTTTCTGACAGGAGAATCCCAGATTACCTTAACAAAACTCACATTGTACTTATTCCCAAAGTGCAAGGCCCTGAAATCATTGCTAACTACAGACCCATTAGCCTGTGTAACTCGGTCTATAAGATCATCACTAAAATTATTGTGGCCCGGATCAGACCTCATTTGGAGAGATTAATATCCCCCCTCCAAGCTGCATTTGTTCCGGGGAGAAGAGAGGTTGATAATTTCATCATTGTCCAAGAGTTAGTCCACATTATTGGTAGAACCAAAGGGAAAAATGGCCTCATGGCCATCAAGATTGACCTTGAAAAAGCGTATGACAAGATTGAATGGGGTTTTATCCGAGAAATGCTTCTTAACTTAAATTTCCCTATCAGTTTGATTGAGTTAATCATGAGCTGCATTTCTTCGGTCTCCTCTTCCCTTCTCTTTAATGGGGGCTGCCTTGAGTCATTCCGGCCAGTGAGAGGCATCAGGCAAGGGGACCCCCTCTCCCCTTACATTTTTATCATATGCATGGAGTATTTGAACCATTTGATTGAGTTGAAATGTGTGGATAAGTGCTGGAACCCAGTCAAGACTTCCAGGAATGGGATGCCTTTCTCTCATCTCTTCTTTGCGGATGATTTAGTCCTCTTTGCTCATGCCAACCCGAAAAATTGCCTAGCTATCAGGGAAGTTCTTAATGATTTTTGGTCAAAGTCGGGTCAGACTATTAGTTCAGCGAAATCTAGGGTTTTTTTCTCCCCAAATGTAGACTCAGACCAAAGAGAGGCTTTGTCCAATTTTCTCGGCTTTACCCCAACCTCTAATTTGGGCAAGTATTTGGGATTTCCGCTCAAGCATCCAGGTAGCCGTAGGCAAGACTTTTCCTTTGTCCTAGATAGAGTTAAGAAAAAACTCGTGGGATGGAAAACAAACCTCTTATCCATGGCGGGCAGAATGGTACTCATTCAATCCTCTTCCTCCACTATTCCTGCGTATGTGATGCAAAGTAACTTGTTGCCAAGTAAGATCCTAGATGGTTTAGACCGGGTGAACAAGAATTTTCTTTGGGGTTCCACGGATCAAGCTAAGAAAATGCATTGGGTTAATTGGAGCAAAGTCACTAAACCAAAAAATCTAGGAGGATTGGGGCTTCAAACAGCCAAAGGCAGAAATACGGCCCTCCTGGCCAAGCTTAATTGGAGGCTACATACGGAAGGCAATGCACCTTGGTCTAAAGTCCTAAAGTTGAAGTATTGCACTAGGCAAAGAATTAATTCCAGGAATGCAGCTAGACTTGCTTGCTCCCCCACGTGGAAGGGGCTGAGGAAAGGGGAAGAGGTGTTTAAAAAGGGAGTGAAATGGGTGCCTGGCTACAACAGCAAGCTGAATTTTTGGCATGACTGCTGGTCAGATCTTGGTCCGTTGGGGAATCTCATACAAGGCCCACTTCCCCATGAGACCGAGAAACTCGAAATCAGAGATGTGTACTCTACTAATGGTTGGGATTGGCCCACTATTCCATTCGAGCTCCCTCCGGAAATTAAGGCCACTATCCAGGCTGTTCCTACTCCTATTGTTGCAAGAAATGGGGATAAACTAGCTTGGAAATTCTCCCCTAAGGGAGTTTTTGATGCTAGGAGTGCCTACCTTTTAGCTTTAAACGTCCAGGACACTAACACCTTTGATGGCACCTGGATTTGGAAAATTTGTACCCTCCCAAAAATCCAAATGTTCATATGGAAATGCTTACATCAGGCTATAGGTGTAAAAGAGTGCTTGGTAGCAAGAGGTATGCAGTTAAATGGATCTTGCCCGATGTGTCACGTAGCAAATGAATCCATTATCCATGCTCTCCGAGATTGCAATGTGGTTAAACCAACATGGTACCAACTTGGGGTTAAAAACAACGATTCTACATTCTTCTCTCAAGGAATCAATGAATGGCTAAGCACCAACGTTAAGTCAAAGCGGCGGTCTTCCTCAAATCACCCCCCTTGGAATGTTTTGTTTCCCTTTGCCATCTGGCTTATTTGGCATCAACGCAACCAAATGGTCTTCAAGGGCAAGGGTGCAAACCCGCAGCTGCCTAAGAGCATCATCATGCAAGCCACGGAATATGCTTTGTGCATCAGTCGGTCTAGAAGGAACCAAACTAGTATGATTAGCCAGATCAAATGGGAAAAGCCAGATACAGGTTGGGTGAAGTTAAACACAGATGGGTCGGCTTCTGATTCTCTGAACGCTGCAAGTTGTGGAGGTTTGATAAGGGATGATTAAGGGAACTGGATTGGGGGGTTTTCGAGATATATTGGGAATACCAACAGCTTCATAGCTGAGGTTTGGGCGCTCAGGGATGGTCTTCAACTTTGTCATCATATGAACCTTCATTCTGTCATTGTTGAGTTGGATGCTAGTGCAGTAGTTGCTGCTCTCAACAACCCTGTTTATGCTAATACTATACTCTCCCCTCTGTTTGATGATTGTTTGCTGCTGGTTGCTCGCCTTCCTCAGTGCCAGATCAGACATATCTTATTGAGGCAGATAAATGTGGTCTGTATACGAACAGGTTTGGCACTTCTGCTGCCTCTGTTCTCTAGTCTTTTGTTTTAATTGAATTGCCAGTTTACCAAAAAAAAAAAAAAAAAAAACCCTCATACCTGATTGTGCAGTGCTTTATCTATGCCCTTAACTAAAACTGGCTAAGCTAGCAAATGCAAAGTACCTAACCTGGGAAAGATCTTTCCCAAGTTAGGTACTTTGCATTTGCTTTGTTTGGATTTTTTTACTTTACTTTCATTTCTTTCTTTTTTATATTCCTTATAATATATTAATTATTATTATAATAATCAATATATTATATACAGTATAAACTATATACTACTATATTAACATGTATTTAGTTGTTGTTTATTATATTTTTTTATGCATTGACATTTGAATGATTATTTGTTTTTTATTTAGCAATCTTTGGACTATTAGTATTTTTTTAGTATATTTTTTAAAATCTCAGTAATTTTATTTAATGAGTGATAATTTAATTTGATAAATCTAGGTTATGGGCAAGTTTAGGACTATCGACTCATTCTTCAAAAAAAATGAAAATGGTAATTCAGAGAAAAAAAAATTATATATGGCTCCCCAAAGATAAATTCCTAGCTCCGCCACTGATGATAAGTAAACTCATGTTCTATATATAATTTTAAAATGCATTAAATTTGAAACTTAGACACTATAGATGAGATTGTTATTAATCTTTTTTTTTCCAACATAAAATGTGTAATAAAACAATGTAATGCAATGATAAATTTGTTAAAAATAATCTAATGCAAATTTATTAAGTGATATAATATTAATTATCAAGTATAATTTAAACCTTATAATCGTGAAATTTAAAAAAAATTAATTTTTAATATTTTATAGATGATATAGATATTTTTACACATTTTAATGAGAGAAAGAATTCGAACTTCAAATGTCATAAATATTATTTGCTATTTTGTAAAGAACAAAGTTTAACTACAAAATTGGTTATAACCTTAGGTTACAACCTTAATATCTTTTTATTAGAGGTGAATTTTGACAAATCCACAATTGTAAAAATTTTAGAAAATTAAATATCAATAGCTATGTCATCAATAAATTGTTTAAATTGTAAGTTTTTGTAATTTAAAAATTATGCATAAAATATAAGCTTATAAATCATATAGTAAATAATATCCGATTAACACAAAATTTGACATATGTATTAAGAGCGTAATGAACATGCAATTAAATTATTAGATTTTCAAAATATGTAGCAATTTTTATTTTATTAAGTAAGATTGTAGTCTTAAGTTACAACCAATTTTGTAATTAAACTTTATCTTTTTGCAAATATGGGATATAATAACAACAATATTATGATTTTGTAAGAATATATAAAAAAAAATTAAAAAAAATTATGAATTCAAGCATGTATAAGCATTAAACCCTCAACCAATTCTGTACCATTTCTTTTTGACAATCATACTTACAAAAGACAAAAGTTAGATAGAAATCTTTTTTACAAACTTAAACACACGGTACCTTCAGCTTCAGTTTTTCGAGTCAAACCACGCCATGTATATGTTAATGAATATACATATACTAATCATTAATATCATTAAGAATACCAAAAAGAATATACATATACTACTCTTGACTCATTTATATTTTTTTATCTTTCTATTAATATTCTCTATCATCACCTACCTTCAACACGTTCTTTTAAAAGATCTCTAGAATTTTTATTTTCTTTTGATCAATGTTTTCTATGATTAAAAGATCTAGAATTTTTTTTAACCCAACCCATTATGTAATGATTGATTTGACTATTTATTTACTTATCATATGATTATTAAGTTATTTTTTTATACATAATTAGAATAAGATTATTTATTGTTTTCCATATATATATATATATATATTATTCTACAAAAAATATATTTGATTCAAGTCAAGAGTCCTATAATAACTTACTGGTATTACTAGATTTTCTTAACAATAAAAATTGTGATTCAAATCTCTCTCTCTCTCTCACTTGTTGCAAAAATTGATTTTTTTTTTTTTTTAAACTAACTCATTTCAAATTGATTTCTTAAAAATATAAATTAGGGGGAAAAAAAAACTATATCAAAGTTTTGTCTAATCTTAAGACTTAGAGAGTTAGTTTGTATTTGGATGATTCTTTTTTATTGATTTTTTTTTTTTTTACTTGGATGAATTTATTTCAATTGACTACTTATTTTGTTTAAACATAAGTTCTTTGTTTAGAAGAAAATGAAGTATAAAGAAAGTGTGTTTACTCAAATAAATAAAATAAAGTTTATGATCTAGTAATGGACTATATGAAAATAATATTAGCTAGAATCCTCAATAATAATTTATTATCTAAATAAATTATGATAAATGGTGTGGAAAAAAAAAAAAAAAAATCCGGCCTATCTCTATCTGTGAAACTTAGGTTGATACACTAATTTTTCTTTTGTATTTTTCACATTATCAAACCGAAAAAAGTTGATACACTTTCTTTGATATTTCCTACTAAACAATCTTATTGGACCTACGAAAAAGACCAAACAAAAAGTAGTCTAAAAACAAAATGCAGTCCTTAGCATTTATCGGTCAAAAAAACATAATTTGTGACAACTCTTTGGCAAAACAAAACAAAAAATCACATTAAAAAGAAAAGGCAAAAAAAACAAAATACATTTGTGGGAACTAGCTAACTATAGGTGGGAAATGGCTCAGCCTTACAAGACTTCAAGACTTCGTCTTAGGATGTGGACAATGGATTGCTTTACGAATTTAGAGCATTGATTGAGCATGCATTGAAAGCTTCAAACTTATTGGGCATATTACTCAAGAATCTGGTGACCTTATTTTTATATATTTATTTAATAATTTTATTGATGAAGAACTACCAGAAACTATAACAATACATAGAATTAATCAAGCACTCTATGTGTGTTAAATTCATCTAAAAATGCTCATAAAAGAGGTCAAGAACTATTATAGCAAACATGACACAATGTAAATTGCTAATAATCAATGGAAAAACATGTAGCTGAATGCTGAGGGCAACTCTAGCACAATACAAGATACTAAGCTTCAATTCTAAATCTACAACAATAGCTATCTTCAAATACAAATCGGCCATACAATACTAAAAAGATTTTTTATTTTTATTTTTAACTCTTTCACTAATTGATTGAAAAAGAAAGAGAGTACATGAGCCAGTCATGATGAACATTCACTAATTTCGTTAAATACATTTTGGGATCATTGTCCCATTGTGATGACCAGCATAGTGGGAATAATTCAAATATTTAACTCTAGCTCCCATCCTTCTAGCTACTAATGAAGCATTTGTTGGATCAAAATAGCACATTCAGTTTATTAATTCTTGTAGTCTTTGGCACACCCTTGTAGTCTCAACCCCAACTCTAGAAATTTTGACCTGGAAATTCATCAAAAAAAAGTGAATTGTATCAGCATATGTGTCAAACTTGATATTCACATATTATTTATCTACAAAATTGGGATTTAACTATTATAAACTATGTACCTGAGCATGAACGGTATGGAAAACTTTATCACCCACAGTAGAAAAGCTAGCACTGACAACTTCAGCTCCTTCCTCCTCAAGAATACTAATAATTTCATACACCATGAAGCTCTTTTGCAACCCACTTATAACAATCACTTCGATACTGGAACCCAAGTCTCTTAAATCAAATACAGGCAACCTTGAGCCAAACATCATTGTATCCATTGTATTACTGCCATTTTCTAACGCCATTGCTTGTTCCTTCCGAATCTTTAATTTTTCTATGTTTTCCTTCAGTTGCGTTATATAGGAGGCAGCGAAATCGAGCTGATCTTGTTGTGAAATTATGTCCTGAGAGAGAGAAAAGAAAGAATTAGTAGTAGTAATTAAAATACAAATTATTTTTTCCAATTGTCTTGTAACTCAACTAATATTTCATGATGTTTTTAAAGAACATGTTCGGGGTTCAAATCCTCCCTTTACCAATTATTGAATTAAAAAAAAAAAATACAAGTTACTATAACTTACAACTGAGTAAAATACAAAAACTATAGCAAGATCTTGTTCAGCTAGATTGGTACACTTGAGTTGAACTAGTAATGGGACAAGATTTAGTTAAAAATCCCTAGGTGTTGTACCTTAGTAATATGCTTAACTAGAAATGCCTTTAGTAATATGCTTTTTTAGTTGAACTGTGAAGGTCATTATGTAGTTGTGGTTGAAAAAGCTCAAGCATAGATACTTCACAGTGAAAACTATAGAGATACTCGGGTCTGTCTGGATATCGCTTATTATTGAAAATTGAAAACACTGTAGCAAAATAATTTTTAAATATGTAAATAGTTCCGTGGAACTTAGTTTTAAAGAAAAATTTGCTGAAATTCGTACTTACAGATTATGTGAACAGTGCACAGAACCCACACAATAAAAGCAAACGCACACGTCTGCTGTTTTTAGTGCAATCCAAACCTACACTCATAGCTACTTCACAGCGAAAGCTTTAGAGACATCTGACTAGCTATGCAATATGCTATAGAACCTTAAGGTAGACATAATTCTTCCTTTTTAAATTTCTTTAAAACACATACTGAATTTTAAAAGTTTCTGTGAGTCAAAACCGCAGCAAATGACAAAGACCCAGAAGAAAGTTCAGCTTGCGGAACCCAAACTGACTACAGTGGTACCTTTCTATTTCGGAGAAAATGATATATTGTGAATTATTGCAGATCTCTAGGGGAAAATACCAAAAACATCATTTTCGAAATGAGATATAGACAAAATTAATTAATTAAATACAGCATATATACCAGACAAATATAGCGAAAAGAAAATACTACAAAATACAGTTTTTTTGGGTAGAAATGATTGAGTTGAATTCTGTCCTTCCAAATAAATTGGAGAAGAAAATTAAGTAGTGAATGAGATTAAAAACAACCAAATTCACCTCAAGAATAATTCTTTATCTGAGTTGGATATTCAAGCAGTGAAGCATCAATAATTTCGTAGATACAGTATGAGCTAGGAAGATGAGGTATTGGCAGATATTTCTTGGTTTCGAGTTGGAGGGAAGGCCTCATGGACCACTTGTCACCAAAAACTTCAGCCAATTACTACAAAGTAACAAAGAGATAAGAGTACTGTAATTACTATGCTACCCGTAGCAATTAATGTTCTTCCATCCAAGAATTAAAACAAGGCCAGGAACAAGTTGTACGATATGTTTCACAACTACTGAATTCATTTCCTCTTCTTTTTTATTAACCTATTACTCTCGGACATCTACGTTGGAAACACCACGAAGAAAAAGAATTCTGGCATAACTGCTGAATTCTAGACACAATTATGATTTTGGATACCTTTCCCTCCAATCAAAGTTACCAATTTTTATGATTAAAACAAAAACAAAAATTTTATAGTATTTTTATTAATTTAGCTTGAGCTTGTACAGACTTATAAAACTCACCCTGGTGGCTCTGAAGTGGTTGGCAGGAATAAGAGAAGAAAGCTTGAGGCATAGGCTTTTCATTTGCATTCTGCGATTTTTCTCCACCATCTTTCTATCAAGCTTGGATTTCTCACTACTGCTACTAGTCTTCATTTTCACTTTCAATCCTACTTCCCTCTCTAAAGCACAAATTAAGCATAAATGCAAGAAATAAAGGTCTGAAACCAGGCAAAGAGAAACAAAAGACTGGAAGAGTTTATAAGAAGAGGAGGAGCTTTTGAGCTCAAGATGTAAGCGTTTATATAGACAGACATAGTCATGGCTTTAAGGGGGTCATGGATAAGTACTATAGTAGCTTTGAATATTTGGAAATGACGTAGGAAGGCTCCGATGTCAAAGCCCGCACATTAAAGAGAGAAGAGAGCTGGGGCCAACAGCCCTTACTCATTTCCGTATCTAATTTCACAATTTATTGATTTGTACCCGTGTAATTCGCTATTACATATCAAATGCATGTCACTGGTTAATGAAAAGTGACGGATTCATATAATTAGTGATAGATAGAAAGTGTCGGTCACTAAAAGTTGTACAAATCAATAAGATGTGAAATTAGATGTATAATTGGATATGATCTATAATAAACTATCCGTCCAAATAATAATTAGATAAAAAATATTTATCACTCACAGTTGTGTAAATTTGAAATTAAAAATGAAATTCGTAAATATTTTTCTAAATTTATCTTGAAATACGACAAAACGGAACTGTGACTAATTTATGTTGTGATTCCCGGTTCCCCTTTTACTACGTTAATTAAAGTTTGTTTTGTTTGAACAAGTGGTGGGCTGATAGTGAGTGCCACTGCTACTCGTAGCTGACTCTTGACCATTTGACTCTTCAAATATTTTTTATTTTTTTTCTTTTCTAAATGCCAAAACCGCGGTTACACCGTCCACTTTTTAGTTTTTTCCTTATTTTTTAAACATCTGAGTTTCTGTTGTTTACTTTTTCAGTTTTTCCTTTCACGAGGAGCTCAGAAAAATAAAAAATGAAAACAAAATAAACTCAGAAAAATAAAAATTTGGTGTCAAAATGGTTGTAAGTTTAACTATCAAAAAAAAAAAAATTTTGGAAGGATGTAATAAGTTGCTCAATATTAACATTTTCTTATGTACTATTTTGCATATTTTATCAAATAAAATTTCTATCTTTTATCTTTAAAAAAAAAGCCACGGTCAGATGCTCAAACCTTGAGGTTTGGATTTATCATTTATGTTCCCCTTTAAAATCCTAATATGTTAATGGTTAATAAATAGTTAAAATATTTTAATGGCATAAATCAATAAATCATGGCTTTAAAGATTCTGTTGTGTTGACTATTTGTACAAATTTATTGAAATATTATAAATGATAAGAAAATGTCTATTTAAAATCTATAATAAACGATAAAAAAATATCATTTTATTTTTAGTAGTCTCCTTATACTTGAATTTCTTTAAATGTTTTTTAAATTTTTAGTTAAGATTGTTAATTTTTATGCATTTATTTTTATTTATTTCATATTAATTAATTATTAAATTAATTATGACATCATTAAGGTCTAACCTCAATTTGACCTTGGTCTAACTTCAAAAACTTTGAACCTATTCATTTTTCAGTTCTTTGTACGATTCAGGTTTCCAAAAACCATGGTTGTAATATGAATTTCCCTCTTGCTATATATGCTTTAGATAAATTCAATTTAGCCTTAACTCTATACACTTTAGCAATTTGTATAAAAACCTACAAATTTCATTCATTTATTCACTTAGTTTGGAAAAGAAAATAATATTCTAAGCTTTAGGTGGACTAAGTTGCACGTGGGCAAGGAGTGAAATGGGGATGTGTTATTTCAAAGTACCTAACATGCAAATAATAAATCATTCACAAATGTGTTTTTCATTTTTTTTTTTTTCAAAAACTTATATATTTATAACATACTGTATTTAAGCTTTTCAATTTTGACATTCTTGGTATATAACCTTAAAAAAAAAAAATTAGTAAAACATTGGCCTTCTTAGAGCCAACGAATTGGAAAATTTTTAATGATAACTCCAATATTCAACAATTAGTTTATTTGATAATATATTAAGAGCTCCATTGTTGCAACAATAGTTGACTGTGTTATCTGGTATCAGTACAAGTTTTGTTTTACCAACAAAGTCATTGTTTGACAATCGTCAATGAGAAAATTGGCTTAATTTCCCACTAGCTGGTACAACATTTATGAAGCTGACCCTTTAAGAGTTTAATGTTCTTCTTATTGGAATTTTTCAAGGACCAAGACCCAACATATTGTCATCTGAAAATCGTGGTAAGATAGGCTTTACTTCCCTTAAGATGTGAAAACTCTAGAAAATTTTAAGGCTTTCCTTCCTCAATGGTTATTTTCTTTCCTTTCTTGGTTTATTTTTTTCTAACTTCCGTACCAGCCTGATGGAAGATGCATTTGAATGCGTCATTGCATCAACTTTTTTATATGGGACCCTCCCAGAAGTTCGAGGTCATTTTGCTACAGCTCTCTCCCACACTAGAATCTAGTTAGGAGCAGAAGATGCTTTTCCGTCCAAGAACTGTAACTCAATTTAGGAAACCTCTCAAGTGTAATAGCTGTATGCAACACGGTTTTAAATATGAAGTAGAACAGAGACAACAGAGAATTTCTTAACGTGTGGGAGGTTTAAGTAATAAAAAAGCATTAGTAGAAATTATTGGTGACAGTAGTGAAATTTGGTAACATGAAAGAAAACAATGTTGGAATCAAAACTCATGGCCAAGACCAAAGTCGTTTTTCAAGCAAATTCCATCATTTAACCATTGAAATTTGTGTTTTTATCGTTTTTATTAATATTTACTTTCTTTTAATTCAAAAGTTAGATTAAAGTCTCGTCTATTTTAGAATATCTCTTAGAAACAGCAGTTCTTAATTTCATAATTATCTCAATCTTGTTGCTTTTGGTATATTTTACTATTTTGCCACCTAATTTGTGATTAGTGCAAATTAGAATTTTGGTGGGTGTTTTCCTATCCACCTTAGGTTTTCTTTTTATTATTTAAGCATTTGTAGTCTTGAAGGCATTCAGTTATCAATTAATAAAAAATTCAGACTTCCGCCTATTGTTTCTTTTTAAGATATTCTAAGATCCTATCACTTTGTAGATTCAAGGAACATCTTGTAGATTCAAGATTATTTTTTTGAAACAAACATGCTTTGTTTATTGTAGGTATTCTGCTGCATTAAAATATATATGAGATTTACATGGATAAATCTAACATATATGAGAGAAGAGTTTTGTAGCTACTATGGGAGCGAGAAAAAATAAGAAGTTAAATTACTCATTTGGTCTTCCGATTATAAGATATGGTTTAATTTGGTCAGTCAACTATAATTGTTGACGATATTAAGTTGAAAATCTGTAATAAAAGACTAATATGACTTTGAGGTGCGTATAGAACGATATAGAGGTGATAATTATCCACACTTTGAAAGAGTAATTTGCCTTTGGGTTATAGGGAATTCACCTTCAAGAGACAAAAAGGTGACCAACTGCTTACATCAAATCTGAATTTTATTCCTAAGAGCTAGAATTGTCGAGGAAAATATGTATTTGACTAGAGTAATAAAAGAAAAGAAAAATATAGATTGTATGCGCATTCGTAGTTGGCATGGTATATGTTATATCTTGCCAAGATTTACCATTTCAGTACAAAAAAGATTAACAATTGGTCGCAGCTGGCATAAAGCTAAAAAAATTTGCAATATTGCTATAGTACCATTGCAAATTTGCGATGCTACTGTAGCAATATTGCAAATGCAAAAATTATTATTTTACTCTCTCCACTGTCTCATTTGCACGGTCTGTAGTGATATTGCAACACTGTAGCACTTGCGATGGTACTGTAGCAGTATTGCAAATGAAAAAATTATTATTTTACTCTCTCCACTGTCTCATTTGCATGGTCTGCAGCGATATTGCAGTACGTAGCACTTTTGCACGGTCTCATGTGAGTCATATCCTCTCTCTACTGTCTCATTTTCTCTCTCTCTTCAGAGTATATTATTATTTTATTATGTAGATATATTATTTTATTGTTTAAATATATTATTTTAATGTGTAGTATGGTAAAATAAAAGTTGGGATGTTAAGTGTATTGTAAAATGATATTGTATAATTGATAAAGTAGTTTTTTGAGATGGTAAAATAGAATAGGATAGAATTTCCAACTGTAAATGCTCTAATGAATCTGTTTCAGGTGAAATTATTCAAGATGTCCAGTGTTCTATACGTTTCCCTTACGTATAGGTGAGGTTCACATGTGAGCTAGTCTCACACATGTGACCCAAATTTATGTGGATAGGAGAGGTGCTACACTAGGAATACGCAATAATTTTTCCAATTTCAAGCCCTTCATCTATAGAAAATGAAGTGTTTTGATTGAAAAATAGTGACTCTTCATTTGAATGGCCACCTTTCTACAAATCAAGACTTCAAATAATATTGCACTTCGTTAGCTCAAGAGCATTAGCATCAAATTCCTTAAAATTTTCTCCCTATTCTGAGATAAGACCTTGTTTTTCCTATTTTAGCTAACTAGTTTTCTAAAACATCCACATCAAATATCAAAGTGCACAACCAAGCAAAATCCACAAATCAAACCCACACGGCTGGAAATGCAATAGCAGGGCCTCTGACAACCTAATCGCTAAGATCCAAGTGATTGAGCTAATGCATCTCTGAATGAGCAAGAGAAGGAAAAGAAATGGCAAGAATTGGTGAGCAATAAGGCTTGTAGCATTGACGACAATGTGAAGGAAGGAGAAGAGAATGATGTGTACCCAAGAAGCCATCACCGTGATTTATGAGAGGGAGAGAAAGAGGTCTAAGCATACGAGTGCGTTTTGTGAGAGAGAGAATGCAAAAAAGAAAATAAATGTCTAGGAAATGAACGATGCTCCCTAAAAATAAGGAGCAACTCAAGTAGCAAAATCCTAAAATGAGGAACATGTTAGGAGGTTGTTGTTGTGCATGTATTTTTAGGTTTCTTCCCTTAATTGCTCCCTTACCCTATTTTAGAAAGATTAATGTTACATGTACAGACTATTTTATAACATTTTTACAAAATGTTGATGTGACAAATTCTTATTGGTTCTTATCTAGATCCACTACTAATATTACATTTTTATTTACAAATAATTACTGATCGCTACATCAATCATTTGTAAAAAAAAATTGTGATTTTAGACTTTTAGTATTTTTCTTTTAGAATTATTGATGCTGATGTCCTTACTCATCTAAAAATAATTAAAGTGAAAAAAAAAAAGAGATTTATTAAGGGTTTTAATGTGCTTGGAGTTTTTCTAGGTTGGACCCAACTTATTTTGATATGAAAATGAAGTCGTGGTTGAGATGGCTTCATTCCTATGAGATGTGAAAATTCTATGGAGAAAATTTGAAGGATGTTGGGTCTGTTTAGATCTGTTTATTTTGCTGAAACTAAAAACTTTTTGCTGAAAGTACTATAGATAAAGGTAAAAGTTAGTTGAAACAGTACAGTAGGATCCGTAAATAATACCAAAAAGTACAGTGAAGCCTATAAATAGCAGAAATTATTGTGTGCTCTCGGAGTACTATAAATGCGTACTCCCTCCTTTTTTATGGGACCTATCATTCATGTAAGAGGAGAAAGTACGCATTTATGATATTCTGAGAATACCTAATAATTTTTTTATAAATTACATAGTAAAATAAGTTGATTTTTTAAATTAAAGCAAAACGCACGCGTCATGTCAACTTATCAGTTATCATGCAACCAAAAAATAATTAGAAACTTACAATATGTGTGGGTTTGGATTGCACTACTTTTCACTCAAAGTAAAGTTGCGTTTTCAGTTTTTTTTTTTTTTTTAGCAACCAGACTTATTGACTTTTAGGAGACAAAAAACACTGTGCGTGCACTGTTCACGCAATATTTAATATTAAAAGTGGGTCTCACGATACTATTCACACATTTAAAAATTATTTTATTACAGTATTTTTAGCAACAATCAATTTTTAGTAATTTTTAGTAACAATAAGTGTTATTCAAACGGACCCTATAACTGTATAAGCAAAGAAAATCTATCTATTACAGTAATATTTATTTCCTTTATTGGATTTTTTTTTTTTTTTGGTCTAACTTCCGTACTAGCCAGATGGAAGATGCATTGTAAAGCATTATTGTATCAACTTTTCTATAGGGGACCCAGTCCCTAGTCCCTACAACTCTACAAGAAGAACGAGGTCCTAGAATCTAGCCGGGTATGGGCAGAAATGTTTTCCCGTCCAAGTACGACACTCTAGAGCATTCACATTAGGCAATGTAAATGGTATCTGTAGAAAACTTTTAGCATCAAAATACAAAACAACCTCATTACTCAGTCTTGTACTTATAACAAGTTTTACACCAGTGTTACTGTCAACTTTTACGTATACAAGTTACAGTTCACCTACTGTAAACATAAATTTCATTTTTTTTATTAGTTAGTATGTATTATTTTATTGAGAAAGAGATTGGATTATTTTATTTTATTAGGGAGATTGGATTATTTTATTTTATTTTATTAGGTAGTATATATTATTTTAATGAGTTGAATAGGAAAATAAAAGTTGAAATATTGCGTGTGTTGTAAAATAGTATGGTATAATTGATAAAATAACTTTTGAGATAGTAATGAAGATTGCGGATGTAAAATGCTCTAGCCCAATAGAAATTTGTAGAAAACCTCTCAAGTCTCAAGCAGTGTTTTACGTAATGCAATAGGTATATGCAAAGATTGCTTTCGAATATCTGCAGGGATCAAGTGTATAAATCTTACATCACATATACATGTGAGAGAAGTTTTGCAAATGTCGCATAAGAAAATTTTTATAATTTGTTCCTATCTATTTCTCTCTCCTCAATCCCGCACCAAATTCTACTATACTTTCCTTTACTCCCTTCCATTCATATTAGCCATAAAATCATAATAGAATTTAAAGTATGGTGAGAGAGATCTCGAGATGGAAAAAAGAAAAGGTTAAATTATCATGTGATCTTCCAATTAATAATGTCACCTTAAGGTGTGTATAGAACAATTGATCCTTAAGGTGATGATTATCTACATCTGAAAGAGTTCGTCTCTGTAGTGGTGTTTTTTTTTGGGTTTCTACCCTAAATTGCTCCCTTAAACTATTTTAGGGGTACTGGTTCTAATGCTCTTACTATTCTAAAAAAGAAAAAAGATGTAATATGAGTTTTAATGAGCTTAATTGGAAATTTTCAAGGCCCAAGATACACTTATTTTGGTCTGAAAATGAAGTCGTGGTGGAGATGACTTCCATCCATTGAGATGTGAAACTCTCTCCCAGAAAATTTGAAGGATGTTTGTCAACTTATCAATTATCATCCAATGAAACCAATTAGTAAAGAAAATCACAGTAGTCATTTATCTTTCCTGTATTTGTTCATTTTTTTAAAACTTCCATACTTGCTAGGTGGAAGATTATTGGATCAGCTTCTTTAGTCTTCTAAGTGTGGGTTTGGATAGCAAACGTGTTTAGCGTTTGCGTCCAAACCTGGGTCCCGTGAGTCCCGTGCACTGTTCACGGGACCCGAGTTTGGATAGCAAATGTGTTTAGCGTTTGCGTCCAAACCTAGGTCCCGTGCACTGTTCACGGGTGCACGGGACCCACAAACTTCTTTTTTCAGCAAAATTTTCATTAAAAATAGGTCTTACAATACTATTTACACATTTAAAAATTATTTTATTACGGTATTTTCAGTTTTCAATAATAAGCAGTATCCAAACCTCTGATACAACATTTCAACGTTAAATTCTATATGGGACCCTCCCAGAAAATCAAAGAGGTCATTTAATTTTGCTACGGATCTTTAAGTAGGGCCAGAAGATGCTTTTCCGTCCAATTAAGAACTGTAGTAAATTTGTAGGAAACCTCATCATTGATGTAACGGATGAGGTAATATAGCTGCATGCAACATGGTTCTGATATATATATATATATATATAAACTGTGACCGTGATCTTTTTTTCTTTTTTTGGAGAAACAGTAGTAGCTATCATTTTTGTCTTTTAAGTTTCATATTTGTCACTTTGCTCTGGTAAGTTCACACTTTTCGATACCGTAAGTCCGTCTATCCTTAACTTTAACTTCTGTTAATTATTAAAAATAAATTTTTAAGAATAAAAAGCTCTTAAATTTTCTTTAAGAAAAAAAAAGCGAATTAGACCCATTATATTTGGTCAATTATGATTTTTGTTATGTAAGTTTTATTTTTTGTCATTTTGGTCTTATAAGTTCACATTTGTTGTCATCTTTAGTCTTTCTTATGGAAAAATATATAAAGAAATGGAGGAAGGATTAATGGTGACAATAAATGTGAACTTATAGAATTAAAAAAAAAAAAAAAAACACTTTTATGACCAAAATGACAATTAATCAAACTTAGCTGTTGTAAACTTCAATCAAGAACGTTTAGATTGAAGTTTCAAACTAAAGTAATGTACTTCTAGAAATGTAGGACAAATGGTGCTCATTTTTTAAACTTTGGGAATTAAAAGTTATCATTTAAAACTTCAAAAACTAGGCATTTTAGTAAATTTTAGTGACCAACAATATATTTTGAATTTTAAAAAAAAATCAATAATCAATATATATATATAAGTAGAAACCTCGTGCTGAAGTGCATGAGGTCTTGCTATGTGACACTCTAATTATATATTTAGCATTTTTTTACCTCTTCTCATTAAGTTTTTTTTTACTGTTACCCAAAATATCATATAAACTTATTTTTACTGTTATCTCATTAATTTCTCATTAATTACCTAAACTTATACCACATATTTATCTCTTCTTCATATCTTTTAGCATACCCACATTTTAGTATTAAAAACTAAAGAAAAAAAAATTAAAGACAAATATAACTAATTAGATAAGGCCTTGGGAAGAGATAGAGAGACATGAAAATATTGTGAATTGTTAAATGAAATGCACTATTTCACTATTACCAAAATAAAAGACTTGAAATTGATAAAATATTTGTAAGAGAAGGAAAAAGAAGGATCTGAGAGGCACAGCTATCGTCATGCTGGCCTCCCACCACCATTAAACTATGGGTAGTGTTTTTTTTTTTTTTTTTTTTTGCTTGTTACAATAAACTCATTACTAACAAATTTTTATAACCATTATGCTATAATATATGTACAATATTCTCCAAAATTATCTTCAATAAAACATTATAATATTATCCGTGCATTGCCACGAACAACTTACTAGTTTACAACAATAGGTGAATTTGAACATTGATTATCTAACATTGATTATCTTCATAAATGAAAGTAGATATACCACAGAAATACAAGAAGACTCCTGATCAAAAAAAAAAAAAAAAAGAACTATTTGGGTGGTCTTGGAACCTTCCAAATCCAAGACATCTTATAAACTAGTTGTTGAGAAAATCTGGCTTGCACGTTGGATAAAGCAATAAACAAAACAAATCTAGAGATAAGATTGATTTAAAATATTGAGACTTAAATTGATCCAAACTCTTGTCATGTACTTAACCCAATAAGAAACAAGTTTAAAACATGGGCAATAGTATACGTTGCTTGTGATTTTGTTATTTCAACTCTCTATCCAATCGATTCAAAGAACACCATACAATATGACAACAATTTGAACCACTTTGCCACATGAGCAGATGATGACAATATATACATATGGAATTATGGATACATAAGGAAATTAAAAAAAGACGTCCATGAGTGTCTTTCCTTCTCAGAAATATAAACATCTCAATCCCTAAATTAATGCATAGCCATGCGCGCGAGACAGTAACATTTTTGTTGGCTAGCTAGCTCTCTTTTTGTTCGACCGGTTTCATTGTTTGTCAAATCAAATGGCTAAGTTCATTGTACAACCAGTGAAGAAAAAAAAAAAAAAAAGTTCATTGTACAACCAGTGCATGAGGTTTAGGAATTCGTAGGACAAATTTTGTCGGGTAGCTAGAGAGGTTCAAAAAGGCACCTAAAATCAAAGTGTCCAATAATATTAATACCTTTGTCACCTTGTCTGCTTGCTTTCGAACTTCGAAGCCTAATGTTTTCATGAACGTGCTAAGAATCCTGAGTGCATTTTCTAGTTTCTACGTAAAACCTTGTTCACGGAAATTTCAATTTTATGAGTAACTTTGGAATCCATTGTTAAAGATCGTTGAAAGCCACTCTGTTACGTTTCTTTGTCTTTGAAACAGAGCAAAACTTGTAACTTCTAAAGGAACCAATGAGCAACCTCATCATATAACAATGAAATCTCTGCAAGAATGAAGTCTCTTGCATATAACAATGTCAAAAGCAAACCACACACCCATTGGAAAGCTACCACCCATCGTGAAGCTTGATAAACCCCCCTCCCTACTTATTAGCTTATAACATATGGACTTTTTTTTTTCTTCTGTGAAAGTTTCTTGTTCATATAGTTAAGAAGCTATCTTCTATATTATATGTTAATTTTTTTTCAGAGATAGTTAATGTCTATTATGTTTTTTTTATTAAAGAAACATGTCTATTATGGATTAGAAACCATACAAAAATATAATATGAGGGAGGGGAAAGGAGAAAGGGGAAAAAAAAAAAAACACTATTGTTAGCTTTAAGATAGTCAAAAAATGAAAATAGGATCTCAATTTTTTAAAAGTAATTTGTTCAACTTCATGAAAATCTGTATATAAGCAAAAAAGTATGAAGATAATTATATAATAAATGTTCGTAGTATAGCTTTAGATATTATAAACTGAACATTTTATGAATTTAAATAAACCAAAATTTTACAGAAATTACACTTAATATTTATCTAACTATTAAAAATTGTGTCATTCACTACTTGAGTTTTGGCTCTAAAAAAATTGAAATATGGATTATTCATATGAGAAAAAGATGATTAATAGATAAATACAATATAATTAATATGATTTCTTTTTGTGAAGTTTGTTTAATAATTACAATAAAATATTAGTTATTATTCAAATGAATAGCTTTTAATTTTTCAAATCGGTCTCAAATATTATATATTCACACGGTATGCGTAATTATGTGTATCATTGATAAATCCACCCCCTCCTTCGACTCAAATCCTGACTCCACCTTTGCTTAAAGGCTCTATGAAAAGGGAGCAAAATAAATTGATTTTACTACAAAACTAGACCTTAGAGAATATTTATACAAAACCTAGCTGAACCCTATTCCAATTCTAGTAGGACTATAGGTTGCTTATCCTACAATTACATATTTGGTCTTTACAACACGTTTAGGCCTATTTAGGTTTAATATATCTAACATCCTTCTTCAAATTCAAGGCGACAAGTCAAAGATGAGCTTGAGTTTGGACAAAAACCAGCAAAAATGACTAAGAACAAGGGATTTGGTGAAGATGTTAGCAGGTTGTTCTTTAAAAGCAAAATATCAAAGATAGAGAATCCCATGAAGAAGGTGGTGATAAATGAAATGACAATCAATCTTAATATGCTTTGTTTGTTTATGGGAGATGAGATTGTGAGCAATTTGAATTACACTCCTGATTATCACAATTAAGTGGTGTGACATGCATTAGCAATAAAGACATCCATATCCTTAAGATGAAAAGAAGCAAATGAGTTCAATGTGTCAAACAAAGCACAATATCTAGCCTTAGTACTCAAACCACCGACAATAGTTTGCCTTTCACTTCACTCGAAATCATCGCATCCCTTAAAAAGAAGCAATAAATATATGTTGTCATACAAAATTACCCAATAGAAAATATTTATATAAAACCTAGTTGAACCCTATTCCAATCCTAGGACTATGTTGCTTGCTCTGCAAGTACAGATTGGGCTTTACAACACGTTTAGGCCCAACAAGCTCTAATGTATCTAAAAATTTTTATGAAAAAACTCACTAATCAAAATAAGATATGCTAAATTAACAATAAGTACTCCTTAAACAAATGGAAAAACTTAGGTATACTGTTGTAGATTATGTTAATTAAATTCTTTAATTGAATTAAATTACATGTTTGTATTAGCCAATCAAGCAAAATTATTGTTGCCTTTGCCATTGATAATTAAATTCAACTATGTGATTTATTAGTTAATACAACCACATGGTTATATATAACTAGTTTGTAATCCCATGCATATGCATGAATGTACTTAAAAGATACACATTAAGACGCATAGTATAATAATCTTACATATATAATTTAAATATTATTGATAATCATTCTTATATATTTTTTATTTCTTTAAAATGTCTTGTAATAATGTTATTAGGTAGAAAATGTAAGTTGTCCATTTTTTAAATATTTTAATATTCATTAATTCTAGACTCTTTGGTTTTTGTACACAATAACTCATTTGAATGGATATTTATGATATGGTCGCACATTTGATTCCAAAATTAAAAAATAAAACTCTTTAAAAATAAATAATTTAGGGCACATGACGCAAAATTGGACTTCAATTGTAGAATCTAATTGGATTTTCTCTAAGTTTTACCTATTAATATATATATATATATATATATATATATAATTTTTGTGCCAAATGAATTATTTTTAGTTATAAAAAAAGGTTCATAAATATAAATCATTCAAACTCTCTCTTTCTCTAATTTTATATATAGTGTTAGATATATGATTATGTTTTTTATGATTTATTTATATTAGACTTCTCGTTTTCTACTCTAAATTAACTCATTTGGCACAAAAATTAAAAAACTTCGATTAGGTGGAACACGTGCTGTAAAATTAAATTCTAATTTAAATCCAATATTTATACTGAACTAACTAACTTGGTTCAAAAATTTAAAAATTTTAATTAGATGGGACCCGTGGCACAAAATTAGACTCTAATTGAATTCCAACTTAAAATCTAATTGGATTTCTCTCAGTTTTACTTAATAATATATATATATATATATATATATATATGACTTATAAACTTGAATTGTATTTAGTTCTACCAAAAAATAAAAAAAAAAAGCTCATAAATATAAAATCTTTCAAAATTAAGTTTTTTATGGTTTACTTATATTGGACTCCTCGTTTTTTACACTAAATTAACTCATTTGGTATAAAAATAAAAAATAAAAAATAAAACTTAGATTAGATAGGACACATGTCGCAAAATTAAGCTCTAATTGAAATCCAATTTTTAAATTGAATTAACTTACTTGGCACAAAAATTTAAAAATTTAGATTAGATGGAACACGTGGCACAAAATTAAACTCTAATTGAATTCCAATTTGAAATCTAATTGGATTTTCTCTCAGATTTACCTATTATATACTATATGGATTAGGATACCTAAGGTATAGCACCTAATTAAAGGAAGTGTGCTTAACTTTTATCCAATCATTAATATATAACTATGGATGGTCAAGAGTCTTGTAGCATAGTGGCATAACATATTGATGTGTTCTTCTTTATTAAAAGAACCAAAGTTCAAATATCCACTTCTCTATTATTGTAACTATTAAAAATATAATTAAAAAAATAACCGAGGATGAAGATATGAAATTGAGAGACTTACCATTTTGTTGACGCCAAAAAAATTCTATAGGCCGGGGTCAAATGGGGGTTTAACACCTAACTACCAGAGGGACTAGATTTGTAGAAACATCACCCTCCTACTTAAATAAACCTCTCTTTCAACACTAAAATCACAACTAAAAAATAGAGATTTAGGCTTTTCTTCAATATGCATCGTATTACTCCCAAGATAAATTAAAAATAATTTTCTAAAAAAATTCATATATTTTTAATAAATTTTTTGCCTCGACCATATATAATATTGGACTATCTGTATGAAAGTAATATTAGTTTGGCTAGCTATTACTAGTCTTGGACTTATATGTTGAAATTGTTTTTGTTTGAACAAGTTAAGGCTATTGGATGATTTTATTATTAATTGGTGCTATTAATTAATTAATGACAGGGGCAATTTACTTGTTATAAATTAATCGAGGGGTTGATTGGTCTATTTTAGAATTTTGTAAGGACTTTACAATTACAACTCACCCTATTTTAGAATTTGGTCTATTGGGGACATTGTAGACAACACTTTCTGTTTATTTGGCTAAGCCTCCTGCTCCAACAACGAGAATCAAAGAGTTCAAGAAGTTTTAACCAGGCTTGGACCCCAAGGGATGGGAGCAAGAGGTGGGGGCTGGGGGCTATATATAGTGGTGAACTGTGAATCATCTGAGCTAGCTGTAAAACCTACTTGAATTGATTTGATTTTTTTTCTTTCTTTCTATTTAAACCACCAGTTTTTCAGTTTTCTGGGGTTTTATTATTATTATTATTATTATTTTATTATTTGGTTTTAGGTGATAATCAAAGAGATAAATGTCGGTTTTATGGATTTTTTTTTATTTTTTATTTTATATATATATATAAGATAGAATTTCGACCTATGACATCAGTTTTATAATGCAATTCTTTATCATCAATTTCAAGTCAAGCTACTAATTTGTTTTTGATATAGACGAAATTTGAACCTTAAATCTCTTATTTGACTAAATAGAGATTTTATCTAGTTTGGTTTAATTTTTAATGACGATTATAACTACTATGCTTCCAAATAATAATAGTAATAACTACTAGAATCTCTCTCTCTTTCTGATAGAGATATAAGATACAGTAAAAAATATAGTTTAATTAAAAAAAAACGTGGGCATTTTTAACTTGATAAAGTGTTCTAATTTGATGGAATTTGACTTTTTATTCTTTAAACATTTTTTTTATTCGACTATTCGAGATATCATTTTGAGAATATGACTTTTTTAATGTGATATATGCATGAGATCATTTATCATTAGTAGAGGTAAAATTTGACTGCTAATGTTAAATAATGATAAATCTATATGAAAATAATATTTTGATGATCACATACATGAATATTCGAGTTATAACAAAATTGGTGATAAAGTGCGGTAATTAAAAGAATGTTTTTCTTTTAAATGATTTATAAGACTCGTTACCGAAAACCATGGGCATTAATTTGGAACTTGATTTGACAATATTCATCCACTTTGACTTTTAATATGAACAGTGACGGCTCCAGAAATATTTTCTTTTAAATGATTTATAAGACTCATTACCAAAAACCATGGGCATTAATTTGGAACTTGATTTGACAATATTCATCCACTTTGACTTTTAATATGAACAGTGGTGGCTCCAGGATTATTTTTTAGGAGGTTCAATAAGAAACATAAATTAAACAAAAGATAAATTAAATATATCAACATCACCAAAAAAAAAAAAAAAATCTTTAATACATAAAGTTTTACAATTGCCTTCTACGATGTTTCGTATTTTGAAATTATTGCATGATATCTTCATTATCAATTCTATTAGCTACATATGTTTCAATGTACATAGTCAAGCAATCATTCATGTACTAATTTCTCATTTGATTGATTTATTTAAAATTTCTTAAGATCTAAATGAGCTTCTTTTTTTTTTCTTTTTTTTTAACAAATTCTACCTTTTGTTGTTGGGCTAATTAAACTTTTTTTTTTTTCAGATTTTAGATCAAATTGATTTATTATTATGATTTTTCTTTGTGTTTAAAAATGTCAAAATATTATTAAAATGATTATATTTAAGTTTATTTTAGTTGGCATTAAGGTTAGGGTGTTCAAATTTTTATTTTAAGTGTCAAAACAGGAAAAATAAAAGGTTCAATTCACGGGCTCCAAGTGCTGCCGCCCCTGAATAAGAACTTTCTCAGAGCATTATCACTTATCAGCACGTGAACCTAAGAAACTCATGGTCATTATCGACACCATCACGTAACTTTGTTCGCTATTCTAGAATATTGCAGAATGTGACAATAAAGCATATATGGAAAGTCCTCAATTTCACGTCAGATTAGTATTATACATGTTGTTTAGCAAAAACAAAAAAAAAGTATTATACATGTTTTTCTAATATGTATAGCGTGCAATGCATGACATTATAGCTCATAAATATCTTTGCTACCCCAAACCAAAAAAGTCGAAGTGTAATAATAATCTGCAAGAACTATAGAAATATACTAATACTCAAAATTGAAGAAGAATCGTTGAAACTTGAAATTTGGAGGAAAAATTATGGCTGATAATAAGTTCAATACACAATAAAAATGAGGGATATTAGACAACTGGACCATTAAATTGGTCAGAATTCACGTAAGTATAGTTGTACTTTTTTGATGAACACATAAGTTTAATTGTACTTGGGCAAAAAAGTAAAATTCTAAATAATTGTACATAGATTTGATAAGCTAAGCAAAGAAAAAAGATGCTATACTAATTAAGCAAGCACACATGTGTGTAAAATGGGTATGGCAGGACCGGTCAAAAGGATGCTATCCTGATTAAGCAAGCACGCATATGTATAAAAATGGGTACGGCATTGATAGGTCAAAGGAGGATTATTATTTTGGAGATTTTTATCTCTCTGAAGATTATGGAAAAGTCCATGGTGATGATATTGTCACCAACTTTTTCACCAAAACCGAGTGTATTTTTTTGTGTCGTTGATCGAGTTTTCGCACCAACCAGTGTAAAGTAACATGAACCTTAAAATATAGTTAATGAAGCTAAAAAATCACTCACATATTATGAACCATTTACGCAAAATGGGATTTTATTATGTGTTTGTTTTGTACAAATATACAAGTCATTGCAGCTTATGCAAAACAATTATTTTTTATTTTAATTCTTTGTGTTTCTGTAAGATGAAAGAAAATAGTGAATTTGTAGGTGGTGATTGTTGAGTGTAAAAAGAGAGGAAAAAAGGATTAAAAGTTTTAAAAAAATGATATTTTAATGAAATGAAATATAAAATAAATAATCAAATGTGAGTGTTAGCTAAAATTTAAAAAAAGAATTATTTTAAAATAGCCAATAATTTTATATGAGCTAGTGTGAATGTTCTGCAGATTCCCAATTAGGAGAACTTTGACGAAAGTATGTAAATTTTTCTGTAAGAAAATTGAGTGCATCAGTGCATGTGGTAGAGTTGAAACTAGAAAGAGTATTTACAGCATTGTGGACTGTGGTACTAGAATCTAGAGGACTTTATAAAGGACCCATTGAGTGGTCCTGAGTCCTGACCCTCTTGAGTCTTGTCCCCCATTTTTACATTCTAAGCAACGCCATCAAAGCCCTACAAGACGCAGCACATTGATGGTGCATTTCTTTAGCTGCACTCAAAGGCAAAGCTGCGCATATGCATGCTGTTTTTGCTTTTGCTTTTGACTGCACAAGCACAATCAGATCAACCCAACATGCACATTTTCCAAGTCTCTTTATTATTTACCTGCTTCGATTACCTATAACTTAAGCCTTAAGGAATGATCTAACTGAACTTGTTTTGTTAGGAAATAAGTCAGATCTAGTTAGCAAATTTTTTGTTAATTGTAATTTTAACTGGGTTAGGAGAGAGCTTAACACTGCAGTCCATTGTCTAGCTAAATTTGCAGCTGTACATAGGTATACTGTTTGTTGTTATTCGCATATTCTTCTTGCTGCAGTTTTGGATGCTTGCAGGAAGGATGTTGCTTCTGCTTTGTTTTAATAATATGCTCGGTTTATTAGCCAAAAAAAAAAGCCTCAAATATAGCTAATAAGGTTACTTTTAAATCAAATTCAAATATATAGTTATATTGTTCAATTAAGTATAAATAATATCATCCATCCCGATAATAATAAAATCCAATGTGATTATATGTTTGAATTTAATTTTTAAATTTAAAATATAACATCAGAGCATTCAAATCAGCTTGTGGAAAATTTTGCAAAATGGAAAAAGTCACTAATTTTACACAATCTAGGCAAAAAAAAAAAAAACACCCTAATCAGTGGGTGTAAACTTGTGAATAAATGCAAGTTGCTACAGTAACCGTACATATTTGCATGGTTACTGTAGCATGTGTATATAATATAATAATAATTTTTTCTCTCTCCTCTGTACTGACTCTTACCTCCCTCACTTTCTCATTTCATCATACTCAGGCGCACAAGCTCTCTCTTTCTCTCATCTCATCAATCTGGCCTACAAGATCGAGCAAGCCGAGTCCATCACCTACAAGATCGAGCAAGCCGAGTCACCAGACTAGGCCGTCGCCTACAACACGAGTCCGTCACCTGAGGCTTCGTTTTGAGCGCCGAGGAGAGAAATTAGACCACCACGTTGACAAAGACGAAGACTTAGATGCCGAGGAGCAGCTCTCTTTCTCTCATCTCATCAATCTTTGGGTTTTTTTGGTTTTTTTTTTACTGGGTTTGTTTCTCTTTTTTTTTTTTTTACTGGTTTTCTTTGGGATTCCGGTGTGATCGAAGGCCAAAGGCGTCGATCTTGGTGGCTGATGATGGTGGCTGTGCGAGTTGTGTTGGGTCTGTGAGAGAGATGAAAGTGTTAAAGAAATGAAAATTTTATTTGAATAAATGTGTATAATAGAAAAACTGATGTGAGTGTTTTGTAAAAATGAGAGTGTAAAATAGAAAAAGTAGATTTTAAGTGTAAAATAAACGAAATCTTATGCACAAGCTGATGTGGTTATTCTAAAAAATTATATCTAAGTTTTATTTTACATTAACATAAAAACCGATACCTACTCACCAAAGATTTTGTTCCATCAAAATCAGAATCGAATAAATTTCTATCTTTTGCACTGAATTTAAGCTTTTACTTCTTGTCAATCTAGGAATAGTAAATTTGACTGCAGAAAGAAGAGCAATCAAATTTCAAACTTAAATTTTTTTCTCATAAAGGAATTTGGACATTACTTTTTCATGGATGGATACTGTCATACTGCTGATTTTTCTAATTTCTTGTTGCCTTTAGCCTTTTACTTGGCTGCTCCCATTTATTTATTTCTAGTCTTTTCAAATTAAACTCACAAAGAGGAAGGAAGAAGTCAGTTGGGAAGTATAAAGTGTATATATATATAATACGTAACCTTTTTTTTTTTTTTTGAGAATGATGTATAATACCTAACCTTGTACAATAATTCTTGTAAAAAGACCTATGGCGATAATGGCATTGACCTTATTAAAATCTTTAAGATATTTATAACCAATGGTCGGTGGTCTTAAATATTGTTGAGCATTAAAATTGACAGAGTATGAAATTGAAAAATTAAAATTATATAAAAATTGGCATACAATTTTTTTTTTTTTATGGGTAATGGTCAACCAAATATAATTACTATATTATTGAAGTGATAAATTAAAGAACATCAAAACAAAACATAAAAAGTGCCCATTCACACCAATCTAGGCCTAAAGAGATTAATGCTATCATCAAACTTTTTATAAAAATGTGAAACCTAATAAATTAATCAGCAATGGTCCATGTCATGTCATTCTCAAAGATCCAATGGCACACCTCAATTTGTCCTGGGCTGGACCCCAGTGCCACGAAGGCCCCATGCTCTGGGCCCCATGCTGACGTGTCAAGGTGACAGATGGCAACACCATGGTTGATCTTAGCCTTGCTCTGCACGTCAAGAATGTCAGCCTCATAGACCCTAACTTTCGGCACAGAGTGACAATAATACAGTAGGTAAGGGTACAGGCTCTGATGGCAAGACACCGATTTGGTCGCTTCTCCACCGTTGATTCCTTTGACTGACCCAATCATCACATTTTGCTTTGACCCGCTCACATTTTCGGTGCTCCTCACGACCACATTGTGGCCCAAAACCGTGACTGCAAAGTCTATCATGTCCTCCACCGAGCCCACGCACCGCTTGGTCTCACCCTGGCTTGGACTCCTCTCGCACTCGGCCAGCGCGTTTTCCAGCACGCGCCACATAGCTGAGCCCTCCCGCGCGTGGAAAATCCCTGCCATCTCTGACAAATTCAAGGTCGAAAATGGTAATTTCGACAAAATGCCCCGGGGCAAAAACGACCTTTTGGGCATTTTATCACTAATGTCGGGCATCACCATGACATTTCCCTGCTTCAACATAGACTCCCTGAAAAACTTGCCCGGTTCCACCCATCTATTTACAGAACTGCCACTACCACGTACAGAACCAATACTACTCTGTGTTACAGTGCTGAAATTGCTGTACTCAGAAAATGTGACACCCTTTAACGCGTACTCTTTGAATGTGCGGTCCATGCTATAAGACCTGAACCCTATTGACGTACCACGATTAACTGTGCCTTTACCATACTCTTTAAATGTGTCATTTCCGTGGTTAAATGATTTCCCATAGTTTGCGAAATTCACTTTCCCGGAATTTGAATTCCTAGCATAAGATTGAAAAGAATTGTCACCCACATTTGCTTTATATCTATAGCTTTGAAAGCTGTCGATCCCTGAGCTCCCACCATTGCCATAGCTCTTGAAATTGTTATGTGGGTTATTACCTGATTGACCGTACACTTTAAACGAGTCGTTTGTACCTTTACCTGAATCGCCGTAGCTTGTGAAAGTTGAAGCAATGGTGTTGGAATTGCCGTCGTAATTGTTGAACTCGCTAGGTGTGGAGTGTCCATTCTTGTTGTAGACGGTGAAAGCTTGAGAGCCCGAGTTGGTGTCGTCGCTATAGGTTGAGAAAGTGAGTTTGTGATTGTTGGAGTCCGAGTTATAGATAGTGAATTGGAGATTGGGCACGTTGACGAGCTTGTCGTAGTTGTTGAACTCGCCGGAGCCACCAGTGGCTGCGGAGGCGTAGCTGGTGAAGTTGGTGTCAGCTACATTGCCGTTGTTTGCGTAGTTTGTGAAGGTTTCACTGTGACTCGTTGAGGATCTGCTGTATTTTTTGAACGAGTCCTTGAGGTTGTTTAACCCATCTGAGTAGTTCTTGAACGAGTCGATCCCTGTTTGCTTGGAGGAACCATAGTTTTCGAAGTGTTTGTTGGAGTAGGCAGTAAAGTTTGAGTCTTTGCTGGGGTTAGAAACTTGGGTTGTTGCTTGATTTTCGAAAGGACAGTACAAATTGGCTAAGGAACAAAAGGAGTTGAAGTGGGAAGAGAGTGAGTTTTGGGATGCGAGGTTTGTGAAAAAGGCTGAGTCTTGAGCATTGAGTGGTGAGGCTTTGGAGAGAAGGAATTGTGGTTTTGGGAGAGTATTTGAGATGTGATTGTTCCAATAGCGGATGAGAGAGGCTTTGGGAGTGAAAGGGTTGGCTTGGACTTGGAGTGAAGAGATTGGTGTGACTGTTTCACTTGTTGTTGTTGTTGTTGTTGTCTTGGCATGAGAAACCTGCATATATCAGACAAATTAACACAAGAAGGTTCATGCTATAGATAGATAGGATAGAGAGTGTAAAGCGATTTTGTATAATGTAAAGCCAAAAACAAGAAGATATGAGAATCCTGCATATATCAGACAAATTAACACAAGAAGGTTCATGCTATAGATAGATAGGATAGAGAGTGTAAAGCAATTTTGTATAATGTAAAGCCAAAAACAAGAAGATATGAGAATCCTGCGTATATCAGACAAATTAACACAAGAAGGTTCATGCTATAGATAGATAGGATAGAGAGTGTAAAGCGATTTTGTGTAATGTAAAGCCAAAAACAAGAAGATACTTAGATATACTTACATTGAAATGTGAGAGTAATAAGAACAAGAAGAAGATGAGAAAACTAGTCCTATTGATTTGTCTTTCCATTGTGTGTGTGGCTGTGAAGGAAAGAGAGAGAGAGAGAAAGGGATAATTTATTGAGAGCATATATGGAGATGCCTTCTCTTTTTCCGAAATTTGTCTGCTTTTGCTTTTCCAAGCATAGGAAAAGCAATTCGGAAATTTACTTTTGTTTTTGTTTTTGTTTTTTTTTTGCTTTTTTCATATACCATTAATCCATTAGTACAAAGAAAATAAAAATCATCCACTTCATATTTCATTTATCAAATTTTTTTAGATATATAAAGTAACTAAAAAGTCTAAAATATTTATATATAAAAAAAAACCAATAAACATGTAACTTATTGTAAGTTTTTTTTTTTTTTTGAGAAGTAACTTATTGTAAGTGATTGAGAATAAAGTGAAATACTAAAAAAAAGTATTCGTTATAAAGGGTGTCGGTAACTTTAAAGTACCTGAAAATTAATATTAAAAAAAATGAAGATATTATGCTTTTTGAAGTCAGCCATTAGTTCTTATATCAAAGACTAGGTTATGCTATCATTAGAATGGGATCGGGTTTTATAAAGAGGATTGAAATGGGCACATTAAAATTTTAAAATAAACACCAAGCTCTCTCTCTCCCTCTCCCTCTCCCTCTCCCTCTCTCCCTGTCTCAATTAATAAAGATTTTGATAAATTAATATGCGAGTAATGAGTAGAGTAAATTATGGGAAATGTTAGCCAAAATGGTGTACGTGTTTAGGAAATCAAGAGCATAAATTAGTTACTAGTGGGCTGGAAGTGGCTCGGTTTCAGTAAACCACAGCATCGGGTTTCAAATCATTTGTGGCAAACGAAGAGTATAATCTAAGGGTTTTTTAACATGTTTCAATGTGACACAAATATCAAAAGGCTATAGCTAGGCTAAGCTGGTTTGTAATAGTCCAAGATAATATAGGAATCTATGGTTTTGATTTTTGTAAAGCTTCCAATTACTATAATAGAGTAAGTAAAATGGACCATTTATTATACTCCCCATCCTGAAGGAGAAAAACAAAATAGAATGCTTTGCTTTTGGCTCATAGTGACCCACTAGTTAAAACTAGTGCACTGTGCTCTGTGCAGAACAGCTACAAGTGCCTGCTATAAAAGCATTACCGCGTTAGCAAGAAAATTAACAAAGCTAGAAAACCAAAAAATTAAAGTTCTCCTCTGCATGTGCAACAACTACTGTTCCAAAAGTTTAGCAAAAAAAAAAAACTACTGTTCCTAAAGTTAATTTTTTTCTGGTCCAAATTTTCAAAAGCATGTCCAGTTAGCTGCATTAATCATAACCTGTCTGCTTGTTCTATGGTGATATAACGCGGGGACTGCAAGTCGGTACCTAAATTGCAGAAAGGGAGCATGATATATAAAAGCAAAACATCATACATAATGATTAACAAAAAGAATATATCTCATGCATTCGATACATGTTACTTTATTTTATGAATATGTAAGTCTCTAGATTCACCTGCTATGAAAGGAATGATGAATATATCAAATATATAAGAAAATTATTAGTTAATCACATCACATAAGAGGTGTAGAAGAGTCTTCGCCTCAATAATTCTTTAATTTTTCCCCCCTCAAGTGATTAAGAAGATTTTGAGAGATGAGAAGTGTAGGCGAAGACTTTATAGGTATATATGTACCAAACTTACCCAAAAACCTTCTAAGTAACTTAGGCTCATATAAACCCAACATCCAATCAATTCCCTCCATAGCAATGTGAAACAAAACCCATTAAGGGACGGTTTCATGAAACCACCGAGTCATAGTATGTGACTCACTCCCATAAGATATTTTTCGCCCATTAAGAGACCCTTTAGAGAGTTTCTAGCTCAATAGTTCAATTGCAATTTTTAAACAAAGTAATATTAAGAATAATACAAATTTTACTAAACAAACCTTACAATGTGATGTGTCAATTTTTAAACACAAAGCAAAAAAGTTTTTATAAAATTTATTGTGATTTCAATTTTTAAGTTGTTTTTTAATGAGAAAATTAATAATAGTTTTAAGGTTTTTCATAAGAAAAAGATATAATAAAAAAGGAAAAAAAAGAATCACTACTCTGGCAAAAGAACAACATAAGTGTTGATTAAGAGTGAAGAATTTTGGATCCAAAGGGTTATTGCACCATGCAATTACTATATCTATGTGAGATATAAAAATTAATAAGGTAAAAAGTAAAATATTAAAAAAAAATTACCCTATCAAATTTTACTTCACACATGAGATGATAATTGCATAGTGCAATAGGTCTCCACTCTCCAATGATGAAAACTTGGATAGTACATAGTTGATGGCTTGCCTATTTATTGGAAGAGTGGAGACTTGGGGACAATTGTACGGTGGAAAAAGGGAGCTGTATCTCTGGCCACTTAGAGCATTCTCATTAGCTCTCTCATAAAAAATGTCATTTTGACACAGCAAAATCCTACTTTACTATTTTACCACATCATTTTACAATACACCATTTATCAGATGTTCTATTTTTTCATTCTAAACATTAAAATAATATATACAACACATTAAAATAATATATTTATTCAAAACCCAACAATATACAAACACACAGCCCAGCAGTCACCACCAATCAAGAACCAAGAACCACCACTACAACCACCGCCACAAACTACAACCACAATCACTGGTCTTCCAACAAATTCCAAATCCAAAAACCTCAACAAAAGAGAGAAAAAAAAAAACTCAAAACCTTCAACAAAACCTCACCATACACAGCACAACCCGCCACCACCATACCCAAGCATAGCCCACCACCACCACCAACAAAAATCCACTAGCTACCACCACCACCCAATACTACTTTAAAAAAAATCCCCAAAATCAACACAAAACTATCCCAAAAAAAAGAGCTTGAAAAAGAACCAACTCACCCATAATCAAAATCACTGACCGAAGGAAAAAAAAAAAAAGAGGGAGATCAGAATCAGAGATCTCCACGGCAACGGCCTCATCGGCGAGGCTGAACTCCACGGCAACGGCCAATCTCAATCAACTTTACTCCTTTAGGATTTCGCCTCTGGCAACCAGCAGCTTCACATCACAGGGATGAGATGGAAAAATGAAAAATCCCTCAAAATCCTCTCCTTTCCTTTCAATGAGAGCACTCCATACATAAATTAGAAAAAAAAGGCAAGAAAAATGGAGAGGTGGAGGTTCTGGAGAAAGAAAGAAGAAGAAGGGAAAAAAAAAAAAAAGGAAGAGTGGTGAACTGAGAAGATGAAGCGAGGCGGAGAAAGAAAGAAGAAAAAGAAAGAGAGAGAAGAAAGAGTCATAACTGAAGAGAGAGAAATGGAATAAAGAAGTAATTTTTTTTTATGGCACATCTGTCCATACCATTCCAAAAATGGAACGGTACTATTCATGTGTGTCAAAATTTATAGAATATAGAACACCTCATGAGATGTGTTTTTTGGTGTTTGGTGTGCCAATTCCAAATATTTGACATTTGGCACACCTAATGAGAATGCTCTAAATACAACAAAATACTCATAATTTATGAGTCTCATTAATACATGGAGCCTACATATTATGAATGTTTGCATATAACCTAATTTCAAGATACATATTGAGATCCAATTCAATACCACCTAATGCAATGGCTCTTAATAACTTAGATGGAGAGTTGGAAAAAAAAAAAAAAAAAAACAACAACAACAACAAACTTTCATTCTAAACTATTGAATAAATAAAATTAAAAAAATGAAAGTAGTAAAAACAAATAAATATTTGTGATTAGAAGAGTGGGTAATTGCACCGGGTGCAGCCGATCATAATCCACAAGCTACCACCTCCACAAGTCAGTATAGTATTATTATTTACTATTTAGTATGTGTTTGGATACCAATAAATAATTAAAATTATTTTATTATTTAATTTATTTTTGTTACTATTTATGGATCACATTGCACTTTTTGGTACTATTTATGGGTTTCGTTGTACTATTTTAACTAACTTTTACCTTTATTTACAGTACTTTTAGTAATAAAATTTTAGTTCAATAAAATAAACAATATCCAAACAGACACTAAGCCTCTTAGCAAAGCATGTGGCCCGCATCTGAATAATGGGAAATGGAGGTTGATGAATGATGATGGACAACCCAAAAAGACGGCTGGCTTTGCGCCTTTGCCTTTTTTACAAAGACGATAAAATAAATTAGTTTTGAGTACTGATGCGATGCCTTCCATTTTCATTACTTTATCTATAGGTGTGTTGGACTTCCTCATTTATTAACTTTTTTCCTTAAAAGCTAAAAGTACATTAAAAAAAAATGGGGCCGTTTGGTGTGAAATTTTAAGCAACAATTTTTAGTTTTTAAATAATATTACACATATTTTTACATATTTTTCACCCACACATATTTTAAAAAAATACAAACAACATTATTAGAATAACGTTACTAAACGGGTCCAATTTGCCCCTCCATATTAGAGCACACCACAAATTCTTTTGGGGTGCAAAAGAAATATAATATCATATTAAAGTATTAAACTTTAGTACAAAATAGTTAATAATAAATCACACCTCTTGTAGTTCAAGTGTTAGCCCAACCATAAATAATGACATCTTTTAATTTATAACAACGCTGGGAGGATCGGAAAACAAAAACCAAAGATCTAACTAAAAATGTACTGAATTTATGAGTAGAAATGGTGGGCGAGCTTTGCTAGTTAAGGACAATGTGAATCCGTATGTTTCTAGGGAGCCCCCTTATACATTTGGGAGAAGATTAACTTTGTGTTTGGAAGTTTGGAAGGGGAAGGAGAGGAGAGGGGAGAAGAGTGATAGGAAATAATTATCTGTTTCTCTTATTTGGATATTTTAAAAATTAAATCGAGAGAAAAAAATGGAGGAGAGTGGTCATACAAAATTATAAATTGACAATTATGACTTTTATTTGCTAATTTTGAGAAAATAGATATAAATTGACAATTTGACATCATAAGAATAACATTGATAATTAAATGTTTTTTTATATAAGTGAGACCCATCCCCTCTACTCCCCCTACAAATTCCTCCAGTTTTGGGAAGTTAAAAAAGAGGGGCTAGGAGGGACAAGTATAAGTGTATAACATACCCCTCCAAACCCCTCCTATTCTCTCTTTAAAAAACACCTAAACAAGGTTCATTAAATCATATCCCTCTCATTCCTTCTACTTCAATTTCCTCTCTCTTCATCCCAAAAAAAAGTTTAATGATAAGTGTGAGGACAACGATTTTTGGGATTTTTTTGTGTGTTTAACAGTGTCTCTTCGTCTTTTTTTTTTTAATGGATGTCATATATATTTGGTAAAAAAAAAATTAACACATCTCCCAATTCATAAACCAAAAGGGATTTCGAGGTTGTTGATCCTTTTCCTCCTTGCTTCCATCGTGTAGATCACATATAAGTCTGTCATATGACTCATATCTTTTCTTCTTGAATAATGTTACGTCAACAATATTTTTATAACAATATCACAACAAATCCTAAGTGGTAAATTATTATAAGTTTTAATATGAGCCCATTAATGACACAACTTTTTTATCCATTTGTAACAATTTGTCAATTAGAATTTGTTGTGAGATTGTTATGAAAATGTTATAGACATAACATTATTCTTTATTTTGTAATTTTCTTGCTACATCTACCGTGTAGTACACAAAATAAAACTTGAACCTAACTCATTTTATTAAAAAAAAAATAATAATATATAATTACACAATCAATGGATTTTTAATAAGAATATTTATTATCATCTAAAAATAAGTATATTTACTTAAAAATAGCTCACACACAAACTAGCACAAAACAAAACAAGTAAGGATGTCTAGTACAAGCTTCGACCGTCTCACGCTTTCTTTATATACTCTCATATATATATCATATGTTATCATGAGTTAAATGTTGATACTATTGAAATATGTGCACACAAATGTGTAGAGATTGTGTACAAACTACAAAGTGTATATCATAAAAATGTTAAATAATAATTGGCGAAAACACCATTTTGATCCCTATATTGTGAGATTATAGTCAATTTGGTCCCTACATTTTGGTAACAGTCAATTTAGTCTATGTTATTTTCAACTTGTGGTTAATTTGGCCTCTATCATTAACTTCTAACGGAAAATGCTTACGTGGCAAACAGATTGCACAATTGATACATTTAATATTAAAAAATTAAATAAAATGCTGATATGTCTAAATTTTATTGGCCATGTCAGTGATTAACAGACAAAAAACATACACTTCAAAAAAATAAAATTGAAAGGATAAATTTAAAGAATTAAATTAATCAAACAAAATAAAAATTTATTAAATAAAATTTTAATTTTTTCTTGGACTTTCTTGACAACTAAACACTAGCCCAGTACACAATTTTTCATCCCAATTCAAGGAATCAGAACCTTACACAAAACAAATCCAAATCCTCCTAAAAAACCAGATTTAACAACACCAATTCATCAATAGATAGCACATCTAATTCAAATAAAGATGGTTTTGCCAGAAGATTTCTACAGTTCCATGAAAGATCCATGAAATTCCTAATGGGCTTCGTGCCTTCAAGCTTGATCTTTTGTACACGCAGTGCGCATATGCCAAAGCCAAAGATCAATGATCCTTTTCGGATCTGATCCAATCGAGGCCTGTGAGGATCTGATCACTAATACAATAATAATGATCTTCTTGTGTAAAAAAATAATAATAATTATAATAATAACAAGTTTTTGCAGAAAATTCCCCACTGCTGCCTCCCGTAGGAGTCTGGGCTGTGTCTCAGTCCCAATGTGGCTGATCATCCTCTCGAACCAACTACTAATCATCGCCGTGGTAAGCTATTGCCTCACCAACTAGATAATCAGACGCGAGCCCCTCCTTAGGCGGATTCCTCCTTTTGCTTCTCAGCCTATGGGGTATTAGCAGCCGTTTCCAACTGTTGTTCCCCTCCCAAGGGCAAGTTCTTTGATATGTTTTATGGAAAATTCAATACTAAAAACAAGTTTGTTTCCCAAGAAAATCAAAACAAATATAATTTTTCTAAACATTACCAATCCAGAAATGAAAGCTTACTTTTAGCAATGAAATTCATTCACTTCAATCAAAACAATATAAACTTACAAGGTGGTGGAGGTGGGAAGCATGAGAATGAGAAATGAAGATGTAAGCTATTTTGATTATTTCAATTGGTTGTGTGTATCTGGGTTGCAATTTGGTTCCAAAGAAAGTAAAAGAAAATTGAAAAATTATTTAATTAATTTAATTCCTTAAATTCATCCTTTTTATTTTATATTTTATATTTTCTAATGTGTATTTTTTTGCCTGTTAATCACTGACGTGGCCAATAAAATTTAGACATATCAGCATTTTATTTAATCTTTTAATCTTAAATGTGCCAATTATACAATCTGTTTGCCACGTAGGTATTTTTCGTTAAAAATTAACGGTAGGGACCAAATTGACTACGAGTTAAAAATAACAGAGACTAAATTGACTATTACCAAAATGTAAGGACCAAAATGGTGTTTTCGCCATAATAATTTTAGGGTAAAATACTATTTCAGTTTCTAAACTTTACCAAAAATTTGTTTTTAACCTTTGAATTTTAAAAAAAAAAATCATTTTTTGTCCCTAAACTATATATTGAAAATGTTTTACTTTCTGTCTTAAAATTTTACCAAAATTTTATTCTCTTAAACTATTGAAAAAAGTTATTTCATTCCTAAACTCTATAAAGGGTTTTTTAATATTTTAGAGATAAAACTAGAGATGAAAAAAAAAATTTATAAAATTTAGGGATGAAAAGTAAACTTTTAATAAAATTTAAAAATAAAAAAAATATTTTACCCATAACTCTCTAGGAAAACATCTATATATATATATATATATATATATAACTTTTGCCACAACTATTAATTAACAAAAAGAGATGAATAAAAGAGGAAGTGTTTGTCTACTTGACTTTTGCAAATTGTACACAATCCTGTTAAAAACCTCCGAAGGATGTTACTTGTTAGCAGTTGGCAAGACACGGCACAAAGTACCCGCCAAACCCAAAAATGTTTGCAGCATCTTCCTCGTCCGTTACAGCCCCAACTCTTGTTGTCCCACACTCCTCAACCGTTCCTCCATTATCAACCTCCAAAACTCCTCACAATTCCTCTAACCCCATAATAAACCGCCGGCACCTTCTCACTATCTCCATCTCTATCTCTGTCACCACCCCTTTTACTCAACCCAATTCTCTAGCTCCGCCGGTCGCAGATGCCCGTGGCCTCTTCCAGATGCCCCCATTTCGGCTAACCAATAGGTAATTCAACATACCCAGAAAGAAAAAATGTTTGATTTTGTCTAGCTCAAGCTAATTCTATATGTAATTTGCTGAGAATATTGTGTGGAAATTGGAAAAATAATAATGGGTTTTCTAGCTTATGGTTTAGTGAGTCGATTTGTTATATAATATATATAGGTAATCATTTAGGCCACATTGGGGTATTGAGGTAGAGTTGGGTAAATAAATGCCTTAGCTTCGTTGGGGTCCATATAGTGTAAATATGCCTTATGTACAGTTGCTTAGGTGCTATTGGTTAAGTTTCACAATTAAATTCCATCATATGGTTATATGGATCAATACAAACAAAAACAATGCTATCTTTTCCAAGAAAAATTAACTTAAACCATGTGATTGCATACTGTAGCTTAATTGGCACCTTCCTATACACAAAGTGCTTGGAATACAAGGGGAAAAAAGTTCAAGCTGTAAGGTTAGCAGCATATTGTAACTATCTAAAAAAAACATGTGGTTGCATACCAATTGGTTCATTGGTCAATGTAACCACATGATTGAATTTAATTGGGAAATCTAACAGACAATAGCTATATAACTCTATACTTACACTACTCCATAATTTTTCATTGATAAGAGTATTTTGACTAATCAACCATTAGATCACGTTATCCCCTTTTACCCTCTATGCTTGCAAAGTATCAAGATGATTAGAGATCAATAACTTTCTCATCATAAAATGTTTAAAGTTTAAGTTTTTTTTTTTTTATCGACTCTAAAATTTATGCACAAAAATTGTGGATCAGATAGTAAATAGCATCTAATTAACTCGAAATTTGGTGTGCATATTAAGAGCAATGAGAATTTGTAATCCAATGGTCGAATTGTTAAAATATTAATCCTATAAAAAGTTATGGACTGGTGTAATATTGCAAAGTGTTAAACTAAGTACAACTTGATTCTAAAGCTGTATACCATAGTTTCATACTTTCCTATATTTTTCTTATCAAGAAAATGAGCAATAGTACTGCTGTTATTGTTTCTTGTATTTGTTGGTAATTGCTGTTGTGGGAAGGTATTTTTTGGTGAGGGCTGGGGAGTCTGAGTATGAGAGCTTGGGAATCATTAATACAAATCCAGTTGCGAAGACTTCAATGGATAGTGGGTTGTCAGATAAAGGGAAGAAGCAGATTGTTCGGGCTGCTTTTGAACTTAAGGCAATGGGGGCTTGTGAAAAAGGATGTTGGATTTGGCCTTCTATTACTCAAAGAGCTTACCAGGCAGCAGAGAGCATCGCATCAGTTAATGGCGTCACTCGAAGGTCTGTGAATTTTTTTTTTTTTTTCAATTGAATCAATTATTTAGAGTTAAATAGAATGTGGAGGTGAAGAAAAATGAGATTTGGTGGTAGCTGGAATTAAATGGTGCTGGGTATCAAACTATAAACTCAGATGCCCTGTTTAGTTGCTTGTAATGATGTTGGAAGAGAAAGGGATTATATGATCTGTTGTCCAATAACACTGAACCTCTACATGTTAAAATGATCTTTAGTCTGCTTATGTGTTCACTCTAACAATGGAAGAGAGTATTTGAACTTCTTGTTTTCTATAATCTAAGTGGAATTTATGATTTTGAAGACGAATCTTGAATGATAATTTGCATTGCAAGTATCTGATTATTCAATTTCATTGTAACCTGTTCTGTCAAAGAGTTAATCTTTTCTATGCTTTCAGTTATATAGTCCCAGAATACAGCTTTCTGGATGCTCGTGGATTGGGAGCTTATGAAGGAAAAAACTTGGAATCCGTTTCAGAAGTAGGATTTCTGCATATCCTCTTTCTTCGAATTAGTAGTGATATGACTTAATATCTTCTTGAAACAGATTTTTTCTTTCCTTTTCTTCTGTAATGCTTCATATTCCCCTATTTACAAATGTAAGTATCCTTATAGATGCAAAATTGCTTGCTTCGAAATGCTTCAGGTATATGCATCAGATGGTATTTCTACAACCATCAAGCCTCCTCCTATCGATGACGGAACCCCAAATGAGAGTGTTGCAGATGTATTTGTTCGGGTAACACAGCTCATGTCGATTCTTGAGACTCAATATTCTGGTGACACAGTTATTATTGTCTCACCAGACTCTGATAACTTGACAATCCTTCAAGCTGGTTTGGTTGGACTTGACCTGCGAAGGTAACTGGATAGTCCACAGCTCTTCTTATGGTATCTATAAAGGACCCACTTTTCTTATCAAATTCTTAAACAAAGTAAATAAACATTAAGTAAGCCATGAATTCTTTTCCCTATCAATTTCAGGCATCGGGATCTTTCTTTTGCCCCTGGTGAAGTCCGATTTGTTGACACCAAAAGCATTCCTACTTACAAGCAGCCTGCATCTGCGGTGTATAAATGTTACAATCCACCAAATCGTAATTAATTTTTTCCTCTTGTTGTAATTAGTATTCAAGCAGGGGTGATAGATGTGGCAAATTGTCTACATCTTCTCTATTGGTTATCATCATCACTGTCATCTGTACGGTCCTTTCCCATTTATACATCGGAAATTCCATAGAATTAATAAATTTAAAATATGGGCTTGATACTTGTTTGTGGTGCCCAAGAACAAGACAATGAACCAGTTTCTTTTCATAAAGTCATGACTTCAGATGGCCTATTTTAAAGTGTATGTGGAATGACTTAATTATTCTGCAGTGATGAGCCCATGTTCCAATGATCTTTAAATCTTCAGTACATCGGATTTGGTTTATTCTTCTTTCTTGTCACTGCTCAAGTAAACTTAGAGGCTCAGAAACTGGCTAATTTGATCTCAATTGTCTGTGGACAATTTTATTCACTTTGTAGTGGCAGCTCGCAGTCTCTACCTCTCATATGAACCTTTTCAGGTACAGCCAAGTCTAGATGTTGTTTCTACTTTCAAGCTTCTCAAACCTTGCACGTTTTATGAACAATTTATCCATTCATAAATGCTTTTTTATATACTAATGTTACTTACATTTAGTCAAATTATCTCTGGACAATTATACTCGATCCATTCTGGCAGCTTATACTCTCTATGGATCCTCTGAGCTTTATCATGTACAGCCAAGTTTTAGGAATTGTTTCACCAGAAGCTTCTTATATTTTGAAAGTTCTTTGAACGTTTCATCTTATTCATAGGAGCTTCTTATATTCTTATTTTACTTACATATATTACTTACAATTAAAAAAAAAAAATTTAAAAAAAAAACTATATTTGATCAAATCATGGTTTTTTGTGTTTTGCTAGAGTGCGGAATGCTGGCCCTTATTGTTTGGTGTGGTATCTATGGTGGGAGAGAAATAGGAGGATGTTTGATGATCAAGAATTATTTATGGAGAATTTTAAATCCAAATTTGTCTAGTTGTTATTTTATTGGATGTCATTCTTTGATGTTCGTAGGCCACCAATGTTATCTGATTTCATTGATTCTTTGTACTTGTAACATGTTTTAGGAACTTTAGGGAATACTTCCGGCACACTTCATAAGTTTATCTTGTATGTTTCCTATTTGGTTAATGAAATTATTTATTTCCTACAATTTAATTTTTCAAAACTTCCTGTTTCCGAGTACTAGTGTGTTAATTTAAGTCTATACTCCTTTGGGTGGCCTCCTTTTTATAATAAAGGCCATTCTACTGGTCATAAAGTCAATGCTGGAAAAATCATGGTGCATTTTCATTTTTCATTTTATCTATGCAGTGAACTTGTCACTATAGATGTGTTGCACCATGTGACTCCCGACATCAGTGGCATGAAGTGGGCTGTACTTCTATCCCTCACCTGTCTCCTGTGCCTGCTCCATGGAGCAGGCCTATAGATAATTTTCACACCTTCAGGAGGTACCTAGGTTCATTATAACTTGGGTGCGGCATTTTCTTGGAAACCCTTAAGATTCCATCGTTTGTACAATGAACTTGAGGCCATGGTTGGGAAGCTTTAGACCGCATGTATTGCAACCTAAGTTTGTTAGGTTCCATGCTGACCTTTCACTAACATTGGATAGTACAGTACCCAAGATTCACTGCTTTCACCTAGTCCATAGTTGCTGTACAATTTGAGTGTTGTGTGAATGTGGTGTGGTGGGTGCTCTTTTAATCAGGAAATATCAATCTAGTGCTTTAATAAAGGTGATGCTATAAGGTGGAGAACACTTCAGCATATTCACAGATTAGGCAAGTTTTCACTTTTGTCATTTTACATTAATAAATGTTTCACTTTCAGATTGTCATGTTATGTGCTCATCATCTTTTATTTTTTTAAATAATTATTTTAGTACTTGTTGTTTTGATGCGGGGGGTATGTTTCAGAATGTGATTCTTCTGCTGCTGCTACCACAGCCAACTCCAGGATGAATTTGTCATTAGTTGTGCAGTTTTCCAACTTGCATATTCGCTTTACGTGTGGTGGTATTCAAAACATAAAATTTGAAGTCAAAAAGTGATCTATAATTCTATATTCTTTAGCTCATCAAATTCCTTCATGCTTCTGTTTTTCCCATTCACACCTATTGGTTGGCTTGACTAATATTTTCAAACAAAAGGAAGCATACGATCAAGAGTTATCTGTGGAAGAAGAAAATTTAAGTCTATTAATTTTGCTCTTTGATTATATATAGTCTTTAATTTTCTTGCATTGTGTAATGTCTAGATTATTGGTTGCAGCTTCCTTAATGTTTGTGGATTTGAGGCTCAAGAAGACAATGAAGTTGTAATTTGCTTTTAAAATATTACTATTGTTATTTTAGTGCCATGAAATTTTAGGGGTCATAATAAACCTGCCTTTATGAAGCATAATTTCTCTTCTTCACTGCTTATTCTTCCTCTTGCCTAGTGGAGTTCATTTATCTATATCATTGAGTGGTATATATGCATGTCAGTCTTGTCATAGACACTAATAAAAAAAAAGTCTCTGTTGTATGTAGAATAGTATCTTCCCAAGCATCTTGTACCTTGATATTCATGTTAATCAGTGCTTTTGCCTTACCAAATTCCAACAATTGGCAATCCTACCAGCTTATTCGGTTTGATTTTATTTGCAAAAGTTACGGGGTATTTTTTTTGATAACTCAAAAGTTAGGGGTAGAAGGGATTTGAAATTTGAATGTCTCTTTTTAAAATTTCAGGAAGTGTCAACCAGTTGAACTATAAGGCTCTTAATAATTACTTAGTATTATGTTATTGTTATTTGTATACTAACTTGACACCTTTGTACAAAAACATATTAGCCAAGTTTGTCAATGCACAAAGTGTAGGGGATGTTTGGATTGTGGGCAAGAGTATTGCACACCGACATGAAAGTAGCCTGCATCTGCTACGTACATATGTACAAAATCCCCATTCAAAATTTATATCGTTGTACATACTAGTGGATTGAATCATGTCAGCAGGTTATCTAACCTCTTTTTATAGACTGATATTTGTCCTTGATTAGATCATTCACTGTGTAATCATGATTTTACACATGAACATATCTTGCAGTAAGTAAACAGTTTGTTTTATTCTTGTCCTGAATCTTTCAGGCTTTTGAGTACTGGTTGTGACTGGTTTTTTTTTATGGCTAGGGCTCCTCAAGATGGTTTTCAAAACAACAATCTATGGTCCTTGACATGAAATTTTTGTCGGAACCAAGCATGATGTGAAAGCAAAGCATGTGAGCTTGTTCGGCCGAAACTTGATTGACATACTCTGACGCTCCATTTTTGCCCGGGCCCCCAATATATTCCACACAGTTAACATGGACATTTTGTAAACAACACTCCTCTATATGAAAGTAGAGTAAAAAACAAAAGAGAGAGAAGAAAGAAAGTATTGAGTAGAATTTATTCCAAAGTCATCATTTGTACAATTTGAGAGCCGGATATACGGTTTCATATACTTTGCTACTATTCTTGAAATGCAAAGGGCGCTCTTTTTGTAAGAATTATTAAGGTTTTATGCTCAAGTCTCAAACCCAACATTCATAATATTAATAATCGTAGAGAATATTACTCCAACAAAAGAACATGAGACTGAAGAACCTTGACTTCTAGAAAAAAAAAAAAAAAAAAATCTTTTTGGGTCGTAGTCATACCTCAAAGAACATTCGTACATGTGATCAACCATACATAAGATTTGAAGTAAATATTACAAATTTAAATGCAACAATACCCACAGTTTTTAGTTCCTCTTTATGAAGACTAGATAAACACCTCTGCAGAAAAAGTGTCATAAAGCAAATCTAGTTCCAAGTTCCAACACGTCGACCATGGATTCTCTTCTCCCATAGCTATCATCTCCATTGCTTTTAGAACAAAATCTCACTTTATTCGTGCCCATATAAACCATGAAAAATACGTCTGTCATTGTGATCTTTAGTGTGATCAAAGTCAATGGAATATGAAGTATTAGCAAGTTGTAACTCTGACATGACTTTTTTTTTTTTTTTTTTTTGATACGAACTTTGACATGACTTATGACTGAAGTATGGTGGTATATTGTGATTTTAGGATTCCTAACAAGTCTTATTAATGTTATGACAAAACCTACTTTTTGTTTCCATAAAAATAAAAATAAATAAATAAAACCTACTCTTTTTTTTTTAATATTTTATGAGCATGGCAAAACCTACTCAAATGTAAAAAAAAAAAAAATCTCAAATGGGCTAAATTTAAAAATAATAGAAGATGGCATATAGTGTTATATAAGTTTGTTTTGTTTTGGTTTTTGTGTTTTTTTTTTTAAACCATCATACTATACCATAACCACAACAACGTCTTAATTTCAAAATTTTAATAATTCCAGCAATTAGTTATAGTCAACCACATATTTTATTTTTCTTCATTCTATTTTATATAAAGTCATACACTTTGTGACTTCCTTAATTAAGATATCATTTTTATTACTTCTACTTTGGTCTTTCTCTGCTTTCTTTCTTTTTTTAGATCAACTTACTCTTTATTTATTGGCAGTCTCCTCTAAACTAAAAATTATCGAATTATAATGAGTAAATTGTACTTTTGGTCCTTGAGGTAAGTTAGATTATGGACCTTCAAAAGTAAAAATTTAATCATTTAATCAATTTTCTGTTATTTTTTTTGTTTACATGACTAACAAATATGAGGCAGCAATCTCTTTTATTTTTGGTAGAAAGGGATAATATTATAAACGAGAACAACTAGTCCCCATTAGAAGGAACCAAGCGTTCATACAACATACAGCATACCAACACGGTCCAAATTAAGAAGAAAATACACATTAGATGGAGGCTCAAAATACATAACAAAATCCTGAGCTTGATGAGATGAACACCACGTCGGGTAAGTGCATCAACACACTTGTTAGCCTCCTTATAGTAGTGGAAAATTCTAACTTTGGGAATTCTCCTTAGAGTTTCTCTACAGTCAGCCACAATAGTAGCATTACAATTGTTAGCAAGATCGCGCCCATTAAGGAGATCAAGAATAATCTTAGCATCAAGCTCAATTTTCAGAGTCTGTAAATCAAGAGCAGTACAAAAGATTAATTCCATCTCCACCTGCCCATAACTCAGCCGCCACACTCGAGATGATACCGATAGCTCTACCAAAACCACTAACTCAATTTCCCTAATGGTCCCTGATTAAATCACCTCCACCAACAAATCTAGGTTGCCCAAGGAGGACCCATGGGTGTTTAATTTGAAATAAAGGTAATCGTTTTATTTCAATAAGTAAAACGTGGGAAACAAATGCAGCATAAACTATTTGCATGGTAAAGGAGTTGCACCCACAAAAGCAAAACATCTCAACTAAAAAAAAAGATAATGAATTGTAAATCAATGAATTCCTCTGCATATGGTTTCATTTTGACACAAAAGTGAGCCATATGTACTCTAATGGCAAACCACCCATTACAATTTACAACCCCACGCGGCTTGATAAACCACACATGTACCTTCATCAACAAACCATCAAACCGAATACCCATCAGAGAGAGAATATGATATTAGAATAATTAATGTCATAGTTCATCTCCAAATATCCTAAAATTTTGGAAGGTTTGGATAGCAGGATTTACACATTTGATTTTGAATGTGAATAATTAAAATTCAAATATCTTATTTGAATAGTTTAAAAAAAATTAACGATTCGGATTTTGTATAATTAGTTTCAATAGTTTCAGAAGACCAAATTCTACTCTCTTTTTTTTCTCTTTCTTTTTTCATGTTTTAGATACTTAAAACTTAAAACCTCTTGGTCCAATTCATCACATTTATAGTTTCATTAAGATACCCTTATATTGTGCACTCCATTAAAAATTAACTTATTTAATTGTTTTTTTCAGAAACACTTATTTAACTTTTTTATTAATTACTATTTTCAGTAATAAGTGGGTTAATTAAACAAGTCATAAATAATATTAAAAAAAAAGCAGCTAAAAGATAGGAGTAATAGAAAACCCATTGCAAATGGTGTGACATTGACTTCTTAAGGCGCGTCACATTAAACGAAGACTAATAAGAAAATGAAGTCCACACAACACAACCTAGGTGGTTGGTTGAGTTGGTTAGGTTCTCAGTCTCAAGATGTTTGTACTGGACTCGACTAGGTGTGCTCCCTAATTCGAGTCTTACTACCTGCATTTTGAAAAGAATTTTCTAGGACAACGCTTTTTCTAAAACCGAAACTAAAATTTATGAATTATGTTAAAGGCACAACTTTTGGCACAATTTTGTGTTGTAACTCGCTATATGGCGAGTTGTATTGGTAAGAGTATGTCAGTGGGGACACACTCTTACTAATCACAACTCATTATGTGGCAAGTTGTGGCATAAAGTTGTGCTAAAAGTTATGTCCCTAATATAATTCAAAATTTATATATCCTACTACAAAACTAAGGTTGTGTTTGCCATTAGTTTCAATTTTTTTTTTTTTTTTACTATTTAACTTATATTTGCTATTATTTAACTTAATTTTACTACTATTTATATAGTCTATTGTACTTTTTGGTACTATTCATGAACTTTCAGCTACCTTTTAATTTTATCTACATTACTTTCAGTAAAAAGTTTTCAGTTTCAGCTAGATAAGCTGTTCCTAAACGGATTTTAAGTACATTTTACAAGTGGGTTCTAGCTAATTTAACTAGTAAAATTTTTAATAGTTGAATACTAAAAATTAATTAGTGTCTTAATTTAATGATAAAAAGCGTATCATAAGAGAGTAAACCCATAGATTAAAACTATCTTAAAAAAAAAAAAGCACACTTTACAAAGTAGTAGAATAATACTCAGCTAATGCCGTGAATTAACGTCCCCGTAAACGTTCTGTCCCATTAATTTTATCTACATTACTTTCAGTAAAAAGTTTTCAGTTTCAGCTAGATAAGCTGTTCTTAAACGGACTTTAAGTACATTTTACAAGTGGGTTCTAGTTAATTTTTTAATAAAATTTTTAATAGTTGAATACTAAAAATTAATTAGTGTCTTAATTTGATGATAAAAACACTTTACAAAGTAGTAGAATAATACTCACCCAACGCCGTGAATTAACGTCCCCGTCAACGTTCCGTCCCATTTATAACTATCAAGTCCCTCTCTCTCTCTCTCTCTCTCCCTCACAGTACTACCCTCACTCTCACACGGTTTTATTTTTTCACGCTTTCTTTCTCAGTGGACGGTGCTTCGTGCACTCCGAAATCTGAACAAAAAAAAAAAAAAAAAAAATCCTCCACAAAAAAAAAAAATTCAATCTCTGCATTTCGGGTCGTTCATTATCCGACCCGAAAGAAACCGCCTCACCGAAGATCCGATCCCGATTTCGCTCCCCCGAAATGCCGATGACCAAATCTCCTCCTCCTTCTTCTTCTTCTTCTTCTTCTTCATCGCTCTAGAGCTTTCCGATTCCTCTTCCTGACTCTCTCTCCAATGGCCATGAGAGGCGTCGATTTCAAATGGTCAGTTCCAAGCTCCAACCTTTCCATATGTGTGTGTGAGTTCGAGAGTGTGAGAGTGATTGGTTTGGCAAATTTGAAGTGAAAAATTTGTGGGTTTTTTTTCGCAGGTACGATGGGTTTTTCTTGTCGATGCTGGCGACGAGTGTGTATCCTTTAATGGAGTATTGATTGTGTTTTTTTATTAGTATAGTTTAGTAGTTTTATAGTTTACTAAGATAAACATGGGAAAAATGTTATAAAGACTTGGAACCTTTTTTCTTTAACATTGATGGGTTATAGAGTGATTGTTGCAATCAATTGGAAGCGGTACCATTCTTGTACATACCCATTGCACATATGGATTGTGGTGGGTTTTTGATATTTTTTATTTTTTATTTACTATTATAAGGCATTTTTCAATTTGTGATGTTATAATAAGAGCTGTGTGTTGTAATCTTTATTGGGTTTTTCTTTTTTTAGGTTGATTACACTACCGTGTTTGTTTTTCGCCTATTGATGTTCGTAGATAATGGACTTGCGGCTGGAATGGGATTGTAAGGCCTTTTTCTCTTTCTTTTACTGTTGATTTTGCGATGAAGATCTTATGTTACAAGTTTAATGGAGGATAAAACATAGGGGGTTGGGAAAAAAAAAATGATTGGTGTGGTTGTTTTGATAGAGTAGAGATGGGGGTTTGTTAAGTATTTGGATTGATTTATTTGCTGAAAGTAGGCAAAAGGCTTTAAAAAGTTGAACATAAAGCTAAATGAGCTCTAGAAATAAGTTAAACCAAATAAATATGTTAGTTGAGTGTGTTTTTAGTGAGGCTGCTTTTGGGATCATTGTTGTATTATTTCTGCATTTAAAGAATTTTGAACTTATAAGTTTTCACTTAACTTGTTTGGGTACCCATGACATGGATTACTCAAGTGAAATTGAATGCCCCTTTTACTGGTCTCTTGGCAATATGTGCATTCACTTCAATCTTTTTGCTTACAGTTTTTCATTTGGAAGAATGTGACTTTTAAGGTTTACTGGCCAGGCCTGGACAGTTTTTGCATTTGTTTAATAGTTTTATTATTATTATTATTATTATTTTTTTAAAGGTTGTTAATGGTGAAAGTACTTAGATTTGATATGTGCATACAATTTGTATAAACTCATCATACATGGTTGTTTTAATCATCTCAAGACAAGTTCTGCCTTGTAGGGTTTACAATGAATCCTTACTTTAGCTGCAGTTGTCAATATTGTGAGTTTAGTTTTGGGTTATTATTGTGTTCATAAGGTTCAACCTTTAATTGAAGTTTTGGTCAATATTATTTTGATAATCTAGAGTCAGAAGTTACCCTATCATTTCCTTGCATGTTGACTCAGATCTCATCACTTGAATTGTTTTATGTGGTTTTTTAGTTTTCTTTTGGAGTGGCTGTATGGTTGTTATTCTTGTTTCTTTAATAGCTTTTCGGTGGCACTTCATATAGCTAAATCTCGTGTAATATCTTTTCCTTTCCTATGTCAAATTTATGTGCTTTTAGGGATTTTGGGCGGCAACAGAGGTATGCTCGTTTCTGTGGAAGAGTAGTGGTGCTTTCGATTCTGTCTCTACTACTGTATCCATTCCTTTGGGCTTGGACTGTAATTGGTACCCTCTGGTTCAGACGTGCAAAAGATTGTGTAAGTTTTTCATGCTATTGGTGTTCCTTTATTATCAGAGGCAACATCATTTGACAATGGCTAGTCTATGGGGCTAATGCACCAAATGCTTGCAGCTGCCTGAAGAAGGTCAGAAATGGGGTTTCCTCATTTGGTTGCTTTTTAGCTACTGTGGACTTTTTTGCATTGCTTGCATGTCCTTGGGGAAGGTTAGTGGTGCTCTTTGTCCCTTTGCATTTTTTGGATTTAACAATGATTTGGCCCTATATCATGAGTGAGATCTTTCTTTTCTGTTTCATTTTTCATATTTTACTTCTCCCATCTTGTCTGGCCTGTTGCCCACCCTATTTGGCAATATAGCTTCTTGATGTTTCCTATTTTTAGTTTGTGCTGTTCTGATCCTTGTTTATTGAACATCTCCTTTGTAGTGGTTGACAAGAAGACAGGCACACTTACTACGCGCTCAACAAGGGATTCCTTTATCTGAATATGGGGTTAGCTCTCAAATTACTTACATCCTGAACTCTGAAGTGCTTGCAGCAATATTGACAGTTTTAATAATTTTTTGTGAGGATTTTTGCTCAGTTACCTATATGCCTCATGGAAGCATATGACCTTTCATGCCTTTTCCGTTTAAACTTAGTATCAGAATAGAATGTTTTAACTGTAGTCAAGGAGCTACTTAGAGACCAATTTTTTTTAAGCATAGATTGTTTATCTGTGGGATGATGTATCACCATTATTCTATACCTGATGCTAATATTTCCCTTAAAAACCTGTGTTTAAACTTACATAAGAAAAATGAGTTTAGTACAATGTAATGCAACTTATATGACATGCCAGATTCTTGTTATGAACACATAAGAATGAAAGTTTTGTAGAATGTCTTCAAACCTATAGAACATGCTTGACTGATGATGTCGGTTCCAATGCAAATTGTATTTATTTGTATGTTACTTATGTTTCATGGGCCTTTGAATAAGACTGAGCAACTATGAGAAGTATTTCCCTCCATGTCCTAGGTTGTGGTTGACATGATCCGTGTACCAGATTGGGCATTTGAAGCTGCTGGTCAGGAAACAAGAAGCATGGGCCAAGATGCTGCTGCATACCATCCTGGACTTTACTTGACTCCAGCTCAGGTAAACATTCATTGGGTTTAGAGTTTACTCATTGCCATTAGTCTTTGTCTTCTTACTTGGTGCCCTTCTATTTCATATTTCCTAGATAATATTATGTTAAAACTTTTTAAGCCCCTGATAGCTTTTTAGATGAACTCAAGGCTTAGACTGACATTGAAAAAGGGCTGATCAGAAATTATGAAATCTTTATACTGGATGTATTAGTTATTATGCCCTCGTGATACTTCCAATTATCTCTTCATTGGGAAAATCATATTGCTTTAATCAACTTTGATCCTAATATCATCCTGTTCTGAATCCTGAAGGCTGGGATTTTTTATTTTTTGGTGGTTCACAGAGAGAAGCAGTGGAAGCACTCATTCAGGAACTTCCTAAGTTCAGGCTAAAGGCTGTTCCAACAGATTGTAGTGAATGTCCCATTTGCTTAGAAGAGTTCCATGTGGGAAATGAGGTAATTGTTTCTCTCTCTCTCTCTCTCTCTCTTGATAAGTATGCTGTTTTCATGAGGTCTCTTTCACATTCTATTCACAATATAATCATCTATACCCTATCACAGTTGCCAAATTTGTTCCTGATTTTAAAATTCAATAGTAGGGATGATACATTATGAATGCATCATGAAAGAGACCCTCTGAAAAGAGCACTACTCAAAGCAAAATGTATATATTAATGTTAATCATTTCTTATTCAAATTATATGGGATTGATTGTTGAGCTTTTTTTCGCCATGTGGCTGTATGTGGGGCCATGTGAAGTGATAATGTGACAAAAAAAGTTTTGTAGCTTTTTTAGGTTTATATTCAGAGGATCAGATTGTTTTGTGCTGATTCCTAACCTATGCAAATTCTTATTATTTCTTTGTGCATTTGTGTCTGGTTCTTTTGAATGTGGGTGGCCTAAAACTATTCATTTAATGTTCATTCCTAGAAAGCATGCAAATTCTTTGAAAAAGTTAAACTCAGATGCAGAACTGTTACATTAGGAGGTGCAGGCCATCACATCCATGCTCATGCATACACAGTCATTAGGTATTATCAGTAGGACAGTTTAACACACAAATTTTATTCTAAAATTGGTGCAGGTTCGTGGCCTGCCTTGTGCTCACAATTTCCATGTAGAGTGCATTGATGAGTGGCTTCGACTGAATGTCAAATGTCCTCGGTGCCGTTGCTCAGTTTTCCCTAATCTTGACCTTAGTGCTTTATCTAATCTTCGTGCTGAAACTGAACGGTCATCTGCAAGCATTATGACAACCAACAGATATGTAAGAGAACCTTCCAGCCAGAGCTATCTGTTGAGATTGCAGGGTCTGCTCCGTCCAGTGCGTACTGGAAATGCAGGGACAGCAGATGATACTGATATTTCTTTGGAAACTATTGAAAATGGGGATGTGGCTCTGGCAACTCGGTATCCATCAAGCACTGAGCCCACCCCTTCAGTTGATCACATGTTTGTTGGGCAGGCCGCCCCATTGCAACGCTAGACTGTTCCTGCTTCTATTTTTGACATTTTTTTACTACATCTCCTAACCCTGTGCTAAAAATATCAAAATGATACATGTTCATATTTGGCCATCACTTACTAGGCTCTTGTGATGGTTTCTCATTGTAATGAAGAGTTTATTGATTGATCCATGTATGTCTAAGTAATGGACAATTTGTGAACGATGCGTTCTTTTTGTTAACCAATGGAGATTAGAATCGCAGTTGTGTAGTGCAGATTACTTTTGGTTTCATTTACTGTGTTGTGTTATGAGCTTTTTATTACTTCTGTATTTATCCTTGTGGAAAAGAAGGACTATGAACTTTCGATTATTAACTGCATGAGAAATGATAGCCAACCATTTTAACGTTGACTGCACCATGCATTCCAAGTGATGTTCCACCCTGTGCATAATACTGCATTAGAGTAGTATCAGTGGGCTTCAAGCAGCACCTAATCAACGCACAGATGGTCACAGTTGCTCAAAGAGGTTATTATTGGCATTTCCCTTGATTCTTTTATGGAACCCCTACTTGAACAGCTGGAATAGCTCAGTTGGCTAGAGTGTGTGGCTGTTAACCACAAGGTCGGAGGTTCAATCCCTCCTTCTAGCTTTCTAGTTTAAGAGGTCGGGTTTTGATGTGATAACAAGTGTCTTTCATCATAATCAACAGGTTGCAAGTTCATATCCAAAAATTAGTCTCTTCAAAATAAATTTGGGGTAGCGCAACCTACTACGACCTCTCTCCAAACTCCCGCAATAGTGAGAGTTTTGTACATTGGGTACAACCGAAGGGAAAGAATGGAATTGGTGAGTAGTGTATAGATTCCTTTCTTGAAGTGGTTCCATAAGTAGTGCGGAATTTGAACTTTGTATTTTGAAAGTGCCCAGATGGCAGATGGAGCTAGAAAGTTATACCTTCGTATTTTGTTTCTGGAATCGAACCCAAAATGCCTTACCTTTCCTTACCAGAGAATAAGGTGTATCCTCTAAATTATAGGACAAAATCTTATGGTCGAGATTATGTGATGGTAAAGTACTTGTTTCAGACAACACGTATGTATCCTAATGTCATTTTCTTTTTATAATTCAATTGTGACCTTAGATTGGCCGAAAGTATGGCCGAACATGTTTAGACAATGATGGTTGGAGGTGGGCCTGTCGTCGAATCTAAAACTCCGTTCCTAAAGAAAACCTTTTGAGGAGCTAAAAATGATAAAACATAGGCACATGGTTACCATTTCATCCAAATATAAAAACATAGGGCCTGTTTGGTTTGAGGAAAAAAATGGGTATATTTTGTATTCATTTTCAGTTTTTGTGAGACCCACCACTAAAAAAACTTATTTGGTTTTGAATTTGTATTTAATTTTCATTTTTAGTATTCAAAAAAATAAGATTTGAATACAAAAACTAAATACAACTTTTTAGTGTTTTTATTTTTTTGAAAATAAGTACAGTGGCATTTTCATAAAAAAATCAAATCTATAAATTCCACTATCACTAACTTGTTACATCAAAGAACACTCTCTTTCTCTATTTGTTGGTAATTGTCATAAAAAAAAGTAAAGGAGAAGACAAAGCAGAAAATGATACCAAAAACAGATTGTAACAAATAATAAGTACAGAAAATGAAAATAAAAAATTAATACAACCCCAACACAAACCAAACAAGCCCCAAGTTTCTTATTAATTTCCAACCAGGCATTCAGTACTGGCAAAAGAAACCATTATTACGAGTCTATGTACTTTGTTTTCACTTTTAAGTCAAGTTTTACCACTTGTGCATCTATTAGCCAATAATTAATAGTGGGTAAAGAAGAATAATGCCTCTCCCTTGAATATGACACTCGAGTCATTTGGTGTCATTGGAGTAAGCAAAGCAGACCCTCTAAGCCAACTTTGAGCACCATCTACGCCTATCAAATGCTTGAGAGTGCTGGATGGAAATTTTCTGATATATCAATGATGCTTTTCCTTGCTTTCTCAGCTGTGGCAAAGAGCTATAATTAGACACAGATAATGTTCAATCACGGGTCCACAGAATGGATACTAATGATCAGCTCACCAAATTCATGCTGCATCTTATGTTGACCATTGTTAAGCTTGGAAGCTAGTTGCTTTCTTGTTTCCCATACACATAATTTTGCTTGCGACAAAACGTAACTAAAATTTTGCTTCACTACAAAAAAGTGCCATTAAATAAACAAGCTAGCTAATGTCCTGTGCGATGGATGGGTACAATATAAATTTATTTTAAAATATTTTATAAAAAGCTATATTTTTTCTATATAAAATTATCTTTATGACCACGCATAATATTTATTTTTAATATCGCTGCCTCTACCATAGCTCCCAACCATGAATTATCTTCCTTGTTGGATTGAAACTTGTCAATAACATATGCTAAATCTCCCTCTAAGATGATATTTTTTACACCTATCTCAATTGCAAAATTAATAGCTTGGACAGCCGCTGCTAGTTTTGCCTCCTCCAAATTTGAATTGCTCACCCTTTGCAACTCAATGCTTGCAATGAGTGACTAGTTATTATCTCGAATCAAAATTCCCGCTTCTGCTTTGTTCTTTAAAAATTGCTCCATTAAAGTTTATCTTGAAGGACAACTCTTAAGGAGATTGCTATTTATGATTGATTAGACAAATAATCATAATACTCAATCCATTGAATCTGACTTTTGCAATTTTACATTAAACTTAGTTCTTAAATGATGGCTCTTAAGGAGGTTGCTATTTATGCTTGATTGGAAAATGTGTAAAGACAAAAATAATCATATTTTTTTTACATAATTCATTGAACCTAGCTCTTGCAATTCTACAATGAACTTAGTTCTTGAAGGATAACTCTTAAGGAGGTTGCTATTTATGTTTGATTGGACAAATATGTGGAGACAAATAATCATATTGCTTAATTCATTGAATCCGACTTTTGCAATTATACATTGAACTTAGTTCTTGTGTAAAAAAGAGAAAACTGAAAAGTAAATCATTAAATCTATCTAAAAAATTTAAAGAAATAAAGACATATTAAAGATTTGAGTTGTTTGGCTAATTTACAACATCAGCATGTTGTTTGGAATACAGTGGGAAGAAGTTTATGCAGAAGGCTAAATGTAAAATTATTCTAACAAAGCGCTATATATGGCAGAACCTCATAATCTCCCACATGAGATCTCTGCTTCTCTCACATGAAGTTTCTACTTTTAATGTCAAATCTTAAAATAAATCAATTTATTATTGCTATAAAATAAATTTCGTAATCAATAATTGTGAAGAATTAAGAAAATTCTTCCAACTTGACAATTAAAATCATCCCCACACCGCTTTTAAATTTTACTCACATATTTAAATTGCTAAATAAAACATATAATTTAAATACATGTGAATAATAAGAAGAACTACAAGATGGGGTATAACTTGCATTTGTTACATGGAGTAATCCATTAACTACTTGAGTCCCATAGGTGTGACTCATATACTATGAGAAGCTCACTCCATGAAATGGACACATGAGATAATTATTGGAATTACAAACTCAAAAATGATGCAAGTTGACCTATTCAAGAATTGTTGGATCTCTGCTTAATTTCAACTCCTCAAAGCGTTTCATCGCTTACTATGCCTTTCCTTGTCTATGGGTGCCTAGGTATCTACCGTAAATCTTTCCTCATTTGAATCTCGTTCATAACTTTAAGAATTCCCATAAAAAAGTGAAAATAGAACATAAAACTGTAAACTTCCAACTGGAAGTATGAGCAAGTGACTCATTGGCAATGATTTGGAAAAAGGAACTCGCTCAAGTTGTAAGTTGAAACGATAGATGTCTTTTTATAAGCCAATTGTCACTGTTTATGGACCTGAACCTTATTAATCTTTCCATGACCATGATGAAGTTTGGGTAATACTAATTGCACAATCATATAGTTTAATGTAAACTAAAGATGCAACATTTATCTTTGATTGTTTAATTTAAACTAAAGATGTAACATCCATAAAGTTTCCTCTAAACGACCTTTTTTTTTTATTTATTGTTATTATTCTAATTACAACAATGAAGGAAAATTTTAACCCGAGCAGCCATTGAGCGAATGGTTAGTGGCCAATAGCGCCCTAATTGATAGCATTCCTTTATGTGTCTGGCACTTGAGGAACGGAACCACGAGGCACTGACTATCCTCATAAATGAAAGCGGACAATGTCACATAATTTGGTTTTCAGCATAAATTTGTGTTCTTAACATTGACTTAATGTACTAATGATTCTTAAGATCTCATGACATTTACGAGATCTTGAGTTTAGAACCTCTTTTTATCGTCTTGAAGCTATTTACCTCCAATGAATGATTTTTATAATAATCTGTGTAGGTAAGACGAGAGGACTGCATGTGTTCGAGATAACCTATCATATATTGACGTGGCCACGCCACGCGGGTTAGAAGTTGGAGAAGGAACCCAGCCCACTACAATTGTCCTCATCATCAAGAGACAGACAAATCAAAATGGACCCCACAGATCCAAATATCATAGGATTTGAGGGCTTTGAATGTTCTTTATTTCTTCGACCTGGGCTTAGCTTATCCCAACCATCCTATCCTTAAAATCAAAGACCCTCTCTCCCTTACAAACCAAAACACCGTTTTTTCACAGATTGAAATTCAAGCACACCCCAATCTTAAAAAACACAGACACAGTCACAGACTCACAAACATTAGAGAGAGAAAGCGATATGTCGGTGGCTAATACATGGGGCGTGGGACAAGGAATCCCAATGCCCCAATTGGGGCCAAGCTTGAGTTTCTCACATTTTTCATCTGTGAAATCAAAAACCCATCTGAGTTTCGTTGTGGGTTGGAGCTGGGGCTACTCTGTTCAGACCAAGAACGCTTCTTTTAACAATAAGACCCGCAAGAACTCCAGCTTCCGTTGCTCTAATGGCAGTAACAGTAACAGCACCAATACCAGTTCTTCTTTGGAATGGGATTGGAACCGATGGAACCGCCATTTCTCCGAGATCGAACAAGCTGAGAGCTTTGCCTCTGTTCTAAAGGTACCCCTTTTCCTCTCTGTCTTTGTGTCAGAGATAAAGCAAAGTTTTTTTTTTTTTTTTTTTTAATTTGTTTATGATATTTTGGAAGTGGATTTCTAATATAGTCTGTCCAGTTGCTAAATTCAGTGAAATTTCATGGTTGTGATTGCTTATTAAGTTCATAGAAACATGACCCAAGTAGATATGTTATGGGATGTGAAGTTTTAGAATTGAATATAGTTTCAAAAGTTTAAACTGAGAAACTTTAACAATTTAACTTGGAATTGGTTTTGTTAAGAAGTTCCTGATTTCAGTTGCTATAATTAGCTTGAGAAACTTGGGAATTGAAATTATGTGCGTTTCCTGGAATGTAAAGAGTGAGACTTTAATGTCATTGGGAGTTTGGTACAGCTGCTCAAAAGTGTCACATTGCACAAAAGTTGCTACTTTCCGCCACTTTTTTTTTTGTCCTTCTTGTCCCCTTTTGGTTGTGCTTCACATCTTTATTTTCTTGTGGAAAGTGTGAGGAAATGTAGTGACTTTTAAAAGTGGAGTGACTTTCTGAGTCCCATGGCTCCAAAGAATAATCCGGACATGGGAACCAATATCATGAAATTATGGACTAGTGGATCACATCCCACCATTTTGGAAGCTCAAAACTGAGATGGAATAGATGTTTTTCTAATTAACTTTGCCATATATCAGGAAAGTTTCAAGTCGCTACGAAATGGCTGGCAACTTGGAATATTCTACTGCATAATGGCCTTAAGACCACCTATCTATAATGGTGTCAAGATTTATTTTGGAGAACGACAGGGCCTGTATCATGTTTGCACTGTCAAATAAGCTGTGAATGCTTATCGGTTTGCTAATCAAAAGCTTAGATTTGCTTAGTACATTTAAGTTATAGAGGTCAAGCCTTGGTGCGATGGCAAGTGCCTTCCACCAAAAAAAACATGTCACGAGTTCAAGTCCAAGAATCTGACTCCAAAAAAAGGGCTTTTTGGGGGGGGGGGGGGGGTGGCGCTTGTTAAGGCTGCCTATCAATCACCTCTCCCAAACCCCGCAAAAAGTGGAAGCTTTTGCACTAAGTACAACCTTTTATTTCATTACACCAAAAGATATGCTAGAATGATAAGTAATATTTCAAAATTTAGCATAACTCAGATGATGAACTTACTCATGATGGTTAAAATTTCTCTTTTTCCTTTTTTGGTAAGTATTATACTTAAAGCAAGTGCCCTTAGGTTTTGGCTTGAGTGATGGTAATTGTAGCTCTCAAGTCTCAGGTTGAAATCATGCCATGAATTTTTTTTTTCTTTTTGATAAGTAAGAAGAGAATATTATTAATAACAGAATAGCAAGAGAAACACAAAGAGTTCACGGTAGTGAACAAAGGAAAAAAGGAACAAAAAGACAGAAGCAGCCCCTAATCTATTCTAATAGATGAAAGAAAATCCAAAAGGGTAGAACAATCTGTGAAACCCCAACATCAAGACCAATCAAAGAGGGTCTGCTGCCAAAACTCTAATAACTGAACCACAGTTTTCCCCTCATGCCATGAAAATGAAAAGATTACTCAATGTTAGATAGGTATTTACAAGTTTCTGTGTTTTTTTAGTTCTGATGGGATGCCATGTTTTGTAGTTTCAACTTGAAGATGCAATTGAGAAGGAAGACTTCCAAGAAGCTGCAAAGTTGAAAATGGCTATTGCGGAAGCTACATCCAAGGACAGTGTTGCTGAAATCATGTCTCAGCTGAAGGTCAGCTCAACACTTGAATCACCGGATTTGCAGACCTGCACATGTCATAGTTTGGCAATTGATCTGATATATTGTTTATTTGCAGCATGCAGTTGACGAAGAGCGTTACCATGATGCTTCAAGGTTGTGTAGGTACACAGGAAGTGGACTGGTAATCTTAGCAACTATTAGCTATTCTATTTATATTCAATAGTCACCCTATTCCAGTTCTAGTAACCTGGTTTGCAGTTCCCCTTTACTGTTATTATCTTCCTTGCCCTCAATAGCATTGTCTTTGTCTTTTCTTATTCATTTTAATTTCAAGTAACTAATTAAAAAGTAGAAGGTGAAAAGAGGTTATTATCAAGAAGAGATTAGTTTTAATGGGAATATGAGCATCTTGTATTGGTTGAATTCATGTTTCTCTGCATTTATTTATTTTGTTGGGACTCGCCACCATTTTAGAACAATGGGATGGCTTCAGTTGTGATCCAACTATGTTAGAGAAAGAATTTTTGAAAGAAAGTTAGACATAAAAGAAACTGATACGAAAATTAACATTGATGAGAATACATGTGTGACTCTTACTATATTTGTTTTTGTGGGAGAGTGAATTTAATTTGAAGTGTTTCAACATGTTTTTGAAAATTCTTTTGAACTGTCGTAACATTGAACAGTGAGTTTTATCTCTTTTAGTTAGCGGAGAACATGGATTAGTCTCCAGTTAGGGATTGTTGTTCAATTTAATAGAGTTCTGTGATCTTCCTACTTTCTTCAATAATTACCTGATAAGTGGGGCTCTGGCATAGAGCTGTTTGAACTCACTTCTGTAAAGTTGTTTTGTTTACTTGTGATAGATGGAACTCCATTTATGTGACTCCTTTTTTGATAAATGGATGGCTTGGTAGATGGTAATGTCTATACTAACCAATGAAACTTTGTTGCTGAGCACATCCTTACATATAAAGATATTTCCTTGGATGGTTTCAATCAGTCTTAATCAGCCTTAATAACTATGCTGTCATTCTGTTTGATATTCTATTCAAATCCTGATGGCAGGATGAGTCTTTTCTGTGGATGAAGTGTTTGTTAGTCTACTCTAAACCATTATCTCTATACATGTAGGTAGGTTGGTGGGTGGGCTACTCAAAAGATTCAGATGATCCCTTTGGGAGAATAATACGCATAACTCCAGGTGTGGGCAGATTTGTATGCAGGAGTTTTAGTCCAAGGTAAGATTCGTATTTCCTGTTTCTTCCCTCTCTCTCTCTCTCTCTCATTTTTTTGATGTCTTATCTATTGATTGTTGCAGGCAGTTGGTGACTGCAGCTCCTGGAACTCCATTATTTGAAATTTTTGTGGTAAAAGACACTGATGAGACATATGTCATGCAGGTGATTTACAGATGCTCCTATTAGATTATCACTTATATTGTATTCAATCACGGTTAAATTTCAAGATTGTGGAAGATGACCTGGGGATGGCTAGATTATCTGTTATAGTTTGATTTGGCTCTGGTAGTGCTGAGTTTTGACCTAGATCAGGCATTTCAGATACACAGTCATGAAACTTGGGATGATTCTGAACCTTACCTAACCACACGCCCCAAAATCCCTTCTCATTTCTTGTTTTTTGAGTGTGTTTGATTGCATGTGCTTGTGCATTGTTGTTAAAAACACTTATGCTCATACAATTCCAATGAGCTTTGAGACAGTGTACCATGTTAATAATTTGATTTGTCTCAAATTTAAGAGTTCTCGTAGGTCTGGGGTACTACTTGCAACTACCAAGTCTTGAACGGGCTGATCAGAAATAGTTTATCTTTACGCTTTCTCCATTCATATACATACAACTGATTAAGTTGCAGTTCACAAGATCAATATAGGCAACTGATTTGGGAGCCCCTCTGGTACAAATTCAATATTTTTCTTATAAACCCTATTCATTATATGTATTTGCATGCTATTTTTCCCCTTTGGTCAACTGCAATGCAATTCTCATATGTTGGATGTGTGATTTGAAAATTTGGGTCAATGGTTGAACAAAGGCTTATGGGGCAAAATATGGTTGTGAAGGGGGATGTTGGTGCTCTCTTCCCGTTATTGGCCCTCATGGGGTGAGTTTGTGGAAATCTATTAGTCGTGGTTGGCCATCTTTTGTTCGTCACATCCAATTTGAGGTTGGGGCTGGGATTACTGTTAGATTTTGGCAGGATATTTGGTGTGGGGACACTTCTTTGTGTGTACTCTATCCAAGACTTTTTTCTTTAAGTCGAAATAAGGAGGCCTATATGGCTGATTTGATGAAGTTCCCAAATGGTGTTCTTTTTTGGGATCTAACTTTTAGAAGATACAGCGAAGATTGGGAATTGGAATCCTTCTACAGTATAATGTCTAGAATTTATGGAGCTTCTTTGAAAGGAGTTGGGGACAATAAGATGTGTTGGAAACCTGCTATGGAAAGAGGTTTTGCTGTTCATTCTTATTACCAGGTGCTGACAAAAAGTTTCGATAAGTCTTTCCCTTGGAAGACTATTTGGAAGTCTAAGGTCCCCTCTAGAGTTGCTTTTTTGGTGTGGACTATAGCTTTGGGGAATATTTTGACTATTGATAATCTTAGAAAATGGCAGATTTTGATTTTGGATTGGTGTTGTATGTGTAGAAGAAATGGGGAATCAGTTGACCACCTCCTCATCCATTGCTGTATTGCTTTTGATTTATGGCCTATGGTGTTTACTCTGTTTGGCATTCATTGGGTGATGCCGAAAACAATGGTGGAGCTGTTGGCTTGTTGGCAAGGAAAGTTTGGAAGGCATCGGAATTCTGCTATTTGAATGGCTGTGCCCCATTGTTTGATGTGATGCATTTGGAGGGAGAGGAATAACCGGCATTTTGAGGGTTTAGAGAGATCAGTTTCAGATCTTAAACTCTTCTTCCTTAAGACTCTTCTGGATTGGGTTACAGTGTTAGGCTTTCGTTCTTTTTCTCCAGTCCATGATTTCATGGACTTTTGTACTTTATGCTCTTGATTTGTTTTTGTCCTTGATGTATACTTCCTGTATACTCAGGTGACACCCCTCTTCTTTTTAATATATTTTTATTTCTTATAAAAAAAAAAAAGGCTTATGGGACTAACAGCCATGGTCATTGTTGTAATTTCCTTCTTTTATTTTATTGTATTAAATCCACTTGTAATTTCTATAATTACTCTGAGTGATACCTGTTGAGGACTGCATCCATGTCAGGATTAGAATGTTGATTTGGCCTCAAACTGACTTGGCATTATTTAAAGACTTTCCACTGATGAGTATCATATATAGCATCCAGGCTGGATTTCACCCAAATCAGATTTGGTAGTCTACTGACATTCTTCAGTGGGGGTTCTTCCTTCGGATATGTCAGGTTCTCCAAATTTGATTGCAGTTTATGTGAAATGCTTCTGATAAATTATTGTCTGTTGACAGGTGGTATGCTTGCAACGAGCCAAAGGAAATTCAACAAATTCCAGTCCAGCATCCAAACTCACAAAAGACCCTTCTACTTCTGAAGTGGAGAATGAATCTGTAGTAGATGTTCAGGAAAATGAAGTAAAGGCAGAGAGAACTGAGGACAAGGAAACTAACACTGAGGGAGTGACTGAGGAGGGAATTAAAAGTGTGATAAATTTTCTTAAGGAAAAAATTCCAGGATTGAAAGTTAAAGTCATGAATGTCAATGTTGCTGAGGAAGTGATAAAGGACAGTGACTCTGTGAAGCAGTTGATGCAAGAAGACAACGAGAAGGCAGGATCTACTGAGAATCCTGAAGATGAAGTTGGTAATTTGGATGAGATTCAGCCTGATGAGGTCACCGTCGGAGAAGGTAGTGATGCCTCGGAAGATGAGAAGGATTTGGATATGAAACTTTTTATTGGTGGGGTTGTTCATAACAGTGATTATACTCCTAGCAAGGATGAGTATGTACGTCTTCCTGCCGAAATTAAAGATATGGAGAGAGATTCTTTTGTGCTACATATCCCTGGGAGAAGCTTAGATCATGATAATGGAGAAAGTAAAGTGTCCAGAGTCAAAGTGGCTGCTCTAGCAGCTCAAGGTGTCTCAGAACTTATGCCTTCTGATGTTGCCAAGGCCTTTTGGAGTGCTGACAAAATTTCTCCAAAGGTAAGGTTGAGATTTAGGGAGTTGTATAGTAATTGAGATGTGGGCATTATGTTTGTTGAATACTCTTCTTGTTATAAAGGATACTAGATTGGAACATAATAGGATATTGAGAAGCATTTATTAAGTACTCATAAATATTGGGAAGACTTAGTTTGGATGATTTCTTGTTATGCATCGTAAGTACGTTTTTTAAATTAAGAAAATGCCTTCATCGGTTGTAATTGAGGTTGTCTGCATGTTGGTGCATTTTTTTGGTCCAGATTGAAATCAAAAGGAAACACTGAAATTCCATTAAATTAATAAAAACACTGTAATTTTGCCTTTTGGATAGGTTTATCCCTCCCCCCAGTTTTTGCTCTACGTTACTTTTGGTTGCAATGGTATGTTTTCACTGACAGTAAGTATACTAATTCTTAACTTAATTTTAGGTTTCCAGAAATGTGCGTGAAATTGTCAAACTTGCTGTTAGTCAAGCACAAAAGCGCAGCATATTATCTGAGTATACAACTTTTAATCGGATTACTACTTCCAGAGGAGATTTAGACCCTTTTTCAGGTGACTTTACATTTTATCCATTTTCTTTCTTTCTTTGTTGCCCTTGAAATTCAATTAAAGCACATCTTTCGATGCTGTAACTGGCTTGTTGAAGTGCAGGCCTGTATGTTGGTGCATTTGGCCCTTATGGCACTGAGGTGGTACAGTTGCAGCGTAAATATGGTCACTGGAATGGTGGGGATGATGAAGAAAAGTCTTCAGATATGGAGTTTTTCGAATATGTAGAGGCAGTGAAGCTAACTGGGGATCTTAACGTACCTGCTGGCCAGGTTTGTGGCTTTAAATTTCTTGATGGTTATATGGTTATGCTGGCTTGGTTTTTGTATGCAATTGCGCATATAAACATAGTAAAGGATATTATAATACTAGCTATGTAGTTTTTGTGTGTCTAGGTGACATTTCGTGCTAAAATTGGGAGAGGAAATCGCTCGTCCAACCGTGGGATGTATCCAGATGAATTAGGAGTGGTAATTATACTTGCAATTAGATAGCTCTCTCTCTCTCTCTCTCTCTCTCTCTCTGTGTGCACGCACGCACATGCATGCATGCATGCATGCATCTGCAATGATATGTACTTGATTCTCATTGATTCTGAAACCAAGCACTAGAGATCCTCAACCATGTATTTGGTGCTATGGAAATGCATTTGTGACGTGTATCATTGCATATACCCCTCTCTTTAGGCTGCATAAAATCTGTTCACCTTGGACCTTTCAGACATGCAACTGATTCTAAATGCTTATTTGACCAGGTTGCGAGTTTCAAGGGTCAAGGAAGAATAGCAGAATTTGGGTTCCAAAATCCACAATGGGTTGATGGAGAACTTCTCCAACTAAATGGCAAGGTAATGAAACTGTTGTGCTAGCATTTCTTCTCAGTACAAGCCTGATTTCTAACTGCGACACAAATGTTCAGCTGTGTTTTCTTTGTTGTGTTTTTATGTAGGGCATTGGTCCTTACGTCAAAGGCGCAGATCTTGGTTTCCTATATGTTGTCCCTGAACAGAGTTTTCTTGTGTTGTTCAACCGATTAAAGCTACCTGACTGAGCCATTAGATTGAGCTTTTAATGCTGAGAATATCCATACCATGTTTGAGCAGAGAAGGCAGTTTTAAACTCTTCTTCCCCCATCCCCCCAAAAAACTCTTGTTTTTTTTTCATTTTTAGGGGGTTTTTTTCCTCCTTTTTTTTTTAGCCTTCTTTTCAAAATTTTCTCATCTTTTTTGGCTTCTTTACTGAGCTGTATATCAGTTTTGCTGACCAACCAAATATAGAAAGGAGAAATGATTGTAATTACTAAGATAGTTTAAATGTGTTTGAGAGGAAGAGTTCTTCAGGATGCTGATTTGTGTAAGGATGTTATAGTTACTAAGCTAGTAAAATGGTAAAGGTAGATAATTGAGATTATTGTTAGCTATGAAGAGTTTTATTTTTGGGACGCGGGGCATAGAAATGACAATGGGTCGGTTTAGTGGGTTTTTTGGTTCAATCCTACCCTAATAGTTAGGGATTGAGATTTTTTATTAACGGGTGTGGGTTTAAATTTTTAAACCGGTTAGGGTATATTGGAAGGATTTTGAATTCTTCACCTTAGGCATCCAACTCAACCTTAGGTAAGGATTCTTTTTCCTTTCTTCGTTGTACCCAAACAAAGAAGAGAAGAAAGTTACCATTATGCCTACTGATATCCAATTGAATCCAACAAAACAAATTATGTGAAATGCTCTTTTGGACTTAAAAAATTTGTGTTACAAACGTTTAGTTGCAACTCACAAACTTACATAATTGGTCATTGACATCATGTTAAATTTAGATTGTGAAATATCATCATATGAATACTTGAAAAGTAATAATGAGGGAAAATTGTTGTTCTCTTCTTTTTGTTAATTAAGACATAAAGGTAAAATAATTAAAAATTTCTCAGTACCTGGAGAGAGAGTGAGTGATGCTTTTCTTGTTTCTTTTAGGTATATCCTTTTTGAAACTTATAGGGGTTAGGCTTTCACAAGTATCTTCTGGTTAGAGGCCGAGTAGCATTATTTGGTGGGATGCTTCCTTTGATTGTGTATCTGACGCATGGATATCATTGACACTAAAGTGGGAGAATCTGTTCATATCAAGGGGCAAAAAAAAAAAAAAAAGTTGGAAGGAATTGGTGCTCTTTAATCTTTATAGCTTTATCATACAAGAAGAATAGCCCACTTTTAAAGCAACCCAAAAGAACAACCTTTACTTTTTTAGCTTAGAAAGTCTCCACTGAAAGCTTGTTGGGAATTATGAATTATCTGTGGTTGAAGCAAAAAGAGTTCATTCTACTATTGATACAGTGACAAGTGTGATTGGAAAACTTTCACATTGATTTACATACCATTTTTATTATACACTAATTACAATATATCACCATAATAATTGTGAAAAATATTATAAATTTTCTTGTGTGACTAAAATTATACTCTAGTATTTGCAATGTGTACTCAAATTATAAAATTTTGTAATTAATTTTGAGTTTAAAATTAATGTGCAATGTCTACTCGTCACGTAAATCATTGTATAAATTAATTACAAAGAATGCCAATACTATTGGACTACCACCCGAATCTAGATAAATGATTTTTTTTTTACCTAAAATTATAAAGAAATACTATCATTTTGTAACTCAAACAATAAAAATTTTGAGTTAATGCCTTGTTAATTAAAATAATAGTTTAAATAATGTATACGAATTACAAAAGGATGATTATAGGAACACAATTTTTTTTATAATATTTTTCTAAAAGAGTCCAGTTAATGTATTTATTTAAAAAAATTATAAAAAATTGAATTTTTTTTAATAAAATCATTGACATGATACGTTATGATTGGAGAATTTGAAGTACATCGCTTTTATATTTGTCCACTACTAATACCATTTTTTAATTAATTTATCATCACCACTTTATTAAGGATGTTACTAATGTGTGCTCTTAATTTCTATTTTTGGAAAAAAAATTTCGAGAATTGAAAAAGTAATGACAACTTTTTCAATTCTTGAGAAAATATTTTCAAAAATAAAAAGTTTAATGTGTGCCCTAAACTTTATATACATATTAACATTTATATACATTATAATACTTTTATATTTTATGATAGCTTTTTGGTTTTTAATGAATACTATATTTTATGATAGCTCAATACAACAATCAACTGTTGAAAAAAATAAGAATATCGAAATGACCTGGCGGCACTCCATTGGAACAAGCAACCAAAAACAAAGCCACGTGCCATGCCCCCACACACAGACCATTAGTAAAGAGTAATCCTACAGCCCTAAGTTAAAGCCTCTCTCACTTTCACTTTCTCGCTCACTCAAACTTTCTTTTTCCGAGTCCCCAAACAGACACTTTCTTTTGCTTTTTCTCTCTCTTTCTTTCTCACTCGCCTTAAAATCAGAGAAAGCCAAAGCAAAGAATGGAAACTCAAACTCTAACTCAAAACCAAAAGCAAAGCCAAGAAACATTGCCACAGCAACAGCAGCAGCAAAACCAGAAGAACAAGGCGAACATGAAGAAGTCTTCGTCGAAAAACTCCGATTCATCGGCTCACTACAATGACTCGCCTCACTCGCCCCTCCGATTCCACTCGCCGCTCCGATCCGAACTCGGCGACCCTCCCGAGACGCCTCCGTACCACTCTCCCGAGGCCTCGCCGGAGAAGCCGCCGCTGGACTACTCCAAAGCCGTCGTCGCCGTCGACAAGTACACTCAGTTCTCTCCGCAACAGTCGACGCCGGAGAAGCCGAACCTCACTAACAACAACAGCAACGCCGCGACGCAGACGGAGAAGTCGCCGTCGCCGTTGGTGGTGTTTAACAGGGCGATGAGGGAGGAGCCACCGATGTCGGTGACGAAGGTAGGTCCCAGCGTCGGCGGCGGCGGCGGAGTAGGGCACGGAGTTGAGGATGGTCGGAGATCGGCACATATTTCGATGGTGAGGAGGACGAAGAGAGACATAATGGTGGGAAAAGCTGCGTTAGGGTTTAGGTTCAGTGAGATTGTGCTCTGTTTGATTTCGTTTTCGGTTATGGCCGCCGATAAAACTCAAGGTTGGAGCGGCGACTCCTTTGACCGTTATACGGAGTACAGGTCTCTCTCTCTCTCTCTCTCTCTCTCTCTCTCTCTAGTGTAATGGTTTTTCTTGTTTGATTTTGTTGCTAAGTTATATAGTTAAGCTAATAGTGATAATCAAGATTTTGACTATTTTAGAAAGTTGAATATGCCTTAATAAACTAGAAATTTTGGGAAGAGAAAGAAAAATTTAGTGCTAATTATGTCTTTGATTTGTGTTAAGTTTGTATACATAGATGCCAAGAGCCTTGTAGTAGTATTAAAAAAAAAAATTAGGACTCGAGACGGGTCTGTGTTTAGGGGTTTATATTATGAAGAGTGATTTTGAGACTTTTAAAGAGACTGATGTGGTTATTGGTTTGTAGTGTATCTTTTCAGTTGGTGAGGTTCGATTGGTGTTCTTGTAGACTTTTGAGGCTTTGAACTAATGAATGTTGTTGTCGGCTAAATTGCTTAGCCCATCCGGGGTGAATAGCCCCTGGATTACCCGGTGACTGGTTTTGGCGGGTGGGGTTAGTTGCTCGTTGGAGTTTGATTGACAGTGAGGATTGTTGTACAGCTACGTGCTACTAATCTGAGTGGAAGGGGCCTTAGAGCTTACATAGAAATCAATTTGTCTCTTGATGTGCCCTGGGTGAACATACCCTAAGAATTAATGAAAAGTACCCACCTTAACTTACCTCAAATTCAATTAGACATATCTTAAAGCATTACTTTCTGATTGATTAAAATTTAATATTTGAACAGCTTATTGGATTCTCCTTAAAAAATCGTGCCTAAAATGACTGAGTAGTGCAACATAACTGCATTGTATGGATTTAATCTGCCAGAAATATTTGCTGATGTTTCCTTCTTCATCTTCTTCTTCGCCCCCTCCCAACCATTTTCTCACCTTATTTTCTTCTTCTGAGAGATTTGATGCGATTGTAGAGCTTATTTGTTTGCAGGTATTGTTTATCTGTGAATGTTATCGCATTTGTATATTCAGGGTTTCAAGCATTTGATCTAGCTTCCAATATGATCAGCGGGAAACATGTCATCCGCCACCGCCTACGTCGCCACTTTACATTCTTCATGGATCAGGCAAGTAGTGTGACTTCCATTTCAATACTGTCTTGTTTTCTGCACAATGGCACCATGCAATATTGTAATCTTGTAATTTAGTTTAAACTTTGGTTTGACTTTTTGGGGCGTTCCATATCATTACTGTCATATATCACTAGGATGTCACTACTTTACTGTTTTAGTGCAGTAGACAATGAATCTTAGACATTATATGAGTTCGACAAGCATCCTTGATTTGGTGGCAGTTGTTGCTGTTAGCTTGAGCATGATGTTTTAGCTTTAACTAATTTGGGTCTAAACACATTATGATATGATAAAGATGGTGGTTTGATTCAAAATCAGTACAGGTGTTCATACAGATTAGTCTTGGGGTTTTATTTTTTTGGTGGTTATGGTGTCCTTTATTTGCTTGTACACATGTTCGTTTACATTCTGAGCAACATGTGTTTGCGCTGGTAGGTAATACTTTGTTAATTTTATTTGCAGGTACTAGCTTATCTTCTCATATCAGCATCCTCATCAGCAGCAAGCCGGGTTGATGATTGGCAATCAAACTGGGGGAAAGATGAGTTCACAATAATGGCTAGTGCATCAGTCGGGATGGCCTTCCTGGCTTTTGTTGCATTTGCCTTTAGTTCCCTCATCTCTGGTTACTACCTGTTTGCACATGAATCTACATGATCTTGGAACGAGTTTTACGGTTCTTCTTCTTCTTCTTATTTTCCAATTTTTATGCCTTCTTCTTCTTATTTTCCAATTTTTATGCCGTATCATATATATTTATATTGTACAGACAAACATAAAGTCATAGAATTTGTTTCGTCTTAATTAGATAAATAAAATAATGTAAAGAGTTGGGCTGCTTGATTTGGATTCTCAATGGCATCGAAAGTGAAACCATTCCAGTGTCTCACTAGAGATTGCATGTTTTTGGCTGCATTGAACTATCCACTTCCTCTCAGGGTATATGGATCCCACAACTGTACATCAAATATATACACATCTTCTTCTCTCACAAATGTCCATTCATCGAATATACCTGCATCTTTTCTCGCAATGTGTGAATCTTACATGATTGTGGAATCTTTACATTGTGAGAGGGATAATGCATTATCCAATCTACGAAATGACTTTGCACAATTTTAGCCATTACCTTGAAGGCAATTCATTCAATTAGTAAGAGTCCCCTTAGTATGCATAAAAAATGCACAGAAGGCAGAAGCATAGTGTTGTAAAAGACATTAGTCAAATAGTGTTTCATTGTACTTTTGTGGTAGTATTGACTCTTGACTAAACCATTTTACCCAAGAACCCTATGTGTTCAAATCTCATAAAAAAAAATTGTCTGATCACGTTTCCTGCAATAAAATATGAACATGGTAAGCCGAACACTGGAAATTTTCAAGGCCTAGTTGGGTGACCAGATAGTGGAAAAAAAAGCCCAAGAGAATTCTGAAAGTATTGGACTATTTTTATTGGAAAAGAAAAACTTTGAACTGGCAATAATTTCTTGAAGTAATTACTAGATAATTGTTCCAACCAGATAGGCTAGACTTTGTCAACTAAAAATTAGAGAGAATTGGCAAACTGCACTCAGGATATATTGGTTATAGGAAAAAAAATTGCCTTGATCTGAAATGCAAGGAAAAGCTGGTAAAACTGTATAGCAATAGTTTTTCTTAACAAATATTCTTCAATGAATAGTTTTTCTTCTTGTCTTGCATTAAAGTACTGCAGGCTTTTACGTGAATTCTTTATAATATTTAAAAATCCTTGTGTGGGTTTCATTATTTTTAACAAATATTCTTCAATTAATAGTTTTTCTTCTTGTCTTGCATTAAAGTACTGTTAGGTTTTACATGAATTCTTTATAATATTTAAAAATCCTTATGTGGGTTTCATTTTTAAACTGCAATGATTTAATGTATGTGTTATTAAAATTAAAATTTAAGGTTTAATTTGAAACTAATATGTAACTTTTGGATTTATTATGTATTTATTCTAATTTTTATGGACAGCAAGGAAGAAGAATTCCTTCAACCCATCACGTAACAGATAAGATTATATGTGTGTATTAAATTACATGATTCATTGAATCATGTAAACAAGTCACGTTGCTATTTTAGTAAGTCGTGTGATGGTTTCAAAAAAAAAAAGTCATGTGAGTAGAAGTATACATGAATTACCAACGTGTTTGGTGGCCTAGTAAAAGGGGTCTTGGGCCAATAAGACTTCACTATGAGGAGTTTCTTGGGTTCAAGTCACCTCTCTCTTACTAATACCAATGTGTTAGTGCTCCTTATATTTCATCATAAATGAAATCTTAACCTGAGAGAGGTTAGAGACTACTATGAGTAGGTTAGAGACAACTATGAGTTAACACTCAGGTAAGGAAGCCACCTTGTACAGTGAATAGCAATCCTTGAAAACCCTCCCCACCCATCTGTGGTAGTGAATAGAGAAACTTGGGCATGCCATAGAAGCATAAAACATGTAGGCCTGAATAACAAGAATGGTTTTCTTGGGCCAAAACATAATATATTGAGTTTACTATGTCCTACCCGACTGGGCTAGCCTGCTTAGAAATTGCTGGAACAAAGTTGGGTCAGCTATAAACTCTTGAACAAAGCCGATAACTCGTTACTAAGCAAATAATTAGTATGGTGGTGTTACTTTCCTCACTTCCCAAGATTGACGTTACTCTGTCTGATCTTTTACCCTCAAAATGGGAAAATACTCACTCTCACAACTTTTAACTTGTGTTTGGATTAGCTTTTGGGTGAAAAGCTAATCCAAATCCCTCTTTTCAACTGTCTGAGCTTTCTGAATTACTATACTATCTTACTTATCACATAGGAAATTTCCACCACTGATTCAACTATTGGACCAAAAATTTCACTTCCTTGTCTAGTTGTCTCACAATAGACAAAAAATTTTAAATGATAGGATTATTAATGAAAATAAAATAATAGTAGTAATCTTTTTTAAAAGGTCATTTACTTTACTGATTCTTTTTAAAATGTTATTATATTAGAAAAGCACAGTTTTTGATAATTTTCTTATATTACAGTAATATAAAAAATTGACACCTACTAAAGGAGCACATGGGTTTAGAGTTAGAGCCTTTTCATTCAAAATATTTCACATTAAATATTATAAATCTAAAAGTATATCTATTGTCATATTATTTAAAATTTTAAATGAAGTGATAATCTCTAAATTATCAAGTTTAAGAAATAAATATTAATGGTGAAATGTACTTACTCCATTTAAAGTGAAATGAATAGGATTCTATTGTACAAATAGATAGTAACATTATAAAATTAATCAAGGTTAGTGTTTATGGCTAGTGCTCAACTGGGTCACAGGTGTGTCAAATCAATGGACTGATTGAAATGCCAAAACCCACAAATAGATGCTTATCCAATCGTAATGAAAATTGATCTAAAATGACATTATAAATGTAATGTGATTGTATTGTTTAAATAATGTGTAAAAATTAACTTTATAAGGGTTGGTTTAATATTTTTTAATATCTCATGGTATCCATGAGATTCTCGCTAGCATATTAGAGCCATCTCCAAGGTATTTCTCCCTATAATAACTCGGTATTTGTGAAACTGAGAAACTACTCCAAGGGATTAGTTTAATGCTCGAAGAGCTCTAGACGCCTCATTTCTTAACCAAAAAAAAGAAAAAAGAAAAAGAAAGGTCCTGCACAAAAATTAAAAGTTTTGTAAGTGATTATATATATATATACACAATAAAATTGTAAGTGCTACAAGACATAAAATAAAAATTTGTTTGATCAAATGCTTATGTTCACAATATATCCAATATCAATAATACCGAAAAACAAACTTTTAAGGTAATCCCTCAAATCCGGGACCCCAAAACACTTCTCACATAGTGACACTAAGCACTAATAAAGTTTTATCTTTAAACTCTTTACGTACCAAAGCAAATCAAAGTTGCACTATACCTTTGGTTCTTTTTCTTCTCAATATGGGATTACTATTTTCAATAAAAATCATTATACCTTTGTACTATTTCTTTCTAATCAATGTGAGATTTTCAAAACCAGCAAGCCTTTACATATTAACACTTATCCTTTCATGAATTGGGTTCAACAAATTTCAGCCACAGAAGTGCTTTACAATGTCCTCAACAAGTGGTACAATTAGTGTGCGTTTGGGACGCGTTGCGTTTGTGCGTTTTGCTGAAAAAATGTGGATCCCACGGCATTGTTCATTGACCCACAAAAGTTATCCAAACACAGATTTCAATATAAATTTGGGTCCTACAACACTATTCACATATTTAAAAATTATTTTGCTGCAGTGTTTTCAGCAATAAATTTTCAGTTTTCAGCAAATAAACGGCATCCAAACCCCAGCTTAACGAGCACAAAGTAATTCTTAAACTTTGTTGGATTTGGCTTTTCAATCATATCATTTATATTTTTTTCAAAAATCTTTATCTCTTTCATCTATTACTATCTTCCATTTGTGGTGATATAACTAAAACACTTCTCTTTGCCTTGTGCTCCACCATAAACATTATGATATGATCCACCTTTAATTGTATCACCGATTGACTTATACAAATTAATTCCTAAAAGTTTTCTATCCTTTTATCATAACCAAATGACCTTTATTAACTTTCATAACTCCACCATATACAAAATATATTCATAAGCCAGAGAACACAATTGAAATAAAGAAATCAAATTCTCTTTCCAACTTCAAAAACATGTCTCAAATCTTAACCCATCAAAAATTTTAATTTTTACCTTTCATAATCTTACAACTTTACATTATATGTTAGTTAATATTACAAACTTTAGTCACAAGCCTTGTATATATCAACCAAATATTGGTTCCAAACACATGTGAAATGAACAGACAAAATCCATAACCCATGATTTTTAAAATCAAATCATACCTTTGGAAACCATTAGAATATCATATCATCATTCCTCCTATATGCTACAATAATTGTGGTGTCATTGGAAATTTCATAGTCACAATTTTTCTTATATTTTTCTAAATTAGCTGACTTCATACATTAATACCACACATGTACCAACTAATTATAGTTTTATCACTTCACATCATTAATATTCTTCATTGGATGAGAATTCGATCTTGACTTCTCCTTATTAAAGTTTTTTCCTATGACATATTTTTACTATGATTATATTCATACTACACCACAAAATGTCCAATATTTCAAATTATATATAGCTTCTTAAGTTTATGTCTCTCTTAAATAAACCCACTGTTTTTACTTCGTAAATGCTCCAAAACACTAAATTTTAGCCATTTCAAGCTTTCAAACCAATTCCTTACATCCATAATAAATCTGCTACCAGTGATATAGATGACAATTTTTCAACCTTGAAACCCACAAACTCAACATTCTCAACCCAAGACCCTAATATGTAGGTTAATTATAATTATTCATCCTAAACTATAGTCTATAGGCATATATGGATTAATTAACAGCGAATTAGTATGTTAATTGCAAAACTATATAGTTTATGGAGCACATTGCAAATACTCCTAACACCACCATTTAATTTATAGATAAATAATATCCAACTCTCTCCTAAGTAACATTGGGCAAAGCTCCTGAGACCCTTTTTCAAAGGGTTTTTTTTTTTACCTTTTTATTAAGTAAAGAGAAGGAGGTGATCAGTAGATACCTTATAAATATAAGTCCCAAGTTCCCAGCTTTATACTTATCATATATTTCTGATATAGTAAACATTCAAAATCTTTTAATATCATAATTTTTTTGCAGTCAATATACAAATTAGAAAAATATATTTTAATGTCAAGACTCAGCCTCAAGTTAAAATTGCAATAATATGAGCATGGTATAAGCTATAAGCCAGTAATATTTTTCAAATAATAGGTATTTGAAGTCTGCTCAAATGTGCAATGATTGATTCCTATCAAAAAACAAAAAGTGCAATGATCAACAAAGATCGGCAAAGTAGACTTGCTTGATTTCTTGTTTTGATGGTAGCAAGATATACTACTTGATCAAATACTTTTGACAAAGACCCTTCAATTTTTTTTTTTTTTTCCCTTTCATATGAAAACTCACATATAGGTTCACGTGGTTTCCTTCAGCAACCATGTTCATGAAATGTACAAATGTGAACTACATGACAAATATTCTCAATCAGACCCATCTTTTTCTCTAACCAACAACCATCAATTTTTAATCTTTTCCCCTCACTCTCGGTTATTCACTTATTTCCCAAGATACCACACTACCAAACACATTGAATTTAATTCGAGCCCCTCGATTCATAGAAAACCATATTTGCAAGTAATTTTATATACACCATTAACCATACCAAACAGTTAGGTTCCTAACACTTCAAAGAGATAAGATATATAATACTCACTGCCTTTACATCTAAAGAATATTATTTGGTTTCCATATAATGTTACAATACAATATTTTTCACTACTATATGATCAATATTGTGACACGAGCAATTTAGTAATCTATCATTATATTACTTTTTTTTTTTCTTTAATCATTTGATAATTACAACAATAGCGAAAGATTTAAACCAAGTTCTCCTTGTAAACAAAAACATGAAATACCCACAAAAATATAGAACTATTGGCCACTGATATCTACTATTTTAAAAAATTAAATTATAAATTGTGGTTAGCTCAAGTGGTGAAGAGATATATAAGTAAATTGGGAAGTAGTTTGATAAAATTATTGTGAATTCTTAATTTTTGTTTTGTTCAAGCATATTCACCAACCATCATTAAGTACGCCTAGGTGATATATCTCTGTACCAAAAGTTTGGGCTAAATTATTGTACCTTTCGGCTCACCTTATATAAAAAAGACAAGTGGTATTTTATCCAAGATTACGTATCGTTGCATGTGCATGGCCCCCAAGTTATATCTTTTCATTTTGCGCTGTCACTTTTTTTTCTTTTTTAATAAGAATGGTATCTAAACTAAGGGTGGTAAAATTGGATACGACTTGTGAACTCGACATAATATGACACGAAATTAGCAGGTTATGAGTTGAGATTTAATGAATTCATGTTATATTCAGGTTGACACGATTGACTAGTTTAATAAACGGATTGAGTTAGTGTTTGTACATTACACACTAAGACATGGAAGAATGCATATGTGGTTGAATCTGGACCCTACACATGGAATAACTGTGAGCAAAGGAAGAAGAAGCGTTGGCTAAAAGATATTCTTGGTTCGTGCTAAAGACATGACTATTTTAAGAAGGAAGTAAGATATGCACCTGATATGATATTCAAGAACTCACAAAAAGGGAGATAATGATTTTCTAAGGCTATCAGCTATGAGAACACCCCTTATTAGTTGAATGCATGTTGGACCACTTCAAAGACACATGTATTAGCCACAATACTCCTAATGTCATTCTCAATGTCTAAGGGCTGTTTTCCAAGCAGTGACAAAGTCACCTACCCACGGGCCCCAGTGCCATGTTGGCACAATCTCTATCCTCTAGTCAACAGATAATAGCACAACTGTGAAAAGGTCCAAAATAAGGAAATGATGACTTAACACATGTCTTTGTACTCAGCCATATTTCTCAAATTATAAGAGGAACATGCAGCTGTATTTTAGGGTAAGAACCCAAGTAGATATTTGGAGAAGAGAGTAGAAAGTTGATAAGATAGGAAAGTAGAAAATAAAGTCTTTCTTTAAGGAAGAACACCCTTATTGTACAAGAGTGACCTATTTTCCTCATATAATATAAATCTGAGCAGAGCAAGAACATTCCATTCTTGCTCAAACTGTGGTTTTTTACCTTTCCTAGAGTTTTCCACGTATATATTGTGTCTTTTTTTACATTCTTACTGTCACTTTCTTCTTCTCTAACATGTGTCATGTCAAAGTTAGAATCTTTGTCGCTTAGAAGTTTTTTCATGTAGATGTATTGTTAGATAACTTATTTTATTCCTTTATATAAGCTCAAATCTAATTTGCACGTACATTGTTCAACTCATGGAACCTGTTTGACATGTTTGACCCGTTTAATTAAATGACATTTTACCAATATACCCTTCAAATTCTAAATATATAAGCTTATTAGTTGTTGTGATTTATTTTCTTTGAAATATTGTGATTAATTATTTGTAATATTGAGATATATTTTAGTTTTGAATGATTATTTGTGATGCAACTACTCGTTAGTTCTAGATTTTATATTAAAACTATTTATTTGTTTGTTTTTTCATAATTTTTTTTTTTTCATTTTGATAAAATCTTATAAACAAATTGACACGATTGATCCATTTATTAAATGGGTTGTGTTAGGATTGAGAAATCTTGACCCATTTAATAAATATGAAGGATTAGTGTTGACCTGTATAGTCAAATACTCATGAATTGACATGATACAAACTGGACATGCAAACACATATTGTCACCCCGAATCTAAACTTCCTCGACTATTTTCTCAATGTATGCAATCCCCGTCCTATGCACAAGAGGTTATTATATGAAAATCATGAAATTTTAAGAAATAAAATCGAATCGCTTAGTCAACCTTTTAGAGTTTAGTCTAGTACTTAAAAACTTCTCAACTTATACAACCTTATTATAAAATCAGAAAAATAAAATTACTGTTGCATCCTGATTCAATTCATACACAACTGTGCAAATCTTCAACAACTACAGTTTGTCGTGAACTTTTTTTTTTTTTAATGAATTTTGTCGTGATCTTATTTTTTATTTTACAAAATTAGTCAATGATAGCTTGGAGTCGGACCCATGATAAGGAGTTGTCACCTAAGATTCTTGAATATCATTGGTTGATGTTTATGTGTAGGCTCCATGGCCATGTATTTTTTGCTTTCAACTTTTTTAATTTTAGTGATCAATAACTCCAGCAGATCACCTAACTAAGATCACTAATCAATCTCTTAATCATCGAGATATATACTATAAGTAACCACTCCTAAATTTTTCCATTTTTACAGCAACCATACCCTCCAAATCCAATTAATGAGGAGGAGAATATTCAAACTCACATAAGTAATATTACTTAGAGCTTGTTTAGCATCAGTTTCAGTTTTTAACTTTTATTTTTTGTGTACAGCTTTGTAAAACTTCATTTTTTGTTTCCTTTTTTTTTTTAGTTTTTTAAAAATTTTAAAGGTACAAGTATATTTGGCATACTTTTAGTAAACAATTTTCAGTAAAAAGTTAGGTAAACTATTTACAAAGGGATACTTAACCACAAAGTTTTTGACCAATCCAATCTATGTGGTTGTCTCTTGCTCTTACCTCTAAAAAAAATTACATTTTTAAACTTTAAGTTTAGGTATGTAACAAATTAAACTTTTGAGAAAAAAGGTAATTTGTTTTTTGCATTTTGTGACAACTTTTTTTTTTTTGGTGCAAATAATTTGACATTTAGATTTTTTTTGGAAATAAACTAGTATTTTTTTTTTGCACACATTTAACATAAACATTATCAAAAATTATATCTTTTAATTAACAAGATACAAATAAGCTACCGAAAATTGTGGAATATTCAATCGAACACTTAATCATGGACCCTAAATTCTAGAGTTTAAAATATAAGTATATCACATATTTATTTATAATATATTAAGGTAACGTTTCAATCTTATTCTTCATCCAAGATTCGATATGTATTTTTCTTCGAATGTGAATATATTTCTAAAATATACAAATGAAAGTTAAGTTGGCCCCTGCATAGCATATCAAGTCGACGTTAATGCTCCTTTAAAGTGTACTTTAGATAACACTAGTTTAATTAAACTTTAACTTAAGTGTGACTTAAGACTGAATGAATGAATGTACGGACGACATTAAGAAAAGCCAAAATGCTGTACCTTCTCAGTTCTCCCATGGGATTTCATGGGACACTCTCTAGTTTTGTCACATCCATTATCCATTGTTTTAAGAATCCAGGTTGGCTGCTAATTACGTAATTAAAAAAGGTTTAACTTTAAATCATGATTCTTGGACCACCATTTAAGTGGAATATTAAATCCTTGAAACAGATAATATGGTACTGGGAATCAAACCACTTTCATATATGGAGATGCTTTTTTTTTCCTTTTTTTTTTTTTTTTGAGGGTGAAAACTCGAAATACTTTAAATTAAATTAGCTAAATCAGTCTGTAAAACAATTATAAACTGTGGTGGAACATCCTCCATCCACACAAGAAAGTCTGATATGTCAACTACATATTTAGCCAGACTGTGAGCAAGCCTATTACATTCTCTTCTTACTTGTAATTGAATAAAATCGGATGCTAGCCCCTTTGAATCATCTATCCAAGGTCCTATTGAAGACAGTGTGCGCTCTGTTTGAGTGAGTGCTTTGATCACCTCCATTGAGTCACCTTCCAAAACTGCTTTATTGACACCTAGCTCGGTAGCAAAAGATAACGCTGTGACTGCTGCTAATGCTTCAGCCTCTGAACCCGTGAAAGCATGTGGTATTTTCTTGGAGCAAGAAGCCAACACTGAACCTGAGCAATCTCTGATAACCACTCCGATGCCCGATTTATTTTCTCCACTAAAAACCGCTCCGTCGAAATTGATCTTCACCAGGTCCGATGGAGGTGCTGTCCAGAATCTGCGTGTCCGTCATGGGCTGTCAATTCGTGCTGGCTGTGTGGCTTGGCATGCTGTGAACTCGGTAAGCCACTCTCTAGCACGTTGAGGGATTTGGTAGAGTGCTGTGGCCGTGTGGTTCAATCGGACCTGGTTTCTCTATGACCAGATTAGCTACACCGTCATGGCGAAAAGTTCAACATTCTGTTTCTGCACAATCATCCACGATAGCAGTTCTTTGAAGCTCAAAACCTGAAGTTGTCTCCGATATGCCCACGACTCACTATCCTCCCAAACAATGTCTATCTCCTTGCACAACCATAGAGCATGTAAAGGAGTTTCATGAGCTTCATGACAGCAGTCACAGAGTGGTTCTTCGATGATTTTTCTTCGCACTAAGTTGGCTTTTGTGGGCATAGCATCTCGACAAGCGCGCCACAACAAGTTTTTGACTTTATTGGGTACCTGGAGAGACCACAGATTTTTCCAAAGGTGAGTGTCCGTGGCTGAAGGTTATTGATTGTAGGATAGTTCAGCCTCTTCTTTCAAAAACCTATAGCCTGACTTGCATGAGTATCTGCCATTGCTAGAGTGTGGCCATATCAAAACGTCCTCTAAAGCTATTCGACCAAGAGGAATTTTTTTAATAATGGCCGCTTCATCACTTGCAAAGATGCCATCAATAAGCTCCTCGTTCCACTGCCTTGCACTTTCATCTATCAACACTGCCACCTTAGTATTTTCCATAGAAGAGATAGGATAGGATAGTACCTGTGGAGGGTGTTTTCTAGGCAACCAAGAGTGCTACCAGATTTTTATTGAGTCACCATTTCCCACACGCCATCTAGCACCTCTTTGCAATACCTCCCTGCCTTTGAGTATGCTCCGCCAAGCATATGAGGCTGATCTTGAGTCGTGGGCCTCCATGATGGAACAATTAGGGAAAAACCTTGCTTTGAAAACCTTGTAAAAAAGAGATGATTTGTTGTGTTGAAGGCGCCAAGCTTGTTTGGCTAAGAGTGAGTCGTTGTAAAGAGCCAAATCTCGGAAACCCATGCCTCCCACCATCTTTGATTTGGTCATTTCATCCCATTTTAACCAGTGAATTTTTCTACGATCCTCTCTTTGACCCCACCAAAATTTTTTGATTAAGGATTCGTTGTAGAAAGTCCTTTTTCTTTTTTCTTGATGTATATAATTGTCTATAGAATTTATTTAGGAAAAAAAATGTATATAATATTAATTTTGGAGATTGTTAAATCCATAATAAATGATTTCTTGATTATAATTGCTTTTGCTTTGGACATTGACCTTTGTTGCTATGAATTCAATGTTAATAAGCACTTTTCTAAATGTAATATGCTAGGAATTAAATTATTTTTTTGTGCCTTTGATTTTGGCTTATTTGCTAAAATGAATAAAAATATAATCATACCTTAAAAAAGCAAAACTAGAAACAACTTTATACTATAATCAATGCTCTAAAATAATATTGCACTCGTTGAAAAGGAATCAAACAAGTGCAATGCTCCAAAACAATATTGCACTCATTAAAGAGGAATCAAGTAGGTTCTACCGTCCATCAAAAAAAAAAAAAAAAAAAAAAAAAGGGTTCTACCATATCGGGAAATAACATCTTCCCAAAAAAAAAAAAAAAAATCGTTTGCAATAAAATATTCAACCTTAATCAATGCGCAATACAATAATCGTTAACTGGACCCTAACACAATTATATAATTTAATCTAAGTTTGCGAAGTACCTTGTAATTGAATTGGTATCTCTTGGCATTTTAGAGAGTTCAAACTTCAAATCCCTCCACTCATTTTTTGTAACTTCAAATCCCACATCCAAATTTATATTTTACTTATGTGTCAATTCATGGTTGAATTTCAACATTTTCATGTGAACTTTACGCACTAATTATGGGTTAATATATAAGAGTAATACTAAAGACACATAGAGCTTGTGTGTCACATGAGTCCACCACATGCAATTTAAGATGATGAAGTCCAATCGATAGTATTACTCGATAATCGGTATAAAAACAAGGATCCAATAACAAATATGCTTTTAGAAAAAAATTTATCGAAAATTGAAAAATCTGTAAAAAAAATTTTAATTCTCAATAAAGCTTTTTTAAAAAATAATATAGTACGTTAATAAAATCCTATAAACAAAAGTGTGAGAAAAGGCATGTACCAAGCATTATTTTTGTTTCTCGTCAACTCGGTGCACAACCCGTTCCTTCTCGACAACCAGAGAAGGCATGTGGCTGGAGTGTGGACACACGCACCTTTCCCGTGGGTGGGTATCGACATCGGTGTGTAGTCCCACAAGTTTCACTGCTTTTTAAGTGCGTGTGCGTGATTATTGGCACAGTTTTAATATGAGTACAGAGAGGAAAATAAAAGAAGCTCATCGGAAATAGTAAAAAGAAGAGAGAGAGAGAGAGAGAGAGAGAAATATCAAAGTGACCGTATACGGAAGAGGACCATACGGCTTGTCCGACACACTCACGGATACCCCTACTACAGCAACGTGGAACCCACGTGTTTTTTTTTTCTTCTTAAACACCACGGTTACCAACAATACCCAACAACCTCGCTAGCTCTCTTTTCTCTTCTTCACTTCTGTTTTCTGTTGTAAACGCTTCAAATGTACATGGCTGCTTTTTAAAGTTTTTAACTTTACTTCCCCAGTTTTTTTCTCTCTTGGACTCAACTACCCCTCTTAACTATTGTCAAAAAGTGGTAGGACCGTATAATTGGCAGTGATAAGAAAGCGTTCAACGTTCACACTTGTATAAGTCAATCAATTATGAATTTGAATATGCAAGTAGTTAGGTATGTCCTTAGATTTATTCTATTATGAAAACTTTGTGTGCTTTCACATATTTTATGAGGTTATATATTGTAAATTCCATTTGATGATATACTTGGTAGCTATAATGGGAGAGAAATGATTTAAAACTTGAATTTCGATGTTGATGAAAATATTAGGAGGTTTTGGTTGAGCTGCTAAGTTCTTGACAAACACAAAAATAGTGTATGTTGTACTTGTTAGGCTAAAATGGACTAATATTTTTTTCGAAAATATTTGGCAATCTACCATTGTTTATGAAATAATTAAGGATCTATCACTTTTTTGAAACTCGAGTTTGTGAAACTCAAGTTTGATGTGTAACTTGAGTTCCAAGAACTCGAGTTTCATGAAAAATAGCCACCAAGTTTACCGCATAACTTGAGTTCCTAGAACTTGAATTCCATAAAAAATAACACGAAAAATTTGAAGATTATTTTTCATAAAACTTGAGTTACACAACAAACTCAAATTTTACAAACTTGAATTTCAAAAGAATAATACGTTTATATATATATATTCAAAACAGTGATAAATCGTCAAATATTTAAGTGAATAAGGATATTTGGCTATTTTGGCCATATACTTGTCATACACTAACAATGGTGTCCAATCACAATTTATGACTTATAGAAGTTGTGAAATTTATTGTCTTTTTAAGACTTCTGTATGTGGGCTCTGTAATTCTAGCTAGATGGCAGCTTTCATAGTGTAGATAAAGTATGGTTGTTGGAAGTGAAAGCTAACTAGTAACTAGTGATATAATTAACCATGCGTGTTATGCACAGTATTGAGAATATGAGCTAAAGCATTAATATGATTGTAATGTACGTTGAAGTATCTCTGAAGGGAAGTGTGAAATCCAAAGTGATTGTACCCCCAAAAAGCTATTACTGTCTTCTAAATCTTATCCAATGCATACCACAAATAATTTTGGGCAAAAAAGTTTAATAAAACTTGAAAAGATTGTATTCATCTCTCAATTTTGTGGGATGTAGTATAGGTGATTGATAAATAGTTTTATAGTGAATTTTTATTTGGAGTGACTAATTCATGAACACTTTTTTTTTTTGATAAGCTACCAATTCATGAACTCAAACTCTCAATTTTGTGGGATGTAGTATAGGTGATTGATAAATAGTTTTATAGTGAATTTTTATTTGGAGTGACTAATTCATGAACACTTTTTTTTTTGATAAGCTACCAATTCATGAACTCAAACGTATAACTTATGGCTTTTTTTATAGGGAAATGCTAACGAGTACCCTTAAGGCATTGGTTAATAATCCATTTAAATAAAGTTTTTATGAGAAATGAAAAAAAAAATTAATATTTTGACAGTTTTTTTCATTTCCTATAAAAATTGTATCAAAACTTTCTTAAAATGGATTATTAATGAGTGCACTAAGGGCACTCGTTAGCATGACACTTTTTTATAAAAGGAATTTACCATTGTAACAAGACCCTAACTCTAAAAGTATAATAAAACCTAACTACATTTAATTCAAACCTAATTCTCATCAATATCAAAGCATCAACCGTATTATTGTTATGACTTATTATTAAAACAAGGACATTATTCATTTTGGCTTCTTTCACAGCTTGCATTCCAATATTTAGTTCATTAAGCCTCTCCTTATAACACCACTTTAGTTGGGAGAGTAAGAATAATGGTGAAACGAAAAAATTCATAATTTTATAACCATTTAAGTTTTTGAAAAGTGAGTTTCAATTAGCTCAACTGGTAAAGTATCTGATGGTTGAACAAGAGATCTAATCAGGAGTTCAATCCCTGCTTACACCAAAAACTGATTAGTGTCTTGATTTAATGATAAATAGCTAAAACTAGAAGCGAACGTCATAGGCTGAAACTCTCTTTAAAAGAAAAGTTTTTGAAACAAATATTAATTTATCATAATATCAAGATAGGTGATTATTTAGAGCATTCGTATCAATTCATGCAAATTTTTTTTTTAGCACATGAATCATTTATTTATTTATTTTACACAATAAATTTTCAAAAACATCGATATCATATTATTTATTTTACATAACATTTAATTAAAATATTATTTCTTTATCAAATTTTTATTACTCTTTCAAATCATCTCCCTCTTTTTGTGTATTTGAGTAAAGAAGTATCAAAAAATAGAATTCCATGTGAATAGAAATCATCTGTAGTAACAATTTAAATTTACACAAATTTGATGGATAAATGCGAAAAATTTACGAGGTTCAAATCTTTAAAAATGAGCTTCACACATATACACTATAGAAATTCTATAATGTAAAAAAAAAAAAAAAAATTCTCTAATATAATAATTTATTATTATGAATATAAAAAAAAAAAAAGGGGGGGGGGGGGGGGGGTTGTGGTGGTGGGGGCAAAAGGGGAAAGAAAAAGGTAGCGGTCATTATCGAAGAAGACCCGGTTTGTCTCCTCAGAAGTGGTTCTTCGCACGTTATGAATGTTAATGTATAGAGCAGAGATTGTGAGTTTTTTGTGTGTCTGTCTAAATAAGAATGAAAAGAGAGCAAAACCGCCAGCTCTTTTGCATTTGCTGCTTTTCACTGCTTACCAGAAAACACCTTCTACAACATCCCAACCAACTCTCTTTCTCTCCTTTGTTTTCATTAATCTTAATCTTAGCTTTAAGTCCTCACAAGCTTTTAACCTCTGTGTCTATGTCTGACTGTGATTATTATGTCATTTATAGCTTTGGCTTGTGAAGATCAGAAACTATGTGTTTTCCAGCTTTGTTTATCCATTCTGTTTCTTTCTTAGTCTGCTTTAGATTCCAGATTTGAACAAAGTGTCACCCTTTCCTTTAGAAGCAAGTTGTTTGTACTGAGAAAATGAAAGTTAAGTACTCCATATGTATTTTACTCCAAGTTTCTTTGCGTTAATTTACAAAAAAAGTGAGCTTTTTTTTTTTGTTTGCTTTGATCTTCGTGCGCTTTTAATGTTTGAAAATTTCGAGTTCTGGGTTTCATAGAGGATGTGCTAGCTTGAATTCACTTTGTCAGTAGGAAATTTCGGAATGTAGCGGGAGTAGGGACTGTTTAAAGTCATCAAGTTCAAAATTTTTCCCATCTGGGTCTCTTTCAAATCAAGTGTTTAGAAGAGATTTGCTTGTTTTTAGAATCTACATTGGGTTCAAGAGGCTAAAGGGTGTGCAGATTTGATGATTTTGATGAGTTTTGGCTCAGACCCATGAAGAATTTCTACTGGTTTAAGCAGATTGCAAACAATGGGAAATCCGAGAGGAGGCTCTCTCTTGGAGAGTACGAGCGAGCAGTTTCATGGTCCAAGTACTTGGTGTCTTCAGGGGCAGAGATAAAGGGAGAGGGAGAGGAGGAGTGGAGCGCAGATATGTCACAGTTATTCATTGGGAACAAATTTGCATCAGGAAGGCATAGTAGGATCTATAGAGGGATATATAAGCAAAGGGATGTGGCTATTAAGCTAATAAGCCAGCCTGAGGAGGATGAGAACTTGGCTTCTATGCTTGAGAATCAGTTTATTTCAGAAGTTGCTTTGCTTTTTCGGTTGAGGCATCCGAATATCATTACCGTAAGTTTTTTTTTTTTTTTTGAATAAATTGTTTTTCTTACTTGCCTGTATTCTAAGTTCTATGGAATAATTCAGGTTGTGGTCCTGCACCAATGTAATTTGTGACATGAACTTTTTACATTGCTGCTACTCTGTTTGGCTTTTGAATGGAATATTATGGTATGAACCCGAGATTTAGTGCTATGGTATGGATAATGTTACCTTGTAAAACTTTTTTTTTTTTTTTTTTTTAAATTTTATATTCAACAACACTGATATGCACTTCTTGCTGGATTTCATATCCCAACTTTTCTTATATGGTGTCAAGAATGAGGTTTTTGTGCAAGAAAAAGGCAAACTTTAATCCTATACCCACTTGCTTATTATTGTTCCTTTCCTTATACGCTCTATCATTTATATTTTGGCTGTTGTTTTCTTAGCAGCAGGATGTTGAGCTAAAATCAGTATTTACTTAAATCACTTCAAATTTATGCCGGTAAGGAAGGAGATTTAACCCGAGCTCATAACAGCAAGTTTCAGCATCCTTCCATACTTTTCTCTGAATCAGTAACTAAGAGTAAGGCAAACAAGGTGGAACCTTTGCAGTAATCAAGAATCTTTAATTAAGTAAACTATGTGTGCAGTGAAATGTTTCCATACTGCAGTCTGGATAGGGATTTGAATACTAATTCCTTGTGAGAGTGTTATTCATTATCTAATGAAATACTATAGTAGATCGGGCATGTCTTATTGGATTTTGGGTGCGTTTCATTTAGGTGGTGAAGCTATTTGTAGCTTCATCCAAATGGTATAATCAACCAATACACTTTACATTATTGGATTCTATTGTTGGAGACAAGCAACCAGTTGGTCATGAATTTTTAAACAGCTGAATCTTGGTAGGATTTTATCACTCTTTCTGACCATTTATATCTTTTCTGCTTTCTTAATGCAGTTTTTTGCAGCTTGTAAGAAAGCTCCTGTGTTCTGTATCATCACCGAGTATTTGGCTGGGGGTTCATTAAGGAAGTACCTCCATCATCAGGAACCACATTCTGTTCCACTCAACCTAGTTCTGAAATTAGCCCTTGACATTGCCCGCGGGATGCAATATCTTCATTCTCAAGGGATACTTCACAGGGATCTGAAATCAGAAAATCTATTGCTAGGGGAAGATATGTGTGTGAAGGTAGCAGATTTTGGTATTTCATGCTTAGAGTCTCAGTGTGGTAGTACAAAGGGTTTCACAGGCACATACCGTTGGATGGCTCCTGAAATGATCAAAGAAAAACACCATACAAAGAAAGTTGATGTTTACAGTTTTGGCATTGTTCTGTGGGAGCTTTTAACTGCATTGATACCATTTGACAATATGACTCCAGAACAGGCTGCGTTTGCAGTCTCCCAGAAGGTATGTACATGGTGAATTCATTTCTTTATTATCATACCAGTGAGGCCTGAGATAAATGAAAGGAATTTAAACATCCATATCCGTGATTGGAACCTAGGTTGTGAAAATTTCATGAAACTATATGTGAAGGTTGTATCTCACATATGCATCAAAAGATTATTTAAAAAAAAAAAGAACAGGAATAATGATACCATTGATTATATCACCCAACCTGTGCTGCAGATCAGGATTAAATCGCATATGGAGAAATCATATATGTTTTTTACTGAAATCATTATGCACTTGTCATTTTGGAAAATTTGGTAGAAATACATTTTTATTTTTCCAAAATCGTCTACTATTCAAAAGGCTAGTAAATCTTTCATGAATAGATAGACTTGGTATATTCTTGAAACCCCACATTGTCAACAGTTGACAATATTGTTCTAGTTGATAAAACAAATGAGGGAACTCCATGTTAGAAATGATTTTTATGATGAAGAGGATTAAAATTGTATGGAATGTAACATTTTATAGGTATGAATGAGTGAAATACGGGCACAATGAAAGTGTTTGAGAGGGAAGACTGATCATTTATTTTCTTATCTTCTTTGATTGATTTTTTTTGGAATGATGGAAGAGGACAATATAATTTGAGCAAGATACTGGTTTGGAGACGTGTTTATGGCCAGTTGTCTGATCAATTACACCTATGAAAATAAGTCAGAAGTTGATGTCAGGTATTAGAACTAAAGAGTTATTGAAAGTGGGGTAAGCATGCATTTCATTTGTTCTGAAATGGGTCATGCGTCTTTGTATTTTCCATATACCATTTATTTCATTAGAAGTGCTCTACTAAAAAAAAAATTATTACTTGTCTCATTCTTCTTTATTTACTTTTCATTTAACCATTCTTAGAGTGGTTTTGGCTCATTGGCTGGTAATTGATAATATGAAATTCGATTGTATTCATATTGAAGTTGCTTACATATATACATATATAGAGTTGGGATGCTGAGCTGAGAAGAAGATAATATCACAAGATAGGGCTACTAACTAAAGCAACCAATATCCTATGCACCGTTGAGTTTTAATACACTTACACAAAAGCATGATAGCAATCAATGGGAGACTTTGCTGCCAGATTTTTCGAGTTTCCTCAATGCATCAGCAAGAGGGAACCACTCTTAACTAACCTCATCACTCACACATGAATATTCTAACAAATTATACAAACTTAAGACACTTAGTTAAGAAGGTGTGCTGCACATTAATTAAGAGTCTGTTTGAATACCGCTTATTGCTGAAAACTGAAAACACAGTAGCAAAATAATTTTTAAATGTGTAAATAGTGCTGTGGGACCCAGGTTAGAAGTTATATTTGCTAAAAGACTTGTGGGTCCCACCCAAGGTAACGCATACGCGGATAGCAACGCAAACGCATTGCTATCCAAACCCACTCTAAGTTGGATAGCTCAAGTACAACAATTTTCTGCTATTCTTGCTATATGCTCACATACTATTAGTCATCTAGTTTTCATTTCAGTTATTGCAATTCTTGTTATTACAATCCAAATATTAAATGAAGAGATAATATTTCGTGAAGTTTTATATAAACACACAGGATATTAAACAATTATAGAAATCTGATTGGATCATTATGATTGATTACAGCCTTCGTAGGTTTTGTCTTCAAGATGCATCCACAAACACATGCATGATGGGTTGTCATATGCTTGCCCTTGAGTTTTGTCTAGTCATGTGGGACTGTCTGTTTGATCCATTCTTATCCATGCCAGACATGACATCTCCAAATTGTAGTAAGAATAATATAATATGATATAATGTTATCCACATTCTAGAAGCATGAGTATGATCCTTGCACTTTTAACTGTGAAGGTCTGAAGGCAATTCCTTTCTTCTTATTATAAATTCAATGGATACCTTTCTCTGTCACACATACACATGCCCACACACATATCTGGCAGATGGCATAGATAATTGAATTTAATGTTTATCTGATAATAACTTGCAATTGGAGAAATTATAAGCAAGTCCTTATCATCTTCCTAAATCAAAACAAAGACATGGTAACATCTTACATATCTGTTTTAGCTTTGCTAGTTCCCTCTTGCACTGATTACAACTTTACAAGTGTCTATGGAGCAAATGCAGATTATGACTCCAACAAGCCATAAAAGGTAGAAAAATCCACATTTGGAAGTCATAAAAACCGGTTATATGGTTAGATATCAGAAAGCTTCAGAGTTTTATAGATCAGTAAGTGCTCCCTGTTCTGAAGTCTGGACCACTTGCCTTGTGGTCCAAAGGCATCTCTGCTAGAAAATTTATAGTTTTCATTTTAATGAGGATGTTTTCCTTTTGCTGGCCATACTCTCCTGAGTAATTTTTCGGGGTCATGTACTCCGTGTTTGCCTGGAGGTAATTACCAGCTACATGAAAATACTATTATTATCTGAAAACCTTTGCCTCTTTTCTGGCTTTGCATTTAAAAAGTTTGTAGTTGAGCTACAGATTTAGCATATCATGGAAGTTGAACACTTTTTATAGTTGATCATAACTGTATTAATGCCGTAGTTCTTTTTTTTTTATTTTTTTTGGTCCTCGAGTCTCTGTGGTTTCATTTTTATGTCCTGAAGTTTCGGTGAAGTATTTATGCATTGGATAGTTTGAAACTTGAATTCAATTCATCAAGAAGAGGTATCTTTCAAGCATGCAAACTTCTCTAGTTTCTTATGTATTGAATCTACTTGGTGTTTTGCAGAATGCAAGGCCGCCATTGCCACCTGCATGTCCTATGGCACTTAGTCATCTCATCAACAGATGCTGGTCAAGCAATCCAGATAAACGGCCGCATTTTGACGAGATAGTTTCATTGTTGGAGAGTTACGCTGAGTCAATTGAGCGGGATCCAGAATTTTTCTCATCCTTCAAACCTCCCTCTGATCACACTTTTTTGCTATGCTTCCCAAAATGTATTGCTCGCCATAGATCTGCTTCTATAAAAGCTTAGATCCTCCTCTATAACTACCTATGATGCAAGAATGTACCATATATTTGTCTAGGCTTGTAAGGTTCAATTTTTATTATGAACATTTTAAAGCCTTTTTTTTTAGTGTTCAATATTTTGGAACTTAATGCAGTTCCTTTCAATGGTATTATAGTACTTCTATCTATACTTTCCTTCTCACTTGTCTCCAAAGATCATCTTAATATGAAACAAAGAATTGGGACCCATTCTCTGCCAGCACTACAAATGCTCTGTGCATCCGCTAGAAAGACTTAACAACATGGCTACTAGAGCTTGGGACAATACTGGCTGGAGCATAAGAAAACACTGATCTTTCAGGAAAAATTTGCAGAAAAGCATCTGTTTGGAAAAAAACTAGCAAAAAAGCATGCGGTTGATAAATTTTAGTAAGTTAGACTTTTTTTTTTATTTAAAAAAAAATAAAAAAAAAGTGGAACTTGAGTCTATGAAACTAGAGTTCTAAGATTTTTCACAAGGAACTCGAGTTTACGAAACTCGAGTTCTGTTCAAATGGAAGTCGACTTTCCTAGACTCGATTTTCACGTTTTTTTTTTTTTTTTTTTTTTGGTCCATCTCAGACTTCATGCAAGAGGGAATTGGGTTGGAAATCGAGTTTGTTAAACTTGATTTTCAAAAACAGTCCAACTTACTAATATATTTCATTCGCATGCTATGCACCAAATTTTTTTCTAAAAAGCTACTATTTGGCAAATTTTGCCGATCTTTCATGTATTGTAGAAGAGTGGACAATGGAGAAGGTTTATGGGCCTCATTTCCAACGGGATGAATAAGAAGTTAATGCATCATTTCAAAGTTAAACATAATGCAATTGTTGGGGGAGCGAAACACCTTGTGGAGACTCCAATTAAGTAGTTAATATAATATATAGCGATGCATTTAACCTAAAAGGCCTGAGTCTAATATGTATGAGTTCTACTATATTGTATTAACCATTTAATGCAGAACTTCACTACTTAACCAACCACACTACTCACACGTGAATATTCCAACAATAATGATTTCATGTTGTTATTTGTTGACAATTGTTCATAATGAATTGAATATAAACAATTGTTAACAAATCTAGAACAAGAGAAGAAAAGGTGGGAACAATGTTGTGGTCAATGGTTAGTATTTTAAAAATCATAGTGGAATCTAACTTAAGGATTACATTCCTTTAGTCCAAATTCCAGACCATGGAGAGTACATGTAGAACTACCCATAATTCAATTGATGGTGCAATCTAGGAGGTGCAGAGAAAAACCACTATATCTATTGCAACACTATTATTTGTGTGGAGTAAGATGAAGAGTGGGATTAGGAGTAACCATTGGAAGATGGATTAGGCCTCCTTCGTAAAGCTCCGTGTGAAGTTTGTGTATTTTGCTTTAAATAAATTAATTAAAAGCACATAAGCAACAAGGCGACAGTTTGGCCGAGTGGTCTAAGGCGCCAGATTTAGGCTCTGGTCCGAAAGGGCGTGGGTTCAAATCCCACAGCTGTCAATATTTTGTTTTCTTTTTTCTTCTGCGCTATCAGTATGGGCCTTATACGCAATTATTGGAGCCCATTGATTTTTGTTTTTTGTTTTTTTGGGCATATGGTTTTATTATTGGAGCCCATTGATTTTCTGTTTATTTTTGGGCACATGGTTCTGAAACTTTGAACCCAACCCATGTTTTTTTTTTAATTGGGGTCATTTATCTCCTTATGTATTTTTTTAGTTATAGATTTTAAGATAAAGTGGTTGATTCATATATATTACAAGTAAAAGATATTTTTACACTCTAAATTATTGGGTTATTTGACTTTAAAGTATAGCTGTTATTGTTGAAACTTGATGTTAAATTTGAGACTTTTTAACATGTAATTATTAATGGTGATATAGACATTTTAAAGTTAAGGGGAATCACCTTGTAGTTTAGACCAGAAAAATATAATTTACCTTAGATATCATGTGAATTTATCTTTTATATATTATTGATTTCATGTCATGTGGTTGATATTATGTGAATTTACCTTTTAACAATCTCCATTTTAGTAAACTGTTTGTCAATTGAATCTTGCTCTTTTCATAGGGCAATTTAATTATAGTTTAACCTGTTATACATTTTAGAAAATATCAACTTAACCCACGATTTTAAATATTTAATTTAAAAAAAAAATTTAAGTCAGCATGAATATTACAACATTAGTCTCAATGTAGTCCAACCAGACAACAAAGTTAACAAACTAAAATTGCTTAAAATCCCCTGCACAAGCTGCTTTGCACCGATGGGACTTTTTAATTTTTTTTAATGAGTTGCTAAGATGTTCCTTTTCTTCGTTGTACCACACTATTGCATTACATGGTCATAAACAACTAAGGTTGGTGACCAAAATTATAACATAAGGAAATACAACTAGTCCTAATAGTTGAATAGTTGCTGAAATAAATAAATAAAAGGAGTGGTGCTTACAACTTACCCCAAAATAATAATTAAGAATAATAAGAATAGTGCTTACTTATGGGGTATGAGTGTCTTTGCCTCTTGTAGAAGGTATTGTACGTGGGGGTGTTATTTTATTCATTCTTGAGCCTAGAGCTATCAAAGGGAGGATCCTCGTTAATTCAATTATAGATTATAGTATTATCATTTTCTAACTACTAATATCATTGGATACCACAACCTTGATCATTGCAATACAAAAACTCACTTACTCCAATAATTATTCAAAAAAGGACTTGAAACGGATGTCTCTATAATTATTCAAAAAAGTCTTGATACAGATGTCTTTAGTACATTTGTTAATGAATCATTTTATGAAGATGAGTGTTATGTTCACAATATTTTTATAATATTTTCACAACAAATTATAAGTAGTAAGTTGTTATTGGTTCTAATTTGAACTTACTAATATAAAGAATTGTCAAAAAAATTAGTTACTTCTTTATTTTCCCATAAAAAGTTTTATAAAATAGCTTCTAAACTTTTTTTTTTTTTTTTTGAGAAAAAAAAAATAGCTTCTAAACTAATGTCATTAAGACATCCATTCATCTTTTCCTTCAAAAAAAAGTTAGGCATCTTTACTTACTTCCATCTACTTAAAGTATGGTTAATGTATTCACTTAGTTCATTTGTTAATGAACTATTTTATGAAAGTTTTGATACCACTTTCATGAAAAATATTAAAATTTGTCAAAAAAATTAATTTTTTTCCCATAAAAAGTTTATAAAAATATTTCTTAAACAAATATTATTACAACATCCGTTAACTTTTTTCATTAATTAAATTAGTTTTGGCTATTAAGAACTATGTAGCTTAACTGATTCACACCTCTTTATATTTCCAAAAAATACATTTAAAGTTGAAATTCTCTCTCTTCAACTATAGAATCATTAAAAGAAAAAAATTTAGTATATCTTAAATTCCATAAACCACCATGCTTTCACTCACTGCAATTTAGTTAAAATTATTTTTGAAATCCGAACTTGTTGGATCACTTTAACCATGTCAAAAAGTTTTTTTTTGGAAAAAAAGTTTAAAAGTTATCGATGGTTGTATGTGCACTTTTCTTTTTCTTTTTTTTTGAAAATGTAGGTACTAGTACAAATTGTACAATAAAGTTTCCTTTGTTCATATTATCAAAAAAGGGTTTCCTTTATTCAGCAAAAAAAAAAAAAAGTTTCCTTATTCGTTTTTTCCCTCCCCTTTTTCCATCTTCAGGCGATTTAACTTTTATGGCCCATCGTACTATCGTCGTTGGTGAAGTCTGAACCAATTTTTATTCATTGGCAGAGACTAGGGAAGGTAAGAGGCACGGAATTTTCAATAAATAGATTGATGAATAGGTGGATAAGGGAATGCAATATAATTATTGCTTCATGTGACTTTGCTGTGTCTATTAAATACAAAGGAACCAACACTTTCTAGTTTTTTTATTTTTTATGATGCTAATGTTTTGGAATATTAATTTAGGAAATTATTTGTGTAAGAGCATTAGCATTGGTGGAGGCAAATTACTAAAATACTAAATTTATTAATTAATATAACAAAAGTGGACTGCATTAGTGGAGGAAAAACTAAAATTTTTTGCTGTTAAGCTACAGTACATAACCATCTTTGTGTGTGCACGGTAGCTCAAACGTTAAGAAAAAAACAATATTTTATTAGTTCCTCCACCGTTGCTCAAATTATTAAATGATTATTATTATTATTTTTTTTCATTGCACCTTCTCTCTATTCTCATCACTCTTTACTTCTCTCACCCTCTCCTCTTAGATATTTTTCTCTCTTCCTCTACCTCGCCAACCCATATCGCCTACCCAGTTGCCAACCGAGCCATTTCTCTTGCCCAGCTCCGATCCACCTCTTCCTCCACTCGCCGCCGACCCAAGCTAGTGTCCTTCTCTTCTCTATTTCATTTTTTTTTTCCTTTCTTCCTCCACTCCTTGCCAGCCCAACTTCCTTACCCAAACGCCGACCCATCTTTCTTCCTCCACTCGCCACTGACCCAAGCCCCAAGCTCCAAGCCGACCTATCTCTGCCTCCATCGCCGACCCATCTTGCCCTCTCTTCTCTCTTTGGATTTGAGTTTTGTTTGGTTTTGGATTAGAGATTCATTTTGGTGGTGGTCGTGGTTGTGGTTGTTGTTTATTGTAGTTGATATATTATTTTATTGTGTTATTTATATTATTTTATTATGTTGAATGCTAAAATAAAACTACTGATGTTGAGTGTTTTGTAAAGTGAGGTGGTAAAATAAATAAAGTAATTTTTTTGCGGTGACAAAAACTAAAATTTTTGGCACCACCAATGCTAACTCTCTAATTTGTGTATTACACTTTTCTTATATATAAAAATAAATTCCACGTGTCAGAAATTTATGAAATTATTCAACATATAAGATGTTTTATACATTTCTTTTATATAAAAAAAGATGAGTTCCACGTGTAGATCGACACATGAGGCCTGAATTTGTGTGAAAGAGAGGTATAATCGTATACTAGTATAGCATATTGGGTATATGAAATAACTTTACACAATAGGATAATCTCTCACTCTCTCTCTAAAATCTTTATAATAAAGTCAAGAAATTTTATCAATGAATGTGTATTACTATTTTATTACTATTCATCCACATGTCGCGTAGAAAGTAGAAACAAGTAAATGTAACCTCTGTGTTTGTGTGTTGTATTCATACTATATCCTAGCTATTAGCCTATTAGTAACAAACGCTGTATAGTCCATGCTTGTCGTGTGCTTAAACATAACAAGAAGGAAAGTAATCAAGCTTAATAAAGAAGACTAACAGAAGGAAAGTAACTTCAAGACTTGGACCCTTCGTCCATAAAACCTAACAATCCCACCAAAGAGTCGAAGTAAAACTAAAATCAAGTATACAACCCCAACAATGAAAAAGACCCGCATATATAATATGTTATTAATAGAAAAATAAATATCCCAAGGCCATATTTGTCATTTTCTTAAAATGTTAGAAAAATAAAGAAAAAAAATGAGAAATGAAGATTGGAATAGATCAACATATGGTGGCCACCAAATGACCTAAGTCCACAAAACCAAAACCCAAGAGATTACACGCATATTTTGAATTTGGATTTCATATCAATATAATTGATTGCTTCATTTTCAATTTATGGAATGTGCCATACTTTCCAACAACAAGAGCAATGTTAGACAAAAAAATTCACAATTTTTTTTAGAATTTCTTAAGTTGGTAAGTTCTAACTAGAGTATTACCTTATCTGGATCTATCTCTAACAATTTTGTTATACATTAATCACAACATGACACGTCAACATTTATGTTGAATTTTGGGTATCCCCTAATCCATTGTTTTAAAAAACAATAACTCTAAAGTCACAACCATTTTCATAAAATATTTAACAACTGTGGAAATGACAAGATATTAATGGTAAATAAGAGAGCGATGTTAGTTGTGAATTTATATAAAATCAAGTAAAAGTATGTTAACTCAACTATTGTGAAAATTATTGTATATGTAGTCGCATTGCTATTTAAAAATTGAGAAAGTTTGTGAAAACAATTTTGTGCCACAACTCTTGCCACAATCCTGATATATACAATTGTAAATGGTGGAAAGAAGAAGAAGAATAATGCTACGTCTACAACATTTTTCATAATAAATCTTAAGTGATAAGTTATCGTTGATTCTAATTTGAGCCTATTAATAAAAATACTTTTTTTGTCCACCAGTAATAGTTAGTAAAAACTTATCACCTAAAATTTGTAATGATAATATTGTGGATGTAGATTTTAAAAGAAAAAACATAATTGATCCATATGAAAGTGGCTATTTACTAATTACAATCACACGTGTCATTAAGTTGTGACAAATCCTAGATGAAACGAGAAAGAAAAAGAAAAAGAAAAAGAAAAATGGAAAAGTAAAAAAAAAAAAAACAAAATAGAGAACTGCTAAACTTATACAGGTTTTAATTCAAACCCGCAACTGAAAAATATTGTTTTACTCATTACTAACCGCTAGTAACAATCTGTCACTTAAAATTTGTTGTGAAAGTATCGTAAAAATATTGATGTCATTTCTAGTTATCTAAAAATTACAACCCATAATCTCAAATCCAATGCCAGGTGGCAAATTACAGATACAGCAAAAAAGAGAAAAAACAACAAAAGTAAAACAAAAAGACAAGACAAATCAGGAGTTGTAAAAGCCGCTCCCTCGCGCGGGTGGGTTGGGTTGGGAGAGAGAGAAGAAAAGAAGAGAGGCGAAGTCACCTTCTGACCTTTCTTTTTTTCCCTTCTCCTGACATTCCAACTCTGCAAAATACCCACTTTTTATATATATATTTTTTTCAACCTTCTATTCTCTAAATCTCAAGCTTTTTGTTTATATTATTTCATCTTTACTTACCTATTTTGTCCCTATACTTTTGTCAAAATCCCTCCTTCTTTGTCTCCTTTCAACATCCCAGGCTTATATATATCCCACCAACAAAAGTTCAGATTTTTTCTGTGTATAAGGTATCTCTGTCTTTGTGTAACACCCCATAGAGCACCACCCAAGTTTTAATTTTTAAGGTATGTCTTTTCATTTCTATGTTCATTTATAGTTGAACCCAGTTTCTTTGTTCTTCTTGTGTTATTTATTTGGTTTCTTGTACCCTTTTCCATTTATAGTTGACTCAACTGCATATTCTGTTTCTCTGGTTTATGTTTTTTGGGATTTTGTTTTTTTAATGTGATGTGTTTATGCTTTGTGATTTTGTTTATGGGTTTGTGTTTTTTTAGTGATTTTGTTTCATGGGTTTTTTGTAATTGTTATGTTTCAATTTGTTATGAGTTGATATTTTGATAAGTTTGTACTGGTTTTGTGAAGATCTGATGAGAAAACTTTGGTGGATAGTAAAAACAAAACAAAAATAGAAAAAAGAAATAGGAAAGTTTGAATTTTGTTATAGTTGCTTGATTTTTGGTTCTTATACATGTCGGGGTGGACATAGAACTAGAAGTTTCTCCAGCGGCTTGTTTGTAAGTTGAAGTCTTTGATGTTGTATTGCATTAGTGCTTTGTGTTTAATTCACTTTTTGTCTTTTTCTAACATATGTTAAGTTAAATGTTGATTGAATATTTGGAATTTATTGAAGAGTTCGTATTCTCAAATGGAGAGTTTTGTAAAAGTATATGTTTTTCTTGGTTGGATCTGCTGTGACACCTGTTGATAAAATGTGTTCTTTATGTTGGAACTTTTGTTGTAGATAATTGATTTGGTACCGGAGTTTTTATTGTTTTGGGTACATTAAAATGCCCGGCATTGTTATGGATGAAATTCATGAAGAAGGGGTTGTGAATGAGCTGAATGGGAATTCTACACCTATCAAGGAAAATTTAGTTGAAAATAAGTCGCCGAAGAAAACAAGTCCACAAAGCCCTGGGATTGCGGCTGCTGATTCTCCTGCTAATGAGGTTGTTGATACCTCGATTGAGCAGCTTTATGAAAATGTTTGTGACTTGCAAAGTTCAGATCAGTCTCCCTCTAGGCGTAGCTTTGGATCTGATGGTGAAGAGTCTAGGATTGATTCAGAGTTGCGCCATCTTGTAGGAGGGGAGATGAAGGAGGTGGAGATAATGGAAGAAGAAGTAGTCGATAAGCCTGTATATGATTCTCGTAGTGACTCAAGCTCTAAGAAGGGAAGTTCATCCACTAATAAGAAGTCGGTGAAGGTGGACAAGACTCAATCTCTAAGTTCGAAATCTGTTTCTCCAAGAAAATCAAAGAAACCTTCTCACTTGCAGTTGGACTCTGAAGAATCATCGAAATCAAGTCCTAAGGGCAAAAGTCCTCCTGAGAAGCCTTCTATGGGTAGGCGGAATGATAAGAGTTTGAAAAAACAAAACTCTGGTGCCTCTCTTGTGAAGAAGCATAAAAATTCTCCTTTGGGAGGGTCTAAGTTACAGGATGGATCTCAGGATCCTGCCGAATCAGAGTTAGCCAATCCAGATCTAGGACCCTTTTTACTTAAGCAAGCAAGGGATTTGATTTCTTCTGGGGATAATTCTCAGAAAGCACTTGAATTAGCTCTCCGAGCAGCAAAATCATTTGAAATATGTGCAAATGGGAAGCCCAGTTTAGAACTGGTCATGTGTTTGCATGTTATAGCAGCGATATACTGCAGCTTAGGCCAGTACAGTGAGGCAATTCCAATTCTTAATCGTTCGATTGAGATTCCATCTATTGAGGAAGGTCAAGAGCATGCCCTTGCTAAATTTGCCGGACACATGCAACTGGGCGATTCTTATGCTATGCTGGGCCAGCTTGAGAATTCAATAAGGTGTTATGCAACAGGATTGGAGATCCAAAGACAAGTTCTGGGAGAAACTGACCCCAGAGTTGGTGAGACTTGTAGGTATTTGGCTGAAGCTCAAGTTCAAGCATTGCAATTTGATGAGGCTGAAAAGCTTTGTCAGATGGCACTAGACATTCATAAAGAGAATGGTTCACCTGCATCTCTTGAAGAGGCAGCGGATAGGAGGCTCATGGGTCTTATATGTGAAACAAAAGGAGATCATGAAGCTGCCCTTGAGCACCTTGTTTTAGCCAGCATGGCTATGGTGGCAAATGGCCAGGAAGTGGAGGTGGCTTCTGTTGATTGCGGCATTGGTGATACATACTTATCTTTGTCTAGATATGATGAAGCTGTTTTTGCTTATCAGAAAGCACTCACAGTTTTCAAGACCACCAAAGGAGAGAATCATCCAGCCGTTGGTTCAGTCTTTGTCCGTCTGGCTGATTTGTATAACAAGACAGGTAAATTAAAGGAATCAAAATCATACTGTGAAAATGCCCTTCGGATGTATGAAAAGCCTATGCCTGGGGTTCAACCAGAGGAGATTGCAAGTGGACTCACTGATGTTTCTGTTATCTACGAATCAATGAATGAGCTTGAGCAGGCAATCAAATTGCTCCAGAAGGCATTAAAGATATATAATGATGCCCCTGGTCAGCAAAGCACAATAGCCGGAATTGAAGCCCAGATGGGGGTCTTGTATTACATGTTGGGGGATTATTCCGAATCTTACAATTCCTTAAATAATGCCATCTCAAAGCTCCGTGCAAGTGGAGAGAAGAAATCTGCCTTTTTTGGAATTGCTCTTAATCAAATGGGCCTTGCTTGTGTGCAGCGTTATGCTATAAATGAGGCTTTAGCATTATTTGAAGAAGCTAGGAGTGTTTTGGAACAAGAGTGTGGACCATATCACCCTGACACACTTGGGGTGTATAGCAATCTTGCTGGAACCTATGATGCGGTTGGCAGGTATGGACCCTTTTTCATTCTTGTATTGTTCGTTTCCTTGTTAGAAAACTTTACCCTTGCATAATTTTCTTGTTCTTTTTTACTTATATATATATATATATATATATATATAAATAGTCCTCTTCTTTTTGTTTTCTCTTTTTGCAAAGTGCATCTGAGTTGTAATTGATGAGGCCGTGTTATGTAGCACAGAAATGAAAGTGAAAGAAGTGGCTGGGATTTCTTTACTTTCTTCCTTTAACACTAAAACTCGTGGCAAATGAAATATCAATGCTAGACAAGGGCTTGTGATAGGCACATTTTTTGATCCCTCACTTAACCTTTTGTTGTTATATATATTAAATTTAGTGTTTCTGGCCATTGGTTTGTTAAAAAATGTCTTGGATGAGATCAAGAGGTGACTAATTAGGTTTGAACTGTGAATTCTGCTGACCAGGGAAAAAAAAAAAAAAAAAAAACTGAAATCAGGAAATGAATTGTCTGATAAATTTTTTTTTGGTTAATAATTGCATCTTAGGAAAAGATTAGTAGGACCTTAATGTTAATGCTAGTTGTGAATGCTGGGAAATAAATTATTCATTTTTACAGTCATGCCTTTTGTTCTGTTATACAGGTTGGATGATGCGATTGAAATTCTGGAGCATGTTGTTGGAGCGAGGGAGGAAAAGCTTGGGACAGCAAATCCTGATGTAAATGATGAGAAGAATAGGTTGTCTGAGTTATTAAAAGAAGCGGGCAGAGCTCGTAACAGAAAAAACAGATCACTAGAGAATCTCCTTGACGCCAACTCTCATAGTATAAACAATGATGGCATCCAGGTATTATAAGGATGTTTTATAGATTCAGGAACGAGTCTGATGTATTATAGGACATATTTATGTAAAAAGGAAAGGAAAGAAAGATAAAGAAGAAGACAGAGAAAATGGGGGAGGAGGGTGTTGATTAGTTTTTTGTTGCGGGGGTCAACGAAATAATTGCCGGGCGGGATTGGTTGTTTTATTAATTTATATGATTATATTGGTTGAAGGATATTTTATTTTGTAATATTCTGTTGACGTAATTATGTTAAAGCTTTAATAACATTTTCCTCATTTGTTTTTCATTATTCAAGAATTATAGGTTTGCTTACTCTCTGCCTAGCTTTGTTTATAATATCAGGATATTTGGAAACTAAAGTACATTATGTTTCGTTTGTGTAGAGGTATTGAAAGAGAGTGATTTGGAGTGCAATTTTTAGCTTAAATGATTTGAATAGTATGAAAGGACACATTTTTTTTTTTGTCTATTGTTGAAATTGAAGGATTTGAATTTTATTAATGTGTATTGAAATAAATAGTTGTAAAATATCATTTCAAATCCATAATGGTATTACAAATTTGCAATGTTTTGTTTAAGTAAAATCTTTAAAGTTTATGTCATCATGTATTTAAGCTAACAATTGGTCTTCTTATTCTTTGATTTTAAATGCTCAAATTCAAACTGTAGCCGTGTTCAAATCTCATTGTGACTAACCTTATTTTGTACTCTGAAAATTTGAAACTTGCAAGTAATCCACTTTTTATTGGGTGGTTTAGTTTGGTAGTCCACTTCTTTATGTGGGTTTTAGGTGTTACCTAAAAAATCAATGCCATAGCAATCTTGAGGATAATTTGTTTATTGACAGGTCGAAGTAGGAAGGATGGTTCAAACTTTACATCTGAACATTTATATGACCATTTATTAATGTATATGCTAATGATGATTTGAATATTGATTTACTTGAAGTGAAGAACTGCCAACTGCAACCCTATCTACCATAGAAAGAGGCCACAAGAGGATCACATTGCAATTGAAAGCCGCAACATTACTTTAGTTTTATATTTCGTTATTTGAAAGAGTTGGTAACAAGTAACAATCGGGACTTCCCAAGGTTTTAAATGCCATTCCATTCCGTAGTATTGTCTAGTACAGCTGGTATTTTTCGTACTACTACCAAAATCAATATTGGATAATAAAATAGTCTTGTACTGTTGATATTGAGTCGAGAATTAAAAATTCATACTTGTTAACTTTATTTTGAATATGAACGGAGTTCAAGCTCATCACCAAACAAAATTACATGTTTAAGTTTGATTTATTTCTTGTCGAACAAGCTCAAGTTATTTGATTAACTTTTTTTCCCTCCTATGTATGGTAAAACTATGATTAAAATGTTTTACTTATTCACAAATTTATGAATTTATGAATTTTTTATTATTATCACAAATGGATTCTTTATGTTATAAATAAATTACAAATAATAATTTTATATCAAATGAATCAATTTATTATACAATCCAATTTCAAGTCTATATAAATAATTTTTAGACGAGTATACATATAAAATTATAGTACTCTATAATCTATATAGTTTATTCAAACTTTCACGTTTATGGGCTTATTCATAAACACATTATTATGTTTGAGCTTGACTTGTTTAATAATTAAGCCTAAAGTTGGACTTGAGCTTGACTTGTTTACTAAATAAACGAACATAAACATGTTTTTTCTCAAACCAAACTCGGGCTATTTATAAACAATTTGATTCATTTATAGTCGTACTTCCAAAATTAGTATAAATCCCCAACACAAGGTATACAAGTTAAATGGTCCTTTATATACAATGTTAACCTTCTCTCATATTTGGTCGAAGTATTTATTTATTTTACATTGACAAATTAAATAGAACATTTTAAAGAGTAACTGTACAAACGTAACAATTTTCATAACAAATTTTACAAATACTAAGTAGGCAGTTTGTTATTGAACCGTTAATAACTTGTAACTTTAATAATTATGAAATTTATTGTGAATTATATTATGTCGGTGAACTTATTGCATTTTGAAACTTTGCTTCTTAGTCCCATATAGAACCAGATTTACCTAACATAGGTCCCATGTAAACATTGGACACTTACAAGTACAACACCCCAACTGTCCAAATGGCGTCTTAATCATGATGGGATGCAATGGTCTGTTTATGAGGACATCACCGACACTTGAAGAAGTGTTGAAGTGTCACCTACCTTGTCAGTCGTCAAATTAAGAAAACATCAAGAACCAACCCAGAGGTGATTGCTTGCTGAATTGTCATTATGCAACAGCAGAAAAATCTGAAATGAGATCCTTTCTGGGAAGAATTGCAAGACTAGACCACAAAGAGAGAGAGAGAGAGAGAGAGAGAGAGAGAGGGCTTTGGCCCAAATGTGATATTCACAGGAATTAAAATTTATCATTGCTTGAACAAAAGAGGCTTGGAAAAAGGCATTAATTCTCTCGCACTTGTTAGCGTAGATTGTTCGTACACATCACTTATTTCATATTCAAAATATAAACATTAATAAAAAATGTGTTTATTGTGTGTAAAATTATGGATGTTGTATGTATATAGATAATTTTCGAAAGAAACAAGCAGAAACACTCTACTACTTAACAAATTTGACCTTTAAAAATTGCTTCAAAACTAGCTTTCAACGATCCATTCTCACAAGATAAAATTAAATCAAAGACATCCAATATATTGAATCCATCACTTGCCCTAATACTCTTTGACATTTGCTGATTTTTTTTTTTCACTGCAGCTTTCAATCTTCAAAAACTCTAATTAATATAAGAGTCTCAGACTATTAACGACCGCATCTTTTTCAATCTCTGCAATCATTATACAGAAATGATTGAATAGATAAGTTTTGGTTAATCACAAATTCACAATACAAAGTTGTATTAAGTTTAGAACTATGATTTTCCTTATTCTTGGGTTTCATGAGCTACACTTATGTATTAAGTAATAATATTTTTAAAAATAATTAATTTAAATTTTTATATTGTAAGACAAATAAACAAGACATTACGTTTTATTATTATTATTATTGCACAACTACAAGACAAATAGTATGTTAGTCGTATTTAGGACCTTGGGCCATTGCCTAAATGGCCTAATAGTTGAGCCAGCGCTACTCCCATGATCCCATTCTATACATAAATATGTTGTTTTAGTTTTCTCAAACTCCATTCTTCTTCAGCTTAGGAAGAAAATCTTCATCCACAAACACAAACTGAAAACTATAGAGAAAGCTATGGAAATATGGAGTTCTATTATTCGTTGATCTTTACAAAAGAATGGTCTCCTATATATAGAAAAAATGGACTATAAGAAAACTTAAAATGAATCACCTGAAACTTTCTTAGCTGCAGTTAAAGTACAAGTATTTATTCAAACTTCTCATACTTATCTCCAAATGTATGGCAATTTGTGTCCCTAATAGACATTTACAAGGTCTCAATAAATATCTATTAACAAGTGATTAAGTAAAAAAGGGGAAAAAAAGTCCCAACAAAAACAAATGTTAGAAAGTCATGCTTAGACTTATTTCATAAATTCTCGAAGAGGAGAATCAAATATGTTAATAAGCGCAACATATGCGTCATTGATAATCCCCCCATTGGCATCCAAATTGTTACCAAGTATTATCTCATTTCTCAATCACTAAAGAGTAAAGAGATAGCCCTACTGATGATAACAGCAGCCAGCATTAACAGACAATTTTGTTATATAGCAAATCAATGTTTTTACTTGAATTTATACCTTCCACATTAGACTCATCAGATCCAATAACATTTTGTGTTCGAGGGTTATAACCTACCCTTTTCATCTCTGTAGTTAAACTTTCTATTGCACCATAGATTTCTTCAGACTGATGGTGTGAATGATCACCCGAAATAAATGAATGAATTTTGTGATCAACTTCAATCCAACTGCATCCAGGCTGCTTTTTGAGTCTCAGATCTTTAATTTCTGATCTAACTCTAGTAACTTCATTCTGTTTCCCAAAGCCTTCATATATGTTTGAAAGGAGGACACGGTAACTTATGCATGTAGGATCAAGTTCGAAAATGTGTTTAGACACAAGTTCTGCCAGCTTTTCATTGCCGTGAGTTTTGCATGATCCAAGCAATGAACCCCATATGAGATCATCTGGGACACAGGGCATGGTCATTATCAGATCATAAGCCTGCTTTAGATGGCCAGCTCGGCCCAAAAGATCAACAATGCAAGTATACTGCTCAACTCGAGGCTCAAGTTTGTGATCTTCAACCATGCTTTTAAAACATTTCAATCCCATATCAACCCTGCCTGTGTGACTGCATGCAGAAAGAAGAGCTGTAAAAGTTGCATGGTCGGGCTTCATGCCTGTTTCTGTCATCTTTTCGAACAAAACAAACATTTCATCTGTACGGCCATGCATTCCAAATCCTAAAATAATTGAATTCCAGGATACTTTATCTCTTTCGAGCATTTTCTCAAATAGAGTTATTGAGCCGTCTATGTCTCCACATTTGGCATAGGTAGCTATTAGAGAATTGCTTACTGAAACATTAGATTCAATCCCACGCCGTAATAAGTAACAATGTATTTCCTTGCACAGGATCATGACTGAAAACCTAGCACATACAGAGAGAATACATGAGGCTGTGACACTATTGGGTGCAATTTGTTCAGATTGCATTTCACAAAAAGCCTTCAATGCTTTATCTGCACACTCATTCTGGGCATAACCAGATATTAAGGAATTCCACGATACCAAATCCCTTGTTGGTAATCTCTGGAAAACCTTTTGAGCAGATTCAATATCTTGGCATTTTGCATACATATCAACAAGTGCACCACCAATAAACATATCGTCATCAAACCCCGTTTTTATTGCCAAGCCATGGATTTCCATGCCTCTTGAATTAAGAGTCAAGAATGAACATGCTCGCAACACAGCCAGAAGCATGACAGAGTCAGCAAAGCCATACTTTGATAAGAATGTATAGAATAATTCCAACGCCTCAGCAGCACAACCACCCTGAGCACAATTTGAAATTACTGCACCCCACATGACCAAGTTTCGATTTTGAGAACTCCTGAAAATTTTCAAACCAGTTTCAGGATCACCACATTTAAAGTACATGTCTATGAGAGCTGTTTCAACTCTTACATTGTAATCTAGCCCAAAGCTGACAATGCATCCATGCATTTGCTTTCCTACTGCTAAATCTGACAACTGGGAGCACAAAACTAAAACAGCCACCAAAGTAGAAGAATCTGGTTTAGTCCCCATTGCCAACATATCAAGGAACAAGTCCAATGCTTGCAATAAACACCCATTCGAGACATAGCCCAAAATCATCACATTCCATATCACCGCATTTCCTCGGCTTGATTCATTGTCAAGAATCCCCTTGAATACATGTTCTGCAGTCCTTACATCTCCACATTTCATGTACATTTCAATCAATCCGCTGACCAAAAACTCTTCAACATTCAACCCACTTTTCACAACAAACCCATGAATCTCTCGCCCATGAATCAAAGACTTAATTGAAGAACACGAAGAGAGAGCTGAAAGGCAAGCTACCCGATTTGGGTACACACCATATTCCCAAATCATCATGCTAAAAGTTATCAATGCACCCATGTAATCCCCAGATTGGTAAAACCCAGATATCATCGAGTTCCAAGAAACCGGATCCCTCTCACCCATTTCCTCAAACATCTGCACTGCATCCTCAACTGCACCGCATTTCAAATACACACTCAAAAGCGAATTCCCAACAGAAACATCATTCAAAACTCCTAACTTCAACACATGCCCATGAACTTGTTTAACCTTGTCTACATCACTAAGCCCACCAAAAGCCTTAATTAAACATGGAAAGAACCTAAATTTCTCAGCCTGAAAACCATCACATTCAAACATCTTAAGATAAACCCTGATTGCATTTTCAAACAATCCATCATCTACACACTCCTTAATCAACTTACTAGCTGAAGAAACACTATTAGAAGGCTGGTTATGCAAAAGGTGAGTCTTAACTATTGATTTCTGAGATGGGTTTTCTTGGAACTGTATGGAAGTGCTACAATTCTGAAACTTTGTGCTATAACACAGTGAAGAAGCTCTTTTGCTACAAAGGGCATGGCTGAGTGTGTAGTGGGTTACCTTAAATGGACTTAGAGGGTAGCTTTGTTCCGTGCAGTGACCGTTAGGTGAGCCCAGTGGTGTCAAGATTGCCATTGTTGCAAAGGTAGAATCCTCACAAACCAAAACCCATCTGATCTTGGTCGGTCAAGTACATGGAAAACACTGTCGATAGAACAGAGGCACAAACACATCGAGCAGAAACGACTATTCTTTGATTTTCGTAAAGTAACTTATAAAATGGTGTCGTTTTTGCAATTTTGTTGGAAAATACTAAAGTACCCAGTCTTCTTCTTTACCGCGACTATGGTGTAAACGAGTTATGCCGAGTTCTGTTAGTTTGAGCTTGACTCAGGTATAAAAATTAAGCGAAAATGAATTTTTGGTTCTTATATTTTAAGGTTATTTTTAATCTTTATATTTTTATTTTATTACTTTTAGTCCCTAAACCAATTAACGCTTGTTATTTTAGTCATTTTCATCAGCCAACGGATGAAAATAGTTGAGGTAACTAATGGACTGATTAAAATATTATTAAAAATTCAGCGTGGCACTCATCACCCATGCCACGTCAGAATTTTAGATATTAAAAAAAGTCTTGTTAGAAAAACAATTAAAATAAAATTCTAAACTTGATTTAAAAAAAAAAATTAAAAAAAAAATTCTTTTCTTTCATTAATATTTCGGAAATGTTCATGTTCTTCTTCCCAAAACGTGACTGTTCATGTTCTTCATTTTCTTAGCAAATTAATCATTGTTTTATTTTATTTTCTTTGTCTTTCTTGTATTTTCTTTAGAATTAAAATTATTTTCTCTATTTTTCTTGTATTTTCTTGTTCTTTTCGCACATTAAAATTCAAAATTCAGTTTAAACAATAATCAACCAATATCAATAGATCTATATATCTGAAATTGAACCTAGAAACCGAACCTAGAAATTGAACATATAAATTTGAACCCAGAAACTTGAACCCAACGGACACCAATCAAAATCAACAGACCTGCATCCTCTTTGTTCACAAACCCATAAAATCAAACACTCAAAAAGGCATAAATAACCTACAAACAACCATCCACATTCCACACTAACAACAAACCCAGAATCTTAAAAGAAACCAGTTGACCACAACTATCCTCACCAACACCAAACCAAATTTCAAGCACAAACCCAGAAAATCAAAAACAAGAACACAAGAAAATCAAACCCAGAACACACTAGCACAAACCCAGAAAATCAAACACAACTCACACCCAAATTTGAACAAAATACCCATAAAACCATTAACCCAGCACACCTCAAACTCTTTCTGTTAGAAAATCCCCTTGATCGAACCTTAAGCCATGGCATCTCTTCCGATTTCAACCCATCCCCTCCTCTTCTCTTCCCTCCTCCTACTTCCACTCATCTTCTTCAACATCACAAACAACCCCAACCCTCTTTTCTTCACCAATCTCTGTCTCAACAACAATTGTTCTTACAACAACAACAACAACAACAACAACAACAACAACAACAACAAATACAACATCAGCATCATCATCATCATCAAAAGAAAAATGACCCTCTTGCCCCTCCGTCTCCATCTCCATCTTCTTCCTCGTCTTCCACGCCATACAAGCGAGCGACCCTTGTGACCCACTCGTCCTCTCTCTCCAAATCTCCCACCATTTACCAATTCCACTCGAACCCACCTCCGCAATTCGCCAACTCGCAAAACCCATCTTTTTTCTCTCTCTCTCTCTCTCTCTCTCCATAAAAACGATTTCATCATTTAATGGAAGGGTCGGATGGAAGGGTTGGGTACTTTCATCGGATCTGACGGGGACACCTACTGCAGGTCGTGGAGCTCCGATCAGAAGCATGGAAGGCCTGATAGTATTTGCTATGTTGGTAGTTGGAACAAGGACCTCAAGATTCAGCAAATAAGTAAATAAAATTTTCTGGGCAACGAAGAACATGATTGCTCATGTTCTAGTGAAGAACACATCTTCCAAAAATATAATAAAAAGAAAAGAATTTTTTTTTAAAAAAAAATCCTCATAAGTTTATTTTAATTTATTTTTCCTGATGTGGTTTCTGACATGGCATGGGTGATGAGTGCCACATTGGATTTTTAATAATATTTTAATAAGTCCGTTTGTCACGTCAGCTATTTTTGTTTGTTGGCTGACGGAAAGAACTAAAATAACAAGTATTAATTGGTTTAGGGGCTAAAAGTGGTAAAATAGAAATGTAGGGACTAAAATAGAAATGACCGCAAAATGTAGGGACCAAAAGTGCATTTACGCCTAAAAATTAAATGCTTAAGTTTGGTTCAAATTTGAGACGAGTCTAAAAACAATATTTAAACTTGAACTCATGAGAATGCCAAAAAGTTTAAGCTCGGCTTGATTAATTAGTCAAGCCAAGCTCGAGCTTAATATCAAGCTTAAAGTCGAGTCCAAGTCAAGCTTTTTAGCTTGAAATCCAAAAAAATTACATCATCAAATGCTTATATATATCACCAAAAATCAAATAAACAAAAAATAAAAACAAAACAAAATAATATACTCATTTTATTGTGCTTTTAATTTCACTTGTGACTAGAAATTATTTAAATTATAACTTTACATAATTAAATCCATCTATTCATCATTCATTGTCTCTAGCTTGAGTAATTGTTCGAAGTACAATTTTTACATCCACATTTTTCATCTGTGCAACTATAATTTTCACAAATCTAAATAAATTAACATTTCAAAACATATAAGAATATACAAGTTACAAATTAACATTCCAAAATATGTGTAATGTCATAATAATGAGTTTATTTAATAAACATATATCAAGCTATAAACAAGCCTAAACTCGGCATTTTTTTATCGAGCCCTATTGTTCATGAACAATTTTTTTTTTTTTGCTTGGGTTTGGCTTTGTTTGATAAACAAGTCTAAAACTAAGGCTTAAACTTGACTTATTTATAAACAAACAAACATGAAAGAGGTTTTTATTGAGTCGAGCTTAAGTTGTTCATAAACGACTTGGTTTGTTTACGGCCCTAACCTTGAAATTATTTATCTGAGAGAGAAGAATATATATAAATTTATTTTAAGAGATGCAATATATCGTTTTTTTCCCCCTTTCCGTATTACTGCCCACTAAGGTTACCTCTGCCATTGGAGGATCCTTGACAATCCTACTTGCAAAGCTTGCAGTTTGGAGGTCAAGACTAGCGCCCATGTGTTTTGGCATAGTGAAAAGGCACAGGAGATGGGGCAGCTATCTGGATTTCAGTTGATACCAGTGTGGGACTTACTACCATGAGTTTGTAGAACTACTGTGGCACCTAAAATTTGTTCAGCATGTGGACAATGAACTCTTGAGCTTGATAGTTACCATTTCATGGAGCATGTGGTTCAACAGAAATGCTGTTAGACAAGGACAGCCCAGGCAACATGCATCATTCGTGCTGCACAAATGCAGGAGCTTGTTTGCAAAGTTCCAGTTAGCAAACTCTACTCCAACACGGCAGTTAGTGACCGAGGACCTCACCTGGACACCTCCACAGGAACCGATTTACAAGATCAATGTTGATGGGGCTGTCTTCGCTCATCTAAACGCATCAGGTGTGGGAGTGGTTATTAGGACCCCTGGAGATGGAAGCTGTGGTGTTGGCAGAAGGAGTTCGTTTTGCCTGGGAGGTGGCTATATGTGATGTAGTGTTTGAGAGTGATTCCAAAATAGTCTCAAATGCAGTTTTAGGCAATACAACTCCACCTGTAGCTATTGCTAACGTTATTATGGGGATCTAACAGCAATTGAAGGTGTTTCGAATGGCACAATTTTCATATGTAAAAAGACAGGGAAATAAGTCTGCTCGTATCTTGGCCTAGTTTGCTAACGGTGTTGATAGTTTTGTAGCTTAGAAAGAGCAAAATCCGTCTAAGATTGTGTCCTTGTTGGCTCAAAATGTAATGAGTCTCTCTTTTTGTTAATATAAGTGCTATTTTCTTATCATTTTTTTTTATTTGTAAAATAGTTTATGGTTGAAGCTTTTTGGATGGGTGATAATGTATTTTAGCCTAATATTTTCTTGATATCTTTCCATATTTTACACGCATGTTTGCTTTTTTTCTACATATGACTTTTAATTTTTAGAATTTTTTTTTGAAGCCATGTGACTTTTTAAATTTTAGTTTGTTAATTACTCATACTTTCTTTTAAATCAAAATTTTTTTTTTAGTATGATGCCGTCCAAGATAATTCAAAATTACAAACTAGTATTTTCTAGAAGTACCCTCCAAATTACCAATGAATGGCACTTTTCTTTGATACAAAATATACTGGCAAAATAGTTAAGTACTACTATTTGGCAAAATATATATATGGATCTACTACTGTTTGTGAAATAATTAAGAATTTACCATTTTTTTAAAACTCGAGTTTGTGATACTTGAGTTCCACGAAATTTTTTGATGAAACTCAAGTTTCATAAAATGTGGCACGACAAATTTGAAAGCTATTTTTTCAAAGAACTCTAGTTACACGGCAAACTTGAGTTTAAAAAATGTGGTAGATTGTTAAATATTTCACAAATAATGGTATATTACTAAATATTTTGCCAAACAGTAATATATGATCATTTTGGCCATTTTCCCAAAAAAAAAAAAAAAAATACACCCCATTTTCACTTGCACCAAACAGCCTCTAGCAACTTGACCGTTTGATATCATGATATACCACTGTACATTGTTCATTTTTTATTTTATGATATTTCTTCCTAATAAAATCACTAGCCGGTATCTTTAAAAAAAATTATAATTATAATGAAAAAACCGGCCAATGAACATTATAATAAAATTTTGAACTGTTTCAAATTTCGTAATTTTTTGTAGAGTAAATTATTGATAATAACTTTTTTTAATTAAAAGATAGAAATATTTTTTTGAGAAACGATTAAAAGCTAGAAATTGATAATAGAAATCAAGCAATCCTAAACTGTCTTAATAAATAAATAATAAAAATTGAAACTTTTTATAAGGTTTTCTTTTTTGATAACAGAGTTTTAGTTGAAATAAAATTTTAAAATTCTTGAAATTTAAGTAATAATATTTATAGAGAGTAAACTATTTTTACTCAAAAACAAATTAAATTCTCTTTAGAGAAAAAAAATATAGCTTAAACTATTGATAATAGTTTTTATATGATATTATTAGATTATTTAGTATTATTATTAATTATATTATTATTTTACAGCCACAGAAAAATTCAATCTCAATCTCAATCTACTCCTACGCTTTTATAGATCATATATACTATATAATAAAAGTTGGGTTTAGAAGCCGTGGTTGCGCCAAGTGACTTCACTAAAATGCAGAAATTTTGTTAGATTTAAAAAATATATATATATATATATATATATATTTTGTCCTTATCTTCTTCTCCTATAATTTCTAAGTTGATAAATTTTAATTTGACTACAATTCAAATTCTTCATCTAATCTTTTTATTATTAATTTATCTATAATTTCTAAGTTACTAAAAATCTTAATATTACAATCCAAATTCTTTACTATTTAGTTTTACTTAAATTATATTACTACACAAGTATACAGTTCATTAGAAAAAGAAAAAAAGAAGCAACAACCCAAGTCCGTTATATATTCATTCTGATTTATCAAACTATTTTTTGGATAAAGTAAAAAAAAAATGTAAATAACGTATGTACATCAACGTTTTCTTATTTCTATTCGTTTGAACTTTTTTTATTCCTCTTTTTTATGGGATAGCAACAAAACACATTGATTAGAAATCTTAATCCAATAGGATTTAAATTCTATATCAAGTAGAACTCTACCTATATATATCTAGAGTGAAGTTTACTCCCACATGTGAATGCCTAAATTCTATGACAATTGACAACGCAGGTATGCATTCTTTCTTTATTATTATTTTTTCATTTTTTTTAAGCTTTTTTTTTTTTTTTTTTACTTCAAAAAAATTAATAAAAACTTCTTTCGCACGTACTACTTAAATTCATGAATTCAGCTCATTTGTTCTCTTCTACAATAATTGGTTCAAGATTTTGTTACATACTCACACTTTCATCTCTCAAAGTAATAGAGAAAACAAACAGGTACATTCTTTGTTCTTTTTCTACATTTATATCTTAATTTATGATTTGTATTAGTTTCTTAATTTTAGATTATGAATAATTTTGATTATATTCCTAATATTAAATTTAAATTATTATTTATAGGTTTTTAGTTGTGTTATATTCTTCTAAAAAAAATCGTGTTATGTTTATATGTGCATAATGTATACATATGGCTAGAGGATGTCTCCCTAATAATTTGAAACTAGGTTCTTGAATTAACATTTTTTTGTATTTAATTTTCTTATTCTTTGTAAGGCGTTGATTTTATTGCATGTGTTTTTTGATAAAGTTTATGATAGTTATTTTGTTTTTTTAAGGTTTAGATATGGTATTTCACTGTGATTATCAATATTTATTTTGAGAGTTTTAATCAGTAACATATATTCTTCCATGAATATAAATTAAAGAGAAATTTTTTAGAATAAAAGAAATAGTAAAATTGAAGAACCAAGCTGGTTGACTATTTGAAGCTCACCTTGAAGAAGTAAAATTAGTAACTTTTTTTTGTTGGGTTAAGATAATTAAACTTCTTTATTATTTTAAAAAATCAATTTCAAAATTATATATAAGAAAAAAAATCTTATTCATGATATAAACACATTTACCAATATATATATATATATAACTTATTAAAAGAGTGCAATAAATATGTTTGTATTTAGAATGCACAAGATGATTAAATTTTTTTTTCCGTATATTATTTTTTGCCAATATCATGAAACAATATTTGTAAGCTTTGCTTTAAACTTATGTGGAGTTGAATTTGTCATTAATTTTTTTTGCAAAATTTTTCATTATTTTAAATTTTTAGTAATTTAGATTGTTCTTAATTATTGAATTGAGGTTTCCACTTAAATTTGATTCCAATTATTGTTTTGGATAGTTTTTAATTATTAAATTTAAGGTTTTTCTATTTAAATATACTTTGGTGATTAATTGAGCCTTAAAGCTCAATATATGTGTGTGTGTGTGTTTTAGAATACTAAGTATTTTAATACACACACACATGAGAAGAGGGGAGAAGGTCTTAAAGAACCTGATAATAGTGTATATTCAAAATGACCTAACTCTTGGATATATAGTACGGACTTTATAATACTTAAAAGTAGTATATATGCATTTTATAATACCTTTTTTTTTTTTTTTTTGAGAATTGCATTTTATAATACCTTAGTTTCACACAATATGCATTCATTATATTACTTAAAAGTAAAATATTCATTTATTTTTATTATCTATTTTATTATCAAATTTTAAGTAAATTAATAAAAAAAACTATTTACATATGAATTTTGATTAAGTCGTGCATCGCACGAGCAGAATGCTAGTATATATATAAAATCTACTCCTACTCGGAAAATGAAAACAAATTCTTTCCCCTAAGAGGTCGGTGTTGTTTTCCCTTTATTTATACTAACTAAACTCATCTAATCTTAATTATCCCTTTCTCTTCTTTCTTTTCTCTCTCCTTTGTGTTTTAATTACTTGTATTACTCATCTTCGGTGACTCGAGAGGAAAATTCAAATTCTAGGATACATGGAGAAGAAAGTTCTGCCTCTGCCTTCCAACAAGGTAAATCATATCTTTCAGAAGGAAAAAAAAAAAAAAAAAAAGTTACCTCTTTTTGTGTTTTTGGTATTCCAAACTCGTAAAAAAAATTCTAGGGCAAGTGGAAGGACGAGAATTTGGAGGATCAGATAATTTGTAGTTATTAAAATTATGGAGAATCCTAAGCGTATTGATTAGTCTAAATCAAATTCTAAACTAACTAAAACAAGGGCTATTGAGAAAATTAAACCAAATTTGAAAAAATAAATTATAGTTCATGTTTATAATTTTGTATGGTAATTGTAGTTGTTTACAATTATTTGTTTATTTTGTTATCATATTGATCATGTTTTTAGGTTTTTTATTTTTTAAAACCGTCTTTAAACCTTGCCCCCTTCAACTAAATTCCTGGTTCTCTTACTATTTTTAATAAAGTAAAATTGCTTCATTGCCTTTTGAAAGAAACAATATTTCAGGCAATCAATTCCTTAATTTGAGTTAAAAAAGAGAGTTTAATTTAGAATCTAATTGAATTTTTGAGAAACATTCTAAATCTAAGCTAAATTGGGATTTCCTAATCCTAGTTTAATTAGAATTCGGATAGGGATTGTGATTGGTATTGAGGTTTCCTAATCCTAACTTCATTGGAATTGAAATTAGGGTTTTAATTAGGGTATCCTATTACTAATTGAAATCGTATTGGAATTTGGACCTATTGTCGTATTGGAATTTGGACCAATTGGTTTCGGCTCACTGCTCACCGACCCAAGGTTATAATATACAAATATAGAAAACCAACTACTCCCTAGCTTATCTATCAAAGTCAATCAATTAAATAGTCTTGATGTGGACACGTTGGAACACTCACATAGCTCTAGCTATCATGCTCTTCACTCACACGTATTTTTGTAAAATTTAAATAACGTTACTAAAAATTTCTTATTAAACGAATCCCAATTTTTCAAAGAAATCAGAAATGATAGTTGTTACTACTTTTGGCAATTCTAATTAAATAAATAAATAAATAAATATATATATATATATATATATTGTAATCTATTTCCAATTATATAATCAGTTTTAAGGGGAGGGAATTCTTCTGTTGCTCAATATAAGTTACCTCTTTTAGTTTTCACTTTTTTTTAGTGGTATTTCAGGGGCAAGGTAATCTTTCAAATTTCTTGTATATCCTTTTATTGAATATGAATTTTGAGAATATTAGATTGCATATTTTTTATGTACATAATATGCATGTCAAATTTCATTAAAATCGGATGTTATTTTTATTCAATCAATAACTTATATTTTTATGAATAATTTTACACTACAAAAATTTGAAATTCAAAAATTTGATTGAGATGACATAATTATTGATCGTTGATCTTCTTGAAATTTTACAAGCATGAAATATATAATATAAACATGTAATCTAATGGTTAGATTTTCAAATTTTACATTCAATAAAAAAAATGTAAGAGGAGTATGACGGAGAGTAACTTTTTTAGTAAATTCCAAACTCGTAAAAAACAATCCCCTCTAAGCATTGCTCAGTGACCCTTTTCAATTTGTGCACTCTAATATTAGAACAAATAGTTTCTATAGTTTCTGAAGTTAAATCCTTTGTTCTGCTTTGCTGATTATTATTATTTTTTCTTGTGCATATTTGGTGTTTGAAATCTCTAGTGCAAGTGGAAGGATGAGAATTTGGAAGATCGGATAAGTGAGTTGCCAGATGACACGCTCATCTCTATTATGTCTTTCTTGACATTGAAAGAAGCAATCAGAACTTGTGTTCTTTCGCATAGATGGAAACTTCTGTGGCCATTCTTTATTGGTAGTTTGAACTTTGAAGATCCAAATACAATGTGGGACATCGAGGACGAAAAGAAAACATTGATATTCGAAAGGAATAAGTTTGTTAAAAAGGTGAATCGTATTCTAAAATTACATCAAGGCTCACCTATAGACGAGTTGAGAGTTTGTTTTGACTCAAACAAACATTCTAAACGTTTCATTGATGGATGGATTGACCTTGCAATGTCAAACGAATTAAGAGGCTTGATTGGACTTCACACCAACATTGACAAGCCCAAGTGAAATGGCTTATACATTTCCACGAGTGGTTTACATGCGTCAAAAGCATCGAGTCCTTGACTTCCCTCACTCTAAAATACGTCCATGTAACCAGCTCGAGCACTTCCTTTCCAATTGTCCCTTGCTTGAAAGATTACATGTTGATAGTTCTGAAGATCTAGGGAATCTGAAGATTTGCGGTTCATCACTGAAGTTGAAGTACTTACACATATCGCATTGTTATAAATTTAAAAGTACTGAGATTTCTGCTCCAAATCTTGAGTATGTTAGAAGTATTGGTTAAATGATTAAATTAACCATATCCCAATAGCTTAAGCTTTTGGGACAATCGGTAATTTAACATGGTATCAGAGCTCGAGCCTTCTTCAATGGCGTCGAATACTCAAACTGAAAATGGTTCATCTTCCTCTTCTCAGCGAGAACTAACTCCAATGGAAGATCCACGAAGTCCATTTTTCTTGCATCATGGTGAAACACCAGGTGCGATTTTGGTTACTCAACCATTAACTGAGGATAACTACCCTATGTGGTCCAGAGCAATGATAATGGCTTTGGATGCCAAAAGCAAGCTCGGATTTGTCGATGGCTCTGTCAATGCTTTAATGGCAGTCACACCACTGGAGAAGAAAGCTTGGTCAAAATGCAATTCAATGATCTCCTCTTGGATCTTGAATTCAGTTTCTCCTCACCTCACTGCTAGTGTGATTTACAGAGACACTGCATTTGAAGTGTGGAATACTCTCAAGAAAAGATTTTCTCAAGCAAATGGACCAAGGATCTCTCAGCTTCAGAAGCAAATCTCAACTATGATGCAAGGTGCTGCTACGGTAACAGGTTTCTTCACTGATCTTCAAGCTGCCTGGGATCAATTACTGAATTTCAGGCCTTCACCTTGTTGCTCATGTGGAAAATGCACCTGTGGTGTGAATGATAAAATTACAACCTCTCAGCATCAAGATTCTCTCATGCAGTTCTTGAATGGCTTGAATGACTCCTATTCTCAGGTCAGAACACAAATACTCATGATAGAGCCTAGTCCTTCCATTGATAAGGCATTTTCTTTGGTAATTCAAGAAGAAAGGCAAAGACTTTCAGGATTCAACATTGCTCCTTCAGTTGAATCAACTGCTCTTGCAGTCAAGAATCAAGGATTCAATCAAGGAAACAATAGGAATACCAGAGGAGTAAGTGCAAAAGGGAGGCCCGTATGTAGTCATTGTGGGAAGCTTGGTCATGTTATGGAAAAATGCTACAAATTGGTAGGATTTCCTCCAGGTTACAAGCAAAAAGGTAGAATGGCTATGGTCAATCAAGTCTTGACTGAAGACGATCAAGGCAATCCCGACAATTCTGGTGTTCATCAAGTCAATTCTTTCCCTATCACTTCAGAGCAGTGTCAACAACTAATCTCAATGCTCAGTTCCCATCATGCATCCACATCTGGTGCTGCCAATGATGCACTACACTCAGCAAATTCTACCCTTTCAGGTAATGTGTATAACCCTTGGTCAGATTATGCTTCCTTAGATTTGCATCATTCAATTTTTGCCATTAATCCTGTCAATAAAACTGCCTATGGTACTGATATATGGATTCTTGATACCGGAGCCATAGACCACATAGTTCATTCCCTATCCTTATTCACACATATTACTAGCTCCATTTCCACATTTGTTCAATTACCTAATGGTGAAAAGGTTATTGTTACACATATAGGTACAATTCAAGTTACTCCAACTTTGAAACTTGAAAATGTACTATGTGTTCCTTCTTTCAACTTCAATCTGATTTCTGTCAGCAAATTTAACCAATACTTTATCCCACAATAGATCAAAGTTTGATCCTAAATCAACATCCTATGTGTTTCTTGGCTATCCATTTGGTGTTAAAGGATACAAATTACTTGATTTAACTACCAAAAGACTTTTTGTGTCAAGGGATGTCCATTTTCTTGAAACTATATTTCCTTTCATTTCATCTTCAAATAATTTCTCTCCACACACAAATATCCCTTTACCTCACCTTTTTCCTACTGTAGATCAACCACCTGCCTCCTTATTTGACTTTCCCTCTTCTGGTACTCCTGATTACACTTCCACAGGTTCTATCCCACAGGTTTCCATCCCCGCTAACCTTTCCACTCATGATGCTCATGATGCTAATCTTTTAGATGTTTTACCCACTGAGACTCTTATTCCAGCTTCTGCAGATTTCACTGTCAACAATTCTGCAGAACCCACACCATCTAATCCTTTTGCAGATTCCACACCTTCTCACCCATCTTCATCTTGTCAACCTGTTATTCCTTCTACCATCCCTTCTTCTATTACTTTAAGGAAATCTTCCAGAATTTCTAAACCTCCTGCATACTTAACTGACTTCAAATGCAGCACAGTTGTCACTGGTAATGCCCCCTCTCCTTCTGCCAACAAGTCAGGTAACCCCTTTCCTTTGTCCACTTATCTTAATTCATCCAAATTGTCATCCAATTATGCCCACTTCTGCTTTCTCATTTTTGCCATCCCTGAACCTACATCTTACCATGAGGCAGTTAAAGATCATAATTGGCAGGATGCTATGGCATCTGAGATTGCTGCTTTGGAAGCAAATCAGACTTGGTCCATTACCCCTTTACCTCCTCATAAGAAGGCCATTGGATGTAAATGGGTTTATAGGGTCAAATATAATGCTGATGGTTCCTTGGACAGATACAAAGCCAGGCTTGTTGCCAAAGGATTCACTCAACAAGCTGGTTTAGACTTCACTGACATCTTCTCTCCTGTTGCTAAGCTCACTACTGTCAAAACTTTGCTTGCAATCTCTGCTGTGAGGGGCTGGCATTTAGTTCAACTTGATGTGAACAATGCCTTTCTTAATGGTGACCTTAATGAGGAAGTGTATATGCAATTGCCTCAAGGATTTCACAGCAAGGGGGAGAATCTAGTTTGCAAGCTTAACAAATCTTTGTATGGTCTCAAGCAAGCATCAAGGCAATGGTACTCAAAGTTTTCTACAACCATTTTAAAATATGGTTTCAAGCAATCTAAATCTGATTACTCCTTGTTCACTAAGAAGGTTAATCAAACTTTTATAGCATTGCTTGTTTATGTTGATGACATTCTCATTGCAAGTAATGATGTTCAAGCAGTTGAAGATCTCAAAACTTCTTTGAATCATGATTTCAAGTTGAAAGATCTTGGAAAATTGAAATACTTTCTTGGCCTTGAGGTTGCTAGATCAGAAAAAGGAATTTCATTATGCCAAAGGAAGTATGCATTAGGAGTACTTAAGGATGCTGGTATGACAGGCTACAAACCCAGCAAAGTGCCAATGGAACAGAACTTAAAGCTAAGCAAGTATCAAGGGGATTTATTAGCTAACCCGGGTGTTTATAGAAGATTGGTTGGAAGGTTGCTATATCTGACCATAACAAGACCAAATATCACTTACTCAGTCCATAAACTAAGCCAATTCATGGCTAAGCCCAGAAAACCACATCTTGATGCAGCCTACAAAGTATTGCAGTACATTAAAGGCTCTCCTGGTCAAGGCATTTTTTTTATCATCAAAATAAGACTTACACTTGAAGGCTTACACGGATGCAGATTGGGCTTCTTGTGTAGATACTAGAAGGTCCACTACTGGTTTTTGTGTGTTCCTAGGAGACTCATTGATTTCATGGAAATCTAAGAAACAATCTGTAGTTTCTAGATCATCAGCAGAAGTTGAATATAGAGCAATGGCATTGAGTGTTTGTGAAATGACTTGGTTACTTGCTCTGTTGAAAGATTTGGAAGTAAATCATCCACAACTTGGTCTACTCTTCTGTGATAATCAGGCAGCAATTTATATTGGAGAGAACCCTGTCTTTCACGAGCGTACAAAACACATAGAGGTAGATTGCCATTTGGTTAGAGATAAGGTGCAAGAGAAGGTAATTCGTCTATTTTTTACTCCTACACATACATAGATAGCAGACCTGCTTACCAAGGCGTTATGCAGTCAGCAATTGAAGTTCTTAATTTCCAAGATGAATGTACTGAACATACATGGTTCTGAGTCTCATCTTGAGGGGGAGTATCAGACAGTTAAGAAGAAAAGACCAGAAGATAAAAAGAAGGAAAAGAAGAGATAAACGACACAACAAGTTATTTTAGATCAGTAGTTAAACGACATGTAGCTTAGATGATTAATTTAACACTGATTGTATCTCACGTGTGATGTAACTGATTTCTACACGTGCTATAACTAATTTCCTAATGTTTAGGTCAGTTAGTTAGTCCCTGTTTTGGGAATTAGTTACAGAGATGTATATATGCTTGGATTGTGTACAGATTCATCACAACACAATTAATGAAAGAAAGTTTCTAATCTTTTCTCTCAATTTCTCTCTCTGTGTTCATACTTCTTTCTTCGTTTCTATTTTGTTACATGGTATCAGAGCATGAGATCCTGAGTTCGATCCCTGTCTCCTCCACTCTACCTCCCATTTAAAATTCCCACGTGTTGGGCCTCACCTATTAAAAGGTAGTTTCGACTCACACGTGAGGGGGAGTGTTAGAAGTATTGGTTAAATGATTAAATTTACCATATCCCAATAGCTTAATCTTTTGGGACAATCGGTAATTTAACAGAGTATTTTGGCCATCTTGGTCATAGACTTGAATTGCATATTAACTATGCACCCCGTTTTCTAGATGTACGTATTGGTGGACATTCTAGCGTACCGCTGAGTTATGCATTGTGCCCTCTGTTAAGTTACCTTCCTCGGCTAGTGAGTTTGAGTCTCGACATTTGCCTCTATGTAAGCACTCTCAATTCTTTTGCAATCTCTTGCGTTTATGTTATATGGTTTTCAGCATTGTTCTCTCATTGCTAGTTTGTTCTTTTCAGGATAACTTAGAAGTCCCAAAATTTCAAACTTTAACCAATCTTAGATACCTTAAATGGAGAATTGCTATACTGATCGAGAAAGCCTCGTTGGATTAATATCTATTGTTAAATATTAGCATTGATACACCATGTTGAATATGCTAGTATGGATGCGGAAGCGAAAGTATAAAGTATAGAACACAATAACACACGGGTTATGTGGTTGAGCCTAACGGCTTACATCCACGAAAGAAACCCTAAAGGGCTACATCAATAATATATTATAGTGTAGTACAAATCCTATGTTACAATGAATCATAACATGTGTATATATTATAGACTAAACGCTATACTAATAAACTTTTAGTACAAGTAAGAGACTTGGCTTTCACACAAAGTTGAATTAGGCTTGGGCCTATGCTAATGGACTAATATATCTCTAACACCCCCTCTCAAACTCAAGATGGAAGCTTGATAAAATCTTGAGATTTGATAAGGTTGAGAAGATCCCTTGAATGAAGTTTGGCTCTGTGACGTTAGTTTGAGGAAGACAATGGTCTTGCAGTGTTGATGTGACTTCTAACGGTAGCATGACTATACTGAAGAGTTTTGACAGCAGTAGTAGGAAGCCAAAGAAGATTGCAACAAAAAAACACCGAGGAAGACGAAGATTGCTCTTAAATATACAGTAAGGACAGAAAACCATGGCCATAAGAAGGTGGCTTTCATACCATGTTAAATATTAGCATTGATACACCATGTTGAATATGCTTGTATGGATGCGGAAGCGAAAACATAAAGTATAGAACACAGTAACATATGAGGGTTACGTGGTTCAGTAAGCCCTTTCAGTGCTCTCTCTCGACTACTCCACTGTTGTTAGAGGTCCTCAGGGTTGAATCTTCGCCGCTAGAAGCTCTTTCTCTGCCGCTAAGACCATTGCCATCGTCGGATCTGTCACCTCTGACCTCCGATTACGACACAAGATATAGAATCGTGTAGTCCGTCAACCGACCTACTTAAATCCACCAAAAACTTCCACATTTGAGCCTCCACGCGCCGCTCAAAGTTTCAGCGAGACGAACCACGCGCCGTCACTCTTCTTCATGCGCCGTCACGCGCTTACATGCGCCAAATCTGCTCCTACTGATGTCAGCCCTAGGTGATGTCATTACTGCCACGTCATCTGCTAACGACACCAGCCACATTAGCTGTCGTTATCGTTGACCAGCATTGACTTTGACTATTGACCGGCGTTGACTTTGATCGAGGTTGACTTTGACTGTTGACTTTTCTCTAGGGTTGACTTTTGCAGTCCAGGTGCTCCTTATCCAATTTTTTGCATAGATTTCATTTTTGCAGTCCGTTTTTGTATATTTTGCTTCTAAATGAAGAATAAGGATATGTCTTCTTCTTGTTGCAATAATTGTCGTCGACAATCTAGCAAATGTTTTTGCAATTTTTACAAACGTTTTGGCCACAATATTGAGACTTGCTATCTTCACAGCAAATCAGCTATTTCAATTTCTTCTGCTACTGTTGCTAACACTGAGAGTGTCCAGCCAATGGCTTCCGTCTCTGCACAGTCTAAATCTTCAGGATGCACTTTCACCATGTCCACAGACCTTAAAAACATCATCGCCAATGTCATTCGTATAGTTGGTAATGCATCTTATTCCTCTTCTCTCTCAGTTTTATCTGGTATGTCTCCTTCCTATTGGCTTATGGATTCTGCTTATTGCAATCACATGACACCTCACTCGTCCTTATTTTCTGAACTCAAACCTGCACCACACCTTCTTAATATTCGCACAACAAATGGTTCCACAATGTCTGGTCATAATATAGGTTATGTTTCAACCTTTAACCTCTCTATTTCTTGGGTCTTTAATGTTCCTAGCCTTTCTTTCAATTTATTTTCTGTGGAACAATTAGCTGAGTTGGGTTAACGCATTATATTTGATTATTCTGGGTGTATTGTTAGGATCTGAGAACTGGACAGGAGCTTGGGACCTGTCCCAGAGTTGGGCGTATGTTTCCCGTGAACAACTTTCGTCTTCCACTTGTTGCTTCTGTTTCTGTTGCTGCTGCTGCAGTTGCTACAGTTTCTTCAATTCCTTCCCTTGCACTTTGGCATGCTCGACTTGGTCACGCATTTTCCTCTCAGGTACAACAATTGGCTTCTAGAGGTTTGTTAGGTTCAGTGTTTATAGAAAATTTTGATTGTGTTTCATGTCAGTTAGGAAAACAACCAGCTTTGCCTTTCAATACTAGTGAATCAATATCCATCGATATCTTTGACCTTATTCATTCTGATGTTTGGGGGCCTTTCTTTGTCTTTAGTATTGGTAAGTCTCGATATTTTGTTGTATTTGTTGATGATTACTCTCTCTATAGCTGGATTTTTAATATGAAACATCATTCTGAGTTATTGCAAGTATATTTTAATTTTGCAAAAATGGTTGAAACTCAGTTTTCCAAACACATCAAAATTTTTCGATCTAATAATGCTCTTGAATACACTCAATATTCTTGCCAAGCTGTTTTGCATTCCTATGGCACTGTTCATCAACTAACTTATCCAGGTACCTCTCAGCAAAATGATAGAGTCAAACTAAAACTTCGTCATATTCTTGACATTGTTTGTGCTCTCCTTCTTTCTGCAAAAGTTCCTGCTCCTTTTTGGGGCGAAGTTGCTCTTCATGCTGTTCATGCCATTAATCACATTCCAAGTCCTGTTATCCAAAATCAAACTCCAAATGAGCGCCTTTTTGGGTCACCTCTAGACTATCACCACCTTCGCTCCTTCGGTTTTGCTTGTTTCGTTCTTCTTCAGCCACAAGAGCATAACAAACTTGAGCCTTGGTTAAGGCTTTTTTGTTTTCTTGGCTATGGCAAAACTCAAAAGGGGTATCGGTGTTATGATCATGTCTCTCATTGTCTTCGTATCTCCCACAATGTTGTCTTTTGGGAACATCGCCTCTTTGTCAAGTTCTCTCACTTCCGTGCCTCCTTATCTTCCTCCCCTGTCTTAGATATTTTTCCAAATGAGGCACATATTCCTTCTGTAGCTGCTCCTGATCCTCCTATAGTTGCTCTTGATTCTCCTGTATACTTCTTTGTCCAACCACCAGATATCATTGATCACTTTCCTAGTTCATCCTTTAATGAACAGGTGGAAGATGAACAGGTCGAAGATGAGCTACCTAACCCCAACCCTGAGCTTGGGTCCCCTGCTCCTACTTCGCCTGAAGATCTTGCACAAGACATTCCACCTCATCACTCAACTGGATAAGATCCATTCCTACACATTTACTTTACTATCATTGTTACACTGCTACACTACACGAGCCTCACACCTATCGTGAGGTTTTCACTGAAACTTTATGGCAGATTGCAATGAAATGAGAACTTGATGCATTATCTAAAAACTATACTTGGGATTTGGTGACACTCCCTCCTAGGAAATTTGTGGTTGGTTGTAAGTGGATCTATAAGATTAAGACTCGCTCTGATGGGTCCATTAAGTGCTACAAAGCTCACCTTATTGCAAAAGGTTTTACACAGGAGTATGAGATTGATTACGAAGAGACCTTTGCTCCGGTTGCTCGTATCTCATTTGTTCGTGCCCTCTTAGCTATTGCTGCTGCTAGTAAATAGGACCTTTTTCATATGGATGTCAAAAATGCATTCCTTAATGGGGATTTAAGTGAAGAAGTTTATATGCAACCTCCTCCTGGTCTCTTTGTTGACTCAAACAAGGTTTGTCATCTTCGACATGCACTTTATGGCCTTAAACAAGCTCCACGAGCTTGGTTTGCCAAATTCAACTCTAGCATCTCTCGCTTGGGTTACATGGCCAGTCATTATGATTTTGCTTTATTTCTTCGTCGCATTGACAAAGGCACTATTTTATTTCTCCTGTATGTGGATGATATGATCATAACTGGTGATGACCTCAGTAGCATTCAAGAACTCAAGGATTCTCTCAGTCAGCAACTTGAGATAAAAGATCTTAGACATCTCAGCTACTTCTTGGGTCTTGAATCATTCATTCTACGGATGGACTTTATATTACTCAAGCCAAGTATGCTTCTGAACTCTTGTCTTAAGCTAAACTCACTGATAGCAAGACTGTTGACACTCCAGTTGAGTTTAATGCGCATCTGACTCCCTTAGGGGGGAAACCATTATCTAATCCCTCTCTTTACAGATGCTTGGTTGGCAGCTTAGTTTATCTCACTATCACTTGTCTAGACATTTCCTACACTGTTCACCAGGTGAGCCAGTATTTGTCTGCTCCACGATCGACTCACTATACTGCTGTTCTGCGCATTCTTCGATACCTAAAGAGCACTCTCTTCCATGATCTTTTCTACTCTACTCAGTCTCCTCTTATTCTTCATGCATTTTCTGATGCTTATTAGGCAGGAGATCCCACTGATCGCAGGTTCCCCACTGGTTATTGTTTTCTTCTTAGCTCTTCTCTGATTTCTTGGCGAAGTAAGAAACAAACTCATATGGCTCGCTCTAGTACTGAAGCAGAATATCGTGCCCTTGCTGATACCACATCTAAGCTCCGTTGGCTACGATGGCTTCTTAAAGACTTAAGTGTGTCTACATCCACTACAAAAAATGCGCTTTGGAGCTGCGTGTTTTTAAAATGCAGCTTCAAGATAGTGTTTGAGCTGTGTTTTACAAAAACGCAACTCCACCACTGGACGTATAGCTATGTTTACTAAACACGGCTATAGACTAGCTCTAAAGCCATGTTTTGTGACGTTCAAGTTGCATTCAACTAGGTAGGACTGAAGCCGCGTTTTTAAAAATGTAGCTTTAGACCCATCTGGGAAATTTTTATTTTTCAATATATCCCAGAACTGCGTTTAAAAAACGCAGCTTAAAACCCTTTTAGAGCTGCGTTTGAATAAACGCAGCTCAACCATGTTTGGAGTTGCGTTTAATTGAAAAAACCCTATAAATTGAAAAATACCCTAAATTTCAACACAATTGAAAAAACCCTAAATTGAAAAACACTCTCAGCCTACTCTTAACCTAGTTCCCGATTCCAAACTCACCGCCGTGCTCTCAACCTCTCTCGGTTTGGGCTACGTTTTTAAAAACGCAACTCTAGGTCTCGCAGAGGGCTATAGTCACACAAGATAGGCCGTGTTTGAAAACGCGGCTATAAAAATGCAGCTATAGCCTATAGCTGCGTTTTTAGGGTCTATAACTGCGTTTTTCAAATGCGGCTATGGCCCTTTTTTTTTGTAGTGATCCTCTGCTACTCCTCTTTATTATGACAACCAGAGTGCCATTCATATTGCTCACAATGATGTCTTCCATGAACGGACTAAACACATTGAGATCGATTGTCATTTTATCCGTTATCATTGTAAAGTTGTTATTTACAACTATGTATTTTGTTGGCTATTATTCCGTGCCAAATTTGATTGTAATTATTTTCAATCGTTTATACCCTGTATTTATTGTAGGATTTGTTGTAAGGGTTGTGTGATAGAGAGAGTATGTGAAGACTCAAGCATTTGGAGGTTGAAGGATTCTCGCGGGTATATCGCGACCTAGCTTCCTGCGAAATGAAGCATGTGCCCTGCACATGCTGGAATGCGAAGAGTCAGGCTAGGTGGAGACAGCTGTGTCTCGCGAGTATCTCGCGGGTAAGGCCTTCTCGCGAGACACCCGCGAGACAGTCTGTTCTGCTAGCCTGTATTGACTGACTCACACTTTTTGCACCTATCCTATATGTACCCTCATTACCCACAAATGTTGAGGAATGCTTCAAAGAGAAAACGCTAGCCAAACACATTGGGAATTAGAGATTGTCATCCCCACCTTTCTCTATACACTTGCTTGTGGTATCTCCTCAACCCTTCCCTCTCCATTTCCATACCATTGAGAGGTTGATAGCCCAAACACTTACCACACCCTTTGAGAGTGCTGTGAGACATTTTGGTGCTGCTGGGAAGCATTGGAAGAAGCCTGGAATGGCAGATGCAACATGGAGCTTGTTGTGGGATCCTGGGTGCTAGACAAGACAAGGTTCCGAGAAGCCTTGTTGGAGTAGGAGCTTGGAGGGCTTAGGTACATCGAGTAGATTAGGCTTGGAGGGTCTCTTGCTAACCCATGTATCCTAACTGATTGTCTAGTGGATCGATTTTCGCTTGGAGGGCGGCGGAGAGGTTTTTCGCCGAGTTCTTTGGTTTCCTTTTCGAGAACACGTCTCGGTATTTTCTGTGTTTTCATCCTTCTTCCCTACTCTTGTTTATTCCACTATACTGCTGTGTTACTTAGTTTATGGATTAGAGTAGCTTTGTGTTCATCCGCTCGCATTTACACTATTCCGCACTTAGTATTAAGTTAGTGTAAAACCTATCGAGCCGTAATTTTAATTGGGGGTCTAAACAGCTCTTGTGTTTTCAATACACTTTCGAGCTTTCAATCATCTTGTCCATGGTGCTCTCAAGCTGATCTCAGTCTCCTCTAAAGATCAACTTGCAGATATCTTCACCAAGTCACAACCTAAGGGACGCCTTCATACTTTGGTTGACAACTTCAAGTTGGTCTCACATCCACCTTGAGTTTGAGGGAGACTATTAACGTGTATAGTGTTGGGGGTTTTAGACCCAACTAGATTACTTGTATTGCACACAAAGTAGAATTAAGCTTGGGTCTATACTAATGGGCTAATATATCTCTAACATCCATGATAGAAGCGGCACTAATGTTACATAAATTTACCTTGGAGGTGATTATTCTAACTTCTCACTTTCATGTCTTGCCACTTGAGCATACTAATAGCTTTTATTCTTTAATTTAGGTGATGCAATTTGGACATTAACTATTGGATCATGGGATTTTTTTTTCCCCATAATAGGCTAAGAATGTATTGACCCCTTAGGTAAATTAACCAATTAATTAGTCAAGCGAATTAATTAAGTCAACTAACATGCAATACGCATGGTAGCACAAACAAATCACCAAATAATTAAATGCAGCAGAAATTAAATTTGATACAGGTGATTTGTTTACGAATGGGAAAAATCACCGAGGCAAAACCCCACCGGGTGAATTTAAGGTCACCACTCCAGAGAATCCACTATTATCAAAACAAGCGGTTACAAGTAAAGGAATCTCAATACCTTATACTAACCTACAGTTGAACCCTTACCTCAATGCACAATTGGACTTGTAATGTAATGACAATCTCTCTTTTAAATGCACAGCTCCAAATACGTGACTAACCAATCGATGCACGGATCCCCGTACGTGACTAACACACCAACTTGAGAAGGATGTTGGCTGCAAAGTTCTTCAGTTCATCCACACGATGAAGATCAAGAAGCTCCTTGATTACAAAACCTTACGGCGTACAAACGCAGTAGATTCTTCAAGAGAAAGATGAACTAGGGCAATTTTTGTCTCCGGTCACAATGTGAGTGCAACAACAATTACAACAACCTTTGCATCAACTGAGACGGTCTTTAAAATAATCTTTATATATGTCTAGGGTTGTGAGAAAGAAACCCTATACAAATCACTTGGATAAGCTTGAAAAATAGATTTGAAAATCTGAATTTTGTAATTCTCGATAGATACATTTGTCAAGCTATCTATCGAGCTTTAAATATTAAATCTTGATAGATACATTCGTCAAGCTATTTGTAGAGCTTTAATGAACAGCACTTCTCACTTGATTCTTGGACAGATTTGCATGGTTTCAATATTTGGACTTGAACTCTTGTTTCTTGAAGTATTAAACATATCCTAGACCTACTCAATTACAAGTAAAGTGCGTTTTGTCAAAAGATTAGTCAATTCTATATGACATATGTTCTTAACATGTTCCACATATGTCCTAACATTTTCATCTTCTAAATAATGTCTGAACTCGACTTGTTATTTTCCATAGATCTATTGGAGGCATCGTCTTATTTGTTTTATTTGTTTATTTATTTTTTTGGGTATAAGTGTTGAAATAAATGCCAAGTCCTTTTGGGGATCACTCTTTTAAGGTTTAGCCGTTTCTTGCACCAGAGAATCATATATATGCTTTTTAGAATTGAAGTAGCCTATGTAGAATATGAAACTCTTAACTTACGAGTTTTGTGCAATTGTATAATGATTCAATCTTAAAAGATAATCGATTCGAATTAAGTGGGAGGTTTGTGCATTGGGATTATTAGGCATACTTAGTGTGCGTTTGCGTAGCATACGCGGCAGACATTTTACATTTTTCCGTGGGCCTGCGCACTCTTCACAGACTAGCAAGTATGGAAAAACGCAAATGTAACTTTAGAATTGGGTCCCACAGGCACTATTCATAGTTTAAAAATTATTTTACTACAGTGTTTTCAGCAATAAGTTTTTAGTTTTCAGTAATAAGCGGTATCCAGTTTGATAAACTTGGCTTATAATATCTAGTTTAACATGCTCCTTGGCATGCATGATATGTTTCTTATTTTCATTTTCCCCACTGCAGATGATATGGGTTGGACCCAAGATAGAACGAGAGTTAAGGAAGGTGATGAAATATCCCAATGAGCACCTCAAAGAGGTGGAAATAGTGGGATTTGTTGGGCGTGCAATAGACATTGAACTTGTTGTTTACTTACTCGAAAGTTCTACCAAGCTTCAGAAGATTATTATTAATCTTTGTCCTCCATTGGTTTTCGGAGCCCCTTGGGAGGCTGAGAGTCTGAGACTGAGCTAGAAAGCGTGCTCGAGAATGTGCCAAGCAGCTAAAGAAGAATCTACCCCTAGGAGCTGAGTTACTTATAATGTGATCATATATCTATATGTAGAGAGTTTAAATTGTTTTTGATTATATATATGTATAATTATAACATAACTTGGATAATTTAGTATTTATTATAATATATGTATATATTTTTTACTTTTTTTTCTTCCCATACTATTTGCTCTCATATTTTCTCTTCGAAAGTAGTTACTTTCTCTCATTTTTTTTTTCTTTTTTGTAACTCTACTTTATATTGATGAATCATTATGATTTTTAAAACTCAATTTTAGGTTCATACGTTTTGCTGTTGTATTTTTAGTTCCCCATTACAAGTAGTATAACTCTCTCTTTATAGTTTTGGTTAGTATGATTTTGTTTGAGTTAATACTTGATTATTTTGGAAGTAAGAATTTGAGTTTATATCAAAACACAATCTTGGCTATGCTAATAACATATCGGCATTCGGTCCACTTCATCAATTCGGTACGGTTTAGTCTACTTCAGTCCACTTCGGTCAATTTTGGTCCAATACAGTTTATTCGGTTGATTTTGGTCCATTAAGTCCAATTCGGTCTACTTCAGTCCAATTTGGCCCACTTAGTTAATTCAATCCACTTCGATCTATTCAGTCCATACAGTCCACTTAGGTCTATTCGGTCAAATTTGGTTCATTCGGCCGCTTCAGTCTATTCGGTCCATTTCAAACCACTTCGGTATACCTACTTAAGAATGGCAAAATACAAGTTTGGGTTGAGAGTACTACTAATTATTTGAGTAATATCAATTATAATTATATGATAAGTTTTGGTTATCATAATAATTTCCTAAAGAGAATGAGAATTTGAATGATAACTTTGAAACTTAAAAATTTTAATTGTACCAAAAGAAATTATGAAAATATAATGCATAATAAAAATGGTTAGAAGAATATGACTGTTAGGGTTCATTTTTTGTACACCTAATTTTATTTAAATACCACTTATTTATTTTCAAACACCATTAATAAGTTATTGGGCTTTCCCAAATATTTTTTGCCCAGTTATTATGTTAACCACAAATATTTCATATATTATTTTTTAAATTGGGTCACGATATAAACTATCACAAAAAACTCACATCTTATCTAATTTTAGTATCATTATTTAGTTGAGCCCAAAACTGGTCCTACGAGCCCAATTCACACATCACATTCTTTTCTAAAGCCCAAGGCTACTTATGCTTGGAAATATTTCAAAAACCCAATTTTCATTGGTATTCGGGGCTGGGCCCCAGGCCCCACAGGCCTCGGGCCCAAGCCTCACAGGCCTCGAGCCTAAGCCTCACGACACATTATATGACCCTGTCCCCATTCTTGGACCTTTAACCTCGATTCGGACGCCTCAGGGCCGAACTTGGGCCCAAGAACTGAAATAAGATTGCGCTGGCTTGAATACCCCAAGCAACCCCTCCCGATCGTCTTTAATATGGTTGGGGATATCATTGCTCGGGGACACCCTATACTCGGCTACTCGGTAGTGCTTTCGGGAATATTGTTGTCGAGTGGGCTTTTGGAGGTGGGAATCAGTTCTAATGCCACTACCATCTTTCCACCAGAAAGCCCACCTAAAGATGATGGAATTGGACCCCCATTCGCACTAGTAAGGGGAAGTAATCATAACACCTCCACTTATCTAAGGCTATAAATAGGAGGATTAAAGGGAGGGGTGGAGGTTGGCAACTCTGGAGAGAAAACTGAGAGAAAGGAGCGACCAAACTAAGAGAGAAAGGGGAGCGACTTTGTGAGAGAAGGGTTTGTAGAAACAGGAGTGTATTTGGGTCACTAAGCATAGGACCACCCATAGTAGGAAATATAAAGCCCACAATACAAATAGATTATGAGCCAAAGTAGAGGTTGAGCCCAATAACCATATTTTGGGTACGCACATTACCAATTGACAATATTCTTGAACAACTTACATAAATGACTCTTCGAAAATTCAAGCTACAATACCATGTTAAAGAATGCCATGGATAGATAGAACTTAGCTGAGAGAGGACTTATGGGGACATAATGCTATAACAATCTCTTAACCTTTTTTTTTTTAATTTAATTAAAATAGCAGTAGCTGTATTAAGGAACTAGACTACTAGTTCTTGTTGTACAAATGTTTGAAGAAGTCAGAGCCTTCCTCTAGCCAGACATGAAACTCATTTACTCTACCAGCCCAGTCTGCCAACTGAGTTGCCACTCTATTACATTTTGCACAAGTATAGCTGACAGACCCTCCCATTACAACAAATTTTATTTATTTATTTATTTATTTGTTATTATGTTTTTTTCTAATCTTATTTATTTGGTGGTGGTGGCCCTGGTGGGGGAGAATTATGGTAAAGCATTTGTGGGTATTGAAATAGGAGGATATTCCAAATCAACTTTCGAAACAAAGTTAACAAACAACACCCATATCTCCTATCAAAGTAATAAAAATAAAAAAACCCAAATCAATTACTAGCATTAGGTAGGGATTACTAACAATGAATAAAACTAAAGACAAATCATGTGTTGATAGTCAAAGAAACTTTAATAATCTGTATATTAGTAGTAAAATCAATTTAGTTTGAGAGAAAGAGAAAGAGAGAGAATGACCCTTACCCCAAAATATTAAATGAATGGTTCAAATCAAAACATTATTAAATTAATGGTTTGGATTTAAGTGGGTACCGTACCCAAAAAAGAGGGGTATGGTAGAATGACCCTTACAGGATAATAAAACTCTCCAAAAAAAAAAAAAAAGCAAAAGAAAAAACCCTTCTTCAACACATTGACCCCATCCCACCCACTGTCCACTGCCATTGCCACCACTGGTGCCATCCTGACCACAGAAATGTCGAGCCTCCTCTGCGAATTTCGTGCACTCTACGAAAAGCTAAATCAGACTCAAACACTTCTGCAACAAACTGAGGAAGACTTGAAGAGCAAAGTCACCAAGATTAATTGACGTTCCACTTTATACATCTCCTTAAAAGAGGATGTTATGGCGGTGTAACTCTTAGAAAGGGAGTTTGACTTTTCATGCAATTGCAAAATTGCTCCTGGACTTACCAAAGAGGAAGGACGGAAACTCCAACATCTGATGGGGAGGATGGAACTCCAAAAATTATTGCGTTAATTTATAAAGGTAAACAATAATTTTCTTTATACATTATTTGTTGTTGGGTTTATTTTCAGAGTAATTTGAATTTCGTAACCTTTATGATAAACGAGAGCACACTGGAACCCGTCTTCAACCAATAGTGGACAACTTGAACCGCAAAAGTACAAAAATCAATCAACACTCCATTTTAGAGAAGGAATTTGAGTGTTCTTGTTCATGCAAGATTGCACCGAGAATTGGCAAAGAGAAGAGCCGGTAGCTTCATCATCTTATGAGATCCAAAAATTCTAACGATGTGTGGTGCAATTTATTATTAGTTTTCTTCAATATTTCAATAATTTTTACCAAAAATCTTGTAGTTTAACTAGTTGCACCTAATAATATTTCCAACAGAGACATTCAAGGTTTAAATCCTCACCCCCAACTATTGATGAATAAAAAAAAAATTTATTTCAATAATTTCCTTGTAAAAAATTGCAATATTTGGTTTTTTATAGAAAAAAAAAAAAAAAAAAAAAAAAATTTAAGAGTAGTATAGTAATTTGATCATACTATATATGTGTTTACAAATTGAAAATTGCATGATATAATGGCTAATATTGATAGGCATGTTTCATGCCGGCTAAAAAGCATGCAAATATCCTTCAATTATTATTATTGTTGTTGTTGTTGTTATTGTTATTATTTACATTCTTGATTGTGTGTTACAAAATTTATTTTTACTTTTCCTTTTTGTTGGACATTGTTTCAATGTTGTAAAAACAAATAAATTTGAGTAAGAATACCAAATTTCAAATAAATTGTTTCTCACATAAAAAATTAAAAAAAAAAAGAATTGTTTCTCATATAAATCTTAGAAAATGATATTAAAATTTCATTATACTTAAAATAATTAATTTAACAAAATAAACATATTTATTCTATTAGTAATCTTTCTAATTACAAAAATAAATATTACAATGTTTGTTCCCCACCCACACCACACACACATAAATGTCTTGAAGTGTAACAAGGCAAGTAGTTCCAATTGCTAGCTTACTCATTTCGAATTTCTTAACATCCTTGTAAAGTTGTAATTGTCACAATTGTTTACATGGGTATTGACTAATTAGGCTTTTTTAATTGCCTTTTACTTGGTGTGGTAATTCATTCATCATGAAGTTGCTTTTCAGCAATCTAACATAATATCAAATACGATCTATTTGAGAGGACTAATCAAATTGAACAATCTCCTAATCAAACTGAACAATCTCCATGTGCACTTGCTACCAATAGGATTAGACTCTAGGAAGTACGGGTGCGGATTTGGGTTCGGGTGTGGGTGCAATGCAGCGACATGGCAATTTTTTAAAAAGTAGGACACGGGTGCGGTGAAATACGTTAATTAATTGATTATTAAATATATTTTTATTTTTATTTTCTATATATTACTAAGCATATTTTTCCATATCATGGTAAATATATCAATTTAAGAGTAATAGTAGACAGTAAAATACATATATAACCATTGCATGAAAAGTTTGAAATTAACTTTTTTTTTTAAATATTTCAGCCCATATCGGGACCTATTTTGGACCACTTTGGATTGAATTGGCCTCATATTAGATCATTTCGGACCGAATTGGACTGAATCAAACTGTATCAGGCTGCATTGAAAAAGAAAATCGTCAAGGGAAGCGTGTGCAGTTGCGTCCAAGCCGCATGGCGTGTCCCATCGAGTTCGACACAGGTGCACCAACCAAAACGGCGCACCCATACTTTCTTGATTAGACTATTCTTGCTCCAGTAAAACTACAAGAAACTTTCAAGTGGAGGATGAACAAAACTATTGCAAAGACCATAAATTGGACACATAGCAGTTAACTTATCCTCAAGAATTCCCTAAAGCTCAAGAATTCCCAATGCATTAGGATAGGCAAATACCTATCAATTTAAAGAAATGTTCAACATGGAACCAAGAAAACCAACCCTTAGTCTCACTTGATCTAATCACTAAATTCTGATTGCAGACTTGTTGATGTTTGAAGCCAGCACAAGTTAATTACTTTTGATGCTTAAGGAGAAACTATGCACAGGGATACTTGATCAAGAATGCTAAGAAGTTCAATATTTGAAATATCAATACTAGAAATCACAATATCTATGTCTTTTGTAAAGAATGGGAATGCTAAAAAGAGAGAAGAATGAAGACAGTTAAATAAAGAGAATGACACAAAAGTTCAGGAAACCATAATCATTTTTAAAAAAATTGACAAAGATTTAACTTGGATAAATTAAAAGTTGAACGCAAGCAAGAAATTTTAGATTCTGGAGAATGCCAGAAATTCAATATCTTGTCTAAAATATAATTTTGCTCATGCCAAGATGTTCATGCATACTCAAGTTCAAAAAGATTCAGGACGCATAAAATTTTACCGCAGTAAGAATTAACTTGTATAATAGAATTTTAGCCTAAGGTACCTCCTCTATACCATTAACTATCCATTTCTCCAATTCTACAAGACTAGATTTCACACATTTTCCATTTGAAAATGTGCAACATTCACATCGTAGCAGAAGACTACCCAAACTACGCCTCAAAAAAATAAATCTTCACTCAAAGTGCTTTTCTTTTAAATCACATTGTTGTCTTGAGTAATTCTTTATCCGTGTTACAAGATTCAACCTTGTGTTATGCCTTTTAAATTAAACTTTCAAATGAACCTTGAACTCTTTGAACATTTGAAAGCTAAGGTTGAAAGGCTTGATTGGACTCTGCCTACAAACTTCCTACTTAACATTTGTTCACTTTTAGGTTAATAAGAGTTCCGAAAAGAACCTAAAGCACTAACATCAACCATTATTATTATTATTATTATTTTTATAGGACATCTGCCATTTAGTAGTTCTTAAAAATACAAGCTAAACGTAATAGGTGCTTTAAAAAAATACTACTGCTTGTATTATATGTTGTAATTTTCATGTCCTTTTTTCTTAACTTCTGCAAAATCATATTGATTTTTCCATTTTCCAATAATTTATGCTTTTCTTATAATTAAAAAAAAAAATTGAAATAACATTACAAGAGAAAACAATGTTACAACTAAAATTGAAAAGGGAAGCCACATATGCATGACTGAACTGTTATTAGAGAATAGGGGTTTTATCATTTCACACCAATTAATGATGTGTCTTTACCCTTATTAGATTAACTTAAGGCCTGAGATTTTAATTCAAACTTTAACGTTATAACATTAAACTAAAGTCATTAACCATGGTCGCTGATTTGGTTTCCTATAAAGTGATGTCAGCATTTTATGTGAGTTGTTCTATTTTTATTGGTTCCAAGTAGCTGACCTTGTAGTCCCAGAGCATTTAAGAATTTCCCTAAAAACCTCTAAAATGCCACAAAGTCCCTAAGATGTTCAAAATACACTTGAATCCACAAAAATGACTAAAATGCACTAAGAATGCTCAAATACCCTTAAAACCTCCAAAACAACCACAATACCCCTTAAGCCTTTAAAATGATTTAAAAAATTCACAACCTAAAAAATGACCAATATACCTCTAAAATGTTTAAAATGACAAACAATACCCAGAAACTCTAAAAATACCAAAATATCCACGAAACCTCTAAAATTAACAAAATACCCCCAATCCTAAAAGATTACTAAAATAACCTCGAAACTTTTAAAATGACTAAAATACATTTGAAACTTCTAAAATGACTAAAATATTCCAGAAACCTCTAAAATGAGCAAAAATATGTTGAAACCTCGACAATGAAAAAAAAAATTGCATTGAAACATATAAATGACCAAAATACACACATACCTCAAAAATTACCAAAATAAACTCATAACCTTTCAAATAACCAAAATACCATTGAAGCCTCTAAATTGACCAAAATATCACTGAAACCCTAAAATGAAAAAAAAAAAACCTCAAAAGCCTCTAAAACAACAACAACAACAACAAAACCTCTGAAATCCTTAAAATAACCAAAATACTCCTAAAACCACTAGAATTACCAAAATATTCTTGAAACCACTGGAATTACCAAAATACACTTGAAACCACTAGAATGATTAAAATACTCTTGAAACCTCTAAAATGACTAAAAATACCTTGAAACCTCTAATATGACCATTGTGGTGGACCTTTTTGTGTCTTGGGCTGGATCGCTCTTGCCATACTACGACCCTATGATTCTAGGGTAGGAGAGTGGAGACTGGCCTAACTGAAACACACCTTAGGCCAGCTTGTGCGCAAGTTAGAGCCCTGGTAGGAATCTTGAGCGTGTCGTGTGCCCATAGCAGGAAATGCTGTTACAAAACGTTATAGCAAGAAAAACACAACATAACAAGATAACTAAAATATTCCTACTGACAACAATAATACTTGGATAGTTCCACAAAGGAGGAGTATGGTAACATGATTACAGCAGGAATAGATTAATAGCAAAAAGAAGTCATGCTAGTAAATCAACCATGGCAAAAGAAAAGAAGATTAGTCTGCTAAAGGAATAGGTTTGACCCTCTGGTAGATTCAAGTCCAAGAAGGGAACCAACCTTTAATGTGGGTAATCTCAGAGGGGAATCCTGCTGTAGAGGTTACTCACTTTGGAAAATGGACCTAAGTGGCTTAATTTCAGATTCTTGACTTACTAGAAAGTGGGCTATTGAGATGGAGAGAAGTAGGTGGTCTATTGGTGCATGCTTTTACTCCTATCACTCATATTTTTCTTCCTTACTCTCAGTTTCCTTGTTTTCTTTGTTTCCTTACTTGTTTTTCTTGTTTTTGTTGAAAAATTTAGACCCCAGTTGATAGAATTAACAAGTTTTAAATCCAGTTATTAATTAGATTTATTATGAATAAACTTGTTAAAACAAGCAAACATCAATATCATGTCAAAATCATGCAGCGGAAAAATAAATAAGACAAGATATGATAACCCAGGAAAACTAATGAAATAAACTAGTTTCACAGTACAAAAACCTGGGGGGAAACCTTCCTAAAAAGCAATCCACTATAATAAAGAGAAGTTCCAGATCTAGTAGAAAACCTTTGTCCCTAGACTCTACAATCCCCGTAGATGAACTTACAGCAGAAATCTTCTACCGCTTTAGAACCTTTGAATTCTTCAATATATGAACGCCACCCTTTTTGATGCACGGATCCCAGTACGTGACTAACCAAAAATACACGGCTCCCAATACGTGACTAACACACCAACTTGAAGAAGATTGTTGGTTGCAAAGTTTTTCACTTCATTAATAATGAAGATCAAGAAGCACTTGGTTTCAAAACCCTAAGGCGCAAAGATGTAGTAGCTTCTTTTAGAGAGAATAAGACATCAGTCACTTTTTGCATATGTTCTCCTTGTATTCTCTTATGTGACAGACTCTAAAATAATCCTTATATAGGTCTAGGGTTGTGAGAAAAGAAACCCTACACATACATGTCAGCATGGGCCGAAAATCAGATCTGGAAATCTGAATTTCGTAAAACTCAGTAATTCTCAATCGATCAAGGAGGTGTCGAGCCTATCTGTTGCGAGCTATCGAGGGGACAGAACTTTGCTCGATCGATCGACCTAGCTATCAAGAGATATTGAGATTGTGATAAAAAGAAGCTGAAGATCTCGATAGATAGCCTAGCTGTCGAGAGGTGTCTAGCAGCTATCGAGCTTTAAAATTCAGCACTTTCTCACTTGATTCTTGGACAGACTTGCATGGTTTTAACACTTGAACTTGAAACAAGGTTTCTTAAAGTATTAAACACATCCTAGATCTACCCAATTACAAGTAAAGTGCATTTTGTCAAAGAATTAGCCAATTACATAAAATATTGACATATGTTCCTAACATGATCTACATACATCCTAACAGTTTTCTTTCTTTTCCATTGTTATTCCTTATCCCTCTTTGCTGTTCCCCCCATGTTATTATTTACTGCGCACGTCTATGGCCTTTTATACTGCCTACTAGGACAAGATTTACCATTTTTACCCCTCAACTACTTTTGGCATGTTGTGGGTGTCCTTCCAAGACTGCCCACTAGTTTGCCGGCTGTTCAGCCCCCATCACTACACTGTGTTGGCAATGCCACGCCTCATACCCAGACAAAAGTAGTTTTTTTTTTTTTTTTTTTAACTTCCTTTGGCGCTCCCATCCGGAAAATGGCTGTGTTTCTCTTTTATCAACCTCTATACCATGCACCTAGTGATTCCAGTAGGACATTTCCTCCAAAAGAGCTTGAGCGGGAACCCCAAATTAGGCTCCCTCTTATCCCTACTGCCAGACCACACCCTCTCTTATCTCTGACCTATGGCCCACCTCTCCTGTATTGGCTGGGTACAAGTAGGTGGTGCCTAAGCCTTGTGTGCGTGCTCCACTCCCATATGAGTCCATTGCTGTTCTGGCATTCATGCGTTTGCCATTGCCTACAGGTTTGTTTGGCTCTGCTACACGCTCTAGGGCTTGTTTAACTCTTGTAGCATGAGTGAGCTCTTGGGTCTTTATTCTTTGTATCTCATTCCTGGACATTGCTTGAGTGTGGGCTTTCTCTTCTTTAATTCGGTCCATGTCTCCTTTCATCCCTTGTCCGTGGGCTAGTTGTGCTCCTGCCACGCCACTACATTACTTCTGCCATGATATCGTTTAACCTTGTTTACAGTACTACTTCTGGGCTTGCGAGCTAAAGTGCCTGCCATCCCAGCTTCATATGTTATTCCTCCCTTTAGTTTCTACTGCCCAACATTCCTACTGGCCAGTTTACACAATATCTTAGGCTTCCCCGCCCATTTTATTCCTTAGGCGTCCTCAGCCCGTTTCATTCTTTGGGTGTCCTCGGTCCATTTCAATTTTTTCCTACTTTTTTACATTCCTATGGGCTTTTGCTAAATCCTTTGGGCTTTCTTGACCCAATTGCCACATTCTATTCCTTTGGGTTTATTGGCCTTCAAACCAATCCCATTTACCAATTCCTCTCTTTGGGCTCCTCCGGCCCCTTTTTTGCTTTCTTTTTATTTCTCATGATTCTCATGGGTTTACTACTTCATTCTTTAAGGTTTTCTTGGTCTGTTTGCTTTCTTTGGAGCCACTTTATTAGTTTGTGGGTCTGTAGATCATTATTCCTGCCATTCTAGCCCAATGGTCTTTACTTTGCTGTTTACTTTGCCATTGGGCCATTTTGCCAAAAAACAGGCGTCAACAACTATAATATCCCAAAACCTCTAAACAATTTAAATACCTCTAAAATTGCTAAAATGACCAAAATGCCCTCAAATCCTCTAGAATGAGCAAAAATGCTCTGAAATATCTAAAATGGCCAAAATACCCCCCAAAACCTCTAAGATAACCAAAAAATAGATTGTTTTGGAGTATTTTTGGTCATCTTAGAGGTTTTAGAGATATTTTGGTTATTTGAGAGGTTTTAGTATATTTTTTGTGATTTTAGAGGTTAAGGAATATTTTGGTCATTTTAGAGATTTTAGGATATTATGGTCATTTTAAAATATTCAAGACTATTTGGGTCATTTTAGAGGTTTGGGGGTATATTGATTATTTTAGAAATTTTTGGGAGGTATTTTGGTCAATTTTTTTAGATTTTAGGGGCATTGGGGTCATTTTTTAAGTTTGGGGTTTTTTTTTATTTTTTTTATTTATTTATTGGAAGTTTGGGGTATTTTGATCATCTTAAACGTTTTATTTATTTATTTATTATTATTATTTGATAAAACATCTTAAACGTTTTAAATTAGGGGTTTTAATAAAAAAAAATAAAGATAATAATAATTAGGGTTTAAATATATGTTGCCATTTTAATTATTTTTATTTTTTCTTTCCCGCGATTTCCCCCGTCTTTATGCTCTCTGAACAGCGCCGCAAGCTTCTAATCACCGACTCTTCTTGAAAATCAAACTCGCAAGCTTTCTCTAAAATCACGTAATGGAAAACAAACCGTCCGGTTCGCCGACGAGCCTAGTCGACCAATTCGTCGTGAGTATATATACTCTCTGTCTCTCTAGTTCGATTATGTGCAATGCTTACAATTAGTATTGGATTATTAAGTAAGCTTATAAATTATAATTATCATATGGGTCATTGTTTAGATACCAGGTGATGAGGGTCTCGATCTCTCAACCATGTCTAACCAGACCATTAAGCTCGGCAGCAGTCTCCGTCAGGTCTGTGCTTAGCCTATGGTTTTTACTTCTTACTTCTTTTTTCAAATAGACCCTGAAAATACAAAGAGTTCTTGTATAGACATTTTCACAAACAGGTAGAGTTCATTTTGAGAAATTTATGATAAACATGGATAATGAGGTTTATTTAGATGATTTTGAGAACTGGGTTTTTGCCCATTTGTGTTTGAAGATTATTATGCATACTATGAAAAAAAAAAAAAAAGCACCATTGGATCAAGTTGACTGCGAAAATATAAAGAGTCCTTATATTGACATTTTAACAAACAGAAAGAGTGCATTTTGGGAAATTATGGTAAATATTGATAATGAGGTCTATCTGAAATAGTGAAACTCTGCCACCATCACAAGTTCACAACCCAACATTTTAATTGTTGTCTTGTCCTTCTACTACCAGAATCATGGTGTACTATTACTATTCACGGTATGTGCTGAAGTGAGTACCCGATTGTGTTTTTGTTCCCGTCGATTATCTGTGGCTGTAGAGCCCTGAAATGTGATAGAAAAGTGAAATGGGCACGGGGCTTTATTATTTTTGTTCTTCTTATATGCGTGAACAATTGTTAAAAAACATTGTAGTAGTTTTTTTTTTTTTTTTTCCTGATTCATTTTGGTTGATTAGTGGTTCATCGTAATTGACATTGGGTAAATTTCCAGGACGGTGATGTTCTTTCTGTCATGAAAGCTGGGACATTTAAATTCTCAAAGCCAAACAAATATTGGGTTGAGAGCTCGCAGAAAAGGGTGAGTAAGGCACTATAAAGTATGCTGGATATAAAATAATATATGCACTTTTTCATTCTTGGTTGATAGTGATCTGTGAATTTGCTTTTCGAAGTGTATGGTCATGACTCGTGACTACTATGCTACACCATAGAAGTCAGATACCTTACCTGGTGTGCACATCAATCTGAATATGCTTATGATAGCAAAGTGAATTGCAATGTATTATAGTAGGCAGCAGTGTTGAAGCAGCGAGTGATGGGGTTTATATATTTTATGCCACAATGCCTTCTGGAATATGTTTTTATTATAAGGTGTTGTTACTGCCCCAAATAGTTGCAGTTTTTTTTTTTTGGTGGTAAGGGGGAGGGGAGAGGAGTAGATTAGATTACTTTTGAGGCATTTGTTTTACATTATGTGCTAATTGGTGATTATTTTGACCATGTATTGAATTGGACCTCTCTTTCTATTTTGTGTTTTATACTTCAGCGGTGTTTCTATTCTTTTAGCTACATTGGGAGAAATTGATCGCTAAAGTGTTCATATGTTTTAGTTATTTCACATGGATTCCAATTGTTTAATTTTTCTTATTTTTCCTTTTCTTTTGATGTTGTAATTTGTTGTTTTGTACAGTATGAGCCTCATGCAGGGGATTCTGTTCTTGGAATTGTGGTGGACTCTAAAGCAGATGTAAGAAACTTCACTTGATTACATCATTGAATCTGGTGTCATTAATTCTCTAATGCTAGTAGTAACTTCTTTCTGTTTTAGATTAGTTTCTTTTTAAAATCAAGCAGCCATTTTGTCCCTTAATTGTTACCCATGTGAAGAAGAAGAATTGCCCAATCTTCAACTTGAAATGACCAATTTGGAAGAGTACTATCACTTGGGAGGTGATAATACCTGTATTTATCCATTTTTTTTGTAGGCATTTAATGTGTTGTGGAGATATTGATGCCAGGGATTTTATCCCTTAGGAATTAATGTCTCCCGTGGATGTTCTGCCATGGTCTCCTTCCAAGTGACATACTCTCTTTTTATGTAAATTACCAGCCTTTTGCTTTCAATTTCTTTGAAGTATGCAATGTCAAAAAGTTCTTTCTGCTTTAATGAATTTATGAATACCTTTCTATGATCCTTTTGTCTTTCATTTACAGAACTTTCTTGTGGACATAAAAGGACCTGCACTGGCATTTTTGCCCGTGCTTGCATTTGAAGGAGGAACTAGGAGAAACATACCAAAGTTTGAGGTGTGTACTCTATGCATGTTGTGTGGGAAGTAGGTTCTTTGTGTGTTCAACATTATTGTTATTATTTCTGTCTTAGTTGTAACACTTGGGAGAGAGAGATGGAAGGTGTTATAATCTCAATGCTGCTTTCTCCCTAGTTTCTAGAGGCCTTTTTATTGGAAAATAAAGCAAGAAAACTAATATTTCTCACTTAGCACGAATGGCAATTTGAATAGTTGGTCTTGATTTTGCTGCCAGTGAAATCTGGCTCAAATGGTACTTCTTAATCCATAAGAATGAGATGCAGGGTGGGGTTGTGGGCTTAAATGCAGTGCCCCTTCTTAATGTAGAAATCAAAGCTTTTAAATAACTTAGGAGCTAGTAAGGAATATACTACACTTTCTGGATGATGTTTATGAGTTAAATAGTATGAACCTTTTCTTTTCTTTTCTTATTTGAATGCTCTGAGTGTCGGTTGTAGACCATAGTGAGTTCTTTGTTCTGAATTAAAATATGTGGGCTTTCAAAATTTTATAATTTAGAAGAAATTTGATCATTGTATTGAAATCACCAACAGTTTCTAATCTTGAATGCTGGTTGTTCATTCCACTATTTTCTTTCTTTTGCTTTATATGTAGGTAAGAAGTGATGGTTAATTCATATAGTTATTTGCTTGATGTGTATTATGTTTCTGAAATATTTTCTTTTTGTTAATGTATTGTGTTGCAGGCAGGTACTTTGATCTATGTTCGGGTTGTCAAGGCAAACCCTGGCATGAATCCAGAGCTTTCATGCACTGACGGTTAGTTTTTATTGAAAAAAAATTGTGATTGATGTGCGCCATAAATATGTCATGGTTCTGACCCTTTGTTAGTTTCATTTCTTGTTAATTTGATATTTTTGGCAATCTCCTGACTTTTTTGTTATCTTGTTTTTCATTTTACAGCCAGTGGGAAAGCAGCAGAATTTGGCCAACTTAAAGATGGTTATATGTTTGAATCTTCAACCGGCCTTTCAAGACTGTGAGAATTTAGCTCCCCCTTAATTCATATTTAATGCTTGATAGATCTCTTAAAACACTCTTGCGCCTGAACACATGGTTGCTGTAAAGCACATCTTTTTTTGGGTAAATTTTACTTTGTGATCCTGGAATATATGGTATGTTCGATTTTGCTTCCCCAAATTTTTGAAAGGTGAAATTTAAATCCCTACTAATTTTTTGCACATGACTAATGGCATGTTGAAAAGACTGCTGATGCAGACATTTTTTTTGTTGATGTGGCACTAGCCACCCACCCCCCCCCACAATTTTTTTTGTCTTGTCTCTTCTCTTTCTTCTTTTCATCTCCAGCCACCATGAACTCCCAACGCCCCTCACCTAAAATTGCCACTGGCAAGACAAAGCTCACCACCACCACCACTCTAAACCGTCACCATGGGAAGCACACATGCAATGGTGTGTGGCTCATTGCGGGGATCATCATAGTAGCTCATTTAAAAAGAAAAATGCCAATTTCATTGCCAAGAAGAAAACCAAAAATTTACAGAGAAGGTACTATCACAAGAACAAGCAGTAAGCAGCTGCAAACAAGAACAATATCACACAACCTATGAGCCATTAAAGGAGAGAATTAATCGTCACCTTAAGAGAAAAATTGAGTGGGAATTATTGGGTTGGAAAAAAAAAATTTTGAAAGGAGGAAGGTTGACACTCCTGAACTCTTGAGTTTACAAATGTACCATGCTTTTTTGTTTGCCATTCCTTCTTATGTGGGAAATAGGTTGGAAAGGTTGCAGGGGAATATGTTATGGAGTGGTCCAGGAGATAAGTTCAAATTTCCTTTAGTGGATTGGAATACAATGTGTTCCCCAATTTCCAATGGGAATATGGGTGTGCATAAGTTAGGCACTGTTGCCTTTGGGGTTTTGGAAAGGAAGAGACCCACTTGTAACAATAAAGTATGGGGTGGATTGGGGATGGTGGACAACAAAGCAAGTGCGAAGAACTCATGGATTTTAGCTTATGGAAGAGAATCCGGGTGGGGTGGGCTAGGTTTTTCAACCCATAAAGTCTCTTTTGTTTGTTTGAAATTTTTAGGCTATCTTGTGGCAGTCTTTCCTTCAATAAATTAAATTTTATATATATATATATATATATATATATATATAAAATTGAGGGACCAATGTTGAACCTCTTAAATTTGAGAGACCAAAATCAAACTTACTTTATGTCTCAGATACCTAAAGTACAATTTACCTTTCATTTATGTCTTTTTTATTCCTTGATTTGATAGGGAAACATAACTTATGCAGCCCACATATATCATGGTTATAAAGCTTGAAATTTTCTTTCTGTTGTAACGATATGTCTCTTGTCTTGTCTCTAGGCTCCTGAGCTCTCCAACATGTCCAGTTCTTGATGCATTAGGGAAGAAGCTTTCATTTGAGATAGCAGTTGGCTTAAATGGTCGTGTTTGGGTATACTTCTTGAGAAACTACTTTATTGTAGTTGGGTTAGACAGTTCCCTGTTTCCAATGTGTGTGTGTCTTTTAAATTTTTATTCCACCCTAACCTTCTCATGTTTAATATTGTATGCTGCAACCTTGTTTTCAGAAACTTCTTCCTGATACTATCTTGCAAAAATCTTATTGACTTGTAGGTCAATGCCACCTCTCCATCTACAGTCATTGTTGTTGCTAATGGAATTATGAACTCAGAATTTAAGAGTGGGGTACAGCAGAGAGGGATGGTGGAGAAATTGCTTCAGAATTTAAAGTTGTCAAGTCAGTCCTCCTATACATATATGATTCCGACCTCTACATTTATTGGATGCTTGTTATTAACTCATTTTCTACAACTTACAAATATGAAACAAACTTCTTTAATGTTTTCTTTGCAGCTTGATAATTAAAAAGTGCATGCTTTGGAGCTGTTAGCTGTTGTCAAATTTCCCTTTTGCAGAGCATGGTTATGTGGGGGTTATAAAGACAACAAATTTCTACACACGCCATTCTGCTGTCATAGAATCTTATATGAAATGAGTTTGTGTATACCGTTGCGGTTTTATTTTATATTTTGATCATCTTTTGGACTTGGAAGTCATTAAATTTTGCATATTTTAGGTTTTCTTTGGAATTGGTGAGGAGTTATATTGTACGTAACTTTTAATTTCAAGCATGGAAACTTTTTGATTTTTTTACATTTTTGGAATTGGTGAGGACTTATATTGGAGGAGATTTTTAATTTTTTACAACTTGTTATTAATGAAAACTTTGTTCATTTCTTTGTTTTTTAATGACCCTAATAAATTGAACATTAAGGCACAAAAGTTGGTAACAAGTTGAAATACAAGAAACTGGCAGACGAATTGAGAAAGGCATGTTAGTGTAATGTAGTGATTTACTTTAGTGCTAATAGGATGTTAGTATAATGTAGTGATGTGGGTTCCAATTAGCTGTGAGCACCTTCATCAGACTAATTGCTTCTTCGGTCAACTCTTCCTTTCGGTTTACCTAGGCCCACTTTAGTTTAATGTGTCGATGGTTGGGCCTTTAAGTTCCTCGGCTCAAGCCCAATGGGATCAAGGTTTCTGGCCTCCCACAGTGACTACTAGGAAAATTTTTACTTTATGCCTATATTTAATGGGTGGATTGGTGATAACAAATTCGTAATTCTATAGGGGAAACCTCTTCTATACCCAAAATTAAAGTAAAGATGAATAAGAGAGACATTTATATTTGATTTGTTGGCAAAAGTCAGCAAGCTATAAATGGTAATTCTAATGGGGAAAATCCAATGGAATATACTAGTGATGATTTTAGTCAATCGGCCAGAAAATGGGGGTATGCCATACTTCATCCCATTATTTTATGCGTAAAATAAAACCATTAACATATGTAAAACATAAATGGTGAGTTGTTCATGAAAATGACAAATATGTATATTCAGAAAATGTATTTTCATATTAAATAATAGTAAATATTTTACAATTAATAGTTTACCTGTAAAATAGTATGATAATTGTTAAATGTGAAATTTAAAACTTCATGAGGTTTCACGCTTTTGTTAAAAACATTTATAATTTGATAGTAACCTCAGCTTATCCTGAATGCCATTAATAAACGTGGATGAAAGTTGGTATTAAATTACTCTCAAACCTAAGGTTGAAATTAATTAATATCCTTTCTAATATTGCAGGTGATATCTTGTGAAAACATGTGATTTATATATAATAATGGTAGCGGGTATAAGTAAAAGTGATATTATACTAATCACCAATTTTCAGAAGTAAAAAACTGTCTCTAGTGTACTAAAAAGATAAAATTATATATAAACAAAGATTAAAAACATGTAAAAGGAGAAAATTATGTGATATCATATTTTTATCTACTATATGTGAAACTTTCTAAAAAAAAGTGTAATATAGTGATTTAAAACATAACGCTTTGTTTATTTTGGCGATAATGTTATCTAGAAAATGAGTTTTTAAAAAAAAAAATATTTTCTATAAAACTATCACATTTTTCTATGTTTGATAGCAATCTTAAAGATACTTTTCATTTGACATTTTTTTTTTATGCAACCAAACACTAGAAAACACTAATTTGGTATCAAAATTAGTGATTTTTTCTGATAGTTATAATACTTGCACATTGGGTATTAATCAGTGATTGGACTATTTTGTAATTTTTGGAAAATAAAGTAACAATAACAGAAAATAATCTAGTAAATACTTATACATGACCAAATTTAAAACAGATGATAAAGTAAGAGGAGTCCTTTTTTTTTTTTTGAGAAGCATAAAGTAAGAGGTGTCAGATAGCAGGACTTGATCCAAGAATTTAAAACTGAAAAAATAATGAGGCAAAACTTTAATGATTTGTTTGGATTGAGAGGGAAGGAAGGGGAATAAAGTAGAGTAGAATTGATTCAAAATTAGCTTATTTTCAACTAACTCTACTCTACTTCCCTTCTCTTTTCCTTCAATCCAAACGGGCCCTAACTGACATTAGGATATAGTGGCTCAGCATAATAATCAAACTAGTATGGAACAAGAAAGAACGAAGAAACGAAAGGATAGACTTTTGAAGAAAGATCGAAGAAATGAAATGAAAAGGGAAAAAAAAAACATCCATTTAAATAAATTAATGAAGCAGGGTCTTGACAAGGATATCAAGTGTCGAAGTTGCCTCGATTGTTCTTTTACTAGAGGCTTATCACAAAGAGAGTAGAACTGGGTCTGAAGTTGCTAAGACTTGAGGCTTCATTTGGATTATCACAGTTGGACATGTCGTGTAAATAGTTCATGCACAAGATAGCCTAAAAATTACATAAAAAGAATTACAAACAAACAAAAAGGACTTTATGGGCTGGCAAACCTACGTAGCCCACCCTACCTAAACTCTCTTCCGTAAGCTAAAGCCATGAGTTCTTTGCACTTGCTTCGTTGTCCATCCACCCTATACTTTATTGCTACAACCCGGCTCTACAAGTGGTTTTAATGTGGCAGATGTATGAGATGCGTGTCTCGCTAATATGTGGGTTCCACACATGCGTCTCATATGTCCGATATAAGAGTTCTATACATATTTTAAGTAATCAAATTACATATTTAAATTTATAAATTTAATTAATCTATTGAATTTCTTTATTTCAATCTTGTTTTTAATTTTGCCTCTTCTAAACTAAAATCTTAGTTCCGCCATTGCTCGATAGCAAGCCATTCTCTGGTTTCACTAATTCGACTTTTAGCCTCCATTCTCTGGTTTCACTAATTTGACCTTTAGCCTTCTTAATACTTACAATGTGTTATGTACCTTTACCAAAAGGTAGCCTTTATTGTTTGGCTAAAGCTTTGCATTGTTGCTATATTTTTTAATCTACATATTGCATCATCCAGGAGCTTAACCACTGGAAGCATCATCTAGTTCCTGTTCCTGTGCTCTTGCTATTTCTAGTATCTCTTCAAATGTAAATATGCATAATAAAACTGTTCATGGTGCTCACAATGTTGCTTTTGATATGTGGCACTATAGATTAGGTCACCCATCTTATTCTAAACTAAATGCTATCTATAACAAAGTACCTAGCTAACATAGATTCTACAAACCAGTTGTGTGATGTGTGTCCTTTAGCCAAACAATAAAGGCTATCTTTTCATCTTTAGCATGTCTCTAGTTCTGTTTTTGACTCGATTCATTGTGATGTATGGAAGCCACTTTCCTATGGTACAGACCACAAGGTTCCTTATAATATTTTGGAATAGTGTTAATTAGTTAATTACACGCACCAACTTGCACACACGTCCATACAATCGGGTAAAAAATGATTGAATTCATGTATTGAAGACATGATTTTAGTTGTTTTTCAACTGTGTATATGGACATTGGACATATGTGCAATAGATTTTACCGCGATATTTTTAGGTATATATATTTTTGGTAAACAAAGTAACAAATAGAAGATAATCTAGTATCATACATGTCAACAGGGTCCAAATTTAAAACAGATGATAAAGTAGTAGGAATCACATACTCACAAAGCAATATAATACCTTATCTTAATTCTACACCTTTTATTTGAAGTCTCAATTCTCTAGTTGCCTGTGTTCATGTGTTTGTGTAATTGTGTTCTCTACGGATACCCTTATCTGAACCTACACCTTCGTGACCACCAACCCTCCTTCCTCAATCCCTTTAATTTATTGGTAGTGACTCTTTTGTGTATCTTTGTAATGTGTCCTTGTGTGGTACCCAATGCTATATTGGAAAATGATATCCATTATGACCCTGCTTAATAAGATATAAGTTCCTAATTAACAATTTAACAAAGTTATTATCATATGTAATCTTATTATTGCTAGTTAAAACTAAGCAAAAAAAAAGAGGAGTTTTCACGTAACTTAGTGCAATTAATTTATAGATTTGTTAATTGTTATTGCAGTTTTATACTTTTATGTGATTTGAGTTTCTAATATATATTGATAAAGTTACTATATGTCATGATTAACCCTACCACTCTTATGATAGGGTATTAGATGCTTAAATCAGTGAAGTAATCTATATCTTTAGTTTTATTTCTACAGTGAGTATGATGAACAAGCATATATATATATATAGTGGAATTTATTTATTGAATTTATAAATTTCAGTTAGTTATTTAGCTGATAAGAAATGATCGATTAATCAATTGAATAGTCTAAATTATAAAAAAAAAAAAAGAAGAAGAAATCACTATTATTTGTAAAAATAAAGGATTTGGCCCCATAAATTTTGATGAGTAGCCACCTTATCATATTGTAAACTCAAGAGGGTTAATTACAATTATTACAATTGGATTGACTATTGAGTAACCAATCATCCTTGGATATTTGAACTGATTTAAACTCTCTCTCTCTCTAATAAAAAAAATTGATAAAATTCTGTTACACTCTCAGACGTTCCCATTCTGTCAAGTTCACAACAATTACACAAAGTTTTAACTATTTGGGGTAGAAGTGAAGAACACCAATAACATTTTTCTTTTCAGGGTCAGTCAAACCCTGGGTTCATGGTAAGAAAAAAAGTCAAATTAATATAATTATATCTATCGCTGTGACAGTGTCCCCCTCTTAGCAGAACGCCAGAACCTATATGTTTATGCCATGCACATGCATGCATTTAATATTTTTGTTTTCGTTGATTGTCAGCTACTCTCCAATCAACCAACATGCATGAACAATCTCTACAGACCTTTGCTCTTTTTTTGTTTTTTTTTTTTCTTCTTTTCAAAACATTTTTTTTATAAGAATTAATAAAACTTAAATACAATTCAGCACGTCGACATAGACGAAGCCAAAATTACGAGTTAAGAGGGACAGATAATTTATGGAAGAGGTCAAGATTTTGGAGAAGGGAGGGGGCTGAGTTTTATTTTTTCTTTGGCCTAATTCGAATTATGCTTTAATATATATTTTTACAATATTATTTTTCTTCTACAAATCGGGCCAAGTCCCCCTTAGGTCCTGATATGGTCTGCATATGGATTGCATTAATCAATAAGTTACATAATTGAATTTTTTTTTTATTTTTTTAGAGAGAGTTTTAACTTATAGCGTCCGCTCCTGATAATAGTTCTTTATTATCAGACCAAGACACTAATCAGTTTTTGGTGTAGGCGGAGATTGAATCCCAGATCTCTTATACAACCATCAAAGACTTTACCGGTTGAGCTAACTGGAACCCACTAATTGAATTTAATTAGTCTTCCAAAAATAACATATTTTATATTGTATTGATTAATATAGTCATTCGATCTAATTAGAAAACTTAAGATAAAACATCTAAGAAACTATTCCTAAGTTTTGGCCTTTGAAAAATATATATATAAATAAATGGTTTAGTTGCATGTAGACATGGCAATACGGGTCAGAAAATTCTGACCTGACCCGATCCGACAGAAAAAACACTTGACCTGAACTCGTTTTTTTTTTACCCGAAGCAAAAACGGGTTGACCTATAACCCAACTCGATTTTTTTGTGGGTCAACCCGACCCGACCCGTTAAAAAAATTCACTAAAAAAATATTTAAATTACATTATGTACTAAGTGCATAAAGCACAAACTACCAAAACTAATAATCAATATATATTATATATTAGAGAGAATGACTACCAATAAAAGCTAGTTAGCCTAGTTTTTTTTTTTTTTTTTTTTTTTTTTTTTTTTTTTTTTTTTTTTGAGAAGCTAGCTGCTAGCCTAGCTTCAGTGATTGCCTTGCCAAATCAATTGCCATCAGACAAGACAAAAGGTCTTCAACATGTTACACAACACAGGCCAAGGCTGTCAAGCGACGCAAGAGTCAAGACAAGTAGACAACCATTTAAAAAAAAAAAAAATCTCATTCAGTTGAGCTCAGCTGTAGTTCATTGTCCAAACTCCAAAGCCAAAAGCACAAACAAATAAACACGTCTTTTACCTCCTGAAAATGTGAAGCTGAGTTGCGTACTAAAAGTTGGTTATATAGATTTGAAGGTAATTTAATTTTTTTATAATAACAATTATACAATTTTAATTTTTTATTGATTTGCTTTCATGGTACATTAAGTTATATTAAAATATTGTATTATAGATGAAGATGCTGACAAAATCGGCCAACTTGAGCTACAATTTGCAAGTATGAATATTTGCAGTGCTGAATCTGCTATCAATGTTGAGTAGATTGAGATTGAGGTGTAATTCTTATAAAATATTTACTAATTCTTCTTTACTTAATATGTTATGTTATTTTTTAATCTTTTTTTGTTTAGTTTATCTTTCTAAGTAATCTAACTTTACTATTATTTTAAATGCAACAGTAACATGTACACTTCAGAAGATCGATAACTTGGTACTTTGCTGGCTTACTTGTTTTGTTTGTTTTAAGATCTATCTCTTTTTGAAGATGTAAACTTGTAATTATATGCATTTTGACAGTGAACTATTAACATTGAAGACTTTTTCCATCATGAATTTATAACTATAAATAATTTTTGTCATGCTCAAAATTATCAGAATTGGAAGGATATTAACAAGTGACATTAAGTGCAATTCATTTGTTTAATTGATTTTATTCATTCTCTCTAAACAAATAGTCATTGATTTGTTTTTGTAATTGAAGAAAAAAAAATTTGTTTAAAAAATACGGATAAACCCGACCCGACCTGACCTGACCTGACCCGCAGCCCGATTGACCTATAACCCGATTAACCCGTTTAAAAATGACCCGTTTTGACCCGCGACCCGTTTGACCCACGAACCCGATTGACCCGACCCGAACACGACCCAACCTGCCCGTTTTGCCATGTCTAGTTGCATGTGGGTTGGTTTTCACTCTGTGCTGTGGCTTTTAAGCTATGTTAATATGATATATAAAGTACGGACTCACAGTCTCACAGGGAGGTGGCTACTTATGCAGTATACTAATACTACTATATTGCATGTTTATGCCACATGCATGCATTAAATGTTTGGCAAAAATTCAAAACCGACCATCTAACTTCCAGCCTTTTTTTCATTTCAGTCCTCTAATTTTCAGTTTTGTCATTTTAGTCCTCTAACTTTCAATTGTTGTCAATTCGGTATTTTGTTAACCATCTGTTAAGTGTCTCCGTTAAATGAGCAAAATGATGCCATTTTGGTTTTTTTTTTTTTCGTAATTAAAAAAATTGTTATTAAAAAAAAAGTTGAAGAAAGGAAAACTTTGTTTGTCTGGGTAGAACAGAGCAAAGAGAACATGAAGAAAGGAAAAGAACCCACATGCTTGATTGATTTCCAGATGCAAGTTGAGGAGAGTCACGGCCCAGAGAAACAATGAAGTGGAAGAGTCCTGAGCAGCGAAGAGAAAGTCGAAGAGGTAGCTTTTGATTTCAACATCACTAGTGTTTGGCGGCAGCACCGCCACGATTTCACCGGATTCAAATAAAGCTGTTAACTTCTTCACAGTCTCTTGCATCTAGAAATCAATCAAGCACATGGGTTCTTTTCCTTTCTTCATGTTCTATTTGCTCTATTCTACGCAGATAGACAGAGTTTTCCTTTCTTCAACTTTGCTTTTTTTTTTTTTTTTTTTTTTAATAACAGTTTTTTAATTTCTTTTAATTACGAAAATTTAAAATAAAAAAAAGAGCCAAAATGGCGTCGTTTTGCTCATTTAACAAAGACACTTAACAGAATACCGAATTAACAACAATTGAAAGTTAGAGGACTGAAATGACAAAACTAAAAGTTAGAGGACTGAAATGACAAAGGTTGAAAGTTAGAGGGTCAGTTTTGGATTTTTGTTTCCGTTAATTGTTAGCTACTCTCTAATCAAACATGCATGAACAATCAATACAGATCGTATATCTCTCTGAGGCCTCAATGCGGTTCGATAATTCAGGCCTTTTCCAGACCTTTGTCTTTCTTTTTTTACTTCTTTTCAAAACATTTTGTTACAAGAGTTAATAAAACCTAGGTACAATTTTCCGTGTGACAAGGGCAAAACTAAGATTTCGAGTTAAGAGGAACTGATGATCTATGGAGGTGGTCAAGATTTTGGAGAGGAGAGGGGCTAAGTTTTATTTTTTTTTCGGCCAAATTCGAATTATGCCCTAATATATCTACAATTTTTTGAATTAATAAAACTTAGGCACAATTTTCCGTGTGACAAGGGCAAAACTAAGATTTCGAGTTAAGAGGAACTGATGATCTACGGAGGTGGTCAAGATTTTGGAGAGGAGAGGGGTTAAGTTTTATTTTTGTTCGGCCAAATTCAAATTATGCCCTAATATATCTACAATTTTTTTTTTCTGCAACTCAGGCCAAGGCCCTATGGGCCCTAGTATGTCTCAGTCCCTGCATATATATGAATTGCATTAATGAATGCGTTATATAATTTAATTTAATTAGTCTTGCAAAAATAACATATTTTGTATTGTATTTATTAATACAATCATATAATTTAATTGAAAACCAAGGTAAAACATTTAAGAAACTGTTCCTAGGTTTTGGCCTTTGAAAAATATATGTAGATAAATGGTTTAGTTGCATGTTGGTTGGTTTTCATTTTGTCCTGTGGCCTTTGAGTTATGATAAGGGCATTCATGTTAGTTTGTGCAAAAAATTCTATCTATTTTTAGTATAAGAATCTACTTTTTTATTTTATATACTCGTTTTTCAAAAAACCTCACATCAAGTTATTTATTTCGCACTACATTACATTAACATATTAATTTTTATTGATTTTTTTTAATACACAATAATCATCATCCACTCTCTTTCTTTAATCTCGAGATACGTAAAGAAAAAATTTTAAAAAAAGTACGCAAAGTGAATAGTATCGATCAGTGTAAATTTACACAATTACTATAGCAAATTTGCAAATTTACATATTTTTAATTTGAGTGATGTGCGTAATTTTAGGAGTTGAAGGTGTAAAATTGACACATTTTCCTATTTTGCTCCAGTAGTTATGCAGTGTACTTATACTACTGACTATATTGCATGTGAAACTTCGATTAATTAGTTCTACAGAAGTAGGGGACTAGTCCTTGACTCCTTTATCGTAGCAATGAAATACAACAATAATCAGCTTACCAAAAAGAAAGAAATACAATAATCATAAGGATAATAATTGCTTGTGTACGAAAAACCTAGGCAAAACTACACTATTGGTCCTTGAAGTTTGCCTTATGTGTGCAATTGGTCCCTTGAGTTTCAAATAAACACTATTTGTTCCTCAAGTTTTAAAAATGAGCAATATTAATCCTTCTATTAACTGCTGTTAGTTTATTGCTTACTTGACAATTTTTTTTTAATAAAAATAGTTACAAAAATTATTTTAGAGTAAGAAGAAACCCGTTAATATCAAAATATTTACACCGGGTTTATGGTAAAGAGCTTTAAACCGTATGATCATCGGATAAACGCAAAGCTCCCGGAATGAAGAGCGTGCTATCATAAACAACAACGCAACTACAAATAGCTGAGGGACAACTTTCCCTTAATTTGCCCGTATTCACAGCTATGCAATGAGTCCCTGAATGGTTGCAATCTATGGTATCCATAAAAGAAAAGAAAAAAATTGATACAATGCAAAATCAGGTATCCTATGGTATGAGAAAGATCTAACAAAAAAGATTGAGATTTACATTCAAAAGTTGGCCTTTTCAGATCTCTTCATTTATGTACCCACTGCCACTGCCTTCCCAATGTTTCGACCAATCGATTTACATGCCACGTTATATTCACCAATTGAAACTCACCTCATATGCAAGCCTGTGGGACAAAATGGGCTTCTGCCCTTTTCGGGCAAATTATATAGGAAAATGCCTGCCTTCTCAAACTAAATAGAAAAATGCTCATCTTTTAAAACTCGATTTTTGATAAATTGAGTTAGAAAAAAAAAAAAATATTTTGAAGCCCTGTAGTGTTGTTTAAAGGAGCCTATAGTGACATTTTTTAACTCGACTTCAAAAAAATCGAGTTATAGGTAAAAAAAACGCCACTATAGGTCGATTTCATTGCCTATAACTCGATTTCAATGAAGTCGAGTTAAAAAACGTCACTATAGGTCCAAAAAAAGTCACTATAGGTCCTTAAAACGTCACTATAAGCTCCTTAAAAATGCCACTATAGGGCCTAACTCGATTTATCAAAAATCGAGTTTTAAAAGATAGACATTTCCCTATTTAGTTTGGGAAGGGGGGCATTTCCCTATATAATTTGCCCGAAAAGGGCAGAAGCCCATTTTGTCCCAAGCCTGTGTAACCATTATTCTACCTTGCTCCTTCTCGCAAGTCACACACCCCAACTTTGCCTCCTACTGCCTGCCTACTGGACTATGACCCATTCACCTTTCATTTCGTGTGTACCCTATCTAAAAGGCTAAAACTATAATGGGTTTGATTTGCTGGGTAAAGTATTTTAGTATTAATGGATTTATGACTTGTAAAATAATTTTTGTAATTTTTTTTCTTATTGAAAAAATGCCTAGATATTATTCTGTTAGCCACTTAAGTAATAAACTAACGGAAGTTAACAAATAGACTAATACTACTAATTTTTAAAACTTGAGGGATCAATACTGCTCACTTGAAACTTGAGGGCTCAATTGCGCTCACAAGGTAAACTTTAGGGACCAATAATATAGTTTCACCAAAAAACTATTGTACATTGTCTTATTGCGTCAAAGCATTGAATTTTACTTTTATTATCTGTAAAAGAAAGAGGTATAAACCAATTATAAACATTAATCTTACTATTATTCCACAAATGAGCCAATTCAATAACCTCTTGTGAGGAGATCAAGTTCTAAATGCAATACCTTTATGTTTTATTATTTGAGATTGAATTATGGCTGATCATACTTGTTCAAAAGACAAATTTGAGAAGCAAATTAATCATGCCAAACCTCGTTTCTAATAAATAAATTTTAAAAAAAAAAAATTATGCCAAACCTTTTCAACTAAGTGACATTATTTAAGTCTCAATGGAGCTTGATTATGTATTATCACTAATAATTTTAGAAAATGTTATGATGACTCATTACAACATATATATAATTGTACAGTTTACATCATTTGTATCTTTTTCGTCTTTAAAGTTTAAATCCCCTCCCCCTATCTTCTACCTTAATTTTTACGTAATATTTCCATCAACGTCAATTTCAACAAAAGTGACAAATCTAGGAGAGTTGAGCGAAAGATATCTCTTAAATCTTAATACTTTTCTCCTGCAATAATAAAGATGCATGAAAAAAATTACATACATATAAAACTCGTACAAGAACTCTCCAATTTTGCCTTTGTTATACCTTAATCCTAAAAGGAAGTCATCTTATACATATGAAAGATATCTCTTAAATCTTAATACTTTTCTCCTGCCATAGTTGTTTTAAGTCATCTCAATTCAACCTAAATAAGCTAAGTGTTGGATATATTTTAATGATAATTATTAAAATTATTATTATTATTATTAAAGGGGGTTGGCACGTGAAAAGACTAATGAGTTTAATTTTGGTGACATAGATATTCGTACTCTAAAGTCTCACCCTTTAATTTTATAATTTTCTTAACAATAATGAACATGATAATTATTAAATTATATATGCAGCTAAGTCAGATATTCAATATTATTAACTAGTCTAATAAGCCTAAATAAACCTTTTTTTTTTTTTTTTTTTTGAGAATCAAAAGCCTAAATAAATCTGTTTACACTATGGCTGGTTAAAATACATGCCAAGTCACCAATATATCATACAATAATAAGAGAACTGTGTTACTTCAGTGGAGTTTTGGACTATTATATAATGTAGAGTTAGCTTAAAACATATATTATTTAGTTGGACTGTTGTATCATAAAGAGTAAAGGTCAAATTAAAAGGTTTACTGCACCATTTTGTGGACTTTGTCAACCATATAGGGATTGAATCTAGTAACAAGATTTTCATACCTTAATGTTGCTAAGGTGTACATTCAATTCACCAATTCAACAAAACTGATCCAAATTGACCCAATCTAACTCAACATGACGCCTCAAGTTGGTAGGTTATTAGGTTGGATTAAAATTTAATTTTGAGTTTCAAGTCGGGTTGGATTTGGGTTGATAGTTTTTTCAACCCATCTAACCCAACTCGATCCATCTTATATATAAGTTTATTTTATTAACCTTATTATTAATTTTTTTTAGTTCAATTTTTTCTAGTATTTTAAGAATTAGTTTTGATGAATTTGAAATTTTGCAATATAATTTAGTCATATTATGTGAATTGTAATACTTTATTAAAAAAAGTAATTAAATAATTAATGAAAGTCCAAATTTTTATAAGACATTAAATATGTAAGCACAACCCACCAATCGAACCCAATATGTTTTAAGTTGATTTTTACACATGTGATGGGTTGGGTTGAAAAAAACCTTCCAAACCAACCCATACACACCTCTAAATGTTGTATTTTAATTTTGAATTTCTTGTTTCTTTCCCCAAATGACGTAATATGAATAAAAAATTTCTATTCTTAGGATTTTTGTTTGCTCACTATATGTGTGTATTACACGTTAAATTATTGTATTTACACATTGGAAAAATAATTTTTAATAAAGTAAATATAATATATTCTTTCTTTTACAAGTAATAGTTTTATTTAAACTAATTTTCTATGGGAATACTACAGTATAAGGTAAATTTTTTGACTCGAAGCACAAATGAAAATATCTTGTCTACCAATTGTATTGGCCTAGACTAGTTCTTAGCTAGGCTCCCCACTTATCCAATGAGTACTGTCCTGTTCATTTGTTCATTTTCGTTTCTTACATAGCCCAATATTCCCATTGCAATGAGGGATATGAGTAGGAGTCCTACTCATATCCCTCGGTACTGCAATGGGAATATTCTTCTCCAAAACATGTTGCACATGGTAAGAGTGATTTGGGACACATTATTTGAAACACCAAAAAAAAACAAACACGGATAGAAAAAAAATTAATTAATATTTCGAAAGTAATAATTTTTCTGCCCAAAATACTGGATAATTACTCGGAAGACAATGGCAACCAAGAGAACTGCACTCATTTACATCCTAAATGGGAAAATTACTGTCCCTAACTAGTGAACTCTCTCACAACTCACAAGTGTTTGTTGTTTCTTCTTTTTCTTATAAGATCAATTAATTCCTGCACCCCCTAATTAGAGAAAAAATAAAATCAAATAATTCTAGTGGTGGTCACCAAAAATATAGTACTCACAAACTTCCAACAATATTCACTGCCTTTATGAAGAATCTAACGGCAACCATATTCACTGCCTTGCATTGAGATTTGTGACAGCAATCATGTAGAGAATACTGAATACGTAGAAACACAAAATCCAAAATCTCTCTTGCAAATTGACTGTACATATCAAAGGAAATAAAAACGAAGGAGTTCTTGTTGTCAATAATATATATAGAGTCAGAAAACACTACAAAATCATAGGAAAGGGACTGATCATGCATCATTTTTATGAAAACAAACTTACCAAGGAGGAGCAAAACAATGTGTTAACAGACACTGTGTACTGTCCTAGCTAGCTAGGTTAGCATGCCCAACAACGTTAATTATGAGAGTACTGTTATTTTTCCAATGCGTAACATTGGCACCAGAGGACCGTACCTTGATCATTGCAACATTGGTTAATGTTCATTCTTTTTCTCCCTCACTAACCTTCATTTTCATTGATTTCTGAACTAATTTCCAACGGTATCAACCTCTTCAAATTGAAGTTTGTCAAGAACTATGCCACAGTTTGTATATGTTTATGAGGGTCCTAACATTTTAAACAATGGTATATACACGGACAATCAGACAAAAACCAGGAAAAGTGATATGTTGTAGAAGGAATAAGAGACTGCATGCCAGCCAAACTTAATTTGTCTTTCCAGAGTAAGAGAATTAACATCCAGCTCTTTAAAACTTAAACAAGTTTTGTTTTGTTCCTCAAGTTGAAAAGCAACATAACCAAGAATCATCAAATAATATTCTACAATTGACTCTTTAATTACACTATTTAACTTTTTGCAAAACGTTTAAGTTTTATTTGGTTGGGAATGGGAAAGTGGGGAGATAAAATGTGATAATTAAGGGATAGAAAAGTTGAAGGATAAAAGAAATTCAGTTTTCCTTTATGCGTATTTGGTTCGATGATGAAAAAGTAGAAAGATTGAATACTCTTTTGTTTGGTTGAGAATAAAAATATATATGAGGAAAAAAAAATATAATTTATATAAATTTACTCTCATGCCTTGTGACATAAAAAATAAATAGTTTAGAAGTAGAAAAAAAAAACTGAACATAAAAGTTTGGCAAAAGAAAAAAGAAACCAAAGTTAAGGAGGGAGGAGAGGGGCTGATGGGTAAGTTCCCATCAAAGCCTCTCTCCCTCGCCCATTTTCTCCCTAATTAGGGGAGAAAATAAAACACCCCAAAATGGTGGGGTTTGGGGAGAAAACATTCAGACCCTACCAAATTATTCTCCCTTCTAGCCAAACAACCCAACTATTCAAAATCCCCCTATTTTCTTCTTTCCGTTTTCCATCCCCTTAAAAATCACCCCATCCAAACGCACACTTAGTGTATGTTTGGAATCCCATAGTTTTTCGGTAGTTTATTTGTTAAGGGAAAAGTTAATAGATTTTTTAAAGGCTTGGTTTAAGAAATATTTTTAGAAAATTTTTATGAAAAAAGAAAAAAAAATTGATTTTTTCACAACTTTTTATATTTTCTATGAAAATGATATCAAAATTTTTCTTAAATGGATATTAACAAATGCCTTAAGAGCACCCATTAACATGAGTTATTTGTTAAAATAAATATATAACTTTTGGTAGCTTATATGTTAAAAGTATGCCAAAAGGCCAAAAGTTAACATATTTCAAATAAATAAATAAAGTTTTGTTAAAATTTATTTTAAAAAAATAAGTTGAGACAAAATGCAAACGGATGCTATAAGTTTTGAGAGCATGGTAATATTTTGCAAGACTTTTCTTCTATTTGTATATTCAAACACACACTCTCTCTCTCTCAAAAAGAAAAAAAGAAAAAAAAAAGAATTTATAATAATTTTTTTTTTTAATTGGATGTATAAGAGCATAAAGAGTGTGATATGTAGGTTGTATTTAAAATTTGAGATAGCTAAAATAGAGGAAAATTTGATTTTTTATTTTTAAATTTAACTTAAGTTTGAAAAACTGGATGGAATGTTCTAATACAAAAATTTTCACAGAGGCCTAATTAATATTTTATAAGATACACATCATTCGTAAACCGAGACACTTATTTTCCTAGTTTTCTTTCACAAATATTTATGTAATGTAACGTCCCTTGAATTTTTATTTTAAAATTTTGCTAAAGTTTGTAAATTCGGATGTGAATGTTACAATACAAAATTTTTCATAGAGGACTAATTAATATTTAGGTAGATTACCATTTTCTTTGAGATTTTTTGAAATGACAGTACTCCCCAAACGTTTGTATAAATTAATGACACTTCCCTTTGAAGTTTGTGTAAATATAACTGTTAAGTCATAAGGGCATACTCTCTCAAACCATAATTCCGCTAACTAAATATTCATTTGTGGTTGGTGGATACATGATGCCCCTGAAATATGTATAATGAAAATGATTTTCTTTAAATATATATATATATATATATATATATATATATGCCATAACGGAAAACTAAGGGTCTGTTTAGTACATGTGTTTAAAAACTGAAAATTGTTGTTTGAAAATATTTGTGAAAATACGTGTGGGTGAGAAAATGCGTTAAAATGCATAAAATGTTTTTTAAAAACTTAAAATGGTTGTTTGAAAATACAAACCAAACACCCCCTAAATGTTGCGTTTATACAAACCTCAAGAAGAGAAGTTTCATTTCATAAAACGTTTGGGAGGAGTGTAATTTCTGAAGATGTCAAAAAGGTTGATATTTTATAAGATTAGATGATTTGTAAAACCAAGACATTTCATTTTCTACTTTCTCTTGTAGGGTTATTCATATATATGGACAAAAAGTTTGTGATGTAACAGGCTCTAGCTAATGTGAGTTCCAGCTGGGATGTTAAAGGTATATTCATATAGCTTGAAAGTGATATACATATCTTACTTTCCTAAAGCAAAATTTTAGTGGTTCTTTAACCTCGCAGGCTCATTAAGCTTGAGTCTATATGATCATCATCATCGTAATGCGTTTATGTTTCAACACGCGCATTCCAACAGAAACACACACACACAGACAGGCCTGACAATGATAGGGGCCGATCTTGAAATGGTATATGTACATTGGGGTAAAATACAAAGCCATCGGTTCAATTCTTGACGATGATGATATGTGACCATCAGAGTGACAAACAAATTCCATATACTTTTGTCAGATACCTTTACCTTTCAATAATAGAATATCATTTTTCTCGTGCATATTAGTAAATGATACCGCGAGCATAGTTTTTTGGTAAAATGTTTGGTATATATGTGTGAGTGTAGTCTTATATTGAATAATTATGAGAAAAGTGTGATTAATGTAGTATAGTTGGGACCAAATTTTATAGGCGTGAGTGGTTGACACATGGTTCTCATGGACATGAAAGTATAAGGTTCTCATGGATTGTGAGTGGTTGACACATGGTTCCCATAAAAGGTATACATGTGTGAGTAAAATCCCACATTAGATAATGGTGATAAGATCGAGTAGTTAACATAACATAGTTAGGTCCAAAGTCATAAATTGTGTTCTCCCAACATACATAAAGTTTTTTTAAGGGTTTTCACAAATTGCCTAAAAACATTTTTTTTTTTTAAATGATGATTCGATAATTTGGGAATATGAGATTTGAACCCTAGATGTTTAGGTTGGAAACAAGAAGAAGTGCCAATTGCCAACCAGTTAAGCTATATTAATTGTCGCATGCTCATTTGTGAGATGTAACATAAGTCAATCTAAATGGTAATTTATCTTTGGTAAGTGTGGTTGAAAGAAATCCAACTTGCATGCACCCTCCATTATCAAGTAAGTCTAGTTCCACCACTATTTTCACAACTTTGTCACAAATTTGCTATGTGGCGACTCATGAGTTGTAGAATTATAGACCCACATAAACCTACCATTTTATTTTCACTACTTATAACTCGATTGCCATATAGGCAAGTTGTGGCAAAAGTAGTGAAAATTGTTGTGGTATTGGACTTACTCATTATCAAATGGGGACATGTTAATTTATGAATTAAGCACATGTGTAATCAGGAGAACTGCTGATTCTCCAAAATTTAAAAAACTTAGTTGTTTTGGAAAAATTATTAAGAATTACAATGCCCATCAATGTTACAGATCTCATAAATTCAAAAATTCTAATTCTAACTCCTACCATTTTAAGGAAGAACATATAAACTCCCATATCTTTATTTGTTAAAATTACTATTTTGATACTTAAATCCAAGTTTTAACTAAAATGTAATTATATAGAACTAATGTTTCTTTCAAAAAATATGTTATCAACGTTGTTTATGAGTTCTTTATGTATAAAAAGAGATCCATAATGATAAAATTATTAGTTTTTTTGTTTTAAATAATCAAATCACATATTAAATCTAGTGTTTGTTTAAAATATGATATAATATACAACCAATAATAAAATGTGTTGGCTTTTCCTGTGATAGTGGTACCACAACTATTATAATAGCACTCATTCTCGCTCTTCTAGAAATGTATTTCTAGAATAATAATAAATTAGTTTGGTTCAAAGAAAATTGGAGAAAGGAGAGAAAAAAAAAAGAGTGGAGAGGTAAGACCATATGAGATACTTCCGTCTATTTTAGAATTTTTAAATATTTTTATTTGGTTGAAAGGGGAAAGAATTTGAAGGGTTGATAGCAATGTATTACCAATTCCTTTATATCGGAAGAATTTTGAAAAGAAAATTTTAATTTTTTGACTTTCCTTTTTACCTTTAATATTTTTTCATAGTCTTAAAGTGAGGACTGATCTCTCTATTTGCTTTAAAATGGAAATGGTGATGATTGTAGGTTGCAATCATCTCAACTAATAAAAACTTTTATCATTATACAAGAGATTTGGGGTGACATCACAGGTTAAAACTATCTCTAAAATAAATGGAAATGATTTTTTTTTTAATAAAAAAATTAGTTTTTCATACATAATAAGGTTGTACATACTACAAAGTGCCACTGCCATGTCTAACTGATTTTAAATAATATTACACTATATTTATTTTAGATTACTGATATATTGATAAAATCTACATTTTATGAAATGGAATCTCTCATTTCAAACCAGATAGAGAGAGAGAATCTTTGCAAAGATGTAAAGAATAAGATGAAAGACAACAGAAAATCTGAGAAGATGAACAAATTTGAAATAGATAGTAAAAGTTTCTCTAAATTTTGACCATCGATTTCGAGCCACATATTTTGGGTGAAAATATCACTCTAAAAAACTCTATGGTTTCTAGTGATCTTGTTCTCTCTCTCTGAAAAATTCTTATTACTTGGTTGGTGCACCTAATTTATACTTGGTATAATCCACCAACAATTCGCTAATGGTTTTTGACTTTTGTCAAAAGTACTAAAATATTGAAGGGTATTTTTCCCTCTTTTCTTTAACTTTTTTTTTCCACCTAATTGAAATTGTTAATTTTGCCCTTATGATGTCAATTTTGTTGAAAGAACTAAGATGCCAAATTATTATTATTATTATTATTACAATAAAGGGTGGGAAGCATAAGTTCTTATAAAAAGACTTGGGCAATAAGTATAAGATGATTAAGGGCCCGTTTGGTTTGTGCTTTCAAACAACATTTTTTAGTTTTTAAACAGCATTTTACGCATTTCAACACACTTTTTCACCCACACGTATTTCAAAAAACTACAAACAACAATTTTCAAACTATTCTACCGAACACCTCCTAAACTACGAGACTTTGGGCACTAAAATACCAAAGTTATTTTGCATGATTTTATGAGGAAGTGGTTGTAGATTATAGACGTACCAAATTGGATCCGTGCTACGTTAATTAATTTGATTAGATACGTTATCCTTTCTTTCTTATTTTTCTTTTTTTGGCTCGACTTACAACAAGTGTAGGTGGGGAATCAAAGCCATGTTCTTTTCTGGGGGAGAACTAGGTAATACCACTATATTACAAGACTATTGGCCTATTGGTTTTGTTCTAAAATGGTCTAAATTTGATAGCCTTCACATAACATATCAGTAAACAAATTAATCCAAAAATGTTAAATTTATAGGCCTTGATTTAATTATGTTAAATTAATTTCTCATGTTTTTCATTTTAATTCTTTTATATGAAACTTCAATCAACACATGTATGCCTAATAAAAAGGATATACTTTTCATTTTATACTATGCATTGTCATTTTCCTTCCCACTTTGCTACCAAAAAATTTAGAAGTAATTTTTCCCTCTTTTTATTTTTTAAAGCATACACATAATCATTACTTCTCACCTCTATTTTTCTCCTATTAGCCTTCTTAACCTCTTCCTTCCATCTTGCTTTCAAACATAAAACAAAAGAATTTCAACTATATATACATCACCGTAGTTGAGTGGACTCCCCAAAGTCCCAAACCTCAAGCCCAACTATAGAACTTCAAAACTCTCTCTCTCTCTCTATCTCTCTCTCTCTCTCTCTCTCAAATCCCAAGGCAAACTGTAGAACTTCAACTCTCTCTCTCTCTCTCTCTCTCTCTGAGTTCTACTTTTGCAATAAGAATGGAAGCTAGGAATGAACACAGAAAAGGGTTGTGGACAGTGGAGGAGGACAGAATTCTAATGGATTACATAAGGGTGCATGGAAAAGGGAAGTGGAATCGCATAGCTAAAATGACAGGTTTGTAGCTTTTTTCCATAATAGGAAAGCATGTGTGACACTCTTTTAAGTTTAACACTTGAAGATCTTAGTTCCATATTCGTTACTTGATTAGTAAAAAGCTCTGGTGCAGGTTTGAAGAGGTGTGGCAAAAGTTGCAGATTAAGGTGGATTAATTATCTAAGTCCTAGTGTAAAGCGTGGTGATTTCTCAGAGGAAGAAGAAGACCTCATAATTCGGCTTCATAACCTCATTGGAAACAGGTCTATTTTCTAGTACAGATCTTTTCTTTCCTTTTCTATATGTATGGTTTTCCATTATTTTTCCAAAAAAAAAAAATCAAACAAAGTTGAGTTCAGTAGAACGGAATTACTAGTTTTTATCATATTTTTTATAATATTAATATTTTCTTTAATTTTATGGTACATACATAGCTTCATCATCAGTAATCCTAGCTGTGATGATTGTGTCTTGTCCTTTCAATGCTTGCTTTACTACCATATCTCCTATATATTTTTTTACCTCTTTGTAAATATTCCATATTTGTTTGCATTCAAATCAACTTCAAACTAGCCACTGATTTTCACTTTACCAGTGCTAAAATTGCCATGAGCATTGTTGAAAGTATCACTATATATGGTAGTAATTATTGCATAGCTTTTGCTACAGTAACACACTATACTACTAGACCTTTTATTGGCAAGATGTTATTATGCCAAAACTCTAAATTGGGAGAGCTTATATTTTTAGGTGGTCTTTGATTGCTGGGCGAGTACCTGGGAGAACTGACAATCAAGTGAAGAACCATTGGAACACTCATTTGAGCAAAAAACTCGGAATCAAGAAGGGAAAAACTAAAACCAATGTTTCTTTACCTTCACTTTCTAGAAAATCAGGGAAGAATTCAAGTGATCCCATGGAGTCAAATTCTGAGCCACCTTCGGATTGTACTTGTGAGACTGGAGGCAAGACAATGGTTGAAGATGGCTCTCAAAGTACATTCAAGTTTGCTAGCACACAAGAAATCACAGAGGATAACAACTGTGGCAGTTCTTTGTGGTTCTCTAATGATGATTTAAATTTACTTGCTCCTTACTTAATGGAGCCTCTAGATGGATATTCTCTTGATTTTGTTTTGGATGGTTTGTAGTTAAACTTTCATTCATGTAGTCTCAATGACAGTTTAATATTAAATGGTATGTTTGGGTTTATTTTGTACTTACAACAAGTTGGAATAAAGTGAATTCAACCCAAGTTCTCCTCCATTGGATTACCAGATTTCATTGAATTACCAAACCCGTAACTTATATGTTCTTTTTTTTCATATAATTAACAAGAGTTGTGTTAACGGGCACCGCATGGTGCCCATTAAGCACACTTTTTTCTGACATTATTTTTATCTCTTTGTCAATTTTGGTTACTTTTGCAGTGTTGTAAGTACTATTTTAATTTTTTTTTTTTTTACGTTTTTTGACAAATATTTTTTGTCTTTTCTTCCCTTAACCAGCACCAAGCGGTGCTGGTTAACATTCTCCAATTAATAATTTGTACATACCAGCCTTTATATATATACACACACATTACACATGCATGCATATATGTGTATATATTATAAAAATGACAATAATTAAGCTGTAACAAATTTAAATGCAACATATATTCAGGGAAAACAAGGTTGCATATATGTCTAAGAATATTTTGTACGAAGGGATCATAATTGTTCTTAGCATATATGTTCTAGGCTTCTGGCCAACTAAATTAATGGTGTGAAATTAATGATACAGGGATATATAGACAATAGAAATGCCAATCCATTCGAATGTCTTTTGGGGCACCCTTGCCTGATATTAATTGACAGTTTAATTTTTTTAGTCTTTTTTTTTTTTTTTTTTTTTTTGGTAAACTGGATAAATTCATAAACTAAGAAACAGAACCAACAAGGGCAGGCAGAGCCCGGTACAAAAATGACCATAGAGGTCCGAAAGGAAAATGTCCAGCAAAGATGGGGGAGGGGAATTATAAAATAAAACATCAACATCTTGTTGAGTTCCCAGTCTAGCAAGGCCATCAACGCAGCGATTGGCTTCCCGGTACCAGTGAGTCACCTTGACTTAGGGAACTTGGGAAATCAAGTGCCTGCAATCAGTAGCACAATAGAAAGTCTTTTCCATTTTTTTCGTCTTTTATTGAGGGTAGGGGGGGCCTGTGTTTTTTTTAGATCCATCATTCTCCAATATTCTTTGCCTCAAAAAGTCAGAAACCAAAAGTAAATCCAATATCCCCATACCTTAAAAGAGCTTAAATTTTGTTTTTGATGACCAATTTCCAGTTTCCACTCAATGGTACCTAACCCTATAGCTAGATTTTGTAAGATGTCAGCTAAGTTGTGTGAACAATTTTACTTTCTAAAGGTACCTTGGCCTAAGGAAATGGAAGGGACTTTCTATTGTGCAAGTAATTCCATTGCTTAAATATTATTATCATACCTGAAAAGTACCTTATGTAATCCATGGGAAAAATAGTGTTTGCGCCAGGCGCATGAGATACCATCTCGTAATCCATGAAATTTTGGATTTAAATCTTTTCAATATAATACTTTAGGGTCATTCCTTATAAATTTTTCTTTGCAATTTTTCTCGTAATCCATAAAATTTTGGATTTAGGTATTTTCAATATAATACTTTAAGGTCATTCCTTATAGAATTTTCTTTGCAATTTTTTAGTTTATGTGGAAGTTGAAGGGACTATTCATCCAAAGGACTAATCAAGTGTTTTAAAACTCTCGACAGTTGACACCCATATATTACTAAATAGGAATTATATTTATTGACCACCGTGCACCCTTGGTGCGGTGGTCACTCCACAAGTATAAATGCTTGTGAAGTGTGGGGGCAAGGATCGAGATTCAAGTCTCCAGGAGGAAGCTTCACACACATATACGCTTAAATTAGGCTAAAATAGAAATTTTATCTTGTATAAAAAATTTAAAAAAAAATTATATTTATTGGTAAGTAAATGCTAGAAATTAGTTACTCAAGCACCCATGCATATTAAGACCAAAAAAAAAAAGTATTATTGGCAAGTAAATGACATAAATCAGTGTGTGACAAATGGCTTTATGATCTAATACTGTTCAGTGTTCTCATGATGCATGCAATATGGTGGAAGACTACAGAATCAAGTGCCATCATCAAGAAGTAGAGCATGTGAAAGGAATATTGCAGCAAGCTCATCAAATTTTTAGTCCTTCTCATTCTGTTTAAGATTGACTAGCTACAAATACAATAATGAATATGCTGAAAAGGGTCACTGCATCTAGACTAATTATAATTTGGTATTTAAATAAACGTGGGAAAATCACAGGCCAATAATGTTTTCTTTGTCATATTGGCCATAGAGCTGGAAGATTCTCTTCATTTTGTTTAAGACAATGAGAAACCTGGAAAGTTTCAGAAAATGGGTCATGGATAGAAGTCTGTTTAGTAACGACTTAGTTTAGATGGAACTTTGTTTGGGAGTACTATTAGAACTATGTCAGTTCCCGTTGTACAAGCCTCAGTCAGTACGTAGTACGTACCTGCTATGTCATGCTGTAGTACTTCAGAATCTCAATGACAATTATTTATGATTTTCAACAGAGGTTCTCAAGTCACTATTGACTATACTAGTTTCTAGTGACAAACAAGAGATATATAGTGGAGAATATTTGTCATAGCATGATTATCAAAAAAATGGACATATTGGTAAGTTTTAATTAGCTTAACTAGTAAAATTTTTAATGGTTGAATAAGAAATTTTGAATTTGATTTCTGCCTACACAAAAAATAATTGGTGTCTTGATTTAATAATAAAAACCTATTATCAAAAGCAGACACTATAGATTGAAACTCTCTTAAAAAAAAAAATAGAAACATACTATTATGTGGGTGTGTGTGTGTTTTATTTTTATTTTTTTTATAAACATTTTGATAGATATAATGGAGAGGTGGAATTTGAATTCTGAATATTTTCGTTAAAAATACGAAGAGATGAAACCCCCCATCAAGATCTACCGACCCTTCAACATCAATAAGGGCCAAAAAGGGGCACAATTTTTTCATTATTTATTAAAAAGCTAAGTGTGATTGAGACAATGTCATTTTTATAAAAATTACCAAAGACACTAATCTATAAAATGCCAATTATAATAGGTCACAATTATTATTTTTTATTTAAAAGACACAACATGTCACATAGACTATATGAAAAAATATATATATAAAGATTTTTGCAAAATAATATTATTTCTAAAAGGCATTACATTCCAATGATAAAGTCCTCTAGAAGTACAATAATGTTTTTTTTTTTTTTGGATAACTAGAAGTACAATAATGTTTGTTCTAGATTCTTCTCTTAATTTTATTTATCAAAATCTTAAATTACGTTTCAATTGACTAAATATATTTGATTCTTCAGTTTGATTAACCAAAACATCAAAACATCTTTCCAAGGGTACTGAATTCTTAGGGTTACCTATGGCCCCGAACTGATCAATAAATTTTATTTTTATTTTATCTTCAAACATTCGTCATTGATATCTCTACTCTCTGATTGTGATTATTTTAAAAAGTCAGAAAAGAGAGGTGGGGTAATAGATAGGAAATATTTGGGGTATCAAAATCATTGTTCTTATTAATAGTTAATCCTGAAAATTTTCCTAAGAAGAGGCCCATCAAGGGCACATTAAAAAATGGCCTGAATCTATTCCTCTCATTACCAAAAAGCAAAACATAAGCAGTTTGACCTTGTCATCTTGTACCCTGTTTCGGAATAGTACTTGGATGGTAGTGACTAGTGAGTGATTGTGGTGCCCAGAAATAATTACCCTTTTGAATCTCATAAAAGGTGCCTTTTCCCATCTCTCATTTCTATCTTCTTGTGTTTGTTTTGGGTTCCATTTCAAAGACAAACTCATTTTACATTGAGAAATCAAGTATGAAAAAGGTGTTTTGTTTCTTGCTGCATAACTTTCCGTTCACATGTCGGTTTGGATCATCTCCAAGAACGATTCTCTCCATTATACTTGTTTACTTTAACTTTCTCAAATTCTTCATCAAACCTTTTTAATTGTCTGGATGAATAGTTAGAGAAAAGGAATCTTAGAATTTTCAATACAAAAGGAACTAAAGTCCTATCAATTTAAATTCTTATTACCTGATGAATATGTTTCAATGATAACAAGTTAATTAAAGTAGTTGGGTAACAACAATAATAATAACAATAACATTATCTACCTTTATTTTGAGACGGTTATAGTTTATCAACATGGTTTAAAAAGTATCATTTTGCTCACCTAAGATTAATTCAATTACAAAGCTATAACCCATCTTTTTCTTTTTTGATAAGTAAACTATAACCCATCTTTGAACTTTTATGTATATGTTTTTTATGTTTTATTGTGTTCCTTTAAGGGCCTCTAAGACATTTATCAATTGAAAATTTTGATACAATTTTTATGAAAAATATAAAAATTTATCAAAAAATCAATTACTTTTTTTTTTTTGCCTATAACAAATTTCTAGAAATATTTCATAAAATAATGCCCATCTTTAACTTTTCCTTTCTTTTAATAATGGACACAAAGATGGATTATGTAATGAGTTTAATCTCAAATAGGCAAAGTAATACCTTTTTAAAATTATTGATGGGCAAAATACCAAAACAACCTAAAAGTCGGTGAGGTCTCTGTAGTCACTTTAACCATTCTTCCAACTTCCAAAACCATTCCCTCTAATGCCATGAAATAGTAATACTAGGTATCGTCCAAAAAAAAAAGAGAGAGAGAGAGAGAAATAGTTGTTATAATAGTGCTCGTTTGGTTACCACGTTTTGGGGGGGTGGGGAGAGGGGAAATCACCTTTATGATTTCAAAACTTGTTTGGTAAAATTTACAAATAGTGGGTTTTAGATGCAATAATGTGATTTTTCTGCATTTACGCCGGGGCAGCGCTAGCTAGCCATAGCCCGGGGGTTCAAATGAACCCCTTGATTTGGCAAAAAAAATTTATATATAATATTTTTATTTTGTTTTAACCCTCTTAAAATAAAATTTTGAATACTCTTACTCAAATTTTTTTTTTTTAATCACAACTAAAATAGCCTTAAATATGATTTTCTTACCAATATCTTGGCATTTTTAAACAAATGAAAAAGCCCAACAAAAACCAATTCAAACTAAAACCTCGAAAATAAAAATTAGTTATTGAATCTGAATGTGCTTTTAATGTGTTATTTATTGATTGGTACTGATGGCATGGGGCAGGCCAAGAGTGATTGAGCAAATGTTAATGCAACAAAAAATTTCTTAGTGTCCATTTGAAAATAGTTTATCTAACTTTTTGCTAAAAATATAAAATAAGTAGGAATCCACATGAGACCCATGAATAGTAGGAAAAATGAAGAAGTAATAAGCTAGCTTATAATCAATATCTAAACGCACACTAAATACAATTACAAAGAATAATAGTTGTCAAAGTTTAGTTGAATTATTAAATAAAAGTATTGTAAAAAATAAAGACAAACTAATAGATAAAAGAATTCTAAGAAATAATAATTAAAGTTTATTTAACAATAATACTCCTTCCGTCCCACTTTGTTTGTCCTGTTTGAAAATTCAAACTTTTTAAAGGAACATCATTTATTGTCTTGTCTACCTTTTAAAAATGTATAAGTTTCCAAAACTACCCTTAAATAAATTTATCAAAAAATTCAATTAGTAAATTAATAAGGGTATAATAGGAACATTAGTAAATTAATGACTTTTATTTTTAGAAACAGGACAATATTTTGGGACATCTCAAATGAAGAAGTAATAAGCTAGCTTATAATCCACATGAGACCCATAAATAGTAGGAAAAATGAAGAAGTAATAAGCTAGCTTATAATCAATACCTAAACGCACACTAAATACAATTACAAAGAATAATAGTTGTCAAAGTTTAGTTGAATTATTAAATAAAAGTATTGTAAAAAATAAAGACAAACTAATAGATAAAAGAATTCTAAGAAATAATAATTAAAGTTTATTTAACAATAATACTCCTTCCGTCCCACTTTGTTTGTCCTGTTTGAAAATTCAAACTTTTTAAGGGAACATCATTTATTGTCTTGTCTACCTTTTAAAAATGTATAAGTTTCCAAAACTACCCTTAAATAAATTTATCAAAAAATTCAATTAGTAAATTAATAAGGGTATAATAGGAACATTAGTAAATTAATGACTTTTATTTTTAGAAACAGGACAATATTTTGGGACATCTCAAAATGGAATAGAGGACAAACAAAGTGGGACGGAGGGAGTAATTAATATGTCTACAGTAATTAGAAACAATAGATGATTTCCAAGTTTTTATCTTAGTAACAATAATTAGTATGTTCATTATATTATGAAACAATATGTCAAATGAACTAATAGTTTATTTTTTATTATCTTATTAGCTAGTATTATAGACAAATGTGTAATAAAGAAACCTTATAGACCACAAGATTTATCTTTTCATGACTCTCTAGAAAAAAATTCAGGAGCAGCCACTGGTTTTCGCATTGGGACAAAGTAAGTAGTAATAGCAAAAAAAATTGCTTTTTCAAAAAAAGACAATTTCAAAAAGCTCCAACACATGTAAATGCTAATGATACATTAGCAGCCATAGCAGAATGGCATGATACATCTTTAAATGCTAATGAATCAAATCTCTTATCCTGGATCCTAATTAGTGTCCTTCCCATTGTCTTATTCTTGATTTCCCTAATGATAATGTACTGCCACGTATATATATATATATATATATATATATTTGATATATCTGGCACTTCATTATTAGCAGGACATGATCTAGGTTATCATTGTGGTCCAATACAATCTTTTTCTTTTTTTTTTTTATGAGACCAATACAATCATTTTGCTGATTATTACTTTTCCCACTCGTATAAAAAGATTGAGAAAAACGACATCACACATGCTTCATCTATGTTAAGCTCTTTTCCTTTCGGGGCTGCATGTGCTTGAGAGTTTAGTGCACTATTAGCTGTAAGTAACTTGGGCCTAGCAAAACGGTAATTGAGTAAAGGCCTTGGAAAGGCAATGGCCTTTAATGATTTCTTTGCTAAGGAAAGAACCTGCATTCTCATTATAGCAATTACTTTTTCTATGTAATTGCGGCTACCAAAAAGTAAAGTAAAGCACCCATTAAAGAGTTTGTATTAGATACATTACACTGGTGTTGGTGGGTTTAAGTTAGCTTAACTGTTTGTATCAATTTATATTTCTCATAAAAGTGATATAAAAATTTTATTAAAAAATGTCCTACAAACATCCAATAATTGGGAGGAAAAAAATGTAACACTAACATTGGATTGATTTTTTTTTTTTTTTAAGAAGTTCAACCTATGATGTCTACTCTATGATTATGATATTTTTATCATTAAGCCCAAGAAACCAACTGATTTTTGGTATATAAACAAGTTCAAATTCCAAATATTCTATTCAACAACAAAAAACTTTATCAATTGAGTTAATTGGAATCCACGATATAGATTGATTTTATTACACAAACTATCTAAAATCTTGAGAATATATAGGATAGAACATAATTATTATTGCACAGCAGCACAAGTTTGCACTTGGGATTTGGAGGATGAGAAAGATCCACATGCAAAAGCGAGCATACAAGAGCCTACTTTATTTAGTGGATATTCATGTTATGGTGCATGAAGGAAAAAATACAATAGTGCATTAGTGTAATAGAGCAAGCAAAATAGCAATAAGAAGACACAATTGAGACTCATGTAGAGAAAAGATGTGAAAAGCGAGGTTCAAAACTCCATGAGCTCAAAAGTTCTATCATATTCAAAAGCCACCCATCAACCTCAACTTCTTGTGTGCCAGCCCCATTTGAAGATATGGATAAGTTTATAAGTTAATCAATGAAAAGTTCACTGTCTCCTGCATAACAATACATTCACACAAATTTGACCAGCTTCAAACAAGTTTTGGTAAACTTTCTGTACAATTAAAGTTAAAATACAACCTCAAGATCCAAGACATATATAATCCAAAAGCTTGAAGCTGTCAATAAAGTTGAAGACTGGATTGAAAAATTGATCCTAAAGCTTTGAAGGGATAAAAATCTATCATGTATTGGATAAATACATCTACCTTCTCACATGAAGGTGGAACGCACTAGTGTGGGACTCACCTCATGTGAGAGGGTGGATCGTATACATGTAATACCACACTTTTGAAGAATCTAGTTGATAAAGCCATGCATAAGCTAGAGACAGAGACCAGTCATGCAAAATTCATAAATGCACTCTATAATTGGTCCTAGGAAAAAGTTGATGATGTTCCATACCATCCAGACAATATTAGTTTTGACTTTCGAGTCTGAATTGGACACAGAAATGAATTTTGAGTCATCTGAGTCCAAGTTTAGCGATTATTTCGTTTTTTATGATTTCAATTTGAACATTTCTATTTCCAAGAAATTCAAGTATAACTTCAATTATGTCATGGCTTTAAATAATTTCATTGATGAGCTTAAGGCGCTTAAAACTTAAAAGTTGTAATGAAAATCCTAAACTTGTACAATAAGTGAAGGCACAACTTTAATCTATAAAAGAAGAAATTGAACGCATTAATTTAGCAAAGAATAATGAACTATAGATTATTCAAATTGGTAATACCATGCCCACTAATGAGAAGGAAGAATTTGTGGCCTTGTTTAAGGTGTTTTCAAGAAGTATTTGCATAGTCATATGAAGATATGCCTAGAATTGATACCAACATACAAGATACCGACCTATCTAGACATAAAGCCTATCAAGCAAAAATTTATAAGAATGAAACCCAAATAGACCCTAAATTTTAAGGAAGAGAAAGAATACAATGTTGGATTCCTTAAAGTGGTAAACTATCTCGAATTGTTAGCCAATATGGTCACAATACCTAAGAAAGATGGGAAAGTCAGCATTTGAATTGACTTCAAACATTTAAGCAAAGTTTGTGCCAAAGATGACTTCACATTAACCCATATTTGGTGGATAATATGGTAGGTCATGCACTACTCTCATTTATGGATGGTTTTTCAAGCTAAAACAGATCAACTGTTATAAGAAAATGGAGAAAACTTTTTTCTTTATTTTATAGGGCACAACTGTTATAAGGTTTACCCTTCATACTAAATAATAAGCCATATACCAACGAGCAACTACTGCTCTTTTGTATGATAAGATACACAAGAAAGTAGAAATGTATGTGGACGACATGATTGATACACCATATGAGCACTCTTAGCTTAGTTTATGGAATAATCCAAGAAAGAAATGAAGTTTAATACACCAATTAGAAGATGATTATAAATGAAGTGAAGTATACCCTCTTAGAGAAAACATGTGTAGCATTAGTTTGGGTCACCTAAAAGTTTAGACACTACATGCTCACATTTTAGGTCCAATTGATTACTTATATGTATCCATTGAAGTATCTAATGGAAAATTTGAAGCTAGAATCAAAGATTCCAAAATGGTTACTACTCTTGATTAAGTTTGTTAGAAAACAAGTGATTCTAAAAGATTTATAGTGCCAATTCGACTCTACTAAGGATTAGCTTGAAGACCTCTTTACCCAAAGGCCTTGCTTTGCGAATATTTCTTCGCTTATAGGTGAAACTCATGTTCCTTCATTGATCATTTATTTGGGGGGATGTTATTGAATCCTCCAATTTTTATTTAGATGTTAAGAGTTAAGATGTGGGAGACCGTTTCTCTGAAAAAGCAATTTTGGGATGTGAAACTCCATAACCTTTTTGCTCTTTAGAATATTTCTTCATGAATTTTAGGATGAGTTTTGTCTGTCACTTTAAAGGTAACGGCCTTCAATGATTTCTTTGCTAATAGAAAGAACTTGCATTCTTAAAATAGAGACAACAACTTAAACTAGTTATGAGATTTGGACTTTTTATATACTTTTTCTATGTAATTGTGGCTACCAATAAGTGAAGCACTCATCAAAGAGTTTGTATTAGATACATTGGCATCAAATTGATTTTATTACACAAACAATCTAATATCTTAAGCATATGTAGGAAAGAACATAATTATTATTGCACAAGCTAGCACTCGGAATTTAAAGGGTAACAAAGATCAACATGTGAAAGCGAGCACACAAAGAGCTGCTCTGCTTTTATTTGGTGCATGTTGATATTATTATCCATAAAGGGAAATACAGTAGTGCGTATATGTGAAATAGAGTAAGGAAAATAGTATCAAATTTTCTTGATACAATTGAGACTGATCATGTGGAGAAGAGATGGCGAAAGCAAGGCTCAAACTCCAAGAGTTCAAATTTTCCATGAACAAAATCATAGTAGCCACCCATCAACCTCAGCTTCTTGTTTGCCAACCCCATTTGAACATATGGATAAGTTTCTAAGTTACACAGTGATAACTTCACTGATTCCTGCATAACAACATATACACACAATATATGATTATCTTCAAACATGTTTAGGTAAACCTTCTGTATAATTAAAGTCAATATTTCTTCTGTTCTTTTTCTCTCTTTTGAATCATGATTAGAGTTGAAACAACATGGTAAAATAGAGCTAACCTTTTCACAATGTTTACATTGATCCTCCAATGGCAAGTCACCAAACTCTGCTTGGACCTTGACCTTTGCAGGTAATCCAATTTTGACCCACTCATCTATGAAGTCACTGCACATCAATTGGATAGATGAGATATGTGAATTAGAATTCTAGCTTAATTTCATTGCCCTATTTATTTTAGACCCAATTGGTTGGTTGATTAAATTGAGTGTATGTCAAAGAAAGTACTTTAATTTTGCTAGATATAAAACTGTATGTAGAAAGCCTCTTACAAAGGAGTACAATTGTCTTCAGGATGAGTCATAAGCCTCTCTATCCCACCACATCGACTGTGTCCAATGACCAAGATATTTTGTACCTATAGAATTTTATTTCTTGTAACACTCAGATATCCTAGTTACAAAATTGAAAAAAGAAACATAGAAAAATTGTATAAACAAAACAAGAAATTGTGGAGAAATAAATGAATTCACCTTAAGTACTGAGACAGCATATTCAATGGCTGCACCAACTCCAGAGTATTTCAGCTATACAATATCAAATATATTAGCATTTTAAAAAGTTGGTAAAATATATAATGTTAAATTGAACGAGAATTTGCATGTTGAATTTAACAAAATTGATTATTAGGAAGGATTAAATGGGAAACCTTGTCAAATGCAGGAACCATGTTAGCAATATTACGGACCATGAAGGCTTCCCCAGGTTGAAAGTCCAGGATATGAGAGGGACACACCCTAGAGTCTGAGCATGCAAATACCAAAAACTACACCAAAAATTAAGAATTTTAATCATTCATAAATCATAGACATAAATTAAGTTTGTTTTTATTGTTTCTATTTTTATAATCACAAAAGAATTGCACATTAATTCTTTGATATCTTCTAACCAGGTTGGAAAAGTAGTAACGATAAGTAGTGATGTCTAGTGGTACCTTGGGCCACTGGCCTTCAGCAAGTTTCTCGTACAATTCAGGATGCTTGCTGCAAAGAGCAAACCAAAGAAAATTATAAAAATTAAAAGAGGGGTTCAGTTAACAAGTGCCCTTAGGGCATCCATTAATGAACTATTTTAGGGAATGTTTTATAGGAAAATGAAAAAGTAAATGATTTTTTAATAGCTTTTTTAATTTACAATAAAAATTTTCTAAATTGGTTCATTAATAGATGCCTTTAGAGCATCTGTTAGTAATATCTGTAAAAGAGGTATAGTAAGTTTATAATGATGAGTCATATTAATTATAGCATTTCAAGAGTACAATTAATACATACTACTCTCACATAATGATGAGTCATATTTATTAAATTCATAGTAAAACTTGCAATTCATGTGAGATAAGAGAATACTTTTTATTATACTTTCAAAAAATACAATAATTTTCTATAAATTTCAGCATTTTGTATATCAGTAACAGCTTAAGGGGCATATAAGAGCATTCTCATCAAAACTTTTAAAAATTTTAGCTTTTAATATCTCAAAAACCTACTTTATCTATTTTAACATTCCATTTTAAAATACACCAAATATCAAAGGTTCTATTTTTTATAGCATTTTATTTAAATATACTTTCTTTATTAATTCTTTTTTCTTTTTAATTCTTGTTCTCTCATCTTTCTCCATCTCTTTCTCCTTTCCACCCACACTTGCTGCATCTCTTCTCTGCCACTCACCCACTACCACCAACCACCACCACCAGTTAAAAAAATATCAAACAAGAACTCACAACCCACTGCTAGCAACCACCACCACCACCACTACCAGAAAAAATAAATAAATAAAAAACCAACAAAACCCATCACAAAACCACACCCACAACCACAACTGGCCATAACAGCCACCACATAAAAAACACAATCAAAGCCAACAAAACCCATCACCACCACACCCACAACCAAAACCAAAGCCAACAAAACCCATCATCACCACATCCACAACCAAAACCAAACCAACAAAACCATCACCACCACACCCACAACCAGCCACAGAACCCATCACAACAACACCCACAACCAGCCACAAAACCCATTACAACCACACCCATAACCCGCCATAAAGCCCATCACCACCACAAAAGAGAAAAAAAAAATTGAAAGAAAGAAAAAAATAAAAGAAATAGAAAGAGGTATTTTCGGCCATAGCTTAAGAAATAAATAAAAAATAGAAGAAAGGAAGAGGAGTTAGGCAAGATTTGAAGAATAAGAGATGAGAAGCTAGAGAGAAAAAAAAAGAGAAACGGATGGTCAAAGAAGAAAGAGAGAAAAATATTAAGAGAGAAAAATATTTTTTAAAGAGAAGTGGAGAGAGAACTCATTGTAGCTCAATTGCTATTTTTTATTTTTTATTTTTTTTTTAAAGTTTACCATCTTTGTTGTAACTTGCCTTTTGGTGTTTTAGTTGCTAAAATAGCATTATAGCATTTATACCACCTTTGATGAGAATGCTCTAAGTGCAAGAGAATTCATACATATGATAAAGGTATCATATGCTTGTATTTTGAAAGTACTTTTCTAGTGGCGTAACAAGTGGTATCATACTCAAATTTGTTGATCTTGAAGTGTTGAAACCCTTCTAAAATCCTTTTAACTGGGTCAAATTCATTGAGATCTGTCTCTTGCAATCCAGTTATCAACTTCTCAATTTGTGCAACCGCCACATCATCCTTGTTACTGCAGCCAAGTAATAGAGTTTAGTCAACAATCTCATGGATTGTTAGGTATGGTTAGAAAGCATAACATTAATTTTTGCTTCTCTAATTGGTAGCAATCTTTCCATTTCAACAACACATATGGAATTGTAAACATGCCAAAGTTCTGAGTCAACAAATAATAATGTCCTGTGAATGCTTTTTCCACATGAAGGAACTTGTTATGCATAGATTTTTTTTGTAATTTGTGAATGTTGTTTTGTTGAGACAATGAAAAAGGTTGTATTTCTATTGTTATCCCTTGACCCGAAACAAAATTATCACACTATAAAGGGATGATATTTCTACACTAGAAAACAATTATTTACACATCATCACATGAGAGAAGGAGGTAAAAAGGAAAAAAGGAAAAAATTAACATTTTCCAATGTTAAAATTAAATATCATTTCTCCATCTCAAATAATAAATATCGAAAGCCTAAATGATTTTCTAAAAGGAAAATATCAACAATTTTAATACAGAAAAATTTAAGATAATATAACAATAAAGGTAATCGGTGCTTTTCTATTTTAAATTTAAAATTTAACACGTCAATTCGTAAGGTATATGATCAAGGTCATATATGTAGTAGTCGAATCACTTTTTTTAAACTTTTTTTTTTTTTTTTTGGGTGTGTGGTGTTAGAAGTTTAGTTTTATATTTTAACTTCTTACACCAACATTTCATATCACCTAGTGGAAAGGTTAGTAATGCTATCTAAACCTCTTTAAAAATTTCTTATATTTACACCTATATGACAGACAAAGGGTTTCTGAACAAGTGGCAAACCTGAGAAACTTCTTCAATCCTTCAATGGCTTCCTCCAATGAACCCATAGGTAAAACTTCTTTCTGCAAGTTATGTAAATTATACAGAATTAATCGTATTGTAAATTAAAAAAGCTTCATTTTTCTGACTTTAAATTGGCTTTAAAAATTAAACGAACTGACATTTAAAAAATAAAAAATAAATAAATAAACCATCATGAAATTGGCAGTATATACTTAATAGTTGATTGTTTCTAAAGAAGAAAGTTGTTCTCTGAAATTCAAAATTATATTTAACAAAAAAGAAAAAAGGAACCACAAGATATACTTGTGTCCAAAATAATAATAATAAAATAAGAAAGTTTATAGTAGAGCTCCATGCATTAGAAACTTGGAAAATTTTATAAGAAGAAAAGAAAATTATCTAAAATGGCAATCAAAGTTAAAAGTCCTATGAAATGTAACCTATAATAATTAGGAACAAAATATGATCTTGTTTGAAAAACATAAGTTAAACTTGGAAAATTTTATTATAAGAAGAAAAGTCCAATGTTAAATATAATGAAAATGTAACCTAGTTAGAATAATTAGTACCAAAGTATGATGCAGTTTGAAAGCATAAGTTCCATGCACTGGAAACTCATAAAAAAAATAAAATGAAAAAAATTCTCTAAAATGGTAATCAAGGCTAAAAAATGTATAAAATTATAATGGAAATATAACCTAGAATAATTAGGACCAAGGTGTGTGTGTGTGTGTATATATGATCTTGTTTGTAAAACATAAATGGTGAAGCACATATTAGTATTCAGAAAATGTAAGAATTAACAGACCGAATTCTAAGGATTTCACTTTGAAATTCTGAAGAACTTGCTGCCTAATGTAAACCAAGTACACTTGCACACATATCTTGCACTGACTGAAGGTCTCTATTTATAAGCCAAGTCTCTATGCTTACAATGAACATGCTCATCTTATCTTCATATCAGAAACGTTTTTCACAGGAAAAACAACTGGAGGACCACATTTGATTGTCTCATCAACATAAAAGACAAGGGAAAAAAATAATTTTCTTAATTTCACATAGTAAAACAAACACGTCTCTATATGTATAGCTTGTTTTTATACTATATCTTAGCTTTGAAACCATGTTCCTATCTACCACGTACAACTGCAACGTTTAAAACATCCCATTTGCATTGTCCAATTGTCTCCTATCTTCTTTTTTGCATGAATAACATTTTTTAAGTCATACAGTTGCTCCTTCTATTACACTTAACAAAAGTATTGTATGTAATTGATGTTTCTTCATGAAAAAAATACTTCAGTTTAAGAAGAAAATTGTTCAAATTACGAAGTTAACAGTATATTATAACCATTAATAAAAAAGTATGTTAGATCGATCATTTGCAATAAATTGGAGGATAAACATGAGTTTAATTAAATTTGCTATTTTTTTTTTGGTTTTTTTTAATAAAGTTAGAGGAGTAAGTACTGTTTTTTGGTGCAGAAACAAAAATGTCTGCTTCAGTTAGGTGTAGGGGTGGACATATGATTAGCATGCAAAAGATTATCTTTTCAACTTTTTCTAAGTCTTGGGAATCTAAAGTTTGAAATATTAAGGTAAAAAAAATAGTTTTTTATTCGTTAGGTAAGAGCATCAACGCATGTGATTTAATTTTAACGACTTCTGGGTAACCTCCCAGTCAACAGGTAGGAGGTCTAAGTTTTTATGGACACAGCCATAAGCCATGTTTCATTTATGTATTTTATACAAGGAACCTAAGGACAAATCTCACCGCAAAGAAATATATATTAATGTCTTAGTACGATTATAAAAAGTAATTATCGTGAAATTCATACCATAAGTTTAAATCATATGGTATTTATTAAAAATATATATATCATTTTGGTCCTTATATTTTAGATTCTCAATTAATTTATTGCATGAAGATTCATGAGCCTTGTTTCATTCTTAAAGTTTAATAAGGAATCTAGGAACAAATCTCATATATACCGCAAAGAAATATATTGATGTCCTAGCATGATTGTAAAAAGTAATTATCATGAAATGCATACCATAAGTTCAAATCATATGGTATTTATTATTAAGAAAAAGAAAATATCATTTTGATTTTTACATTTTGGAGTCAAAGTTAATTTTCTACGTAAAGCTTTATGAGCCTTGTTTCATTCTTATATTTTAATAAGGGATCTAGGAACAAATCACACACACACACACACACACACACACACATATATATTTGATAAGACGTAAAGAAATATATTGATGTCTTAGCATGATTGTAAAAAGTAATTATCATGAAATATATGCATACCATAACTTAAGTTCAAATCATATGGTATTTATTATATAAAAAAAGAAAGAATTATAATGAACATAAACCTCGAGAAAGTTTTCAAAAAAAAAAAAAAAAACCTAGATGAGAGTTAAGTTCCTTCCTAGTATGATTTGTTTGATTATTGGGGGATTAAATGAATCGCTCATTTTTTAATGGATTATATCTTTATCAAATTACATTAATAATTATAACTAAGATAGGTTCAAGTTATACCTTTTTTATACCATAGATTTATAAGTGATCTAACGGCTAAAAAAATATCATTAAATGTTATTACTTTCCATCTTATTCACAATTAATACTAGCATTTTCTCTCTCTCTCTCTCTCTCTCTCTCTTTATTTATTGTTTTTCACTTGATTAAAGGGCATACTGCCAATTTATACTTTCTAAGAATTCCAAAAATGTTTTCAAGGTCCTTCACATGCCCTGAAACAACATTGCTTTTCACCACCATGTCATCTATGTAAATCTCAATATTCTTTCCCAACTGCGGCTCAAACATCCGCGTTATCATCCTTTGGTATGTAGATCCTGCATTTTTCAAGCCAAATGGCATCACTTTGTAGTGGTAGTTCCCAAAGAGGGTAAAAAAAACAGTCTTTTCTTGATCATCCAGTGTCAGGGGTATTTGGTGATAGCCCTGAAAGGTATCCAGGAAACTCATTCGAGGGTGTTCAACCGTTGCATCCACTAGCTAATCAATTTTAGGCATAGGAAATGGATCTTTCGGACACGCCTTATTGAGGTTTGTGAAATCTACGCACACTCTTCACTTCCCTTTCTTCTTCTTCATCACTACAATATTAGCTAATCATTCGAGATAAAACACCTCCTTAATAGCTCCAACCTGTTTGAGCCTTATTACTTCCTCTTGTACTGCATCAGCGTGCTCCTTAGATGGGCGCCGAGGAGGCTGTTTCTTAGGGACGACCAGGGGGTTGACATTCAAATGATGACAAATAAAATCTGGATCCACCCCTAGGGCTTCATAGGCATTCCAAGCATATACATCTACGTTCCTTCTGAGAAATTCTACTAATTCTACCTTTTCTTGAGGTGGCAACTGTGAGCCAACTTGAAAAAATTTCTCTGGGTCGTCCCCAATAGTGACTTTTACCAAATTTTCACATTTGGCCTCCTCGGTGGTTTTATCGGTAAGGGTCGTTGGGTGTTTTAACTGCTATAATTCCTCTCCTGGATGATTCAAGGGCTCAGTTTTGGACTTATGTTGTATGGCAGCCACCAAGCATCTTCTGGCCACAGATTGATCTCCCAAAATTTCCTGAACCCTGCCTTCAGATGGATATTTAATCTTCTGGTGCAAAGAAGAAGGAACAGCCCCTAGCTCATGAAGTCATGATCTGGCCACGATTGCTGTATAGGGTGAATAGGCGTCCACAACAATGAAATCTACCTCTACTATCTCCGTACCAACTTGCATAAGTAGCTGTATTTGACCTCTCGGAATAACGATATTTCCATCAAAACCCACCAGAGGAGAGCTATAGGGAGTCAAGTCCTCAGGTTTTAAGTTCAACCCCTTGTAAAGGTCAAGATACATTACCTCAGCACCACTACCTTGGTCCACCATCACTGTTTTCACATCATACCCTCCAATTCTGAGGGTAACTACTAAAGCGTCGTCGTGTGGTTGGATGGTTCCGATTTTATCCTCATCTGAGAAGCCTAGTACCAGGGGAATCTCGCTTTTAGCCCTTTTCAGATCTTGATTATCGTCTCCTGTAGGCAAATGGTTCACATACATTATTCTAGATGGCCAGGACCCTGTTCTCCCTGGTGCAATGAGGATGACATTGATAGTTCCCAAAGGGGGTCTTGAAGAATCATCTCTTCGGGGCTCCGAGCTTTCCTGACTTCCTCAGCCACTAGAGTGATGCAACAGTTGCTTCAATTTACCCTCACGGACAAGTTGGTCCAAATGATCCCACAGACTCCTGCAATCCTCTGTGGTATACCCATGGTCCTGATGATACTAGCAATAAAGGTTATGATTACACCTTTCAGGGTTTCCCACCATCTTGTTTGGCCACTTGAAGTATGGTTCATTCTTAATCTTTTTCAAAACTTGATGCACTGGCTTTTTGAATACAGCGTTGACTACTTAGAGATTTGCTAATCCTGACTGCTCAGCAAAATCCCTACGTGGTTTGCTGTTGTTGTATCTGTCCAACCTGAAATTCCTCCTCTCCTGGAGGATAACCTTGTCTTTTCCCTTGCCTTGCTGCTAATCCTCCTCAACTCTTTTATACTTGTCAATATGGTTCATGAGCTGACTCACGTTAGTAACAGGTTTGCCAGTCAATGATTTTTTTAAACCGTGCTCGAACGAAAGGCCGAGCTTGAAGGTGTTGATAGCCACATCATCGAAATCACCTTCAATTTCATTAAACAATTCCAAATATCTGTCGGAGTATGTTTTCAGATTCTCCCCTTCTTGCATGCTCAAGGACAGCAGGGAGGCTACCGACATAGGAACTCTCCTGCATGTCACAAACTGGGAACCAAATGATTGGGTGAGTTCATGAAAGGAATTTATGGATTCCGCCCTTAGGCCATCAAACCATCTCATCACAACGGGTCCAAGGCTGGATGGAATGACTTTGCACATCAAGGCTTTGCTTTTGGAATAAACAGTCATTCTTTGGTTGAAATGGCTCACATGCTCAACAGTGTCTGTTCACTAATTGTAAATGGTGAACGTTGGTTGATGAAAATGCCAGGAAAGTCTCGCCCCTTCAATCCTACACGTGAAAGGCGACTTAGATATTTGGTCCAGGGCTTTACTCATAGCATCGTTTCCAACACCCCTAAGTAGGGGGCTCTTAAACTGCTGCTCGTCATGGAGCTCTTCTTCATAAGAGAAAGATTCACTGGGTGGAGTCCGAGACCTCCGTTTATAACTAATGTCTCTTTCGTCATCAGAAGAAACGTCACTGTCAGAGGAAGCTCGCTTCCTTTTTGCATGGCGTAGCTCCCTTTTCAACTGGTCAATCTCTAGTTACATGGCCATGTTGCCCTTTGCATGAGAGATACGACTATCACCCCGTGACTGGCTTCTCTCATCATGTATTGTATGTACACTTCCTTCACGATCACATCTTCGTTCGAGGTTGAGGAAAGGATCACCATGTTGGGATGCCCTGGACTCTACTGGTTGTTGACCTGGTTCAGCCATCGTTAACTGTTGCTTTCACTCCGGCTCAAGCTCTTCCCACAGACGGCACCAATTGTAGGGTCAAAATTTGTAGCTCAAGCCCAAAAGAGATCGGATGTGAGCCCACTAAGCCCAATATAATGAATTTGTAGAGAGTGGGTGAAAGAACTAGGCTGTTTGTGAACTCAACAACAGTTAATCAAGATGTTAATAAAAGAACAAGTACTAAAACGCCGGGAACTTGAATAAATTTAGGTCCGAAGAGACCAATTATAATTTGAATGGCAAATGTCACTCTTAGAGCTACAGTAAATTTTTCTTCTTCTTCTTTTTCTTCTTCCTTTTATCCCCCCTTCCTGAGAGCTCTCTTACATTTATATAGTTTTATTTTAAATTATCTTCATTGTACACTTGTTCTTCATCTATGCATTCACTTGAGTACATGTCACATCAAGTATCTTCTTTAGTTTTCCATGAGTAGTGGCAGCTGAGATTGCACTGTTCAGGGGTCATCTCCACATAAATGCGGCTAGAAAAGTTGCTGCAGTGCATTAAATGCGGTGGTAGCAGCTTTTTCTTTAAATATTTCTCTATTTCTATCATCTTTATATGTGCATGAAGTTCATCCTTATAACTAGAACTTCCTAGAAGTTCACCCAAGTTGACCAGGTATTCCCTTGACCGATATTCTTCAAGTCCGAGGAGGATATACTTCTCGGACTATACTCCTTCATCCTTTCCTTACGTGATTCTCTATTTTGAGGCCTTTTCCAATCCTTTACTCCTCCTCAGACATACTCATATCTTTAAATAAGGCCTAAGGCCCAAGGCCCAATATATGAATTTGGGCTCTTATCCCCACAAACACCGTTCACATATATTGTCATGGTAATTTTGGAAATCTTTTTGTAATAAAATTGATATACATATACACACACACACACACACACAAATAATAAGCACAAAAGGTTATCTTAAAATGGATCGAAAAGGGCCAAGAGTTCAACTAACATCTCCTGATCTTTTCAATGAAAACGTCCAAGATTTAAACCTCTATTATTTGCTTATAACTATAGAATAAAAAAGAAAAAAGAAAAATGGAACCGAGAGTAGTTGGTAGGCTATACTAAAACAATTATGAGAACAATTGTGAAAGGCCCAATTTAGCCCAAAAAGGGATTTATATGCAAAGTGCATAATAGTAAAAGCAATCTAGCATAGCCAAGAATGACAAATAGACAATATAGTCTGTGCAATCAATCAATAAGAGATTTGCCCGCCTATACAAAAAACAAAAAAACAAAAAAATGATTGGTGTTGTACCGCCATTGTCTTACTCAGTGGCGGAGCCACACACAATGGTGGGGGGATCTTCTTTTAAAAAATTATTTTGTAGTATTTATATTATTTACATTTTAAAAAATGTAGCATGTAAAAATTGAAATTGGCCCCTCCAAATTTTGAGTCAATTCAATGGTACTCTTAAAAGAAAAAGAAATTATATTAAAATCATATAATTTAAGAGGTTCAACAAATTAAACTATGTAAAAAAATGATAAATTTTTGTACATGTCTAATAAAAGAAATACGTGACTTCTGTATGCTCATTAAAATTTAGAAGATGATAAATTCTCTTAGTAAATTAATTTTTATACATGTGTGTAAGTAGAGGTTTGTCTTAACTAATATATTAACATTACAACTTGGCCCCCCCCAAACCAAAATTTCTGGCTCCGCCCCTGGTCTTACTTCTTGATTTCCCTAATGATGTTGTACTGCCATATATATATTTGATATATTTGGCACTTCATTATTAGTAGGACATTTGCTGATTATTACTCTTCCCACTCGTATAAAAAGATTGAGAAAAACGACACCACACATGCTTCATCTATGCTAAGCTCTTTTCCTTTCGGGGCTCCATGTGCTTGAGAGTTTAGTGCACTATTACCTGTAAGTAACTTGGGCCTAGCAAAACGGTAATGGAGTAAAGGCCTTGGAAAGGCAATGGCCTTTAATGATTTCTTTGCTAAAGAAAGAACCTGCATTCTCATTATAGCCACTCCAACTTCAATCAGTTATGAGATTTGGACTTTTTTTTATATACTTTTTCAATGTAATTGCGGCTACCAATAAGTAAAAAGCACCCATTAAAAAGTTTGTATCAGATACATTGGTATTGGTTTCTCACCCAAAAAAGAAAAATTGTTAATAGATGCATTAAGAGCATTAATTTAAGAAATATTTGTAGAAACCTTTTATGGGGAAAAAAAAATTGACAATTTTTTATATTTTTCATAAAAATAGTATCAAAACTTTCATAAAATGGTTTATTAAAAGAATATCCTAATGGTTCTTACTGATTCCTAAAATAAATAAAAAATAGCCCTATGGGCACCCATTGATTCGACCCAAAAAAAAAAAAAACAACAACAACAACAACACTGACATTGGATTAATTATTTTTTTTCCCCATTTTTATATAAATATGATAAATTTTCATTCTATGATGTTCACTCTATGATTATTGTGCTTTATCATTAGGCCCAAGAAACCAATTAATTTTTGGTGTAGACGGGTTTCAAATTCCAAATATTCTATTTGACAATAATATATTTTACCAATTAAGTTAATCGGAATTCACGGCGTAAATTGATTTTATTATGCAAATTATCAAAAATCTCGAGAATATATAGGACAGAACATAATTATTATTGCACAGCAACACAAGTTTGCACTTGGGATTTGGAGGGTGACAGAAATCAACATGCGAAAGCGAGCATACAAAAGCCTACTTTATTTAGTGGATATTCATGTTATGGTGCATAAAGGGAAAATTACAGTGGTGCATATGTGAAAGAGAGCAAGCAAAATAGCAATAGGAAGATACAATTGAGACTCATGTAGAAAGAAAAATGTGAAAAGCGAGGCTCAAAACTCCATGAGCTCAAAAGTTCCATCAGATTCAAAAGCCACCCATCAACCTCAGCTTCTTGTGTGTCAGCCTCATTTGAAAAGATGGATAAGTTTGTAAGTTAATCAGTGAAAAGTTCACTGTCTCCTGCATAACAATATATTCACACAAATTTGATTAGCTTCAAACAAGTTTAGGTAAACAATCTGTGCAATTAAAGTTAAAATACAGCCTCAAGATCCAAGACATATATAATCCAAAAGCTTGAAGCTGTCAAAGTTGAAGACTAGATTGAAAAATCGATCCTGAAGCTTTGAAGGGATAAAAATCTATCATGAATCAAATAAATGCATCTACCTTCTCACATGAAGGTGGAACGCAAGTGTGGGACTCACCTCATGTGAGAGGGTGGATCGGATACATATAATACCACACTTTTGAAGGATTTGGTTGATAAAGTCATGCACAAGTTAGAGACAGAGACAAGTTATGCAAAATTCATAGACGCACTCTATAATTGGTCCTAGGAAAAAGTTGATGATGTTCCATACTATCCAGACACTATTAGTTTTGACTTTCGAGTCTGAATCTGACATAGAAATGAATTTTGAGTCATTTGAGTCCAAGTCTAGCGAGTATTTCGTTTTTTACGATTTCAATGCGAACATATCTATTTCCAAGAAATTCAAGTATAACTTCGATTATGTCCTAGCTTTAAATAATTTCATTAATGAGCTTAAGGCACTTAAAACTTAAAAGTTGTAATGAAAATCCTAAACTTGCTCAACAAGTGAAGGCACAACCTTAATCTGTAAAAGAAGAAATTGAACGCATTAATTTAGCAAAGAATAATGAACTATAGATTATTCAAATTGGTAATACCATGTATGTGAATGAGAAGGAAGAATTTGTGGCCTCGTTTAAGATGTTTTCAAGAAGTATTTGCATGGTCATATGAAGATATGCCTAGAATTGATACCAACATACAAGATACCGACCTATCTAGACATAAAGCCTGTCAAGCAAAAACTTATAAGAATGAAACCCAAATAGACCCTAAAAATTAAGGAAGAGAAAGAATACAATGTCAGATTCCTTAAAGTGGTAAACTATCTCGAATTGTTAGTCAATATGGTCACAATACTTAAGAAAGATCGAAAAGTTTGCATGTGCGTCAACTTCAGACATTTAAGCAAAGTTTGTGCCAAAAATGGCTTCACATTAACCCATACTTGGTGGATAATACGGTAGGTCATGCACTACTCTCGTTTATGGATGGTTTTTCAAGCTAAAACAAATCAACTATCATAAGGACATGGAGAAAACTTTCTTCTTTACTTTATGGGGCACAACTGTTATAAGGTAATACCCTTTATACAAAATAATATGCCATATACCAACAAGCAATTACTGCTCTTTTGCATGATAAGATACACAAGAAGTAGAAATGTATGTGGACAACGTGATTGATACACCATACGAGCACTTCTAACTTAGTTTATGGAAGAATTCAAGAAATAAATGAAGTTTAATACATCAATAAAAAGATGATTGAGTATAAAATGAAGTATACCCCCTTAGAGAAAACATGTGTAGCATTAATTTGGGTCACCCAAAAGCTTAGACACTACATACTCACATTTTAGGTCCTAATGATTACTTATATGGATTCATTGAAGTATCTAATGGAAAATTCAATACTAGATTGAAAGACTGCAAAATGGTTACTACTTTTGACTAAGCTTGTTAGAAAACAAGTGATTCTAAAAGATTTACAATGCCAATTACTCTACTAAGGATTAGTTTGAAGACCTCTTTACCAAAAGGCCTTGCTTCCCCCATATTTCTTCGCTTATAGGCGAAACTCGTGTTCCTTCACTGATAATTCATTTGGGGGGATGTTATTGAATCCTTCAATTTCCTCCAATTTTTATTTAAATGTTAAGAGTTAAAACGTAGGGGTCCTATTTCTCTAAAAAAGCAATTTTGGGAATGTGAAACTCCATAAACCCTCTGCTCTTCAAAATTTTCTTCATGAATTTTAGGATGCATTTTGTCTGTGTCACTTTAAAGGCAATGGCCTTCAATGATTTCTTTGCTAAAGAAAGAACTTGCATTCTCAAAATAGGGACAGCAACTTGAACCAATTATGGGATTTGGACTTCTTATATACTTTTTCTATGTAATTGTGGCTACCAATAAGTGAAGCACTCATCAAAGACTTTGTATTAGATACACTAGCATCAAATTGATTTTATTACACAATCTAAAATCTTAAACATATGTAGGAAAGAACATAATTATTATTGCACAAGTTGGCACTCGAAATTTAAAGGGTAAAAAAGATCAACTTGCGAAAGCAAGCATACAAAGAGCTACTCTGCTTTACTTATTACATATTCACACTATTGTCCATAAAGGGAAATACGGTAGTGCATATATGTGAAGTAGAGCAAGGAAAATAGTATCAAATTTTCTTGATACAATTGAGACTAATCATGTGGAGAAGAGATGGCGAAAGCGAGGCTCAAACTCCAAAAGCTCAAATTTTCCATGAACAAAATCATAGTAGCCACCCATCAACCTCAGCTTCTTGTTTGCCAACCCCATTTGAACATATGGATAAGTTTCTAAGTTACACAGTGATAACTTCACTGATTCCTGCATAATAACATATACTCACAATATATGATTATCGTCAAACATGTTTAGGTAAACCTTCTATATAATTAATGTCAATATTTATTCTGTTCTTTTTCAATCTGTTGAATCATGATTAGAGTTAAAACAACATGGTAAAATAGAGCTAACCTTTTCACAATGTTTACATTGATCCTCCAATGGCAAGTCACCAAACTTTGCTTGGACTTTGACCTTTGCAGGTAATCCAATTTTGACCCACTCATCTATGAAGTCACTGCACATCAATTGGATAGATGAGATATGTGAATTAGAATTCTAGCTTAACTTCAGTGCCTTATTTATTTTAGACCCAATTGGTTGGTTGATTAAATTGAGTGTATGTCAAAGAAAGTACTTTAATTTTGCTAGATATAAAATTGTATGTAGAAAACCTCTTACAAAGGAGCAGAATTGTCCTCAGGATGAGTCATAAGCCTCTTTATCCCACCACATCGACTATGTCCAATGATCAGGATATTTTGTACCTATAGAATTTTATTTCTTATAACACTCAGATATCCTAGTTACAAAATTGAAAAAAGAAACATGGAAAAATTATATAAACAAAACAAGAAATTTTGGTGAAATAAATGAATTCACCTCAAGTTCTGAGACAGCATATTCAATGGTTGCACCAACTCCAGAGTATTTCAGCTATATAATATCAAATATATTAGCATTTTAAAAAGTTGGTAAAATATTTAATATTAAATTGAACAAGAATTTGCATGTTGAATTCAACAAAATTGATTATTAGGAAGGATGAAATGGGAAACCTTGTCAAATGCAGGAACCATGTTAGCAATGTTTCTGACCATGAAGGCTTCCCCAGGTTGAAAGTCCAGGATATGAGAGGGACACACCCTAGAGTCTGAGCATGCGAATACCAAAAACTACACCAAAAAATAAGAATTTTAATCATTCATAAATCATAGACATAAATTAAGTTTGTTTTTATTGTTTCTATTTTTATAATCACAAGAGAATTGCACATTAACTCTTTGATATCTTCTAACCAGTTTGGAAAAGTAGTAATGATAAGTAGTGATGTCTAGATGGTACCTTGGGCCACTGGCCTTCAGCAAGTTTCTCATACAATTCAGGATGCTTGCTGCAAAGAGCAAACCAAAGAAAATTATAAAAATTAAAAGAGTGGTTCAGTTAACGGGTGCCCTTAGGGCATCCATTAATGAACCATTTTAGGAAATTTTTTATAAGAAAATGAAAAAGTAAATGATTTTTTAATAGCTTTTTTCATTTACAATAAATTTTTTTCTAAAATGATTCATTGATAGATGCCTTTAAAGCATCTATTAGTAACATCGGTAAAAGAGAAATAGTAAATTTATAATGATGAGTCATATTAATTATAGCATTTCAAGAGTTCAATTAATACGTACTCCTCTCACATAATGATGAGTCATATTAATTAAATTCATAGTAGAACTCGCAATTCATGTGAGATGAGAGAATACTTTTTATTATACTTTCAAAAAATACAATAATTTTCCATAAATTTCAACCTTTTGTATACCGATAATAGCTTAAAGGGCTTTAAAATTTCAGTTTTTAACATCTCAAAACCTACTTTATCTATTTTAACATTCCATTCTTAAATACACCCAATATCAAATGTTCTATTTTTTATAGCACTTCATTTAAATATACTTTCTTTATTATTTCTTTATTTATTTATTTTTTCTTTCTTGTTCTTTCATCTTTCTCCATCTTCTTCTCCATCTCTTTCTCCTCTCCACCCACACCTACTGCATCTCTTCTCTGCCGCCCACCCACTGCCACCAACCACCACCACTAGTTAAAAAAATATCAAACAAGAACTCACAACCCACTGCCAGCCACCACGACCACCAGAAGAAAAAAGAAAAAAAAAAAAAAAAAAAAAAAAAAAAAAAAAAAAAAAAACCCATCACAAAACCACACCCATAACCACAACTGGCCATAACAGCCACCACGTAAAAAACACTCCAACAAAACCCATCACCACTACACCCACAACCAAAACCAAAGGCAACAAAACCCGTCACCACCACATCCACAACCAAAATCAAACCAACAAAACCATCACCACCACACCCACAACCAAAGCCAACAAAATCCATCACCACCACATCCACAACCAGCCACAAAACCCATCACAACAACACCCACAACCAGCCACAAAACCCATTACTACCACACCCACCACTAGCCATAAAGCTCATCACCACCACAAAAGAGACAAAAATAATTGAAAAAAAGAAAAGAAATAGAGAGAGGTATTTTCGACCATAACTTAAGAAATTAAAAAATATATATATATATATATATATAAAACGCGGCCTAAGACCAGGACCTATGGCCACGTTTAAAACACAACCATAGGTCCTGGTCTTAAACCGCGTTTGAAAAGTGCGGCCATAGGACACCTAAGCCTATAGTCACGGGGAAATGTGGCCTAAAAAAACGCGGCTATAGGCCAAATCGTCCTATGGCCACGTTTTTCTGACCTAAGGCTGCATTTTTCAAACGTGGCCACAAAACTATTTTTTTGTAGTGAGGTAGCCAACACCTGGAGAATAAGAGATGAGAAGCTAGAGAGAATAAAAGAGAGAAAAAATATTTTTTAAAGAGAAGTGGAGAGAGAAAGGAATAAAATATATATATATATATATATTTTTTTTTTTTTAAATTGGAGCTGCAGTGAGATGTTATCTTTGACATCTCACTATAGCTCAATTGCTATTTTTTTAAGTTTAGCATCTTTGTTGTAGCTTGTCTTTTAATGTTTTAGTTGCTAAAATAACATTAATTATAGCATTTATACCATCTTTGATGAGAATGCTCTAAGTGCAAGAGAATTCATATATATGATAAAGGTATCATATGCTTGTATTTTGAAAGTACTTTTCTAGTGGCATAACAAGTGGTATCATACTCAAATTTGTTGATCTTGAAGTGTTGAAACCCTTCTAAAATCCTTTTAACTGGGTCAAATTCATTGTGATCTGTCTCTTGCAATCCAGTTATCAACTTCTCAATTTGTGCAACCGCCACATCATCCTTGTTACTGCAGCCAAGTAATAGAATTTAGTCAACAATCTCATGGATTGTTAGGTATGGTTAGAAAGCATAACATTAATTGTTGCTTCTCTAATTGGTAGCAATCTTTTCATTTCAACAATATATATGGAATTGTAAACATGCCAAAGTTCTGAGTCAACAAATAATAATGTCCTGTGAATGCTTTTTCCACATGATGGAACTTGTTATGCATAGATTTTCTTTGTAGTTTTAAATGTTGTATTTGTTGAGACAATGACAAAGGTTATATTTCTATTGTTATCCCTTGACCCGAAACAAAATTATCACACTATAAAGGGATGATATTTCTACACTAAAAAACAATTATTTACACATCATCACATGAGAGGAGGTAAAAAGGAAAAAATTAACATTTTCCAATGTTAAAATATCATTTCTCCATCTCAAATAATAAATATCAAAAGCCTTAATGATTTTCTAAAAAGAAAATATCACCAATTTTATTACAAAAAACTTAAAAATAATATAATAATAAAGGTAATCGGTGCTATATAAATAATATAATAAATAAAATTTTAATTACTTTTCTGTTTTATATTTAGAAGTTAACACGTCAATTGGTAAGATATATGATCAAGGTCATATTTGTAGTAGTTATAGAATCACTTTTTAAAAACTTTTTTTTTTTTTTTTTTTTGGGTGTGGTGTTAGAAGAAGTTTAGGTTTATATGTTAACTTCTTACACCAACATTTCATATCGCCTAGCTAGTGGAAGGTTTTTTTTTTTTTTTTTTTTTTTTTTTTTTTTTTTTGAGAATACACCTAGTGGAAGGTTAGTAATGCTATCTAAACCTCTTTAAAAATTTCTTATATTTACACCTATATGACAAACAAAGGGTTTCTGAACAAGTGGTAAAACCTGAGAAACTTCTTCAATCCTTCAATGGCTTCCTCCAATGACCCCATAGGTAAAACTTCTTTCTGCAATTTAAGGAAATGTAAATTATAAAGTGAAGCATATACAGAATTAATCGTATAAAAATAAAAAATAAAAGCTTCATTTTTCTGAAAAAAAATCATGAAATTGGCAGTATATACTTAATAGTTGATTGTTTCTAAAGAAGAAAGTTGTTCTCTGAAATTCAAAATTATATTTAACAAAAAAGAAAAAAGGAAACACGAGATATACTTGTGTCCAAAAAAAAAAAAAAATATTAATAAAATAAGAAAGTTTATAGTAGAGCTCCATGCATTAGAAATTTGGAAAATTTTATAAGAAGAAAAGAAAACTATCTAAAATGGTAATCAAAGTTAAAAGTCCTATGAAATGTAACCTATAATAATTGGGAACAAAATATGATTTTGTTTGAAAAATATAAGCTAAACTTGGAAAATTTTATGAGAAGAAGTAAAATATAATGACAAAGTAACCTAGCCAGAATAATTAGGACCAAATTAAGTACGATGCTGTTTGAAAACATGAGTTCCATGCACTGGAAACTCGTAAAAATCAATAAGAAATGAAGGAAAATCTCTAAAATGGCAATCAAGCTTAAAACAATTATAAAATTCTAATGGAAATATAACCTAGAATAATTAGGACCAAAGTATGTGTGTATATATATATATATATATATATATGATCTTGTTTGAAAAACAAAGACGATGAAGCACATATTAGTATTCAGAAAATATAAGAATTAACAGACCGAATTCTAAGGATTTCACTTTGAAATTTTGAAGAACTTGCTGCCTAATGTAAACCAAGTACACTTGCACACATATCTTGCACTGAGTGAAAGGTCTCTATTTATAAGCCAAGTCTCTATGCTTACAATGAACCATCTTATCTTCATATCAGAAACGTTTGTCACAGGAAAAACAAGGACCACATTTAATTGTCTCGTCAACATAAAAGTCAAGGGAAAAAAATAATTTTCTTAATTTCACATAGTAAAACAAGCACGTCTCTATATGTATATCCTTGTTTTTATACTATATCTTAGCTATGAAACCATGTTCCCATTGTCCAATTGTTCAATTGTCTCCTAGCTTCTTTTTTGGCATGAATAACATGTAATGTTTTCCTTCTCCTTGATGAAAATGAAATTAATCAATGTTTCCGAGTTAATGACATATGAATAACATTTTTTAAGTCATACAATTGCCCCTTCTATTACACTTACAAAAACCTTGTAATTTAATTAACACTTATTCATGAAAGAAATACTTCAAAAATTAGGAAAAAAATTGTTCAAACTACAAGGTTAACAGCATAATATAACCATTAAAAAAAACATGTTACATCAATCATTTGCAATAAATTGGAGGATAAAGATGAGTATGTTTGATGTTGCCAACTAGTACATTAGTAAAATCTCCAAATAGTTATAACTAAATTTGCTATTACCTTCTTCTTCTTTTTTTTAATAAAGTTAGAGAAGTAAGTACTGTTTTTTTGGTTCAGAAACAAAAATGTCTACTTCAGTTAGGTATGATTATGACCGTATGAGGGGTTAACATATGATTAGCATGCAAAAGATTATTTTCTCAATTTTTTCCAAGTCTTGGGAATCTAAAGTTTGAAATATTAAGGTAAAAAAATCATGATTTTAAAAACCAGTATGGTGAAAGAACCGAAAAAGGGATTGGTTTTCAGTTTTCTAGTCGAACCAATAACGTCATAAATAATTTAATTAATAATTATAAAAATAAATAAATAAATAATTTTATAACTGGTCATTTTAACTAAAAAATTAAATAATAACCCACAAGCCCACTAAAAAATATTTTAATTATTTTTTAACATTTCTAATAATAAAAAGTAAGTGCACCAATGGATAACAATATCATTGCCCACTTGATCTTTTTTCCCTCTAAACATTCTACTAAGTGCACCAATGAGTAACAATATCATTGCCCATTTGATATTGTTTTCCCTCCACACATTCTACACGTTAATATCCCAACTACCACACAATTTGAAATCCAAACATCCACACAATTGGTTCATCAATACATTTCAGTTTAGTCAGCGAAACGATATATTTTGGTACCGATCAATACTGGTGTACCATTTCGGATTTACTACTATTTTATATATTTTATATATATATATGTGTGTGTGTGTGTGTGTGTGTGTGCGCGCTACGTCTACAATATTTTCTCAACACTTTTACAACAAATCATATGTGGCTATTTTTTATTGGTTTTAATTTGAACCTACCACTAAAATAACTTTTTTTCCCTACCAATAAAAACTCATAACAAATTAAAACTTAAAACTTAAAACTTGTTGTGAAAGTGTTGTAAAAATATTGTGAATATTTTTTTTTTTTTTTTTGGTTTGGGTACACGTATGACGTATCTCAATTTTCAACTGCCCTCTGCTAACAAATTGTTTTTAATAACTCACTTTTTTTTCACTTCCACTCATTCTCTTTTACTTTTACAATTTATCTTTCTTTATTTTTATCTTGATTTTATCTGCTCCACATGTTTACCTCCACTAAGTCTTATCTCATTTCAAATTTCAAAAAGCTAGTCTTAGAGCATCATAGCAGTGGAACTAAATTTTTAGCTTTTTAGCACCACAAAAAGTCACTTTATCTATTTTATCTTCTCACATCCTACCGCAGTGGTTTTATTTTAGCTTTTAATACAACAAAATAATATAAACACTACAATAAAATAATATTTCATTCAACCATCAACACACAACCACAACCACCATCAAACCCATAAAAATCATTGGAAAACCACAACCCCGTCGTGCCCATCAAAACCAGTGAAGAAAAACAAAAAAAGAAAGCAGAAAAATCAGCACAGCCAAACCAAAACCCAAGCTCGAAACAAAAACCTAGCCCGAAACATAAACCCGAAACACAAGCTGAAACGCCAAAAATAGAGAAGAGAGGCCGAGATGGGTCAGGTCAGTGCTCGAGCTTGGGCGGCGATGGGTCTGTGGCGGCTGGGCTCATGCAGATCGGAGATGGGTTTGTGGAGGAAGAAAGAAGAAATGGAGAGGCAGTGAGGAGAGAGACATGGGGAAAGGAGAATGAAATGCAGAAAGAATAAAAAAAAAAAAAAAAAAAAAGTAGTGTGAACGCAAAATAAATTTTTATTTTTTTTAGCTCTCAGCTACAGTGCACAACCATATATAGCTGTGCACTGTAGCAATGAAGGTAAAAATTTTACCTTTAGCTCCACTACTGTAGTATGGATTTTTGTATTTTGGTGAAGTTAAAATAGTTGTATAGCTATTTAGCTTCACTACTGTGAGTGCTCTTATCTCCTTACCTTTGGTTAGTCATCACGTGGGCACCCAAAGCAAAACTCTTTGAGAAACAGTAAAGACATAAAAAAGCGAAGTCATCACGTGAGCACCTAAAGCGAAGTCATCACGTAAGCAGAAAAGAGACCGAGATACAAGAGAGATGCATCAGATCGTGAAATTTGTTGAGAAATTATCTTATGTGAGTGAAAAATTACAAAAAATCTGTGTACTATTTGTCTGGTTTAACCGCACCGGTTTTCGGTTATGTTAGTTAAACTGGCAGTTTGTACTGTTTGTCCGATTTTTCTTTTATTTTCGATTTTAACTAATAACTGGACCGGATTAAGGTTTGATTCCTGGTTGAACCAGCTGGTCTGGTCTGGTTTTTAAAACCATGAAAAAATAGTTTTTTATTTGTTAGGTACTTAGGTAGGAGCATCAATGCATGTGATTTTAACAACTTCTGGGTAACCTCCCAGTCAAGAGGTAGGAGGTCTAAGTTTTAATGGACAAAAATTTCTTGCATAAATCATTAAAGCTTCATGAGCCTTGTTTCATTCTTATAGTTTAATAAGGAATCCAAGAACAATTCTCACATATACAAAAAAGAAATATATTAATGCCTTAGCACTATTATAAAAAGTAATTTTCATGAAATACATGCCATAATAGAATCTAATGAATATCAACTTAATTAAGTTCCTAGTATGATTAGTTTGATTATTGGGGCATTAGTTGAATCACTCGTTTGTTTTTTTAATGGATTATATCTTTATCAAATTACATTGATAATTATACATATGTGGACAAATAAGTGAAACTAGATTGTAATTTGTGTTTACACACAGAAACAATAGCGATAGTGAGGTATCCAGATGAGTAAGGTAGTCATTATAACTTATTAGCTTTTATGCTAACCATAACATTTACTATATCATTTAACACAATTATCCTATGTGACAGATTATGAATGATTGGCTGTCACTTTCATGTGTACTCATAACTTTTTCTCTACTACTCATAGTTAGTCACATAGCACAGTTGTGGGAAAATGTGTGGTTCTAGAATTATTGTTACTTTCGGTCATTCCAACTTTGACATTCAAATTCAAATCATTTTGAAAAATAGTAATGCTACATCCACAAAGTATCTTATAACATTTTTACAAACTATTAATGTGGCAAATTTTTACTAGTTCTCATTTGAGTCTAATATTAACACCACTTTTTTACTTAGCAATAACTACTCACCACATCAGTAATTTGTAAAATAACTTATGACTTTAACATTTTCCATAACCATAATTCAAATGAAGACCTATTTAATTTGATTTAATCAATCAGTTTTTTTTTTCTTCTTAAAATTGCTTTCAACCTCTTAATTGATTTCATCCTTCTCTCATCTCATCCTTCCCAATTACTAAAGATCAATTCTCAATTCAAATTGCTTCTAGATGAATAAATAAACTACAGAAGACATTTAGAGTTTTTGTCTTAAATTCTATGAAACGTTATTTTTGGGCTGCATTCCTTCCCACGTAGTGTGGGTTTCAGGGTCTAACCCATAAGTTGGTTCTGTTTGCAGCGGCCTAATGAACTCCTCCAAGGGCTGGCCCAAACATTTGGGCTAATCAACTTAACCTTAAAAAGAATGTTATAATGGCCACATATTGGACTTCCTAAATATATGTGTTCAGCCCACAATGCAAAAAACATATGGAGCCTCAATTTTCTTTTTCTTGTTTTTTGGATAAATTGAAAGACTACGTTTTTTATTTTTACAAATGAGACTCAGTTTTCTTTTGTCCAACTAATATTTCCTTTCATATTATCTTTTCCAAATTCACATATAGCAAGCATGACTACATGAAGCAACCCTTAATATATCAGCTTTATTTATAATTTTTATAATAAAAAAAATCATGAAACAACCCATATTTCTCCAACTTTTACATCCCTTAAAAGTGATACTACAACTATTACAAATTTCATTATATTAAATGTAAAATAATGATGTGTCAACTTTTAACTATAAAATAGAAGGAATAAAAATTATTTGTCTTGCTCTGTTGATTTAACACCATTCACATATATTGTCATGGTAATTTTGGAAATCTTTTTGTAATAAAATTGATACACACACACATATATATATATACACACACAAATAATAAAGCACAAAAGATTATCTTAAAATGGATCAAAAAGGGCCCAGAGTTCAGCTAACATCTCCTGATCTTTTTAACGAAAACATCCAAGATTTAAATCTCCATTATTTGCTTATAACTATAGAATAAAAAACAAAAAAGAAAAATGGAACCAAGAGTAGTTGCTAGGCTATACTAGAACAATTGTGAAAGGCCCAACTTAGCCCAAAAAGGGATTTATATATAAAGTGTATCCTAGAAAAAACAATCTAGCACAGCCAAAAATGACAAATAGACAATATTCCCTATGCAATCCATCTATATAAGAGATTCGCCCGTGGGTTCAAGTTAGCTCAATTGGTAAAGTCTCTGATGATTGTATAAGAGATCTGAGGTTCAATTTCGGCCTATATCAAAAACTGATTGGTGTTTTGGTTTGATAATAAAGAGCTATTATCAGGAGCGGACGTCATAGGTTGAAACTTTCTCAAAAAAAAATATAAGAGATACGCCCCCATCTACATAAATTAAAAAATAAAAAAAATAAATGATTAGTGTCTATTTGTCATTTTTGGCTGTGCTATTTCAAAAGATAAAAAATTAACAATATAATTAACCAAAAAAAAATGATAATATAGTCCTCGGAATGAGCAAAAACCCACCTCTCAGACTCAGTGCCTTACCTCCTTTTCTGTTAAGCACTCTCTCCTCTTTTTATATAATAATAGTTCCACAATTTCCTCTTTTCTATTTTATTTTTCCCTTTATTCATTTTGGTTCTGTAAAATTCACTGCTGATTATCATGGCGACTCCTCCCAATCCAACGGACGGCAATCCACCCTCCCCCGGTCTGATCTCTCTCTCTCTCTCTCTCTCTCTCTCTCTCTCCATTTTTGTTGTTGTTTCTCACTCTTATTGAAAAAAAAAAAAGAGATGCTACGTAAACTAAAATGAATAAAACAACTTTCACCGATAAGATTTTCTTTGTGTGTGTATTTACGTAATCTGGGTTTTATTCAAACTATGAAAGAAAGAAAGCAGGACAATTTGCTCTTTGTTAAAAGTGCTAAAGTTGGGTGTCAAACGAAAAGGCATCATATGATAGAAATGGGGTTTTTCTTTTTTCTTTTTTTTTTAATCCTGAAATTATTCAATGAGTCTAGAGCTATAACAATTTTCGATTTCACAACTGTCGAGGCGGATAGATGATAGAGCGATGTTATTGGTGGGGCCCAGATGAGAACTGGTATATATATATATATATATATATATATTAACTGTTGTGAAAAATGTCAAGAAAATTGTTTGAGTATGTAGTAGCATTTTGCGCCTGGAATTTGCATTTACGTGGGAGGTGTATGGGACACAATGTATGGATTGTTGTCTATACAATTGAATTGATGATGGAAAACTTGCTGTTATTTTATTTTGCCTTGTGGTGATTTTCCTGGTTTCAATTTAATGAGCAGTTGTGCTAGAAGCACAAGGGTGTTTTGTAATACTCCTTTCTACTGCAACTGATTTGTGCATATGCACCTCGGCATGAGCATAAACTGCGTAGCCCATTAGGGGTGAATGCCCCTGGATTGCCTAGAAACTGGTTTTGGTGGGTCGGGTCAATTGCTCATAGGTTTTATTAGCTAGAGTGAGTACAAAGGGTTCTTCTTTAGAAAGGTTTGCTATGTGTAAAAATAAATAAAATTTGCGTATATGTTCTAAATTTTTACAAATTATAGATGCTGCAACTTCATGATTAAAGAAAAAAATGTGTTTTTTTTTCTGAAATCTTCAGCAACAGAACCATCACAACCAACAAATCAGGATCAGCAAGATTCTAAGGTGGAGGCTCCGAGTCAAACTTCTCCAACGTCGGTGTTTGTCAATTCTGAGCCAATGCGAGAGGAACAAGTGCAAAATGCAGTTAAATTTCTTTCACACCCCAAAGTTAGAGGTTCGCCGGTCATCTACAGAAGATCATTTCTTGAAAAGAAGGGCCTCACAAAGGAGGAGATAGACGAAGCATTTAGACGTGTACCTGTAAGTTGGTTCTTTTATCATGATATATTGATTTGTTGTTAGCTACATCATTCGTTTATATGCAGGTCACCCATTTCTGTTATTTTTTTGGTGCCCCACGTTGTTTTGAATTTACAGGACCCGCCACCAAGTGCAACCAATGTTAATCAAGGTATTAATAAATATTAATTCAGATTTGGGTTTAACCAGAGTTTAGTAGCTTATTCTTTATAACTAATGTTCGTATGTAATTTATCAAAATGCTAACAGATGCACAAGTGAAGACATCATCAAACAGTCAGCCACAGGCCGCGGTACAAACTCTGCAGCCTGCAGCAGCTGCTCCCCCTGGTACCATTTCCTCAATGCGGTCTCGATTCCACTGGTCTCATGCTGTTTTTGCCATAGGACTACTGGCAGTTTCAGGTGCTGGAACAGCTGTGCTAATTAAGGTACCAATGATTGACCCTTCCGAAATCATGCGATCCATAATTCAGATGTTTTTGCATTTGTATGGTTCTCTTACCAAGCTTCACTAATGGCTGACTGGCTGTATGCAGCAGCTTATACTACTTGATATCTCAAGCTTGTTCACATTAATTGATAACACATTCCCTCTTCTAGAAATCTATTGTTCCAAGATTGAAGACTTGGATACGCAAGGTTGTATTGGAGGAAGAAGATGACTTTGTCAAGAAAATAGATTCAAAACCGAGTTTAGCAGAGGAGGCAGCTGCTGCTGCAAAAGCAGCTGCAGCTGCAGCAGCTGATGTGGCAAAAGCAAGTCAAGAAATGTTGAATTCAAGAAATGAAGGTGGGTTTATACTTGACTTTTAGCTTATTTTGTGTCAAGGGATCTCTTTCTATTTTTCTTTGTTGGTTTTTTTTTTCACCCATTTCTGTTTTGTTTTGGAATGTTCACTGATCAGTAATATCTCTTTTGATCACTTCACCTTATTCTATACATGGCCAGAAAGGAGACGTTTTGAAGAATTTACTAATCTCTTGGATGTACAAGTACGAGAAATGAAGTCAATGACTAATGCCATAAGGAAATTGGAAGGTACTGAAAAATTGCTTTCTGAACAAGAAGATATACAAAACTGTTATTCCTGAAAAAGAGTTTGGTTCTTGATTTTCTGCCTTAGCACTGAATATTAAATTCTTTATTCATTAAGGGTGAGCTTACTCATCTCATTAGACTTGTTTGCAAAGCATCTCAGTCTATTACAACTCCTGCATTAACGGCTACTAAGTTGCTAATATATAGGCGTCTAGCCATTAAACATCCAAAAACTTTAGCACTGATGCACTTTGATACTAATGGAGAAATTCCCTTTACCTAGGTGAATACGAATTGCTTGCTATGTGTTGTGGAAGCAAGTTTATCTTTCCAAAAAAAAAAAAATAGTAGTTTAATCATGCGTGTAATAATTAAAGCAATAAAGTAAAGGAAACACAACTGCACATAAGACATGAGGATTTTTATGTGGAAAACCCAAAACTAGGAAAAATCATGGAACCTCATCCAGCCAAAGATATGCATTATAAAAATAATTATTACAAAGAGTTACCAACTCAAACCTAAGTCCCCTAATGTTCAAATCGGCTATCCACCTTACTCTCTCCTTGAATCTTCATTGTGACACATGCTTTATCCTCAAGTTTTGTCTTCAACACGTGTAATCTTTGGTATGAAATCTATTTGCAGATAAGAGATTCCAGAATCTCTCTAGAAGACCTCGATAGACACCACACACCCTAAAATTCTTATAGTCTCTAAACAGTTGAACTCTCATAGAAGTTAACATTTGTGGATGTGGTCATTCTCTCACGAAATGAAGTTTTTTGACAAACCACCAGAAAACTCTACAAAGATTTTTCTAACTTAAGAACTAGAGAGACTTATAAATAGAAAAAATCATTCAATTGTTAACCTATGGAAACTCTGAGCTTGCTCTAAATTTTGTGTTACAAGATCCTTATAAGGAGAAAAAGACTTTCAGGCCAAGGAATCATTAAAAGTATACACACACACACACACACACACACACTCTTTTAATGATTCTTTGGCCTGAAATTTAGAGCAAATTGTGTCAATGGGAGAGGGTCGTCATTGGAATTCTCAGTTCATCCTGCCTTTCCAGGATTGGGAGTTGGAATTTGTTGATAATTTTTTCGAGGTGCTATATGATAATTTTTCTGCTTTGACTGGTCACAATTGAGCCTTGTGGTTACCATCTAAAAAGGAGTGTTAGAGGTAAGATCGTATTCTAATGCTCTCAAGGGTTCTACAAACAGTTTTTCCCCCCCTTAGAAGAGCATTTGAATGTCTAAGGTTCCAAGAAAGGTGGAATTCTTTGTGTGGATTGCAGATCTTGGGAAAATTCTAACAGTTGAAAATCTTCATAAGAAACACATTTTGATAGTTGATTGGTGTCGTATGTGTAACTTGTAAGTGCAGTGGGGAATCCATTGATCACCTGCTTCTTCATTGCTCTATTGCAACAGATATATTGTCCTCCTTCTTCACTTTGTTTGAGCTGGCTTGGGTGATGCCCAAATCTGTGGTTGAACTGTTGGAATGTTGGCAAGGTCGGTTTCAGAGCCACAAAGGAGCTAAGGTGTGGTGAGCCTTGCCCTTATGTGTCATGTGGATTCTGGGTACAAAAGTAATAATCGGGTCTGTGATGGTCCTGCCTGTCATTAAAGAGCATATATTAGTCGTTGTATAATTGGATACATGCTCTAGGTGGCACCTCCTCCTTGCCTTTTGTTGATTTTATTGTCTCTCTTTTATTTTGAGTTATTTCTTTCGAAAGGATTTGCACACATAAATTTTTGTATCATTCTCTTTCCCTTTTCTAATAATTTTTTTTACTTATATATATATATACACACACACACACATATATATATATAGAACGGCCTGATGGTACCTACGCCCTCCTTGATCTCCCATGTTGTTGGTTTGAATCGACTCCCCTCTCTCCTCCCCAAAAAAATTTAAAAAGTTTCAAAACATATTGGTTCGATTGATGTTAAACAGTTGATTGAATGATCCAAGGCTTTTAATTTTAAACCAGATTTTCCTAAATCCTAGATTCTTATCAACCAAATAACCAATTCAGTTGATCAAAAGATTAGAGGAGTTTTACTTGAAGGAAGGTAGATCGATCAAAAAAGTGAATTTTTACTCAAATGAAGTACGAAGGAAGCACCATTTTGTTTTTCAAGAAGTAGAAAAATACACATATTTGACAATTTTTATAACCATTTGGCTAGGAATTCCGGGAAGGAATTTACTTGCCTATTCCTACCAAGGAAAACAGGCCATTTGACAGGGAGATTCTAAACCACGTTCTATGCAAGATGTGGAACCAAAAGTAAAACAGTCTCTAATGTGTGGATTTTGGTCCCTAGATCACTTACCAAGCTTCGAGTCTTTATGATCTTCAACGTGAACCACAAACCAATGTAAACCTTCATCATAGAACCCGGACTAACATCTTAATCACTATTCCTATAACAATTCCAAACAATTTGTCCTAAGATTTTAGTCATGGGATTTTCCAACTCTAAATTTTTGGAATTACATACAAGATTTCTAAGAAACAATGTTACAGACAATAGTTATTTTATACTTGAAAACTTTTTTATTTTCTTAAATGCTGGTGTTTTAAGTCCTGTTATTGTTTTCTTTTTATTGGAAAATTGGTTAGAGGCATCTTATATGTGACCAACTTGCAACAGTGTCCCATATATCATGAATGCATGTTATAATAAAGGTATGAACTCATACTGCTGATCCACATGAATATTTAGTTTAGTGCCTGAGCCAAGCTGAGCAATCTGTCAAGCCATTGTTCTTGGCTGTCAATGCTGTTGCGTAGGTTTTCTTAGGTATTCTGATAAGATGCTAAATAGTCTCTTTGCTTCATTGTTAGCAGTTCAGCTGTGTCCAGAAAATCCTCTTGCTCATTGGGATAATATCTAACATTCTTAATACCATTGTTCTTTGTTAGATCTTCAAAGTACATATCTACAAATTACTAGCAGTATGCCATTCTTATTATTGAATATCCTTTCTTTCTGCCTAATCATCAGGACAATCAAACACCCAAGGGAGAGCCTCTTTTGTTGATCAAGAGGATCATGGAGTTGCTATATCGAATTCAAAGGTAAGCTGAACATAGGCATAATTTGAGAACATTTCATGCTATCTAAAGAAGATTTTAGAGAACTTACTCTCATCGACGTGGTCTCTCTAAGGTTTAACCTGTTATTAATTTAAATGTTCTGCAGCAAATGTATGTAAACAACAAGGTGGACTATGACTTGCGCTCAGGTACACTTCAGGGATCAAGTGGCAGTTCTCTCTTGTGTTTCTTTTAATTAGTTTAAATTTCAATGTTTTATAATTAAAATTTTCTGTACAGTGAGATCTTCCTCACCTCCCACATCTGCAGAACCATCAGTTGCACCTCATCCTAAGTCCTATATGGATGTAAGTAGTTAACCTGATATTTCCATTGATGAGAAACACAACGTAATGTATGACTGTATGCTTGAGTATAGTCCCTCTTTACTTGTCATGTTTAGTAATTATAAGAGTAAATGACATGCATATTAATCACTTAAAAATATAGGGAAGATTATATAATTAATTAGCTAGTTATGAAGTGTTAGATTATCTTTTGAGAGAGTGCTACATCTTTTGGAATTACTCCACCAGAGTCAGTTGACTACATATTGCAACTGAGAGCATATGACTACCATCTTTTAATTCTCTGATTTCTGACCATTGTTAGACTTCGTCCATATCTGAGTAGTTGTCTACTTTTTGTCTAACAATATACTTATATTAGTTTGTTATTTGTTATCAAAAGTTTCAGAACAAGCATTAAAGAAGATAATAGCCAAAGAAAAAGGGAAATAATCATCAGATTGAAATGACTATCAAATTTTCATTCTTGTGAATATCTTTCAATTATGTTCAGGCCTGTAACATATTTTGTTATCTGCTTTACTATCTGTTTGCTGTTATCCGTAGTTGATGCTTAATTTAGATCCATGGGTTTTTCTTGACTATAATGATGCACTTCATACTATTATGTGAATGTTGATCTTAGTTATTCTAACTCAGAACCAATTACCGTCTGCAAATTGTTCTGATTTTCTTCATTTTTGATTAATTTTAAAGCCAGATACATACTGCCACTGTCCACTGATATGAAATGTTAATATCTTGCTCATGGTGTTGCAGATTATGGCCATGATCCAGAGAGGGGAGAGACCTCCTAATATCAGAGTAAACTATGTGTAAATGTTATGTTGAGATCATCTTGTTAGTGAGGTTGATGCTAATACTGGGTCATTCTAAATTCATATGCAGGACATAAATGATCAACCCCCAAACCCTAATCAGCAACCATCAAATCCTCGTTTAGCACCTAGAGCTAAGGTTTGTTTTTGAGCATTTTTCCTTCTAAGATAGTTCGTTTCTTTTTCAGAAGTAGATTTTGTGGACTATCGGAAAAACTGAAACACTCATAACATTTAACTTATTTAGTGGTTGGGCCATTTTGGAGAAAGAAAAGAAAAGGAATAAAATTTGGGGGGGGGGGGGGGGGGGGGTGGATCAACTATGGATCTTCAATAGATTAGTCAATGTTGGCCACATCTATTCTTTTCTGTCATTCTATTTTGTCCAAAGTCATACTCTTTATTACTTAATTGACATGTCATTTTTTTACTACTACTAATTTTATTTTTGGTTTTCCTTTACCTTTTTTTGTTCCTTCAACTTGAATCAACTCACTTTTTCTCATTGGAGTATTAATCTTTCTCCTCTAAACATGATCAACCATCTCAAGTGACTCTCTCTTATCCCTATTATTAATGGGGAGCAGTGAGCACCTCGATCTTTAAGAGAATTTTCTTATTTCGAATCCTATCTTTTCATGTATTTTCACTAATTCAGCTTAACATTCTTATTTCAGTTACACTTTTATGAATATGTTGCCTCTTAAAAGCCCAACAATCACTACCATGAGCTCTAAATCAAATGGCACCTTCTCCCATGCAAGTAGCGTTAAGAGTGAGGTCTTGGGTTCAAAATCCATAGTATGTACATGTGTACTTATTAACTGAAGAAAAAAAAAATCTTATGGCTATAAATAATTTAGAAATGGCCTAGAGTAGATGCATGCTTTATAAAAATGTAGAGTTATAAAATAGAGAAAAAAAAAAAAAAATCCTTCTTCAATTTGTTACTTTAATCACTGTTGAAAAATGTGAAAAAGGAAAATGGTGAATTTCTTGCATTCACACCAAATAAAATTGATTGTTGATTTGCTCGTTTGAAAAGAATGAAACTGATTTTTACTTCATGTACTCCTGAGTAGCCATGGGAGCTTAGTCAGGCCCACAACTCAAGCCAACCACTTCAATCTCAAGTAAGCAACGAAGGCTTGAATTCCAAGGTACAAGACAATGGAGTAACCTATCAGTTAAATGGTGACAGTTCAGTACCTTGGTGGCAACAGAAAAATGTCAAAATCACAGAGATTGAAAATGGAGATGAACTCAAGGCAGGGATTTATGGTCAACGAATCAGTGAGCCACCTGTTCAACCACCTGTTCAACGTTCGTGGGTCCCTCCTCAGCCACCCCCAGTTGCAATGCCAGAAGCAGCTGAAGCCATCCGACGCCCAAAACCAGTAGTTCAGAGAGAACAGTTGGTTGATGACCAGTCAGTCGCAAATCCTTCAGATGCAACTGATGAGTTGCTGAGGATCACAAAAATATCTGAATCTGGAGGTGCGATGGAGGTTAATGGTGGGAGCTCGGTGCTGAACTCAAGTGTGGAGATTAATGGTGGGAGCTCAGTGCTGAACTCAAGTGAGATACAAGAAGATCACAGTTATGAGCGAAGTGTTCATTCAACTTAATCTAAGGTACCCACATGTATACTTTTTCAGTTTGTAGTAGTGGCCCATGGAATGTTTTGGATCAACTTGAATCGAATAACGATCCCATGCTATTGTGTAGTTATAACAGAATTTGAATGCAAGTTACGTGGACTTAATTTCATGAGAAAATGAGAGCTATAATCAATAATGAGAGAGAGCCCTTGTGAAACATAAGTGCAAGCATGTATTGTCTGCATTCAGCGTATGCAAGCATTTCTGTCTCCTTTTGTACGGGTTTTTATGGCCTTCTAAAATTGGCAATGTTTACTGCCAAGCTGCTACGAAATGCAGATTGTATCTATCGCTTCTTCTCTTTATCTGCTTTATATATAGTTTAGCTAAACAATAATGCTAGGGACAACTGTTTTTTACAACTTGCTTAGGTCGAAAGTTGCAATTGGAACATCACTTTCACATGGCCCATCACTAGTATCACATTTATTATGCATTCAATCACAATATACTGCATCAACAGCTGAGAAAGCAAATTTTGAAAATTTTTGTATCCTTAGACTTATTGTGAGCGGAAATCTAGAGTTTATGCTTTTTTTTCCTGAACAATTCCACCTCGCATCGCAAGCACTAGCCTTTTTACCTTGGAATCAATTTTGAGTATGAATCTTACACCATCTGGAGTCTGATTTCCATTATGTTAGGGATGATGATGAGATAACCTCCAAGTAGCAGTGATTGGTCAAGTCTTCATTTGATTAATGGGGTCTGCTTCATCTTTTATGTTAGTTATCTTTCCAAAACTTGCGAGTGCATAATGACATATTGCACACTTGACTTGTTATAGAATCATAATCCGGTTCTCAAAAAAAAAAAAAAAGAAAAAAAGAATCATAATCCTACCTTCTCCTTTTTTTTTTTTTTTTTTTTTTTTGGGCATAATTAAAGAATCCTACCTAGCATGGTCCAAAAAAAATAAAACAAAAAAAAAAGGAGAAGGTAGGATTGCACGCTAGCATTGCACGCTAGCCCTGTTTTTTTGGGTTCAGCCCCATCACTGATGATATGTTCTCAATTCCTGTTTGTTGTTTTGCTTCCTACCATTTGAATTTCTGACTTTCCCTTAGGCTAATTTTTTGTATCTATGGGCTTTGTGCATGCCATGCCCACTAATTCATCTTATTAGTTTTTTTCTTAATGACAACCTGGCTACCAACCTACCAACATATCGAGCAAGATAAATATATTTTTTCTTTAAAGACAAAGATCCAATTGTTAAAGGTTTTTTTTTTTTTTTTTTTTTCTTCGGGCGTGTGGATGAAAGAAAATTTTATTTTGTGTGTAAAGTATATGTATTTAGAGGAGATGATTAAGACTATCTCTAGCTAAAAATTCACTCTTAAATTTTTTTTAGAATTGTGGATTTCAATTAGTTTAACTGGTAAAATCTCCGATGATTGAATAAAAAATCAGAAACGAATATCATAGGTTAAAACTCTCTCAAAAAATGAATATAAGATCTTTTATTTAATTATTAGAGACTTTACTAGTTGAGTTAACTAAAACTCACATAGAATGGTTTATTGATATTGTTTGGTTTTTTTTCACGAGTAGAAATTTAATTAATGAGAGAGAGAGAGATGGTTGAACCTGTTGAAAGCGTGTAGAAGGAAGGAAGGAAGGAGTTTCGTATTGGGAATGTTATGGTATGAATTGGCTAGACAGAGGTGGCCACTTTCTGCCGACCAGAGTTCCTTTCCTCGCAGGCTCGCACTCAACACGTCAAGTCCACTTTCCCACTAGTTTTATTACCACTTTGCTCCTCTGATTGCTCCTCATAATGCATTAATCAATTAATCATATCTTTTGTAATAGTAGGAGCAAGTCTTTTCATTGTAGGAGGATTATCGTGAAGAGAAGTGCTACCGACCATAATGTATTTACATTAGTTACAAATTTTCACAATAGTTACAAATTTTAAATGGTAAATTGTTAGTGGACGTTCACAATATTTATAACAAATTTTAAATAGCAAATTGTTATTAATTTTAATTTAAACTCACTATTAAAATTATTTTTCTTCTCACAATAATAGAAAGTAACAATCGCATAAAATTTTTTGTAAAAATTTTGTGATAATATTGTCACAAAGTACTTATCTTATCAGAAATAGTTTCTCGCACTAATATGCTGTATATATATTATGGTCCCAACAATTAACTTGACTTGGTGGTCCTAGTGGAGGTTTTTAATGTTCCAAGATGCACTATGTATTAATTAGTGGTGCATGGTGAGCCCCATCACCAGCACGAGACCTATTCCCATGTAAATCTCCCGTGTTTAATTTATACTAAACTAGCTTTTATACTTCTTTTTTAATTGAGATGCCCCATTATTTGTTTTTTCTTCTTTTTCTTGTCTTTTTATATTTCAAAACAATATTATTCGGCCCTAGATTGGTCCCGCTTCTTTTACTTTGAGGATTTACACTAACAATATGTTAATTTAGCCTGTTAATTTTTTTTAAGATGCGATAGTATTTCAAACCCATGATATCCACTTCATAATAATTATTTTTCATTATTAAATTAAGATATTAATCAATTTTTAGTATAGGCGGGAAATTAAACTTCAAATCTTTTATTTGACAACAAAAATATTGATCAGTTGAGCCATCTAGAACCCAAAACATGCTAAATTATATACAAAAGAAGTGTGCAAATACTGACTTTGAAAACTACGTTAATTTTTCACAAAACTTGCATTTATTCATTTTGCGTTAGTTAGGGAGATCATAAAAGAACTCATTAAATGTGAAAAACATTTGCCAATAGTATATGCACGTGATTTGTCTCACTGATTGTGTACTAGTCTCAAACGTTTTGCACAAGTTCAGTACCTTTCTTCTTCAGTACTTACTTCATTTCTGTTTGTTGCGGATAGTCAAAGAATAAAAACAATGTGTAATAGTAAGAATAGAAGGATCATGATCCCGATTACGTTTAAAAAATGGAAGAATTCAGTGTGTGTGTGTGTGTGTTTTCATAAAGATATGATTGGTTCATGATTCCTCGTTGGAGACCTTATATCTTAAAATCTTCATCATCTAGTCCTCACCTTTTAGAGAGAGAGAGAGAGAGAGAGAGAGAGAATATAATCAATTAATTTTCTCAATTTTAGTATTGTTTGGTAATAATTATAGTATAGTATTGAAAAATAGCCTTTTCATTTTATTTTATAATTTGATTGTCACAACTCAGGGATGATTGAAATCCTAGATGTTATAAACATTTTAAGAAGTGTCAATCAATTGAGATGCAAGACTTTTAATGAGTGTCTCACACCCATAATATACACATTTCATACATATAACATATCACTTACAAAGTGTGGATATCAAGTATCCATATCTTTTAATTGGTACTCACATTTTGTGAGTGGTGTGTATGGTGTGTGAAATAAATATTTTCATCTTTTTTGTTTGTTATTGTTATTATTTTTTTGGCTAGAATTTCAACATATGCCTTCTACTTTTGATGATTGGAACCCTAGATATTATGAACATTCTAAGAGGTGTTAAGCAATTGAGGTACAAGACTCTTAACGACTGTCTCACACTCTTAATATTCACATTTCATACATATCACTTACAAAGTGTGTACATCTAGTATCCATATCTTCTAATTGATACTCACTTTGTGAGTGGGGTGTATGGTGTGTGAAATAAAAATTTTCATTTTTTCATTTGTTATTTATTTTTATTTTTTTATAATAGAATATTAACATATGACTTCCGCTTATGATGATTGTGCTCTTAATCATTAGACCAAAACACCAATCAATTTTTGGTGTAGGAGGTGATTGAACTCTAAATCTCTTATTCAACCATGAAAATTTTACTAACTGAGCTAATTGAAACCCACTTTTCGTTTGTTAATTAGATAGTTACAATGGAGGTGAGAGAATTTAGACCCTAGATATCTAGAACATACTAGGAGATGCCAACTATTTGAGTTATAAGGATATTGTCAAATAAGATATGTTTAGAGAGAAAAATGAATTTTGCTTTAAAAAATTGGCTTCACTCAACCAAATAAAACTAATTAAACCTAAACAAACGGATACAAGGTCAAACCACTCAAACCTACTCCTAATACCAAAATATGTACTTCTCTTGTTAAGATTTCATTTTAAGTATATCTCATTGCCAAGGAAATGATTATATGAAACTAGCCTCGTCATGTGTGCTTTGCGCGTGCCTGATGAGATTTTTTTTTTTTTTTGGTCTAGTGTCATAATTTTTCATTTATCTCAATTTTTAGATTATGTTATTAAAAAAAAAAAAAAAGTCTTAAGCTGTCATTTAACGATGTCATCTCAAAAAAAAAATTCCATTTTTTGGTTACTTATTAGTGCAAAATGAGCAAGATGTTTGAAACTCTTGGCCCGGAATGGTGTTTCAACAAAATCTAATATAAGTATTAAAAAAAAAAAAACAAAACAAAAGAAAAAGAAAAAGAAATTAACAACAAAATATACCTACCAAAAATCATTATGAACCAACCATGGAACCCTTATCTTCTTTGTGGGAGAGCACCAGTTTGAGAGAGAGAGATTAAATAAAAGAAACCGTGAGTCTTGATAAAGTTTTTTTTTTTTTTTTTTTTTTTTTTTTTTTTTTTTTTTTTTTTTTTTTTTTTTTTTTTTTTTTTTTTTTTAAGTTTGGAATGTGGTCTTAAAGGAAATATACAAAGTGGACTGAGAAGTTTTTTTTTTTAATTTTTTTTTTTTGTTGGATAAGTTCTTTTTGGAGATATGAATTAGTCGGAGAGCATTTTATTTTGTAGGTATTTTATGTGAAGTTGGAAATATATTTTTATGGGGTTGTTCCAAAGTTTTGTCCATGTTAAGTGTAGGGTCGAGAGGTATTTTTGAATTATATAAAAATCAAATTCAAAGAGGAGAATCCTATTATAGATAGTATAGATAGATTATGAAAAAAAAAAAAAAACTAAAGAAAAAATATTTGTATTATACAAGTTGAAAGCATTGGTAGCACCGTAAGGATAATTTCTATTAAAAATATTTCTATAATAATGATTTAATTTTTCATGAATTTAATCTATAAGATTTTACACACACACACACATATATATATATAACTTACTGTAAAATTAAATATTCATTATATAATGCATTTTGTCCGTATATTATTCTGATATATAAAAATAAACTATGATCAACCCGTCAGCTTTTCATTTACGAAAGAGCCTACGGTCTAAGCTGACAGCATCGGACAACTGGAAAAGCTGAAGGATCCAAGGCTGATGGGCGGTGATTCGGAGCTCTTGGGCAGTCTATAGAGCGTAGCAAGGAACTGACGCCGACATGGCTGAAGGGGATAAGGTAAGCTAACGGCCCTAAGGCCGACGGTTATAAGTAAAACTATGACTTGTCCACCACGCTTGATTGATAAGGAAATTACTTGTATTCCACGCTCATGAGCCCTATAAGGAAAGGATTCTGCGATCCACGCTCAGAAGGATTCCTATAAGGAAAGGACTTCTACTCTAAGGCAAAAAGGTCAATCCTCAACTACTATAAAAGCCCTAATACTCTCACAAATCGAGGTACGCATAATTAACCCATCTCTAGCACTCTAGAGTTGAAAGAAATTCTAACTTGACCTTCGGAGGGTATTTGGCAAACACCACACCGGTGCTCTCTGTTAGGTCTTCCCTTTTCTTTGTGCAAGTGTCATTTCGAGGATACGAGCATTGGCAACTCACTGTTGATATTTTCGGCATCATCAATTGGCGTCGTCTGTGGAAAACACGTAATTAAGCCATATTATCATTTCCTGGACTAAAGGGTTGCATGGTACTCACTCGCTCGATGGCAACTACTAATGACGTTCAAGGAGAGGAACCACCCACGACTGCCCTCGAGAGACAAGTTCGGACTCTCGGTGCCGTCATGGAGCGTCTCACCAAACAAAACCTCGACTTGGAAGAACAGCTGCGCCAGAAGAATGCAGCACTAAATGACCAACAAGAAGATCAGGAAAGGACCAGCGCTCCAAAGAAAAATCAGGAGAAACCTAAAGGCAGCCACGCCCCAAGCAAGCCGGAGAGGCAGAACTTGAGCATGCCATCCCTCACAGATGCGACTCCACCACATATTATCGCAGAGATGCAGGCAATGAGGGAACAGATGGAGGTTATGATGAACGCGCTCAAGGGGCGAGTCTCCAGTGATCTTGACGATCTAGTCAACCGCACCGACTCGCCCTTCAATATGGTCGTGAACTCCTTCCCCCTACCCCACAAATTTCGCATGCCGCATATAGATAGCTATGATGGAGTGAAGGATCCTCTGGAACATCTAGAAACTTTCAAGACCCTGATACATCTTCAGGGGGTAGCAGACAAGATCATGTGCAGGGCCTTCCCCACAACACTCAAAGGCCCCGCAAGGGTATGGTTCAGCCGACTGACGCCTAACTCTATCAGCACCTTCAAGGAGCTAAGCGCTCAGTTCACTACACATTTCATTGGGAGACACAGGTATAAGAAGTCCACGGCATGTTTGATGAGTATCAAGCAAAGAGAGGACGAGACGTTGAGATCCTACATAACGCGCTTTAATAAGGAAGCGCTATCGGTTGACAAGGCCGACGACAAAATACTTGTAGCAGCCTTCACAAATGGGTTGCGAAAGGGTAAGTTTTTGTTCTCCCTATACAAAAACGACCCGAAGACCATGTCGGAAGTACTCTACAGGGCCACTAAGTATATGAACGCTGAGGACGCGCTGCAGGCCCGGGAAGAGAAGCCGAGAAAAAGGGAGAGGCAGGAAGATGCACGACCAGACCAAGGGAGGAAGAGGCCGAGAACATGAGATCGAAGGGACGAAAGGCGTTCTAAACCTCCGGGAGGAAGGTTCACAAGCTTCACCCCCGCTAACCACCCCAATAGATCAAGTCCTAATGCAAATCAAGGACGAAGGGGCTCTGACCTTCCCTGGAAAGCTGAAGGGAGATCCTAGCAGACGTTCTAGAGATAAGTACTGCCGCTTCCACCGAGATCACGGCCATGACATAGCCGACTGTTACGACTTGAAGCAATAGATTGAGGCCCTTATAAGACAAGGGAAATTGCAGAAGTTCGTAAGCAAGGAAAAAGCGGATCCAACACCTCCAGAACACCCCCCCTCCGACGAGATAATGACCGTCCTAGACCTCCCGTCGGTGACATAAGAATGATTGTAGGAGGAATGGCTATCGGGTCGTCCAAAAAGGCTCGGAAGACGTACCTCCGGATGGTTTAAAACGTCTAGCTGACGGGTCCAGTACAAAAGGTAGCTTGAAGGGAAAGCCCTATTATCGAGTTCTCGGAAGAAGATGCGCGACGTCTTCACCACCCGCACGACGACGCACTTATTGTCAGCCTACAAGTTGGGGACTACAACTTGCACCGGGTGTTAGTCGACAATGGCAGCTTGGCAGACATCCTGTACTACCCGGCAGGCCAACAGATGAAAATCAGCAGAGAACAATTGATTCCAACGAATGCCCCACTTGTCGGTTTTGGAGGTACAAAGGTGTTTCCGCTGGGCGCGGTCACGTTAGCTGTGACGGCAGGCGACTATCCTCAGCAAATCACGAAGGACATAACGTTCCTTGTGGTCAACCGTTCATCTGCCTATAATGCTATCCTAGGGCGACCCACCCTCAACTCATGGAAGGCGGCAACTTCGACTTATCATTTAATGATTAAATTCCCAACTGAATAAGGAGTCGGAGAACTACGTGGAAACCAGATTGCCGCACGTGAATGCTACGTGGCTATGATGGAAATGGATGATCACCTCCAAACCATGAGCATAGAAGAACACCGGAGTACGACGGAGCCCGTTGAGAAGCTTGAAGAAATACCCCTTGACGACTCCAGACCTGACCAAACGACAAGGATTGGAACCCTTGCAAGTCCCATGATCCGACAAACACTTACAGCCTTCCTCAAAGAGAATCAGGACGTATTCGCCTGGAGTCACGAGGACATGCCAGGAATAGACCCTTCAGTCATGGTGCATAAGCTGAATGTATCACCATCCTTTCCGCCCATCCAGCAGAAGAAGCGGGTTTTTGCCCTAGAATGGGATCAAGCCATAGCCGAAGAAGTCCGCAAGCTACAAGAGGCAAACTTCATTAGAGAAGTCTACTACCCCGACTGGCTAGCAAACGTAGTGATGGTCAAGAAAGCTTCCGGGAAGTGGAGGATGTGTGTAGATTTCACCGATCTAAACAAGGCATGCCTTAAAAACAGCTACCCTCTCCCAAGAGTCGACACTCTAGTATTCTCTACGGTTCAACACCAGCTGTTAAGCTTCATGGACGCTTTCTCCGGCTACAACCAAATCAAGATGCACGACGATGATCAAGAAAAAACTTCGTTCGTAACCAGCCAAGGCCTCTTCTGCTACAGAGTAATGCCGTTTGGTCTGAAGAATGCGGGCGCAGCATATCAAAGGCTTATGAACAAGATGTTTGCATGGCAGATCGGGAGAAACGTCTAGGTCTACGTAGATGATATGCTGGTAAAAAGTCGAAGGGAAGAAGATCATTTAGAAGACCTCAGGGAAACGTTCAACACTCTTCGCTCTTACAACATGAAGCTTAATCCAGGGAAGTGTGCCTTTGGGGCGACGGCAGGAAAATTCCTAGGATTCATGGTTTCCCAGAGGGGCATTGAGGCCAATCCAGACAAGATCCGGGCTATAATGGAGATGGCACCACCGAAGAATGTGAAGGAAGTACAAAGCCTCAACGGCAAGATAGTAGCACTAAACAGGTTCGTCTCCAGGGCAATGGACAAGTGCTTACCCTTCTTTCGCACACTAAAGAGATCTTTCGAGTGGACCACCGAGTGCCAACAAGCGTTTGAGGAATTGAAAGCTTACCTCTCTTCCCCACCACTGCTGAGTCCCTCGCAACCAGGAGAAGAACTTTTTCTCTATCTTGCCGTCTCCCCAGCCACCGTCAGTGCTGGCTTAATCAGAGAAGAAGAGAAAGTACAGAAACCTGTGTATTACACTAGCCGGGCATTACGCGGAGCCAAAGAAAGATATCCACCCATGGAAAACCTTGCTTTCGCGCTGGTTACGGCAACACGCAAACTAAAGCCGTACTTTCAAGCCCACACGATGATTGTCCTAACTGACAAGCCTTTGCGACGGGCGATGAGCAATCCTGAAGCTGCCGGGCAATTGCACTTTGGGCTATAGAATTAAGCGAGTTTGACATCCAATATCGCCCGCAAACAGCCGTTAAGGGACAGGTCGTTGCAGATTTCATAGCTGAATTCACGAATGGTAAGGATAGGGGGTAGAAGAATCTCCCCAATGGAGCATACATGTAGATGGATCCTCCAACAGGCAGGCCGGCGGAGCCGGCGTCATACTACAATCACCCAAAAGAGACACGGTAGAGTGTATGGTCCGCCTTGAATTCCCTACCACCAATAACGAGGCGGAGTACGAAGCTCTGATAGCAGGGCTTGACCTCGTAAAAGCAGCAGGAGCCGCAAAAGTGATCGTTTACTGTGACTCCCAAGTCGTAGTCAACCAGATAAATGGGGAGTATGTATGTAAAGGCGAAAGAATGAAAAAGTATCTAGACCAAGCAAGGAGGAGGATAAACAAGCTGAAGGTCGAAATTATACAGATCCCCCGGGGAGAAAACGAACAAGCCGACCGCCTAGCCAAAGCCGCTTCAGCCGAACACATGGCCACCATTAGTAATGTACTCTCCTTCACACAGCTCTCTCCACTTATAAATTCTGTCGACGTACAGGAGCTCGGTCCCCAAAGCGATTGGACCATGCCGTTAACCTTTTTCTTGAAGAACGGCATATTGCCAAATAAGAAGGAAGCTGCAAGAAAACTGAAGGTCCAAGCAGCGAGGTTCATTCTGATAAGAGATGTCTTGTATAAGAGAGGTTTCTCCCGCCCCTACCTACGATGCTTAGGTCCTGAAGAAGCAGATTACGTCATGAGAAAACTGCACGAGGGAATCTGCGAAAACAACTCAGGATCAAGATCACTAGTACACAAACTAGTACGAACCGGGTACTTTTGGCCAACCATGCAGAAGGATGCCGAGGCTTATGTGAAGACCTGCGACAAATGCCAAAGGTTCAGCAATTTCATCAGACAACCACCCGAAGAACTCACCCCGATGACGGCACCATGGCCGTTCGCTCAATGGGGGTTGGACATCATAGGGCTGTTCCCTACGGCAATACGACAGCTGAAGTTTCTAATTGTCGGCATTGACTACTTTACGAAGTGGGTGGAAGCTGAAGCCTTGGCCACCATTACAGAAAAAAAAAACGTACGGAGCTTCGTTTGGCGATGTATCATATGCAGGTTTGGCATTCCTAGAGTTTTAGTCTCGGACAACGGGAAGCAATTCGACAACGACTCCTTCAGGGACTTCTGCTCGCAATTGGGGATACGGAACCACTACTCCTCCCCCGCCCACCCCCAAGCCAATGGACAGGTCGAAGTCACAAACCGATTCTTGCTAAAGATTATCAAGACTCGGCTCGAGGGGGCAAAGGGCATATAGGCTAAAAAGTTGCCGAGCATACTATGGGCCTACAGGACAACAGCAAGGACACTAACAGGAGAGACACCATTCCGACTAACATACGGGAACGAAGCAGTCATCCCAGCCGAAGTCGGCCTCACAAGCTACAGGGTGCACAACCATGACGAAAAGAGGAATGACGAGGCCATACGTCTGCAACTTGATCTGGTGGACGAAGTCAGGACGGCAGCAGAACAAAGGCTCGCACGGTACCAGGACCGCATGGCCAAGCACTACAACTCCCGGGTCAGACACAGAGACTTCCAAGTTGGAGACCTCGTTCTAAGAAAGGTTATGGGCGCAGCAAGGGACCCCACCCAAGGAAAGCTCGGCCCAAATTGGGAAGGACCCTACCGAGTTACGGCATGGCAAAGGAAGGGCACCTACCATCTGGAGGCACTAGACGGACGGAAGTTACCACATCCATGGAATGCTGAACACTTGCGAAAGTACTACCAATAGGGGCGACGGCGCGAAGAACAACACCACCCTTTTTGCATGCATTCAGACTTATCAATTACTTTTTAAGTATTTGCTACAATAAGCCCAAAGGGCAGTTTTTTTTTTCTACTTAAGTATTTACTACAATAAGCCCAAAGGGCAGTTTCTTCTACTTATGTTTTTGCTACAATAAGCCCAAATGGGCAGATTTTGTTTTCGGACTACTTTTTATATTGATGCATGACAATAAGAGGGAGTTTATTCAGAATTATTGAAGTATCTACTTACAAGTTCAAATTCACAAAATGTGAACGACCTTAAAACCTAAAAGACTGACGAAGTGGCAAAGCCAATAAACTCAGCTTTTTAAGCTGACGGTCTAAATGAAAGACTAAAGAAGTGGTTAAGTCTACAATAAACTCAGCTCCTAAGCTGACGGTCCAAATAAAAGACCGACGAAGTGGCAAAGTCCACAATAAACTCAGCTCCTAAGCTGACGGTCCAAATAAAAGACCGACGAAGTGGCAAAGTCCACAATAAACTCAGCTCTTAAGCTGACGATCTCAATAAAAGACTAAAGAAGTGGTTAAGTCCACAATAAACTCAGCTTCTAAGCTGACGGTCTAAATAAAAGACTAAAGAAGTGGCAAAGTCCATAATAAACTCAGCCATTAAGCTAACGGTTATACTAAAAAAACCAAAGCTCAAATTTAAACAAAAAGCTGACGGTTGGAATAAAACTGACGCCTCCATTAAACTAGCATCATAAATTCGTTCCGTTGGATCATGACCAACAACTGGGCGAGCCCAACATTAAACAACTTCAAAAATAAAGAAATAACCAAAAAATTCCTAGCAAAAGAGCGACGGCTTTATTGAAGCAGTAATCATAAGCACATTAAATAACATAAAGGCTGACAGCCTCAGCCAGCAGATAAGAAAGTAAATTTGGAAAAGAAAACTCGAGCAAATAGCCCGATGTACATACATAAAAAATGACGGGCGTTAAACAAAAGTAAAATAATGTTTAAATTGAAACCCCAAAGACAAATGGGGCACATAGAAACATTGTCCAAAACAAAATCTAACTACAAAAAGAAAAAACTACGAGGAATGTCACTTAAAGCCTTTTCACTTCTTAGGAGCTGAAGGGTCTTCCACTACAAGGATCTCCGGTGAAGGGTGGACGGGAGGATTCGCAGCAGGTTGGGCTAAAACAACTCCACTATCTACATGTGGAGAATCCTCCTGGTCGTCACCACCAGCAGTAATGGCGTCAGTAGCAGGCGTCATCGGCTGGGCGTCGTCCAGGGTGATCCCAGATAGGTCCAGTTTAGGGAAAGCTGACTCTACTTATTTGAGGCAGTCGTCAAATCTCGTGCCATAGTAGCCACCACAGGAATCGATGAAAGAGTTTGACGCCTTGAATTTCTTGACAGCGTCAGCTCCTGCCGTCTCCAACTGATCACGAAGAGTCGTCAGCTCACTTTCTAGCTCGCCCTTCTGACGACCCGCCTCTTCTAGCTTCTCCCTTACCTCTTTCAGCTCAACGTTAAGTACACGCACTGCCTCCTTATACTGAGCCTGCTGATCTCGCATGTTAGCATTATGCTTACTAACACGAGTAACGACCCCCTCCTTGGCCACGCACCGATCTTGAAAAGCCTTTACGCGAACCAAGGCCTAGAAAAGAATACAATCGTCAGTCATTAAAAAAGAAAAAGATTAGGCAAGAATCAGTTAAAAGCCGACGGCTTACCTGAGAGAGATCAAACAAAGCTGACGACCCCAGTTCTTCCGTCCCCAGCTGAGCACAAGGATCTATGTCTGTCGGTCTTATAAGTGATTCAATGGTTTCAACAGCAAAGTCCTTGTGCGTCAACAGGCTACAAAGCCCCTTCAGGACGGGACCAGAAGAAGTCATAACACCCTTCCCTGCTCCATGGCCTGACTTGGAGGTCGACTTCTCGGGGAGCTCATTCCCAGGAATGATGGCTGACTTTTTCAAGGGACGATTGACATCCTCGTCAGGTTTCCTCTTCAGAGAACCTTTAGTGACGGTCTAGGGGGCAGACGTAGACGTCACCTCCCCCTTTGCCTTCTTTTCCTCCTATTGACGGGCAATGGCAACCCTAATCCGTTGTTTAGCTGCGTCCATCTCTGTAAAAGAAACACATAAGGGGAACTGACGACTAAAAATACAAAAATGACGAGACAATAAGATCAAGAAACTCACGATGACGGGAAAATTCTTCCAATCTGCGAGCTTCAGGCGTCGGTTCAGGACCTCTGCAGTACGCTTGAAGAGTGTCGAGGGTAATTAAGTCCCGGCACGATCGCTCTTCTATAGGAATCTCCAAAACCCGACGGATGAAATCTTCTTGCTCGTCGGTTATTAGTGGGCGAGTGAAGGCTGAAAAAAAACAAACAAATTGATGACGTTAAAACCATTCAAAAATAGATCGTAATACGCAGGAAATTGACGAGGACAAAAGCTGACGGCTAAAACCTGACTCCCTGGCAAACGCCCAAGTATTATCGAAATAACCGTGAGGTATCGTCTCCCACTCTTCTTGACCACACACCCAGTCCGTCCCTTTGACAAAAAAGAACTTACTCTTCCAGGCTCTATTAAAATCTGGCATCTCAGACACCAGCCTCAAATCCTTCTCCCTGACGGCAAAATGATACATCCCCTTGGAAGAGGAAAGGTGCCGGGGTCTGTAACAATAAAAAAATTCATCCAAGGAAAGCTAACGGTGGCCTCCGCTTAGACGACCCCACAGTATCTCAGCACCAATAAATATTCTCCACGAGTTTGGAGCAATCTGACTGGCGGACAAACCAAGGAAATCAGCCAACTGACGATGTAAAGCCGTCAGAGACAGTCTCAACCCCGTAGCAAACATGGCATCGTACATGCCAACATCTGCGGTTCTTCCCATATAACATTTTTCACCATCCCTAGGCAGACGGATAGGAATATGGTCGGGGATTTGGAAACGAGTGCGTAACTCTTTAAAAATTTTGAGAGCCATCTTTGGGAGAAACTTATTCACAGCCCACTCCTTGCGAAGGATGAAGGGACGATTACCTCCAGGACTTCCAGAAGTCCCTTCACAAGACCCTTCGTCACCCTCATCCCCGTCACTATTTCTCTCTCCTACTCCAACTTCACTCTTCTCACCTACTTCCTCCTCCTGACCACCATCTCCCTGACCTCCTACCTCCTCAACGGGAGGTTGGGCTGACGTCTCCCTCTCTGACGACCAGGAAAAACTCTTGGACTCACTACCTGAACCAAAGACCTCGTCGTAGCTCGCTCCCTCGCGGACCGACGACCGGTCACTCGACGCGTCACTCGACATCTGACTACCTACAAGTGACGGGTGTAATCTAAGCACCTAGGATGACGACCTCACTTTAAAGAAATTAATTGAAATAAAGTATGTGCAAGGAAAGAAAAGAAACTTACAAGTTTTTCAAAAGTGACGGTTGAAGAAGTGACGATAGAAATGATGGCAGTGCTGACGGAGGATAACGACGAATTTGCTCTCCAGGAATCAGTAAAAGTGAAATAGGAAAAATGGGGAGAGGTGGGCCATATATATATATAAGGGAAACGCACGGAAGACGAAGCGACGCCCTCGTCCAGAAGCGGAGCCAACCGAAATTCGCCACGTATCCAAAGCATTTAATTCCAACTGTATCGTTTTCTCTCTCCTGGCTAAAAAGAAAGTCAGCAACAAAAACTCCATAGCCCGTCAGCTTGAACTGACGGAGATATGGAGTAGAGGGCAACTGATATATAAAAATAAACTATGATCAACCCGTTAGCTTTTCATTTACGAAAGAGCCTATGGTCTAAGTTGACGGCATCGGACAACTGGAAAAGCTAAAGGATCCAAGGCTGATGGGTGGTGATTCGAAGCTCTTGGGTAGTCCATAGAGCGTAGCAAGGAACTGACGCCGACATGGCTAAAGGGGATAAGGCAAGCTGACGGCCCTAAGGCCAACGGTTATAAGTAAAACTATGACTTGTCCACCACGCTTGATTGATAAGGAAATTACTTGTATTCCACGCTCATGAGCCCTATAAGGAAAGGATTTCGCGATCCACGCTCAGAAGGATTCCTATAAAGAAAGAACTTCTACTCCAAGGCAAAAAGGTCAATCCTTAACTACTATAAAAGCCCTAATACTCTCACAAATCGAGGTACGCATAATTAACCCCTCTCTAGCACTCTAAAGTTGAAAGAAGTTCTAACTTGACATTCAGAGAGTATTTGGCAGACACCACACCGGTGCTCTCTGTTAGGTCTTCCCTTTTCTTTGTGCAGGTGTCATTTCGAGGATACGAGCATTGTGCAACTCACTGTTGATATTTTCGGCATCATCAATTCAATTCCATTTTCACAAAAAGTATATATAATAAAACTTAAAAATATTTAACATTTTGTTAAACTTTTCTAATCTTATCACACAAGCTTTTGAATGCGTATATTTTTTCATGTTACCACTATAATAAGTGTTTTTTAATTTGTTTTTTTAAATTATAAATAATGAATATTTATCATATTTTTAGATAAAGAAACCCAACTGGGTTTGCTTTTCTTGAAACAAATATTGATTAAATTAGATATGTTCAATTTTACAAATTATCTAATACTCTTTTTATTTATTTATACTCATTATATACATAGTCTAAAATACATATCATAATTATCATTATACTTTTCTGTGTATTAAATATATTACTGACTCATTTATTTATTTTATAATGAAGATGATCCTCATCTCTAAAACACTTATAAACCATTATTCTACATAAAGATATATATATATATATATATACACACACATATATATAATTTAAATTAAAAAAAAAAACACATAGAGAGCTATGGAAAACTAATAATTGGAAAAAAAAAATACTCAACTTAAAAGTTATTAAACAAGGGACTGTATTTGTTTTTATTATTATTATTATTATTATTATTATTCATTAAAAAAAGTAAGTAGTAAAGTAGGGACTGTATTACTGTATTGACTATTGAGTTGACTAAACCTGAAAGAACCCATCATAGAGAACCATGATCAAATTGCAAAGTAGATTTGCACAAAAGGTCAGTTGACTAAAATCCACATAAATAAATAAGCACTGATTTATAGCATGCGAGCGACTAATAACAACCAGAAAAACAAAATCACCCACTTAAAGTCCTAAAAAAAATTATATTTTCCAGGTTTCTCCTTATGCCAAAGCATCTAATATATAATAATATAATTAATTACTCAGAAAAAATAAATATTTGGACTTATTATAACAAAGAATCAATTAGCAATCCAAGCAGAGTATCTAGTATTATTATTATTATTATTTTAATTTTAGCATCTAGTACTTTCAATTTTCAAATACATTACCCTCAGCCTGTCAACCAAAAAAAAAAAAAAAACTACTGACCATTACAGGAAGTCATAAATTTTTTTTTTTATTTTATAAAATGATCAAATTTTAATCTACAAGTATATAATAAATTTTTTTTTATCGTCAATATAAAATATTAATTAATTTTTCATATAAGCGAAACTTGAGTAATATATAATATAATTGGAGGAGAAAATTTTACTATAATTGACTAACTTGAACCACAAAATGGTAAAGTTCTAATAAAAGGAAAACGATAAAGGAGGGTTTGTACGTGGCAGGCAAAAATATTATAGACCTGGTAACATCACATCACTCTTTGCAATTACATATTTTGGCACAAGGAAAGTTGGATCGGAGATTTTGGTCGAATACTGTAATAAAATAATTTTTAAATATGTGAATAGTACTGTAAGATTTATTTTTAATATTTTTTAATGCGTAAACAGTGTTGTGACCAGTGATAAACAGTGTGTGAACAGTAATTTTTGTCTCCTGCACAGTAAACCTATGTGATGTTACTATTCACGCGCAGAGTAAAAAAAAAAAATGGCAAAACGCAAAATTGAAAAACGCTGACATCGAATCCAAACTGCATCTCAGAGTCAGAGACCACCCTTTCCTTGATTCCCTCTCGCCCCTATCCATTCCTCCTTCCACTCCTACTTCTTAACTTATTATTTATAACCATTTTCTATATAAAATTAAGGCTAAAATCCTGCTAATCTAGGAAGAATGGACACAGACACAGGTATAAATACTTACAGGAGATACTTCTAAAAAATTATAACAAAAAATAGTCGTTACGACACATATATGACACAGATATGATATGGATATGAACGAGTATGACATCCAAAATAAAGTGTTTGCCTATTAATACTTTTGAGACTTGGGTTAATGCGAGCATGCTCAAAATTTTTTAAAACCAAGTTAGTCAGTTGAGCATTACTATGCCCACGTCCAAAAAAAAAAAAACTCTCTCAATCCCGTGCCGCATAAAACTAAACAACTCCCAACCCAGGGCCTATATATTATAAACTTTCTGCATTTCTGTGACCACAAATATTATTCTTAAAAACCCAGTTTTTCATTTCCACATCAACATTTTTTGCTCTCTGAAAACTTATTTGTGATGGCTTTGAATTTGGTTTCTCCAGCTGAAATCAAAGCTTTATCGTTCTTGGACTCCACAAAGTCCAACCACTCCCACAAGCTCTCAGTCTCAGGTTCACTCACTCACTGCCTTTTTTAACTTTCTAAAGCTCACAACTTTATTTTCCTTCTCTGCCAAAAAAAAAATCCTGGAAAAGTTGCTTTCTGATACTTCCTTTCCTTTGGGTACTTCGGTTTTGTTTATATGAGAGAAAAACTCAAACTTGTTGCCAAACACTTGCTTTCTTTAGCATAAGGACAGAACAGTTATGTTTGTATGTACTTCCAGTTCTTAACATTTGATTCTCTGTGTTGGTTGCTGTGTGAAATAATGAACAAAGCATATAGCTTTAATTACAAAGAGGTTAACTGAATAAATAAATAAACTTTTTTTTTTCTTTTTTAGAAGTGGGTTGTTTTTGGTTTTTAGCTTTATTGCTTTTGGTTGAATTTTTAGTGTGTTTGTATGGATTTTAGAACTTTTGAGTGTCTGGGTCTGTGAAAATTGAAATTTGATATATTAAACTTTTATTTGAGTATAATTTGGTGTTGTATATTCTCGAAAACGCTATTCGGATTTGTAGAGTAATTTGGTCATGATTTTGTTGTTGTTGTTGTTGATTATTCACAGTATATGAATTTCAGCAATTATGCTTCAATGATTTTTTGGTGAAATTTTCAATATTTTTTATTACTGTATTAGATATTGTTGTGTTAAGTAGTTTGACTTTAAAAACCCTTTTGTTGGGGGTTTAATCTTTAGTTCTTTTTCATTTGTAGTTGGATATAATTTGAAGAGGAAGGATCATAGAGTGGTATTTGGGAAAAATATTCGTTGTTTGGCCCAGGGACCTCCACCGGCCTGGCCAGGTCGAGCCGTTCCTGAGTCTGGTCGTAAGACCTGGGATGGTCCAAAGCCTATAGCCATTGTTGGATCAACCGGGTCAATTGGAACTCAGGTAAAACAAAAGTAATTTGTTTTGTGACCACAATAAAATTATACTTAAGGAGAACATTTAGACGCACCTTTATAAAATGTGTTGTTGGTGCTAGCTAGATATTGTAAATTGTGATGTATTATAAAGGGGAATTGGAAACCAAAAAGGATTAGCAGGTTTTGAGATCAATAAACACTGATGACATGATGTATTGTCAAGTTGGCACTAAAATTTTTTCATTTTGTTTTGTAAGAAACTTGTCTATTTGGTATTTCCTTTTGTAATTGTGGAATCTGTAGTGACTTGTTTTTTGTCTCTAACTTCTTTTTTTTATTATTATTGTTTTTTTCTGTCTAATTTTTTGTTTGACGGTAGAACCTTTTTGCTCTGAATTCAAACTAATGGCTAATGCTTGGCATGTGAAGTACGTCTTGACCCATAATTAGTTGCTTAGAATTAGCTTTGGTGTTCTACAGACATTGGATATTGTGGCAGAGAATCCTGATAAATTCAGAGTTGTGGCACTCGCAGCTGGTTCAAACGTAACTCTTCTTGCAGATCAGGTAACGGTTAGATACGTACCATATAATAGAACTTGCAATGGTTTAGTTTTTCAAATTTACAGCAAGCCTTAAATTTTTAGATGATAGTCTGAGCTGTCACTTGATTATGATCCAGTATTATTGATGATTTCATTTTATGTACTTACTTGTTCTTTCTGGATAGGTGAAAACATTCAAACCTCAACTAGTTGCTGTTAGAAATGAGTCCTTAGTTGATGAACTCAAGGAAGCTTTGGCTGATGTTGAACCAAAGCCTGAAATTATTCCTGGGGAGCAAGGAGTTATAGAGGTGGCATACAATCTATTTATTTGGTCTTTGTCTGTATAATGAAAGCCATTCTTGTTATTCAATAGATATTTTCTGCATATTTTTTCAGGTTGCCCGCCACCCAGATGCAGTTACTGTAGTTACAGGAATAGTAGGTTGTGCAGGACTAAAGGTAAATCCTTCAATTTTAAGTGTTTTTTTTAATTGAAAGGGCGAAACCAAAAGCAAGATATCACTTTTTAGGAACAAACACATATTTGGCTAACTGAAGTGTTCCTGTTTTTTTTTTTTTCCCTTAGCCTACAGTCGCTGCAATCGAAGCAGGGAAAGACATAGCTTTGGCCAATAAAGAGACCCTGATAGCTGGAGGTCCCTTTGTCCTTCCTCTAGCTCACAAGCATAACATAAAAATTCTTCCTGCTGATTCAGAACATTCTGCCATATTTCAGGTATGAAAAGACGTGCATTGATCGCTAAGCTTATCCAACAAAATTTCAGATACTTCCATTACATTTAGTTTTTTGTTTTTGGTAGTGATATGAATAATTCATGAATATTACTTGGTTCATGTTATCTGTGGCACATGAATGATCACTATATCATTTTACTCCACAATATGCTTATAAGAAGAAAAGCTTAAAGAAATCTCTCTTCTTCAGTGTATTCAAGGCTTGCCAGAAGGTGCACTTCGACGCATTATTTTAACCGCGTCTGGTGGGGCTTTCAGGTGTGAAATCAAAATTTAAGCTATAATACTTCAGCTTGTAACTTTAAATGTACAGGGGGCAGTAATCACTTCTAATCTGCAGAGCTGGAGTCAATATGCAATTATTACCAATGTGGCTTAATTTGGCTCTTCTATGTTAGTTTGCTTGATAAGACATGTATTTAGTGCTCAATGTTTTTTAGTGATTTGAAAATCTTCTTAGTACAGTTTTAATGAACTCTAGTGTACATTACCTTTTATAGAACAAAAGGAAAGCATCAAGAAAACATCTCAGGCCCCAGACATTTTTCTTATCTTCAGTTTAATGATAGTTTCCTGCAAAGCCATTGAAAACTCCTTGCCTCTCATGTGTAGTATATCTGACTCATAATTTCCTTCATGGCCAATTTTGGAGTGTCACATGACTCACATGTCCTACCTCTGATAATTAATACATTTAAGAGTTTTAGATCTTCTAGATTTCAGGTTATAATTATTTAGGAGCGGCTTGATGAACTTCTTGTGTATTTGATTTTCTCATATTAATAAAGATATCTTTACTTGTCAATGAAAAAAGGACCGGAATTTTACAATTAGGTTACTTGGTTACCAACAGGGATTGGCCTGTTGATAAACTGAAAGATGTTAAAGTTGCTGATGCCTTGAAGCATCCTAACTGGAATATGGGGAAAAAGATCACTGTTGACTCTGCTACCCTTTTCAATAAGGTTTGTTCTTTTTCTGTCTGTAGTTCAGATTGAAATACTGTGCTCCATCCGACTGATGTGCTGTAATGGTATGAGGTGCCGGGAATAAGAAAATAAGTTCCTCTTTTTTTGGATAGGGTCTAGAAGTCATTGAAGCCCACTACCTGTATGGAGCTGGATATGATGATATTGAAATTGTGATTCATCCGCAATCTATCATCCATTCGATGGTTGAAACACAGGTTTGGTTTTATACATTTTTTAGTGTTGCTCTAATTATGTTTAAAGTGTCTGATATTTGCAAATGCTTTTATTTTTGTAGAGGCAGGGAAATTGAAATGATAATGCTTCTGAATATTTATGTGAAACTTCTCTTTTTATATCTATCTCTACTTATTTCTTTCTTTCCAGGATTCATCTGTTCTGGCACAGTTGGGGTGGCCTGATATGCGCTTGCCCATTCTCTACACAATGTCATGGCCAGACAGAATCTATTGCTCTGAAGTGACTTGGCCTCGCCTTGATCTTTGCAAGTACATAGTCTTTCCCCAATCATGTTATGGTTTTAAACTCCCTGTCATTTCCATTTTAAATTCCAGGCGGGTATCACTTACCTGCATTTCCAGGGTTAATTTCCTTAGTAGTAGATGCTCGCTAAATTGGTCACACAAACTTCTTTTCTCAAACAACCTTTTTCTGGATACCTTTCCAGAAATTATAGTGAGAATTCTTGTCTTAGAAGATAAGCAATTCCTCTTCTTGCCGAGAGTCTTTCAGATATGATGATCAAGCTGAAAATGGTCAACATGCTTATAACTTCATGTTAGCGTGCTTGTTTAATATGACTCAAGTTAAAACGGGGTTATGCAGGCTTGGTTCACTAACATTTAAAGCTCCTGACAATGTAAAATACCCCTCGATGGATCTTGCATATGCTGCTGGACGGGCTGGTGGCACAATGACAGGTGTTCTTAGTGCTGCTAATGAGAAAGCTGTAGAGATGTTTATTGATGAAAAGTATGTGTTCTGTTTCTTGATTTTCACTCAGTCCAAATGTTTCCTTTCGAACATTGGTGCATATCTTCTTGATAAGCGTGTTTTGTATTTCTGCTTTCCTTGGGATTCTTTTTCCAGATAACGTAACTTTTGTTGCTTATTGTTCAGTAATATGCAAAATATTATATGTTTTCCTTTTGTAAAGGTTGTAATTTTTTCAGAGATTGAAGATCTGTTTATAGGTATTTTTCTCCAAAAATTTTCTGGTCTATTTCTATTTCAAAATTCCTTGGGAAAATTTTCCATGGGCCCTGAGCATGACTACTTATTCACATCTTTAGAAACTGCATTTGTCATGAAACTAATAGTTTCAAACCGGACTGGCTTTCTTGCCCTTTGCATTTGCATTCACTATCCTGGTTTGCCTAACATATATTATTTGGAATTCAATTATTAAATTACCTCAGCTGTTTGCCTACTTAGTCATTTATAATGTAATCCTGTTCTTGTATAAATACTGCTTCCAGATGTGATTTCTTCGCCATTGAATAGTTTGCTTTGTTTTCAGGATTAAATATCTAGATATTTTCAAGGTTGTGGAGCTAACATGTGATCAGCATCAGGAGGAGTTGGTGACTTCACCTTCCCTTGAGGAAATTATACATTATGACTTGTGGGCACGGAAATATGCTGCCAGTTTGCAAGAGTCTTCCCGTGCAAGTCCTGTTCTTGCATGAGTGAAGCTAGCCCTTGTTGGCCTGTATAAAGTTGGTCCAACTTGGAACGGAGATGTTGAATTCCTGCCAAAAAGTTAGCATTTTTGCTAAGGACGGTTTTGCCGGTATTGGCAGGGGGGGGGGGGGGGGGGGGGGGTGGTTTGTGTTGGGGTTAAGTGACTGTATCGTAAATTGATTTGGGGAAATTGAGCAATTGTATCGAACATGTATAAAAATGAAAATAGGTATCTGAAATGTATTCCCCATGTAGGTTTTTGAATGTTTGAATGCGTAACTTGGCCATTTAAGTGCTTAATTCAGAAATCAATGGGAATGTTAACAGAAAGACCAAAAAAATTGATTATAATCTCACTTCGCCGCGAGGATGCAACTTCTTTGATTGTCTTGACCACTTCTTTTCCAGTACCTTGTGCAAATGGGATCAGAAAGCTCTTCACTATGACAACCATTTCTAATGCCTTTGGCCTTTTTCTAAACAAATTAAGTTCCTAGAAAGCATTAGCTTTTTCTTGCATTTAATGATAGGTAAGACTCAAATCTCCTAACTAACTAAATTAATTTCCTTGCGTGTGTTCCACTCTCAACAGGGATATAGTTTGAGAAAGATATTTCTGCAAAGTTTAAACAATGTCACTATCTTATCAATTCACTATCTTATTTATTTCATAGCAAGAAACAGATACCGAAAATGATACAAAAGTCATGGGAACACTCTACCCCTTGGATTCTGGATTCTGATAAGCTTGCAGTACCTATTGTTTTTGATGTTACTAGATCCTGTGGCATGTGGTAGGATACTTCTCTTTGTATTCTCAGTGGAGTTTAGAGATAGCAAAATTTGACCAGGACCTAAAAATCTAAGTAAAGTGGAAGTTTGGCACATTAAATGTGGATTGTATTATAGGCCAGTTCGATCTTTTTTGACTTCCAATTATTGAGAGTGACAGATTTTGGTCTGAAACAATTTTGTATTTTCGTCAGACTTTGGATTGGATTGGGGACAAATTGACACATTAGGCTGCAACCCGGATTTGAACTAAGCTCAATCTGCACAATGATTAGGCCTTGCATTGCATAGGTACATTTGGGCTTTCTTTTAGGCCCAGAGTTAGACTGGACTTGAAACTTGACAAGCCTCAATCCATTCTGTTAATTTTTGTGCACATGGTACTTTGTCTCCACATGTGTAAGACTCACAGGTAGGGTTATGTGTCATGTGCACCAAATAATTTCATGTTATTTTATTTTTAATGAATCACTTAATTTATTCAACCAAACAAAGAAACACAATATTTTTCATAATATATTTTAAATTTTAACTAGTTTTTATGGTTTTCAACTAGGGTATCGTTGATATTATTTTATCATTTACCATTCATAACTTCCGACTTCAATAGATTTGAAATATTTTATGACAATAATGATATTACAAATTTTATTACACAAGTTTTAAAAATACTACCAATTATAAAATAAAAATATGAGATTCAAATCTCGCTTACATAAAAAATCAATATGTATTTGTTCAACCGTAAAAACTACTAATTCAACTAGTAAAAACCGAAAGCCGGGCTTATTTTCGATTATTTGACTATTCCAATTTTTAAAACCATGCATGTTAAGGACAATCGTCATAGATTAAAATTCTATCTTATTCCCAAAAAAAAAAAAGTTATGTTTCCAATTTTTACTATAAATTAAAATTCTATCTTATCCCAAAAAAAATTAAAATTAAAATTTTTGGGATGAGCAGAATTTTTCAGCTTATTTTTCTACTATTTATGGGTCTCACTGCACTTTTTTATACTATTTATAGATCTCACTATACTATTTATCTTATTTTTTAACTTTTTTTTTTTACACCTTTAGTAAAAAGTTTTTAATTTCAATTAACTAAACTATTCCAAATGGACACTTAGTTATTATATTATTTAAGTAATAGTACCAATTACATTCTCATGACATCGTTTCGTAATTTTAATTAATTTATTTATTTACGGATTTATTTACTTATCGTTTTTCTTAGTGAAATATTGGTGTGCATCTAGACACACAAAAGAGAAGCTGAAGACCAAGAGAAGAGAGAGTGTATGGAACCACAAACGTGGATATCGGATAGGGAAGTAGCCAATAAAAAACGTTAGAGTTTCTACGTGTCACACTCTGAAACGTGTGACCGAATTTATCAACCACCACGGAAAGGATAATAAAAAACATTAAATAAAAAATAAAAAAAAACATTATCAAAGTCAGAACTCAGAACACAATTTCGAAGTGACAAAAAAAACCGAGAGGGAGATAGAGAGAGAGCAACACATTGTTTGGCTGTCCACATTTCAATCTATCTATCATCAATATCCATGGCAGCAGCGACGCCGTATGCGACGGCCTACACTAACACCGCCGTCTTAGTCCCTAGACTCTCCACCACCACCGCTCGCTGCTCTGCCTTGCCTTACCTCCCACCTCCTCGCCTGTCCTCTGCTTCTTTCCCAGCTTCTACTAAGCACTTTGCAGGTATATTTGTCTTTTTTTCTTTGTGGCATTTGTTGAAGCACTTAGTTTGAGCTTAATGACTTGACTAAACTAAACTAATCTTATTATAATGTATTTAAATGGGTCTTTTTTTGTTTTTCTTGTTTGTTTTGTTTTCCTGTTTGAGTTTTGAGTTTGACTTGCTATGTATATATTTTGGTCCAGCCTATGGTAAATTGGGAATGAGGATTTTTTTTTTTTTTTTTTTTTTTTTTTTTTTTGCCTTTAGTGATATGGGTTTCATTTGTGTATCACTCAACTGGGTTCTTCTTAACTTTTGGAAACCAAATAATATATGAAAAAATTTAGAGCTTAATGACTAAACTAAAGTAATCTTTTAAAAATGTATTTAAATGGGTCATCATTTTTATTTTTTTATTTTTGAGTTTGAGTTGCTATGGAGTATGTGGTCCCAGCTTATGGACTTATGGTAGATTGAGAATGAGGATTTTTTAGTAATATGTGGGTTTAATTTGTGTGTCACTCAACTGGGTTCTTCTTAACTTTTGGAAACCAAATAATATAGTAAAAGTTATGGAAATTACATTACATATTGGTTCATAAAGCCCCACAAATTTTTTAACTTCATTATTTGCTATGTAAGGTGGTTGAGATGTACACGAATGTGTGTTTTTAGTTGAGTGAGTCATAGCCTAAATGCTTGTTGAAAATGGTGATTTGAAGGAATGTGGTTGGGATTTGCTGACTTGCGATCATTTAATTGATGGAATAGGCATCAGGGAGTTAAAACATGAAAATAGATATAAAACAGTAATCCAATTTTAACATACTTCTAATTGAAGCAGAGGATAACTGAACCTAATGTACAAACTTTGTATCTGGATTGAGGCCGGCCTACTCAATTTCTTGTATGATTGATAGTAGGTGATGAGCGAGCAAGTGGAACTTAAGTTCCCATATTGTGAATTGTAATTAAATGTGGGAATTGACTGAGAGCATCTAAATGCTTAATATAAGTATTCTAAGACTTACTACACCTTTGGAGGATGCTTAAAAAATTATGTGCAAGACATGCAGGGGAAGACAATGTTGATGGGCTTTTTGGAGAATGCATGAGTCTGTGTATTATGTATTGAGTATTTTTTTTTTCAATATCATTGGTTCTAACTATTTATTGGTTTGTGATTGAGCTGAGTTTTCCATTTTTAATTTGTTTCTATTTGTAAAAGTTGCTTGAACGTTGCCTTATCATAAAAAGGAAGAAATGAATATATATATTTTTTTTTGAAAAGAAGAAGTAAAACAGTTTATTGAAACTGTTTAAATTGTATAACTAAGATTCTTGTTTCTCTTTTGAACAGAGTGCCGTAGGTCCTCTCTGTCTCAGATCAGAGCCTCTTCCTCAGAAGACACATCCACTTCCCTTGATGCTAATGAACTTTTTACAGACTTGAAGGAGAAGGTAAGAAGGAAAGCTGGCATAGTACTACTGAAGAAATTTTACCAATTTTCTCGTGCATTGTGTCTTTTGAATTAACTGATTTTGTTTTCTGACTCTTTTCAGTTTACTAATAGTACTTATTTTGTTTTGAGGAAAAATTCTATGGGTTTAAGTCATTTCCTTCTTTTGTAATAATTAGTGGGATGCACTTGAGAACAAGTCCACAGTAATTCTCTATGGGGGTGGGGCAGTAGTTGCTGTTTGGCTTTCTTCGATTCTTGTTGGTGCCATCAACTCGGTCCCATTGGTAGGTGATTTCTTTAAATAGCATGTGCTTCTATTTTCTTAAACTGGATTATATCAAAGAAATTTATGTTGTTTAAGTCCTTAGTAGGCTGATAAATTTTCAGCAAATAAAAATTGTTCTCTCTCTCACATAAGAGCGGATTATTCAAGCACTCTGACATGGTTGTCTTCTTTTGCCAGCTTCCAAAGATTATGGAGTTGGTAGGGCTAGGATATACAGGATGGTTTGTGTACCGTTACCTTCTCTTCAAGGTAAATCCAAGAGACTACAAAATTTTTTTTTTTTTTTTTGCTTTAAAATCATCAGTACTTTATTTATAGAATTTGTGGTTTTAGGGGACAATTAGATCGGTTTTGTTGCACTTATGTTTTCATTCCACATGCAATACTTCAATTGATTCGGTTTCCCATTTTCTGTAGCTCATGATTTATTGTTCCCTTGAATCACTAGATCTTGAATTGTTTCATTTTCAATTTGGAAAGCTTTGAATTTTCTTCCCGCAGTCCCAAATCGATGGGAGTAAAATCACATTAGAAAGTAGAAATTTCACCCCTTGACCCCAAATCAGCGTGAATAAAATCACATTATTAAGCCTTAACTTTTAACTAGTCAAAAAGGGCCAAGAGCCTCTTGGCTCAGTAGCAGTAGGCAGAGGACTCAGGTTCATTCCCTGGGGCAAGGTCCCCTCAACTTACTGTAACCAAAAAAAGAATCCAGAGAATGCCAAACCAAACCATATCTGCTGTGGAAAATAGAGAGCGTCTTTTCTTCACTGGAGATGAATGGGATAATTTAATTGATTGGGCTGAGAAGAATTGAATAGGGAATTCTTTGAAGGCTGTCTGTAGTAGGCTAGCATTCAGTGCTGCTGTTTATAAAATATGGGCTAAGAGGAATGCTATCATTTTCCTAGGCTTGGTCAAAACAGAGGACCAGATTGGGGAACTCATTAGGAAGCAAGTCAAATCTCAAATTGAGGGTGGCATGCCCTATGCTTGGTCCATAATTAATCAAGAATTCTGTTACAGATGGGGTTTTGCAGATTCTGTTCTAAAGATGGGAAGGCCCTGCTTAGTTCTAAGTGATTTATGGTCCAGTTGAAGGCTGCTGTAGTGATCTAGAGTGGTTTGTTGCTTTTATGGGGGTGGTGTTAGTTGTTTTGTCAGAATGTTGTGGCTGGTGTCCCTGCTCTTGTTCCTGTTTATTTAGGTGTTGCTTTTATCCTATTCGTGGGCTCTTGCTGTTTTGGGTCTGGCCTATTGGCTTGGCCGTGTGTTTTGTTGTAGTTTCTGCCATCCCAGCTTGTTTCAATAAAGGTATCTTGATTATCAAGAAAAAAAAAGGAGCCAAACCTGAGAGAGGGTTCGATGTGGTTGGACCTTAATCTTAGAATATCTCTGTATCCAAGATAAGCTAGTTATTATCATGATCCTGATAGACCTCATGTATTTTTCATTAGCATATAGATCACCTATTCTAACAAATGATGTTATTCTTTTACTTCAGTCAAGCAGAAAGGAACTAGCTACAGATATTGAATCATTGAAGAAGAAGATTGCTGGAACTGAATAGATCTGTTTGATTTTGTGGCAATTGAAGCCTCCGATTATCATCATGTTTTGTCTCCTTGTATTTCCTTTATTAGAGGCATCTGTATCCTGTGATGTAGAATAGGTTTTGTATTAATCCTCATTACTGTTGTATTCTCCCATTTTATCCTTCAAATAAGACTTGGGCAATTCTGTGTTTACAACTCTAAATGTATGCAGTTGTTTATTATACTTCCACAATAGTGATTATGAAGCAGTTCTTACGCTGCCTATGAAATATTACCTCTTGTTGCTGTTTGCATTTTGATTTTTCTTTCCCTTGTCATTGCAATAAGAGGAGCTAGCTACTTGGAGGCAAAAGAGAAAACCGGTTGATGCACCTACTAGGATAAGAACCACCATTACCAGCTATATTACACTGGCAAAGTTCACAAAATCAAACTAGAGTCAGGATGTTTCATGTTGTGGAAATTTCTGCAAGAAACCAGCCAGAGGTGAAGATTACATCATATAGCAAGCTTTTATTAAGCTTGGACATGTTGATTGTCTATGTGGCTACATTTTGTGGACTAGGTTGTAGCTTTAACTGCTGTCGACAATCTGGGCCAAAATGGTGAGTCTTAGGCTGTCAGCATTAGTATCAGACTCTTCAAAACCACATTTAGCCAAAAATTTAACTACACTCGGCCAAAAGACTCATGCATCATGTTCAATAAATGGTTTTAAAAAAAAAAAATAACAGTGAACATTGGCTTAATAGAGCACTATACACTCGATAACCAAAAAAAAAAAAAAAAAGGTTTTTTTATTCGTATTCTCACGTCCCTCTTTATCATACTATTTTAAATAAAATAATGGTAGAATATTGAGACTGATGTAGCTGTCTATGAATAATAGATTAATTAAAATAACAAAAGTGAGGTTTTTTAGACTAAGTTTGATTGAAAGTGTATTGAGCCTAATATGAATGCTGGTAATTTCCATTTCAAATATGTACTCATGTAGCTTTTTGAACATAATATGACGGCTGTAAATGAACCAAGCCGTTCATAAACAGCTCGGGTTTGACTCGATAAAAAACTCGTTAATGTTTGTTTATTTATAAACAAGCCAAACTTAAGCTTTAGTTTTAGGCTTGTTTAATAAATGAGCCAAGCCCGAGTAATTGTTCATGAACAAGCTCATGAACACTAAGGCTCAATATAAAAGTAACAAAACAAGTTGAGCCTAGGCTTATTTATGAGTTTGGTAATAAAATTGATATGAGTTTGACAAGTAAACTCATATCTTTTTAAAACTTTAATTAATTATAAGTTGAGATCATTCATCCAAACCAAATAGGGTAGATAATAAACTTGATATAGGCTTGATAATATACTTATGTTGGATCTTAAGCTCAAAAGCATGATATTGAGCTTGAGTTTGGGCTTGATATTGAGTTCGAGCTTGGCTTGACTAATGAATCAAGGCAAGCAAAGCCGAGCTCAAGTTTTTATACTTTATAACGAGCTCAAACTTGAACATTATTTGTAGGCTTGTATCAAGCTCAAGCCAAACTTGAACATTTTATTTTTGCTGTCCAGCCGAGCTTGAACATTTACTACTCGACAAAACTCGGCTCGTTTACAGCCCTTATGACCTGACATTTTGCTAAAGTATGAAAAAATATAGTTTCTAAAGCTGATTTTTTTCCCCCACTTTATGAGAGAAAAAAAAAATTGAAGTCTTGACACCTGTGAGAACTAAATCAATTTTCATATAAAGATTGAAGCTGGACCAATTGGACCGAAATGGAACAAAATGAACTGCAGTGGACCAAAATGGACTAAAGTAGACTAAATTAGACTGAATGGACTGAAATAGTCCAATTAAACCTAAATGGATCTAAATGAACTGAAGTGGACCAAAATGGACTAAAGTAGACTGAATTGGACTGAATGGACGGAAATAGTCCAATTAAACCTAAATGGATCTAAATGAACCGAAGTAGACCAATTAGACCAAAGTAGACCGAACTGGGCAAATTAAATTGAAATGAACCAAATTGCATGGAAGTGGACCGAAGTATACCGATTGGACCAAATTGACCAAAGTTGACCAATTGGACCAAAGTAAACCAATTGTTTACTAGGGGTGCATTTAGACAAGTTGTTGCAAATCGATGTTTTGGTTTTAAAATAAGCATTTGTGAAAAAGATACGAGGAGTTGCTGTTATGAACGGAGTTTTGAGTTTCCAAAACACCTAACCAAACAAATCCTATAATTTTGTACAATAAAATAAGAAAAATAAAGGTGAAAATGCACTTTTAGTCCCTACATTTTGGACCTATTCACAATTTGGTCCCTAAATTGATTTAGCTCCTAGGTCAGTCTCTAATTTTCAAAAATCGTTTTTAAAATAGTCTTTACCGTCAATCCAGTGACAGAAAATGCTGAGGTGGCAAACAGAGGTCCTAGCTGTCAAATCCATTTATTAAAATAATAATTAAAAAGCCATGTGACACTACCACCTCATCCATGTCAGCATTTTAATAAATAAAATAAGCCACGTTAGAAAATTAATCAATTAAAAACACATTCCAGCACTAAAATAAATCAAAAATCATATATATTTTTTGAAAAAGAGAGCTTTACATTAAAATTAAAACAGATACAAAAACTGGAATTTGTTTTTCATAAATCAATCAATAAAATTAAAATTATAATGCATAGATAAATAAAAAATTAAAAAATATGAAAACAAACGGATCAAGAGGCTTACTTTAGTTTTCATGGTATTGCTGAAGAAACTCTAGCTAGAGAGAGAGAGAGAGAGGACCTTGAGGATGCGGATCTCGGTGTTGAGGAGACGAGATGCACGAACGATGTCGTCGGTTTTGCCATCCTCCAATCTTCGAAGCTTGGATCTTCAACCATCGCTATTGATCATCCTCGAAGCTCAAATCTTCAACCATCGTTGTTGCAATCAGCAAGTTACTCTCTCTCCCTCTCTCTTGTTTGATCGGCGATTGTGGTAGTGGATTTGATTGGGTTTTTATAGGTTTTCGTTGGGGTGGGTTGTGGCCGTGGAAATCGGTGTGGCCATGGGTCTTGGATTGTGGGTTTTGGATTGGTGTTTATAGGTTTCGTTGGAGGTGGCTGGGTTTTTTTGGGTTTCCGTGGGGGTGGGTGGTCTGTAATGGAGGTGGAGATCGGTGTGGGTGTGGGGAAGATGGGTTTCTACCATGAAGAATAGGGAAGAACAAGAAAAGGTATGTTTATTGGGTTTTTTGTGTTTGTTTCCCAAGAAAATTTATAGGTTTATGGGTTTGTTGGAGATTGGTTTGTTTACTGGGTTTATGGGTTTGATTTGCTGGAGAATTCGGTGTTGATTGTGTTAGAATTTGGGGAAGAACATGAAGAATTCAATGGTCTTGATTTGTAGTAGATCTAACGGTGTTAGGTTTGATGATCTCTGAGGTGTTAAATTTGGGTTTTTTCTTGTTATTGTCATTTATGTCCTAGTGATCTGGGTTTGAGTTGTTGGTTGCTGGGTTTGTGTTCTTGTGGCAGGTTTGAGTTCTTGTTTGGGTTTGATTTGGGAAGAACACGAACAACATGTTGAAGAACATAAAGAACTCGAAGAATTTTTTTTTATAATTAAATATATATGATTTTTGATTTATTTTTGTGTTGGAATGTTTTTTTAATTGATTAATTTTCTTTCATAAAAAAATATTTGATTAATTTTCTGACGTGGCTTATTTTATTTATTAAGATGCCGACATGGATGAGGTGGCAGTGTCACGTGGCTTTTTAATTATTATTTTAATAAATGGGTTTGACAGCTAGGATCTCCGTTTGCCACTTCAGCATTTTCTGTCACTGGGTTGACGGTAGGGACTATTTTAAAAACGATTTTTGAAAATCAGGGATTGACCTAGGAGCTAAATCAATTTAGAGATCAAATTGTGAATAGGCCCAAAATCTAGGGACCAAAAGTGCATTTTGCCAAAAATAAATCTAATGTATTACTCCTATATTTTAAGGTACAATTTTAAATAAGCACATATACGGTTTTTTTTTTTTTTTTTTTTTTGCAATACTATTATAAATAAGCACATAATTTTTTATTTATTGCAAAACTCAAAGTGCCGCTTCGTTCTGTGTGAGACTTGGAGAATGGGAAGCAAAGAAATGGAATTGGGTGTGACAGTGACAAACCCACTCAGCTGCTTTGCTTCATCAAGTCTCCGCCTTTAACTGTCAGATGCTTTGTCTCTTTCTCCTCCTCCGACCACCACCGTGCCTCCTTAGGTAACCCTCTCTACATTTCTTTATTTTTCAACATTTTAAACCCAAAAAAAAAAAAAAAAAAAAAAAACTGTAATCGAACCCCCTTTTTAAAGACTAAATTGAACACTACCACATAATTTTTTTGGTCTCTTTACTCAGCCTTTTGCCTTATAAATTATAATAATGTTTATTATGAATTTAGTGATTTTTGTTTCTGTGTGTCCACTCCTGCTATAGTTTTATTTATTCATTAAAGTTAAATATTGTAGGTGATTTTACTAAAATGAGCACTGAAAAATCAACTGATTCAGCTGCTCCTCTATGGAAATATGTTACTAAGTTACAAAAAGCAAGTGGTGGTGGAATACAAGCATGTGTTAAGGTTGGAGATGAGTACCAGAATGAAATGCAGAAATTAGAAGATGCGTATGAGGAATCTTTGTGTAGACCAAAGAAGCCTAAGCTAGTGTCTTTACCAACTGATTCTACTAGTAGTCCTAATATGGGTCCTGGTGAGGGTAGTACAGCTACAAGTCATCCATTTTTTCAGAAAAAAAAAGGGGTTGGGAATTCTCCTTTGGAGAAGGCTTTTGACAATCAATGTCGAGAGCAATTGGATTCTCTTATTGCTAGGACATTTTATTCTGCTGGTTTACCCTTTCACTTTGCTAAGAACCCGTATTGGATTGAGATGATCAAATTTGCAGCTAATAATAATTTAGTGGGCTATGTTCCTCCGGGTTACAATAAATTAAGAACAACTCTGTTGCATAAAGAGAGGGCACATATTGAGAAGTTGTTGAAGTCAATTAAGGAAACTTGGAAAGAAAAGGGTTTAAGCATAGTAAGTGATGGGTGGACAGATATTCAAAAAAGGCCACTTATCAATTTTATGGCTACATCAGAGAAAGGGTCAGTTTATATCAAATCCATTGATGGTACCAAAGAGTACAAAGACAAGCACTTCATTTCTGACTTGTTTCTAGAGGTCATTGGTGAGGTTGGGCATCAACATGTTGTCCAAATTATTACTGATAATGCATCTGTTATGAAGGCTGCAGGATCTATTGTTGAAGCTGAATATCCTCATATATTTTGGTCACCTTGTGTTGTGCATACCCTCAATTTGGCCTTGAGGAATATATGTGCACCTAAGAACTCTTTGCAGAATGAGGTTCCATATAATGAATGTAAATGGATTGCACAAGTTGCAGATGAGGCAACTTTCATTCGTATTTTCATCACAAATCATTCTATGAGATTAGCAATTTTTAATTCATATTCCCCTTTGAAGTTACTTGCTGTTGCTGAAACACGATTTGCTTCAATAATCATCATGCTTAAAAGATTGTTTCAAGTAAAACAGCATCTTCAAAAACTGGTCATTGGTGAGGAATGGATGTCATATAGAGAAGATGATGTAGGAAAAGCTCAAACTGTGAGGGATTATGTTGTGAATGATTTGTGGTGGGACAAGGTCGCATATATTCTGAGATTCACGGGACCTATTTATGAGATGCTTCGAGTGGCTAACATGGATGCACCTATTCTCCATAAGGTGTATGAAATGTGGGATTCCATGATAGAAAATGTGAAGAAAGAAATATACCGGCATGAAGGCAAGGAAGACTATGAGGAGTCTCCATTCTATGAGGTGGTACACAGTATACTCATTGAACGGTGGACTAAAAATTGCGCACCACTTCATTGCCTAGCCCACTCCTTGAATCCGAAGTAATTTTTCTCTCTCTCTAATCTTTTCATTTATATTCTTTAGGCATTTCCAAACAAATAAACTAAACTCATTAGTTGTACTTATTTATTTGCTTTTAACTAGGTATTATACCAATCAATGGATTGAGGAAGTCAGAGGCCATGTTGCGCCACATAAGGATGCTGAAATTGCAGCGGAGAGAAACAAGTGCCTCAAAAGGATCTTTCCTGATCCTGATGATAGGAAGAATGTTAATATGGAGTTTGGTTTGTTTTCAGCAATTAAGGCTTATGATGATGATAACATGGAGGATAGGTGGACCTACGATCCAATGCTTTGGTGGTCAACTTATGGGTCCAGTTTACCAGTGCTTCAAACTTTAGCTCTAAAGCTTCTTGGACAGCCTTGCTCATCATCATGTGCTGAGAGGAATTGGAGTACATATGGCTTCATCCATTGTATGAGGAGGAATAGAATTACTCCTAAACGTGCTGAAGATTTAGTGTTTGTTCATTCTAATCTTCGACTTCTTTCAAGGAGGAGGCAAGAGTACATTGCAGGAGAATCTAAGAAGTGGGACATTGGTGGAGATAATTGGGACGAACCATTTGGAGGACTTGGGTTGCTTGAGATTGCTTATCTCACACTAGATGAGCCAGAGATGGAGACAAGTATTGTTGAGAATGATGACTATGTTGATGACAATGATGTTGTTGTTCTGTGATAATCTTGAAAGTTTAAAACTTGTTATCCTTTTATGTTTTTAGTTTGATGTTGAACTTGTTATCCTTTTATGGTTTGTACTGTAAACATTTTATGTGTATTATTGTACTACTTTGGGTGTTAGTTTACTTATTTGTAGTTCTTACATAATTTAAATTCTAGACATAAACGTATTTTATGTCTAAAAATATTAAAAAATATGCTAAATATAAAATTTAATTAATTATTTAACCGCTGTGTCCCCGCCGTGTCGTGTCCTTATTTTTCAAAAATTGCCGTATCCCCGTGTCCTTGTCTGTGTTTGTGCAACATAGCATTTGAATGTGCAGTAACATTTATACTTGATGGCTGAAAACTAATCAAGTGTTATTCTTAGTTGGATGCTGCTGATTGATTTTGATTGTTTGTATTCTATGTTATGATGGAAATGTAAGGTGTACTTTTTTGCATCTGGAGCTTCCACAAGAAGTTTGTACTGTTACACATTTAACACTTGTAACATGCTTCTATTTTAGATCAATTAGTGCTTTTCCTTTGGTACTTTGTGCTTTAACCATGCCTAGGTGCACTTTTAACAACAGAGAGAACTTATTATTAAGGTTCATGAGTTAACTAGTTGTGCAACACAGATGCTCATATTTGGAATTTGATTTATGGTTGTAATACATGTATTCTGCAGGTATCAAGAGATTCTTACATACCCTAGTTATGCTGGACAGTTTGTCCTGATGACAAACCCGCATATTGGCAACACTGGTGTAAATTTTGGTGGGTGAAATTTGTACTTTAAGTCATTGCAAACTCTTATGTCTTGGATACTATTTGAAATCTAAGTTTGATGTCTTTAATGTCAGATGATGAAGAATCAATGCAATGCTTCCTTGGTGGTCTAGTCATCAGAAGCTTAAGTATCAGGTACAGTTTGTTAATGCTGCTTTGGAAACTTTCGTGCTAGCAACTTTGTTGTTGAGCTGTGCTCATTTATTTTTTTATAAATTTCTTCCAGTACTTCAAATTGGAGATGTGCAGAAACACTTGGTGATTATTTAGCAGAAAGGAACATCATGGGGATTTGTAAGTGTTATTTAATATAGCATGAGTTATCTTAAAGACCAATAATTTCGACATGTGTAATTTTAAATTATTGAGCTTTGCTCTCCATGAAACTTCTGACCTCCCTTCATCTTTTGATTCTGTGTCATTATCCTACAGATGATGTTGACACACGTGCTATTACCCGTAGATTAAGGCAAGATGGAAGCCTTATCGGTGTTTTGAGCACAGAAGAATCTAAATCAGATGAGGAACTATTGGAATTGTCCCGTTCATGGGACATTGTTGGTAAGGATTTGATGCTGTTAGTTAAAGGGGTTTGCAAATATTAATTTTTTTTTTTGAAAAAAACATTTCAAGTGGGGGAGGGAGGATTCATATCCTGGATATCTCCATTGGAAATACCAAGAGGTGCCAGTTAACCTAAAGGTCATTGGCCAAATAATAAAATTTTAGGTCCCTAGTTTTCTTGCTTTTAATTTGCATGTGTTGATTTGATAAGTGGTGTTTCATGCAAGACCCCTTATGAATGGACTGACAACACAAAGTCACAGTGGAAATTTAACACCAATGGGAGAGATGGAAACACTTTTCATGTAAGCATTATTTTTTTTTTTTTTTTGAAAGTACCATCCCTGAATAAATTGGCATTTGTTCCTACTCTTTTTTGTGTTTGTGTATGAACTGAAGGTTGTTGCATATGATTTTGGGATCAAACATAACATACTTCTTAGACGCTTGTCATCCTATGGTTGTAAGATTACAGTCGTCCCTTCAATATGGCCAGCTTAGAGACTCTTAAGATAAAGCCAGATGGGGTTCTTTTTAGCAATGGCCCCGGAGACCCTTCTGCGGTTCCTTATGCAGTTGAAACAGTGAAGGAAATACTGGGTAAGGTTCCTGTTTTTGGAATATGCATGGGTCATCAGTTGCTTGGCCAGGCATTAGGAGGTACAACCTTTAAAATGAAGTTTGGTCACCATGGTGGAAATCATCCAGTTCGTAACCTTCGGAGTGGCCATGTTGAAATTAGTGCTCATGTGTGTTAATTTTATTCAACTCTATCTATTTGACTTTTTCTCTCCCTAAATCACATTTGAACTTTTCTCTGAGGAACAGCTAAATATGACGTTGACGAATGTTTTCTTTTTCAGTAATATATTAGTAATTTAAAACTAAGAATTCACAGTTCGTCAAAGTAATGTAATTCATTTGTAAATTATATAATTTTTTTTTCCTATGGGAGTGTTTTTCACTTTAAATTTATAAACTGGCAGAATCACAACTATGCAGTTGACCCTGCATCACTTCCAGAGGGCGTGGAAGTAACTCATGTCAATCTTAATGATGGAAGCTGTGCTGGTCTTGCATACCCTGCACAAAACATCATGTCTCTTCAATATCACCCTGAAGCATCCCCTGGACCTCATGATTCAGATAATGGTAATGGACACCCCCCCCCCCCCCCCCCCCCCCCCCATGCACATGCATTTATCATTAACGTATAGAATCAATTTTCACCCATTATGTAGGTGCTCGCATCATTTGTATTTAGAGCATTCCTTGAGATATGTACTAAAGTAAGTCATGGCTAATACAAATCTCAAAGAATTCCACAGTCCTAGAGGCTAAGCGGACGAAAGAAGAGCTGGTTTAGGGGATTTCCTTTTTAATTCTTCTTTGCAGCTTCTCTTTGCCCATATTGTGAATTATGTTTATATAGATTGTATGACATAACTTCCTCCGCAGTATTGATATAAGGTATTCTTGCTACAGCTTTTCAGGAATTCATAGAGCTGATGAAGCGAGCAAAAGAATTCGCTTAAGCATGCAAGATGACAGTTTAAGCAATCTCTGTAATGTCCATGAAGTTCACATTGGCTATTTTATGCGGAGAAGAGAAGACGAGTGTTGCATTGTTAGTTTTGCTGATGTTTATAGGATTGGTAAAATAATTGGCAATGTGCTAAATTGAACAAGCCATTGATGATTTGTACAAGAATGAATAATTTAAGACATGCTGATGCAGGCATAGGGTCAATCTCAGTTTTATTTTGTTTTATTTATTTTTAAGTGGCAGGGGCAATTTTGTAATTTCCTAATTTCTGGTATGGGCTGTGCAGTCCTTTGGGTCTTATTTTGGTTTCATTTGAGTTTAGTTATTAGGTTGGGTTTAAAATAAAGTCCTATTTCAACTGGGAATAAGTATGAGTCTTCTATTTTAAGAGTTGTAATGCACTGATGCTTTCTATGGGAGAATAATAAAGTTTTCATATTTATTATAGCACATGAATAGAATTTCAAGTTGTGGCCATGGTAAACCAAGGACAGCAATTTTTTAGGGTTTAATTGCACTTTCCCCCTAACTATGGGATCCACTTTAATCTACATCATAAACTTTAAAATTGCCCAATGTGCCCCATAATTAAGATGGGGAAAGTGCAATTAACCCATTTTTTCATATTCTTTTGGCCATATATTAAGATTAGGCTGTTTTTGAGAGAGAGAGAGAGAGATAGAGAGCCCATTTCATATTGTTGGAGTATTTTTTTTTTTTTTTGGTTGACAATCAACAGTATAACCTCACTCTGGGACCATTCGAACCTGGGTCCATGAACCCCTCAAGCCTTTAAGGCTTGGGGAAGTACCAACTCACCAAACGTGGGCGGTGGTGAGTCTTTCATAAGACAAGTGTTATACTTTAATACAATAGTAGTTAAACCCTATTATGTTAAGTAACTGAGTTTAGAACTTTTGTCAATAGGTAGCTTGTTGGTCATTATTATTGTATTTTCCATAGGCAATGACATAACATAATGAGTAGGTGAAACAAGATAAGAAATGGTGTAAAAGAGATTCTTAGTGGTATGGTACTTTTCCTTTATGAAGATAAGGGATAAATATGTAACAAAAGTAATGTTTATAATGTAAAATGTATTTTTCTTTTGAGAATCTAATGTAAGAGAGAGTTGAAATAATAAGATGCAAAATTTATCTAGTAATTGCTTGTGTTGTCAGTAGTGGTGGAAAGCATTCAGACTTGACAAGGCATTTTTTCATGGTGGAAAACATTAAGTAGTGTTACATTGAGGTAGTCAGCACAAAATAATATGAATCATTGCACCATGAAACATTTGGTGAAGCATCATGAGGACTAAACATGAAAGCACTTGGCTAAATAGAGCCAAACCCTTGGTTAGCGTATCTCAAGCTAACATAGATCAAGGGCATGACTCACAAGTCAGCCCATTAGAAAAGTCACTCTCCCATTTGCCAAACCATTCTCCAATTGCCGCAAAATTCTAATCACCAATGGGCTTGGGCCATGGTTTTATGAAAGGATTTAATGTGTTTGTAAATGGACATCGGACATCGCCCATGTCATCCACGGCTAAATATGGTGGTTGGGCCGCTAACTTGGGCTTCAAGGCTATTGTGCATTTTTCCACAGCCGCTTTTTCTTGTTTGATATAGTAGGTTCATTTCTAGAATCTGCTATTTTATTAAATATTAAATTAAAACCAGTAGGACGTTCAATGTACACCTTGACTTTTATAATGGGGTTAAAAAAAAAAAGAAAAAAAAAGCTTGACTTATAATGGGAGACAAAATACAATAAAATTCAAACACCCCCACTAAACATGGATGTCTCATGTAGTATAAGCTGTCTGATTGTCTCCAACCTCTCACTTTCTCAAGAAGAAAAGCTCATGTGTTTTTTAAGTGGACATTGCTCTCAATAAAAAAAAAATTAAAAAAAAAAAAAAAAAACAAAAACAAAAACAAAACTTAGAAGGTATATAAGTTGGACAAAAATATGATTAGCACATTTGAAAATCCATGTGACTAGGTATACACAAATTAAATTAATTTATTGTAGGATAAGTATTCGGTAGACTGGAAGTTGTTTATTCATCTTGCATAATAGTGAATAAAATTAGTTAAATTTAAGATAGAATCCGTCATTTATGTGAGCCTAAATAATATTGCTCTCGAAATATTAAATAATTTTTTTTTCTATGTGATGGCTTTTCATTCATTATGCATGCTAATTTCAAACTTGGAATGAGATTTTAAGTCAAGGAAATTGATATTTGTATATGAGAGTATCAATGTTTCATTGGCTTAAAGAAGCAATAAATCCCTTAAACGGGAGCGGGGGCAACAGAATTGTAATACATGAAATAGAATTTCAAGCTGTGGTGTTGGTAAACTAAGGACAATAATTTTCTCTGGGTTAGTTGCACTTTCCCCCTAACTATGGGATCCACTTTAATCTACGCCATAAACTTTAAATTTGCCAATGTAACACATAATTAAGGTGGGGAAAGTGCAATTAACGCATTTTTCTTTTTTTTTTGGCCATACATTAAGATTAGGCCGTTTGAGAGAGAGAGAGATTTAAGCCCATTTCATATTGTTGGAGGTTTTTTTTTAAGAGTACAAGTGTCGCACTTCAATACAGCGACAATTAAACTTAAATATGCTAAGGAACCAAGTTTGGAAATTTTGTCAATAGGTAGCATGTTGGTCATTATTATTGTATTTTTCCTAGGCAATGACATAACATAATGATTAATGAGTATTTGAAAATTGAAATAAGATAAGAAATAGTGTTATAGATAATTTTTTTTTTTGAGAATCTAATGTAAAAGAGAGTTGAAATAATAAGATACAAAACTTATCTTGTAATTGCGTGGGTTGTTAGTAGTTGTAGAAAACATTCGGACATGATTAAGGAAATTTTCGTGGAGGAAGACATTTAGTAGTGTTACATTAAAACAGTTAACAAATAACGGTTTAAATCATTTGATGATGACACCATGAAGCATTCAGTGATGCATCACAAAGACTAAACATCCGCATGGCTAAATAGAGCCAAACCCTTGGTTGATGTATCTCAAGCTAACACGTTGACCAAGGGCATGACTAACAAGTGAGTCGATTAGAAAAATCACTCTCCTATTTGCCAAACCACTTCTCTCCTCGCTGTAAAATTTGAATGACCAAAGGACTTGGGCCATGGTTTTATGAAAGGGGCCCTTGTTTGTAAATGGGCCACTAACTTGGGCTTCAAGGCTTATCGTGTAAATAGAAAGAAAATAGATCTCTATTTTGCATTATGTGTATTTTCATTGTATATTCATTCTCTTTGGTGACATCCAATTTGGTTAGATTGGATCATTCACATAAATAGGAGGTCGGTACACTTTAGTAGTGTGTTCCACCAATGGAAGAAAGTATTGTTAGTCACACAGTAAGTAATCACATTGTCTACCACTCCATTCCATCAAGCATCTAATTCTCTAGTACATTTTACACTTATTGTGGGGGAAAGAAAAAACTTTGATGTATAAGATGAGGAAAGTAGTGCTAGCTAGGCTCTTTTTCTAGCTTTTTAAATTGTATAATTGTATATAGCTTCTGAGAGATAGAAATACCTTTTGATATGGTTATGGTGATGATTGAGACTAATACTTAATTGTAGAAAAACAATGAAGGCTTTTTGAGATGAAAGAGCATTTAAAGTGGGGTTCTTTGTGAACATGGCCAGCTATTCTTTTAGGAATCTTACCCACTCTACCAGACAAAATCAACCAATCAAAAAGATGAATAAACAATGCACCAACATCCAAATTTGAAGAATTTTCTTTTTGGAAGCTATTCATTTTTAGGTGATATTTTGCAAGTGGCTTGATTGGTTCATGGCACACTTGCATTAGGAAAGAAGTAAAAGTTTGATTGGGATCCACCTAAGCAATCCTCTTCCCTTCCTTGAGAATTAAAATGAATTATTAAGCTCACTAAATTATATAGATCTCTTATTCAACGACAAAAGATTATATCGCATTTACAAGAAAGTTTTTTTTTTTTTGTTAGAAGAAAACTTACAAGAAAGTTAGAACTTAAAAATAATGTCATCGAGTTACAAGTCTATTAATGATAAGATTTTTCTGTTAGTTGATGGAAAAGAAGGTAAAATAAATATTTCCTATTAATTATTAAAATTTGTTTTCTGCAGATTAAGTATTTGTTTGTCAACCACTTTGTCTTATATATAGTATTTTTTTACTTATTTTTTTATGCACAAATTTTTAACATTTCACCTTTTCTAAATACAACTATATTTTAACCAAATTTCAATAAATATGCAAAACAACAAAAACTCATCCAAATTCGTATTTACATAGGAAAAGAAAAAAATTGAAAGAGAGAAGATCGTTTCTTGTATATTTGTCTTATTTTGGCTCATCATTCACGGGGTTACCTTCTCCTTCATTTCCCATTCCCATTTGCTTCCATTCAACCAACACTGTGTTAATTAGTCTGTTGCATGGTGAAATATAATTGGTAAAAAGATATTATAACATGATATATTCAAATAGTCACGGTTGTTTTTATTTTTTATTTTTTATTTTTTTTAATTGATAGATAGAGGGAAAATGAGGGATAGAATCCAAATCATAAACTTCAAGTATCACAAAAAATATTATTACCACTCAATTATCACTTGAACCTCAAATAACCATGGCGTCACTAGATGCTCTTTGACATAATAGTGTAATACCACCATGACATAGAATAGTTCTTGTATTTACCATGATTGAAAAATTGTCTCAAGGATGATAGTTTTAAAAAAATTGAAAATGGGAAATTATTTTTATAGATCAACTTCATAAAACAACTATCTTACCTTTGTGAATCTTATATATTCTAAGAGAAATGTATCATAAAATCACTCCATTAGATATCTCCTCATTGAAAGTTGTATTAAATCACTTAAGTCACCATCTAAGAAAAAAATATTTCGTTTATCCTGTATAGATTGAATGTCTTACAATTGGTGAGACTTGCACACTAGTGAGACCTAAATGTTTGATTTGGATTATGGATGAGAATAATTCTTCGACCCCAAGAACCATATACCGATATATGTACGGTCCAGGGTCCTTATGTTTTATTCTTGGTTCATGAATATATAATAGAATCCTAAGTACTTGACCCTTTATCTGAGATGATTTGTCTATATTCCGTGCAGTAGAATCATATGAACTATCATGGTCTTTTTTAATAGTTCCAATTATTCTATCTTTTCATAAATTAAAAAAATAGTTCCAATAATTATCCAATCTTTTAAAAGATATTCGTCAACAAAAGAAAATGGTATAGAATAAAGGGCTAAAAATCTGCTGCTTTGACGAAAATTCTCAAGCTTCTCAGTTTCTCCTCACTCTCAGCTCAGTTTTCCACAATTCCCACTTCAAAAAACTCACACAGAGAATGTGTGGTGTGCCCGTCAACTTTACACATTTTCCAAGGCCTTGGTCTATGCCTTTTGCAGTGGGTTTAGATGAGAAAACTGACAAAAGAGAGAGACCAAGACTGAGAAAAAATGCACCAAATGGGTCACACAACACATGACACACACTGCTTCGAGCTTTCCCTGTGGAACTAACATCCTACTAAAGCGGCTTTAATTGATTTTCAGACAATTTCCTTTATGAGAATAAGAAAAATTATTTAGTTATAAAACTACAAAAAGATAAAAAGATTGATTTTTCACTTTAATCAGTAATATCATTTTCATTAACTTCCTCTTTCATAATTCTTTTTCTTCAATCATTCTTTGAGTATAATAACTATTAAAATGAGTATCAAAACTATGGATTGCAGGAGAAAATTTATGAAATTAAAATAGCTTTTTTTTAGTTTTAGTAAGAATCTGTTTGGATACCGCTTATTTTGCTAAAAACTTATTGCTGAAAATACTATATCAGTAATATCATTTTCATTAACTTCCTCTTTCATAATTCTTTTTCTTCAATCATTCTTTGAGTATAATAACTATTAAAATTAGTATCAAAACTATGGATTGCAGGAGAAAATTTATGAAATTAAAATAGCTTTTTTTTAGTTTTAGTAAGAATCTGTTTGGATACCGCTTATTTTGCTAAAAACTTATTGCTGAAAATACTATAACAAAATATTTTTTAATGATGAATAGTGCCGTGGGTCGTGAATAGTGCCACTTATCTGCGTTTTTATTGAGTTTTTGACTGGGTCATGAACAATGCCATGAGACCCAGCCAAAAATACAAATGCACAAACGTAAACATTCATTTATACGCAAACGCATGCTAATAGTCAAATAATTGGGGAGCAAAGTTTTGTATCAAGATTTTATTTTATTTTTTATTTTTTATTTTTTCTGTTTAGTCAGACTATAGAAAAAATAAGATGATTATAAAAAAAAATGTAAAAAGCTCAAGATTAAAAAGTTATATATATGTGATCATCTTTAATCTTGTTTTTAATTTTATTTTCTGAGATCAAATTCAGCCTATTGTTTTAGTGAAATTAATATATGTTAGAATGACTAGAGCCCGTTTGGTACGTGTGATTAAATAACAGTTTTCAGTTTTTTTGGAAATACGTGTGGGTGAAAAAATGTGTAATATTGTTTAAAAACTGAAAATATGTGTTTGAACTCGCATACGAAACGGGACCTATTATATTACGGGACCTATTATATTATCTAAATCCAATGCTCCAATGTACTGGATGCAACTACCGACACAAAATATATCTAAAAAGTTCAGTTATCGACTTTGTGTTGAACACTGGACCACAACTCCACAATATACAAAATTGGTTTGGAATAAAATATATATATATACACACACACACTAAGCTCATACATGAATATGACCAACTCTTTGATTATTTTTGCATTCTCATTAGGCTCTAATATTTGTTTAACCAAATAGGATATACCTTATAAACACGGGCTAGGACTTTTTTTTTTTTTTGATTAAAAAATAGGTATCACATTATTTTTAAAAACTTTAATGCTATAATGGTTTAAACAGTGGCTTTCTTGTGTACAACACTATAACGACATATCATAATGTCTAAGTTTTTGGATATAAAATAATGTTAACGTAACATCTAACAAGTGCAATTCAAGATATTTTATTTTACAACATACTTTTTATTTTATTTCAGTATAGTTGATATCTACTTTATAACTTATGAAAATTTATTGAGATTTTTAGTATAATTTTTTTTTTCGATAGCCAACACTTTACGTTATAATTTTATTTTCCACTTGCTTCAAACGCAGCCTGATTAAGAAATATTGGGATCAACAAGAAAAATATTATATTGACCAAAACCAAAATGCATACGGCGTATATACCTGAATTGCCGTAAGAAAAAATCAACAAAAAAAATCACGTGGGACAATATCCATGTAAAAATCGCCATGTGATAATGTTATTAAATGAGAAACAATTTTAATATTAATAGATTATAAAATAATATGATAATTCTATCCAAAAAAAAAAAAAAAAGATAATGAATGAGAAAATATGGAGTTATTTATGCATTATTTATTAAACTTTTTTTTAGAGATGGTTTCAACTTATGATATCCACTCTTGAGGGTTGTTTTTTATCATCAAACCAATACACAAATTAGTTTTTGGTACAAGTGAATAAACCATAGATCTTTTATTCAACAACAAAAAACTTTACTAGTTAAACTAATTAAAATCTATTATTAAACATTTATTTTTGGAGAGAGTTTTAATCTATGGCATCCGCTCCTGATGATAGTTATTTATCATTAAACCAAGACACCAATTGATTTTTGATGTAGATGGAGATTGAATCTCAAATCTCTTATTCAATATACTAAATAAAAATGTTGCATGGGTCTGGGGAGTAATTAAGGGAGGCCGAAATAGTGCCGCCTAGTTTGGACAAGGTGGAGTTCTCGATGGGGTGGTCTGAAGCTTCAGAGAAGAAGACAAAAGTGAAACCAGGTCTTAGTAAGCAAGCCTCTAAAGGGTCAAATGTATCAGCTAGGGAGGTTGGAGCTGTCCTTGCTAAAGGAAAAAAATGCACGTGGACTAGGCTTCCTTGTAAGCCCAATAATGAGCAGATGCAGATAGAGAAAGTGGAGAATGTAGGCCCAAAAAGAAAAGCTGAGAAGGGAGGTGGTGCAGAGGAGGATGTGATTGAAATTGAAAAGAAGCAAAATGTGGATGATGAGACTAAAAGGCTCAGTGTCTTATTTGCTACACATTTGGGATCGGTGGAGGTTGTTCGGCAACCCCGCTGGGTCCAATGAGTCTATTAAGTTGGAACTATCGAGAGCTTGGGAATTCTCAGACAGTTAATGTCTTGAAAAATGTTATTAGGTTAGAAGATCCCAATTTGGTGTTCTTGATGGAAACTAAGTTGAATGAAGAGTGGGTTAAAATTGTACGGAATTAGTGTGGTTTTAAAGATAGTGTTATTGTTCCTAGTGATGGATTAAAAGGGGGGTTAGCTCTATTTTGGAAATCTGATATCAAAGTGGAGGTGATGGATTCTTCGCTCTCTTTTATTGATGCATTGATTGAGGGGGGTGAAAGAATTGGGTGTTGGCATTTGTCAGGTTTCTATGGACATCCTGAGACTACACTAAGGACGGAATCATGGAGATTGCTTAATTCTTTGAGGGATAGCTCACAGTTGCCGTGGCTAGTAATTGGGGATTTCAATGAAATTAGATGTCAAGCAGAAAAGGAGGGAGGGGCATCTAGGCCGGTTCAGCAAATGGCCAAGTTTAATGCTTCTATTAATTATTGTGGGTTGAAGGAGGTTGGTTTTGTAGGTCCAAAATTCACATGGTTGTATCAGAAACGGGATGGTACTCAAATCAGGGAGCGATTGGATAGGGCCTTAGCTTCTACAGGTTGGCATTCCCTTTTCCCCAATGCTAAGCTTCATCATAAGTCCTCTTCTGCTTCTGATCATAATCCTCTTTTGTTGCATCTGTTCTCAAAGAAAAAACACCAGAAACACAAGAAAATTTTTCGGTTTGAGTCTATGTGGTTGAAGGATGAGAGATGTGAGAAGGTGGTAATAGAGGCATAGGAGGAAGGGTTGTGCATGGCCTCAGATTTTCTTATTCTATCTTGTATGGAGTCATGCAGAAACAAATTGGAGGTTTAGAATGTGGATGAGTTTGGGCATGTGGGAAAGAAGATTGCTTGCTTACAAAAACGGCTAGAAGGGCTGGAGATGCAAGCTTCATCACCTACAGTTATAAAAGACTTAAGAGATACTAGAGTGGAATTGAATTGTTGGCTTGAGAAGGAAGATGTCATATGGAAACAGAGGGCACGGCTAAATTGGTTTAAGGAGGGAGACCGAAATACCCGTTTCTTTCATGCTAAGGCTTCAACTAGGTTCCAAAAGAATTTAATTGAAGGGGTATTAGATGCTGAGGATGTGTGGTAGGTTGATCAAGGGGAGATTGAGAAAGTGTTTATTGACTACTACTCCGAGTTGTTCACCTCCTCAGCACCATCAGATTTCACTGAAATTCTGGAGGCTGTTCAACCTAGAGTCACTCAATCAATGAATTCTATGCTAGTGAAGGAATTCCAAGCAGGTGAAGTACACAAAGCATTGAAACAGATGTATCCTTTAAAAGCCCCAGGTCCAGATGGTATGCCCCCTCTTTTTTTCCAAAAATTTTGGCCTACTATAGGTGGTGTAGTGACTAAGACAGTATTGGATTTCCTAAATTTAGGCATTACCCTACCAAAATTTAATGAAACCCATATTGTTCTGGTTCCTAAAACTACCTCACCTAAAAGAGTAACGGAGTACAGACCAATCAGTCTTTGTAATGTTATTTACAAACTGGCATCTAAAACTCTTGCCAACAGACTTAAAAAAATTCTCCCATCTATTATCAGTGATACCCAAAGTGCTTTTGTGAATGGTAGATTGATTACTGATAATGTTTAGTAGCTTTTGAGACAATGCACCAAATTAATTTGAAGAAATCAGGGGCTAAAGGTGAAATGGCTCTCAAGCTAGACATGAGCAAAGCCTATGACATAGTGGAATGGGCATGTCTTGAGAAGATTATGGAGAAATTGGGATTTCACTCAAGATGGAGAAGCTTGATGATGCAATGCATATCTTCAGTCACTTATGCGGTCCGATTCAATGGTAAACTGAGTGGCCATATTATCCCTTCCAGAGGTCTCCGCCAAGGTGATCCACTCTCCCCTCATTTATTTTTGATTTGTGCAGAAGGTCTTTCTGCATTAATTAAAAAAGCTACAGCTGATGGTTTGTTGGAAGGTGTATCTGTATGTAGGGGTGGTCCTTGTATTTCTCATTTATTTTTTGCAGATGATAGTTTAATATTCTGCAAAGCCACTATTAAGGAATGTGAAGCCCTTCAGAAAGTATTGTGTACGTATGAGAAAGCTTCTGACCAACAATTGAACCGTGCCAAAACTTCCCTGTTTTTCAATCCTAACACAACAAAGGAGATCCAGGATGAGATAAAGGTGAGGTTTGGTGCTCAAGTGATTCGACAGCAAGAGAATTATCTGGGCCTCCCATCTTTGGTGGGAAGAAATAAGAAGAATACTTTTCAGGAAGTCAAGACAAAATTGGCTAAGAAATTGGCTGGTTGGAAGGAGAAGCTATTGTCTAAAGCTGGGAAGGAAGTTCTGATAAAAGCGGTGGCCCAAGCTATTCCAACATATACTATGAGCTGCTTTATAATTCTTGATTCTCTTTGTGATGAGATGTCAAGTATTATTAGGAATTTTTGGTGGGGGCAATGTAAGGAGGAACGGGAAATGGCATGGATCAGTTGGGAGAAACTTTGTGCTCCAAAGGCTTGTGGGGGTATGGGATTTAAGCAATTGAAGCAATTTAATTTGGCCATGTTGGCAAAACAAGGTTGGCGGCTCCAGTCTGGGAATGATTCCTTATTGTATAAGATTTTTAAGGCCAAATATTTTCCAAGGTGTGAGTTTGTGGATGCAAATCTTGGAAAAAATCCTTCATTTGCTTGGAGGAGTATTTTGGCAGCTCAAGTGATTGTTCGGAATGGCAGAAGGTGGCAGGTGGGTAATGGGCATAGTATTATGATCTGGAAGGATAAATGGGTGCCATCTCCCTCAACTTATAAGGTAGTCTCTCCTGTCTCAAACCTTCTTGAGAACTCTCGAGTTGCAGCCCTTATAGATGAAGCAAATGGTGCATGGAAAAATGAGTTGGTACAGCAAATCTTCCTTTCTCATGAAGCTGACTTAATCTGTAGCATTGCTTTAAGTGCAAATTTGCCAGCGGATAAGCAGGCCTGGGCTTTAACGCACAATGGAATATTTAGTGTCCGTAGTGCATATAAGCTAGCCATGTAGATGAGCTCAACGGTGCCGGTGGGTGGTGTGTCCGGTGGCAGTTAGTTAAGAAGATTTTGGAAGTATCTATGGAGCTGTAATATTCCGCACAAGATTCGTCACTTCGCTTAGAGGCCTTGCAAAGACGTTTTACCCACGAAGGAGAACCTGGTCAGGCGTAAAGTGCTGTTGGACAGTGTTTGTGATGAATGTCAAACGGAGGAGGAGTCTTCAGGCCATCTGTTTTGGCGCTGTCAACGGGCTAGCGAAGTTTGGCGCATATCTTCTCTGTTTTTGGGCTCTGTGGGTCACCAATTCGGTTTGTTCATGGATATGCTCTGGTACGTGGTGATGATAGCTCATTGGGATCAAAGTGGGGTAGAGAACCTGATCGTGATAGCTTGGGCGTTGTGGTCGAACCGGAATGAGTACAAAAATGGTGGTGCGAAAAAATCAGCCCAGGCCGTAGTGCAAGGAGCATTGGAGTATTTAGGTTCTTATCAGGCTTGCTTGGAGGCCACTGGTTCGAAGCAGCTAGCTGAGGTAGTGGTGTGGACGCCTCCATCTCCTAATTGCTACAAAATAAATGTAGACGGTGCCGTATTCAAAGAGCAGAAAATGGCAGGGGTGGGGATTGTAATTCAAGATGTTGCGGGTCAGTTGATTGGTGCCTGTAGTAAAAAAATTGTTGCTCCTCTAGGTGCCATAGAGGTTGAAGCTAAGGCTGTTGAGTTGGGTCTTCAATTCGCCAAAGACATGTCTATCCAGGATTTTACGCTTGAGAGTGATTCTCTGTCACTGGTTAATGCTTTAAGGGACTTATCTCCTCCTCCTTTAGCTGTAGCTGCTTTGGTTTTTAATTCCATAAGTGTTGCTCATAGCTTCCATAGTGTAGACTTTGCTCATGTTGGTTGAAATGGCAATAGGCTGGCACATTTGCTTGCTAGACATGCTTTAGGTATTGCAGATTTGTCTGTTTGGGTTGAAGAGTCTCCTTGTTTTCTTAAACAAGCTCTCAACCAGGATGTTTTTGTCAATTCTTCTGATTAATAAAGTTTAGTCGTATTTCACATTAAAAAAAAAAATGTTGCATGCACCTTTTAATATATTACTAATACAATTAATACTTAGCCAAATAGTAGTATTCTTCCCTTATAATTATTATTATTTTTTTAATTTTTAACTTATGAGCTTTAAATTGGCTTGCAATGATGAGATCTATGTTTATATTACTACCAAAAATCGATTTTTTTTTTACTTCTTTTTCCATCATGGAATTTAATCTTCTGTAGATAATCATGATACAAAAGAAAAATATAATAATATCTCCGTGAGTGATATATATAAATATTAATTTTATCAAGCTCTTTCTAGAATCAAGATGTATAGAAGCCACGAAAATCTCGTCATCCACTTTTACTATGTCAACCAAAAAAAAAACCCAAATCTTATACTAACTAAATATATAAACAACTAGTGAGAAAAAAAAATTTTAAAAGTCAAATTTTCAATTTTGTGGAAGATAATACAAGATAGAGACACCCATTTATTCTTCTAAAATAGAAATACTTTCAAATTTTTCACTTTCAATCGCTTTTTTTAAAACTTTAGCAATTCCTATACGGCTAGTTTGGGTACACACTTGTGGCGTGTGAGACCCACACGATTACTCATAAACATAAAAGCAAAACTAACTTTTAATTATTTTAAGTTTAACACGGAATACACACCCAAACGTTAACCATTGTTTTCAAGCCACTCCCAAAATTGAGTTGTTCAGGCGGTTTTGTAGGCTTGGTTTTTAATTTTTAAGTACTGTTTTTTTTTTTTTTTTTAAATATAATCCTCAACCACAACAACTAAATCATGATCTAATATATTTTTTGTGGTTGGTTATAGAACTTTAAGATATTCGTTAGGATTGATCACATATATTCGTTTGAACTTGTGGTTTTCGTTTGAAATCTTCATTTCATTTTTATATTTTAAAAGTATTTCATTGGGTAAACTACATATTTGGTCCCTAACTTTTACACCATATTTCAATTTAGTCCATAATTTTTTAGTTGTGTCAATTTGATCCTTAACCTTTCAATGTTGTGTCAATTTAGTCCCTGATATTATATCTTATATGAAAATTGCCAACATGACAAACGGCCAAAATAAAATTTAAGTTTATTATCTCATCAACATAAACTAATTTTTTGTTTTGACCATTAGACACGTCATAAATTTTTATTCAAAAGATAATGGTAGGGACTAAATTGACACGATACTAAAATGTTAGGGACCAAATTGATACAATTGAAAGGTTAGAGATCAAATTGAAATATAGTGTATAGGATAGGGACCAATTACGTAATTTACCTTATTTCATTTTACAGCATTGGTTTATGACTTATTTTTAAAAACATTTTATTTAGAAAATGATAAAATAATAAATGTTGTTGATAACTTTTTATATTTCCCATAAAAGTAATGTCAAAACTTTCTTATTATGATTTATTAACAATTACCCTAAAAATATTCATTAACAACTTAACATGACCCTTATTTTAAATAGAAAAATGTCAAATATCTTAAGAACATTGATTTAGAGAATATTTATAGAAACTTTTTATGAAGAAAGAAAAAGTAGTCAACATCTTTTTATAGTTCTCATGATAGTAGTATTAAAACTTTCCTAAAATAGTAGCCAATGAATTTTTATATTTCCGATAATAGTGATATCAAAATTTTCTTAAAATAGTTTTTAACAAATATCCTAAAAGAGTATTAGTTAACTAGATCATTTTAATTTAAAATTAATTTAAATTATGAAATGAATCAAACTCAAATGAAAGAGTAATTTCACAAGAACAAAAGTTTTTTTTTTTTTTTTATTTAACATCACAATAGGCGCAATGGCAATCCATTTCATACACATATGAGCCACTTCAAGCTTCGGAAGTTCAAGAAAATGAACCTAATTAACCATACAAAACACAATCATCCTTCTGCTAATAGTCTTGTAATTAAATTGCTCACACTTCCTCATATTTCTAATAGAGAAATCTTAGATATAAAAAACAAAGCAAAACAAAACTATCATTTCAATTTTTTTCTTTCAAAAGAAAAAAAAACATATAAACACTATAGGAAGATTGAAGTCTAAAAAGAAACATAACAAATATTTACACAAAACCAAAAAAAAAAACCATTGAAAATTAGAATCCTAATGAATCATTAGGAAGGCCTAGCTAACAAAAATTACTCCACTAAACACTCAGAGAAATTGACAAAAAACCAACCCAACCCACCTCTCAATTCTGTGTTTAGAATGGCCGCAAACTCTTACTGAGGCCATTGGCATTAGTGAAAAAACCCACCAAGTCCTTCCTGTAAGGCAAGAATGACTTCCTCTTGTTCTCCTCTGCAACCTTATTAACTACAGTAGTCTTCTTCTTGTTGCTATTGCTGTTGCTGCTGATGCTGTTGTTTCTTACAGGAATCTTCTCAGCCTTCTTGCTCGGTGTCAAAAAGACGAAAGTGTCCTTGCCATCACTGTTGCTCCGGTAAAGCAAGTCCCGAAATCTCCATCTCTTCGAGGACGACCCAGTTGAGTGGCTCTTCTTGCATGAAGAAGAAGAAGAAGAAGAACTGTGTGGGGTCCAAACGCAGTAGCTCCCATCTGGGACACCTTCGAGGTCATCGGCTTCGGAGGAAGAGCACGACGTGTCACGATCTCGTTCTTGCTCCTCGATCATGAGCTTTCTCAGCGGAGGACGACGAAACGACGACGGCGGAGCTTTGGCGGTGGAGACAGTTGTTGTTCTCGTAGTGGTGGCGGTGATGGCGTTTGTCTTTTCGATGTGGGAATCGTATAGAGATAGAAGCAAGCTTTGGTCGAAGATTGGGTAAGTGGGTCTTATCTGACCGTTGGAGAAGATCTCGTCGGCCGAGATTGTTGTCGTGTTTGGCTCTCTACAAACAAAAGCAAACTCGAAATCATCGTCATCTTCTTTTTCTTCTTCTTCCTCCTCGTACTCACGCTTCTCTTTGTCGCTGTTGTTGTTGTCTTTTGCTTTGTCTTCTTGTTGTTGTTGAGGTTGAGGTTGTGTAGTTTTTGGAGCCCAGTTGAAGATATCAGAATCTGGGTCGGATTCAGATTCTTTTCGAAGCTCCTCCACCACTCTGGCGGCGATATCTGAAAGCTTTTCAGAAGAGTAGCTGTTGAAGCTTGGTGGAGATAATGGAGATACGGAAAGCACTGAACTTTCTTGCATTTTGGAGCAAACCCCACTTGCCTCAAATGCAAATTTTGTTCCTTTTTAGCTTCAGATATCAGAGAGAGAGAGAGAGAGAGGCGTTGGTTGAAATGGCCAAAAAGTGTGGGGTTTTGAGTTGCGATATATAGGTGTGAGTGGTTGAGAGAATTTTTCAATTTTGCGTGTGTGTGAGAGAGAGTGGAAGAGGGAGGTTTCAATCGGGTAAGACTGGGTGTAGAGTTTGGGAGGGTGTGATCGAAAGTCGGCGTTAATATCTGAGGAGGTTTTTTTTTTTTTTTTTTCTTTATTGAATTGAATTTTCAGTTTGGGGTTTTTGACATTTTGTTGTTCTTTGCTTCTTTCACACGTAAAAAAAACAATAACAGGTTGGTTTTGTTTGTGTTTACACTTTATTGATGCGGAAGAGTGTGAAGGGTTCACACGTGTTTGGTAGACTTACCTTCATTTCTAGAATGAATGAATAAATGCTTTAATTTGGTGCCTCGTTTTCTTGTTACGTACGGTGTCTCAAATCAAATAAACATTAAAAAAAAAATTATTTAATATTAAATGATATACGTTAGCTGTTTTAAAATCTAATACTTGAGAGGCATACGTTAATGCAGGTTTTGCAATTGCCTTTGTAAACTGTGGTTCTTGCTTTTTGTTTTCTTTTGGTTTTTGCCATTAATCATCTCACTTAAGTGTTCGTTTGGTTCAGCTTTTAATTTTTTGCTTTTATATATAATTTTTTTAATAACTTAACTTTTTTTCTAAGTACAAATGCATCTTAGCACACTTTTAGAAAGAAAAAAAAATTAAAAAGCTAATAAGCTGATGTGAAACGCATACTTAATCAATGGCCGGTGTGTTTTGATTTACGATTAGATGTTTTGGTATAAGATTAGATGTTTAATTATAATAACGTTTCATTATTTGGGTCATGACATATTTCTTTGTATATCCTATAGTTGTGGCAAGGTTTCATTTACCAATTTTGTTACAATTGGATTAATGATTTTTCATAATTTAATTAGGGTGCATAATAAAAGTATTTCTTAAATTAGAGCATTTGCATCAATTAATGCAAATTTTATTTATTTATTTTAGTATAAGAATTAACTATTTCTATTTTATATAATCACTTAAAAAATATATATACACACATATACATACAAAAGTAAATCTAAATATAATATATATATATATATATATATACACACATACAAAAGCAAATCTCTCTTTTGCAAAAATTTTGTTTTCAAAAAATAAAATCATATGCATTTTTTATTGAAAAAATTAAGAATACCGAAATACAATAATTCATTTAGCTTACCCTAAGAAAATTTTCGAGCTCTATCACTATATATATATATATATATGCTCATTACATATAACGGCATTATAAATTTCAATATGAACATAATCTCCTAAGTAACAAGTATCAAATATTCATGAATATTTACAATGAAGGCTTCTAAAAGATACACCATTCTCAAAACAGTAGGAACTGCAAATATTTCTTTTTTTTTTTGGTTTTGTAAACACAAATATTTCTGATTGATTGACGGGAGTTTCTATTGATTAAGCAATTCTATACAACAATAATTGATTGTCCACTACTAGTTATTTATTTATTTATTTTGATGGGACTACTAGTTATTTTTTGCATAATTATTTATGAACTTTTTCGTGCCAAGACTCGTATGGCCAACAACAAGAAGGACGGTGTCTCTACCAACTAACGTGGAGGAAGATATACATCAGAGTCTGGGCTCTGCAACTTGACACGTGTCATGTAGTAGGCCTCACACTTGAATTTAGCTGCAGACTCACCATTTTTATGAATGGAACATTAGCCACAAATGGAAGGAATCCCTTCGTTTAGGTAAGAAATGGAAAGAAATTAGGAGCTGTTTTGTTATCGTTGTTTAATCAATAAGTTTTAGCATTTAAATAATTTTTCACCTACAAGTATTTTTAAAAAATACAAATAACGTTAGTAGAACAACATTATCAAATGGACCATAGATCAATCACCTGCAAAATTTTAGGAGGGAGTTTCACATATATATACATTATGAGAGATGCTATGTTTACAACATTTTTACAACAAATCACAAGTAGTTAGTTGTTATTGGTTCAAATTTGAACCTAACACTAAGATTACTTTTTTGCCCTAATAATAACAACCAGTAACAACCTGCCACTTAGGATTTGTTGTAAAAATGTTGTAGACATATCATTTCTCATACATTATACATATACACTTAGATTAAACTAGAGTAGAATTTCTATCTTATATTATAAAAAATAAAAAAATAAAAAAATAAAAAAACTAAGATTAAATACTTGTGGTGAATATGAGTAGCTATGTGTGTAATTAATAAATTAAGGTCCCTAGAGTAACAAAGTAGCTAAACTAATTGGGCTCATACTAACCTAACCCTAAAATTTAACTACTTTTGTTACAACTAAGATTACAATTACTTTACTTACTCTACAAGTGTATAGGTCGGCCTACGATGAATTTGAGTCTATTAGGCCATTAAATCTCAAACACTACCCTCCAACTAAAGGTAGAAGTTTGAATTTGGAATGCAAAACCTTAATGATAGGGCTTCATATTGACAATAATATACAAAATAGATGTTAGTAGGGGTTGGCAACTGAGAATGGCCGAAAATAATAGTTTTAGTAATAGCCAGAATAATGCATTGACAAACAAAAGCATCGTTGATAAGATCAACTATAGATAGCGTCATCAGTGGCTGGTTGACAGTTGGTTTGAGAGGCACACATACCCTTATGAGGCACATGAAAGAGTGGCTGTGTGAGGTCACATGAAGGCTTGTTTAGGCACATTAAAGATGATTTTGTGACTATTCTTTCAACATCATGTAGTCGTCTTTCAAGGGATTGAGTTGTGTGTTTGGAGAAGAAAATTAATATTTGGATTGGGTAGATATGTAGCGAATGATAAAATTTCTGAAAAAATAGGCATTGTTGTGAAGAAAGAACATCTGTTAGAGGTCTGTCAATCTTCGTATACAAGAGAAAGTTATGAATGACTATATCTTTACTATTGTTGGGAAGATAAACACCTACAATAGAAAGTTCTGAATGACTATATCTTTATTATTGTTGAGGAGAAAAATACTATAGGGGGACTTCTTGAGTAGTTAATATAACATATAGAGATACACATTAATTTAAAAAGTCTAAGTCCAATGAGTATGTTCTCAACCATGTTATTTTAACCAAATATTCTTCTTATTATTATTCAATGTAAGACTTCTCTCACACATGGAAACCCAACAATTATTAAAGTCTATGATAATTTTACACATTTCACTCCCATGTCATAATAGCTCTTACGAAAAACGAATAAACGATAGTGATATAAATAAAGATAAATATCATAAATTAGAAAATCAGTTGGTCGATTGATATATCCAATTAAGTAGGCAGTTCTAGAAGTGTTTTTTTTTTTTTTTTTTTGGGGGAAATTTACAGTTGTGGAAGAAAAGTATTGGAGTCTGCAAGTGGTGATGTTGATAGAATACCAAGTTTTGGAGGAAGGAAGATATTCAATCTGTACGACTAAGACAAGCTTTTAATCAAAGTATAATTCATAATATTATCATATCAAAGCATGATTTATAATATTATTAACCTAATAAACCAAGCAAACATGATAACCTAGCTAGGTTGGGTGGTGATTTAATGGGCTAAGCCTAAATCATAATGGAATGTACTTTTGAAAATTTGTTTTTGGATGATACTCACTAGTAATTAGTACTAGTAGCATACATGAGACAATATGAGCAAAAATATTATAGATATGGAGAATTTGAAGGTCTGTATGAAAGTGATTGGGTGTAAATCAACCACTTCTCAAGGGGATCATGATGTGACAAATTTTTGTTGGCTTCTGTTTAGGTCATTGTTGCACCATCAAGACAAAATTCATATATATATATACAAATTGTATTTAAAACTTGTGAAAGATGATTTTTATTAAATGAGTATGCTGGAAAGCATGGACAAAGAACTTTTTTTTATAAATTTGTTTATATATATAGAAGAAACACATTCATTATTAGTATAAGTCAAGGCCGCTAGAAGAAAATGAATGAAATGGACCTGCCATTAGGTTTGTTTGTCAGATTGTTGCTTTTAAAATTTTTTTTGAATGGAATATTGCTGCAAATTACAACAAGCTGTGGCATGATTGGCGCATATCTGGTGTCATTTTATGACTGTAATTTATCATGCATTGTGTGCCTTTTTCTTCAAAGTAAAAAATGTCATGCATTCCTTATCACTTGGTTTTCACATTCCTCATGTGTAAGTCTTATTCACTTTTCACTTTGAATGATTACTTTTGAATTATTACTAGCTAGTTTAATGTAGGAATTGTTTAGTTGAGATCTCATTGATTGTTCTTTTTCTTGCTTGTGAATTAATTGCCAAGCATGGGTAAAACTCCAGAATAAGCTATCCGAGTGCAATCAAGAACAGTGTGAGTGAGGCTGTGTCTGTAAACTTAATAATTGAAAGTTTTGACAAAATTTTTAGCAATGGACTATAATGGCCATTGAGAGTGATTTTGTCGAACAGTCTAACCTATCACCTTCTTCCATTGCGTGAAGTTGTATTAGCTTTTAATAACCATGTGAGCTCTCAAGTCTCAACCTCATCATGCTCCACAATCGATCCCCATGATTTGTTTCTATTAGGAAAGGGATAGAATTCCTCTCATCAGCAATGGGGGTTTTCAATTTCAAACCCTTCCCTTCAAAATGAAGCTAATAATGTAATTTCCAATAAATAAAAAAATAAAGATGAAAATTTATAATTGGTCCTAAAATTTGAGATAGGTTTTATTTTAGTTTTTGAAATTTATAGTGTTATAGTAATTGTAAAGTTATCATGTTAGTCTTTCTGTAATTTTGCCCTTAAATGGAGCGCTATGAGCCTTTGTGAAATTTTGTTATGTAAGTAAGAATGACCAATAACTTGGTATGTTTAGGGTTTTTTTCATATGATTAAAAATGAATTTAAAAAAAAAAAAAATTTAGAGACTAAAATGAAGGCTTATCCAAATTTTAGGACCATATGAACATTTTCTCCAAAAAAAAAATTTTAAATTGCACTGCTAAACTAAATTAAAAAGGTTAAATTATTAATTTGGTCCTCGAACTATTGGATGAAGGGAAATTTGATCTCTCAACTATTAATTGTTTCAATTGAGTCCCTCAATTTCATCAATGAAATTGGTTGAAAACTTGAAACTGATTTGACTTAAAAAAATTTGCAATCCTTTTAATTTTTTTTTCTTCATTTAATAAATTAACTAAATTCATTAAAATTTAAACAAAAAAGTTGATTTAAGGATGAAATCGACTTAATTTTCAAAATTGAATGACTAAAAATTAACACAATTAATAGTTAAGGGACTAAGTTGATACAATCAATTGAGGGGTGAAATAAAACCTTACCTTATAGTTGGGGAACCAAATATTAATTTAACCAAATAAAAATTGGTATAATTAATGGTTTCGCAATATAGAACATACCATTAATTAAGGTTAGGTTTCAACCATGGGCCATGATAAACGTAAGCTTCTTAATTAAGGTTAGACCTAATGGGTGTGAAGTGTGAACTGTGAAATCGTGAGAGACTTTAAGATAAAACGTTAATAGGAAGAGAATTGAAGCAATTATTTAGATGGTAACAATTCAATTTTTTTTTTTTTTGCTAAGTGATTACGGGGACAAGAACCTCCGAGCAACAGGTCATACAGGTACCTGGGTGCCAATAGGCTACTGAGGCCAATGGCAGATGGTAACAATTCAATTGTAGGTTCATGTTGTGGACTATTCATATTTATGGCCCATTAACCATGTGGGACTTCTTGCTTCTTCAGTCAATTTTCTAGAACAATAATTGTCGTTTAAACGAGGAATTCTTATTCCAAGCAACGTGCAACGTGCTAGTGCTGGCTTCAAATTGAGTAGACTTTTAGAAAGGAAAACTTCATTGATTTGTTGGATTTTGAAGTATATATATAGTATATATACTACACAAATTCTGGATTCCACGAGGAGTTAATTGGGGCCCAAACCTATCTAAGACCTAGTCACATTGGGTCGTGTTGGGTTTTTTATCTTCAAGGTTCTAGAAACAAGAAAAGTATTATTATCCACAGAATCCATATATATCCACCTACAAGAATATTCCTTGGTGTTTATCCACACAGAATCCAAGTCTTCCATTCATCCTCCCTTTGCTTCTCGAAACATTTTATTCTCTTTTAGCTAATTCTTGAGAACATATGCTTTATTTTTAATAATGGGCATATAAATGAGAGATTAGGGCTTCATATCTACCTTGCTAGGCATGTGTAACATCAGCCCATGCAGTGGCGGAGCCAGGATTATTTCCTAGGAGGGCCAAGCAAAACATAAAAATATTTTTAAGGAATAAAAAATCTTTTATGATCAAAAAGTTGTATCTAATGTTCTTTTATGGTACTAAAATAATTTATAATGATTCCAAATGAAATTTTATAGCGGGGTTTTTTCTACATTCACAATTAATTAATCACTTAAAATCTCATGTTTTATATTGTCGAAATCCAGGATCACATTTAAAGAAGCAATATCTAATTGTTTAAGTTCACATTTGGGAGCCTCTCTAAGATGTTCAATATCTAAAGTTTCAGAAGTAGGAATAGATTGTGGATTTTTTTTTTTTTCACAAATTACTCAAATTTTAGCTAATTTAAAAAGAAAAAAAAATTGTGAATAATTAAGTATAAACTACTAAATGCAATGAGATAAAACCAAACAATTAAAAAATTCTCAAAACCAAATATAAATACAATAAACAGTACTGTTATATATAAACATTCACTTTGAACTGACATCACTGTTATTCATTCACGCAACAACACTGTAATATGCTAATACTAATATATTATTATATAAAGTTATAAACAAAATGGTAAAGAAATTGGCAGCCAAAAAAAAAAAAAAATTGACAGCCACAATTTTTTACAGCTTTCTCCACGATTTGAAGCACAAAGAAAAAGAGAGTTGAGAGAGATATAGAGTTGGTGAGATTAGGGAAAAAAAAGAAAAGAAGAGGGAGAGAGAGTAGATCTGAGTTTCAATTTGGTTTTGTGAAAATATTGTTATTAACAAAAAACATTAACTCCGTTTGTGTTTAAGGATTAAATTGGTCAGTTTAAAAAAGTGTTGGATGTATGTCAAACCTCAAGTTAGTTTATTAGATTTTACCCTTCAAATTATTAAAGTAGAACAATACAGTGTACAACACATAGTATCTCAAAACAAAAACAGTAAAACTCGCAGTATATACTATATACACTCCTTTGACTAAGTCATTCACAGCACTTAAAACAAAGAGAGAAAAGAGAGAGATATACTGCTGGTATTGCTGTTACTAAGTGAAGGAGCTTAAAGCTGATGGATTGTTAAAAATTGATACTACCTCTCTCTAGAAACTTCTAGAACTTCTCACACAATCTCTCTCTCTCTTTCTAGAAATTTCTCTCTAATTATGGACATTTCTCTCTTGCTCTCTTTCCGGAATTCTCTCCAAATAGTTTTCATATTTTCTCTAGAAGCTTCCCTACACTAGTGAATTTCAACCACAAATTTATAAGGTGTCTAGAATGTTGGAGAAATGCATTAATTTAATGCCAATAAAAAGGAAGAAGCTAGAAGCTTCAAGTTGGTTTCCTAACCAACATACATCTAGTATAAATAAATGTAATGAGGTGAGTGAGAGACGTGTGAAGTGAAGTGTGTCATAAAGCACCAAGTGAGAGATGTGTGAAGTTGTATGAGGTGGTGAAGTGTGTGCCATAGGTAGCAAGTGTGTAAAGTGAAATAGAGTTAAGAGCTAGTGTGTGTAGGTGTCTAGAAGTGAGGTGTGTGCAAGTGTATTTGGTGAGTAAGTGCCGTGTTTACAGTGCACTAGTGTTAGTGTATGGGAGTCAAGCATTAGTGCTTGTAAAGTGTTATAATTTAAATAGTTAAGTTTTAAATAAAAGCTCTCTTGTTTAGTCTTTTGTTCAACAATCTAGTGTCAAATCTTCCACTAACTCAACATGGATGACCACAGACTCACGTCAATGCCATCTGTGGCTGGCCATTCAATGGGTAAGGTGCACAGCACATTAAGTAACTTAGACAAATTAGTTTTATTTTTGAGCGTTTGATCTATGGTGATTTGATTTGGAATGTGTCAGAATGAGAAATTTGGGTTTTTGCTTTAGGATTTGGAGGCCATGGGTTAATGAATGGGCCATCTGATGGATTCTTTTTTAGGTCTTTTTTGTATCAATTTTTTTTTTTTTTTGGGGGTTTTTGGTACCAATTAAATATTTTGGGTTTTACTAGACTACTTCAAAAATTTGAGGAGCAGGGACCAAATTCTAAGATTTAGGGGGGGCTAGTAAGTGATTTTTGTGTGTAAATCATGCTTATATTACACACTACAAGCAAAAATTGGAAAAGCTAGGGGGGCCATGGCCCCCCCCAGCCCAATGTGGCTTCACCACTGAGTCCATGTAATGTGTATGCAATATTTTTCTCATACATGTAGGGTCTAAAATGTTCATTTCACACACACATACACATGCCTTAAATCTCTAAGGGTCCATTTGGGTTGAGGGGAGAGGGAAGGAGAGTAGAGTTGGTCCGAAATAGACTAATTTATGGCCAACTCTACTCTACTTCGGCCCCTGTCTCTTCCTCAATCTAAACAATCCATAAATGAGAGTTTGTGAATTGAAATAGGAGGTTTGCTTGAGTTGAGTTTTGAAGGAAAAGAAAAAGAAAAAAAGAAAAAGAAAAAAAGAAAAAGAAAAGAAGAGATGGACATGTTTGGGCTTCTTGGGGGCCAGACAATTTGAAGTGTTTGGTTGAGGCCAATATCTACAAGCCCATTGACAGAGCATGGGCCTCATTGCGTTGCTTATTTGTGTATACATAGAACTGTTGACTATGCCTACAAAGGTCCAATGGACCAGAATTAACATTAAATAAATGTAACCATGTGAGCCATTAAGTAGGGCAGTAAGAGCATTCCCATTCGTTCCTGCTTTTTTTTTTATTTTTTATTTGATAACCCATTCGTTTCTGCTTTGATACTACTTGTGCAATGGTATGTAAGGATTTGAACAAATAGCAATAAATGACAAATAAACTAACAAGCACACATATAAAGAACACAAGACTTTACATAGTTTATCAAACAATCTACCTACATAGAGAGAGAGATCAAATCCACTGTATTTATTATGGATTACAATAATCACTTTACATAACTTTCATAGTATATTTTTTCAGCCCCAAAAGAATTACAAAATTATTTTTCCTTCTTCAAGAGTTCTCCTCTAAAAAAAAAAAAAAAAACCAAACCCTTGGATCAAGGTTACCAAACTCTTTATTGTAGTGTCTATATATATTTCTATAAATGCCATTACATGGTGGACAAGAAATATTAATTACTTCTTTAACAATGAATAAACTTAGATCAAGGTTACCAAACTCTTTATTGTAGTGTCTATATATATGTCTATAAATGCTATTACTTGGTGGACAAGAAATATTATTTACTTCTTTACTTCCTCGTAAAGAAAACCCAAAAGACCAACGCGCACTTTTGGTGCGATGGTCACTTTACAAGTATAAATGCTTGTGGGGTGTGAGGGGCAAGGGCCAAGATTCAAGTCTTCAGGAAGGAGCTTCACACACATATATACTTATATAAATAAATAAATAAATAAAAAGAGTAATTATGTCAACTTTCTTATCACACCAAAAAGAGCCAAATAGGTAGCCTAGTCCAAATAGAAATTTAAGATAATTCTCAACACCTTGGTATAAAATGTCACAATTAAATTCTTAGCATAATCATGTGCATCCAATGAGCAATTCTAAGAATGTTGAGGTTACACTTTCTCTTAGCTTACACTTTTAAGAATGCTAACCTTATTCAAGCCTCATATTTTTTTTCTAGTAAAATTGTATTTTTATCCACTTTCAACAAATAAGTCAATCCAAACACACATGTAACCTCAACTTAAAAGCTCACAAACTTGAAAGTTCTAGTTTGACAATAGTTCATCTTGATGAACTTTTTTATTTATTTTTAATTGGTTCACTGCTTCATCAAATTCAACATGATCCATTTGGGTCACAGACCATTTTCCCAAGAACAAAGTTCTTATTTAAGGTTTGCTTGAGCCACTGCCCTCTAAAGACTGAAAATTTTGTTCTGCAGCTCCATTGGATCTAGAACAACTTTAATTATAAAGCAAAAATTCAAAGTTTTGTTGAATTTTGAATTATACAGTATGTACTACACCAATTTTGGATTCCACAAGGTATTAATTGAGGCCCAAACCTATCCAAGTCCTAGTCATATTTGGTCGTGTTGGGTTTTTCATCTTCAAGGCTCTAGAAACAAGAAAAGTATTATTATCCACAAAATCCATATATATCCACCTACAAGAAATATTCCTTGGTTTTTATCCACACAGAATCCAAGTCTTCCATTCATCCTCCCTTTGCGTCTCCAAACATTTTATTCTCTTTTAGTTAATTCTTGGGAACATATGCTTTATTTTTAATGGGCATATGCTTAACGGAGAGATCAACATTTTTCACATATACTTAGGGTCTAAAATGTTCATTTCCCATGCACATACACATGCAGTAATGCTATGTTTGGAAGTTTGGAGGGAGAGGAGAGTAGTGGAGAGGAGTGTAGAGGGAAATGATTATCCTCTACCTTGTTTGGATGTTTTTAAAATTAAGTAAGGGGAGATGAATAATTAACATTTTCATAATTTGTAATTTTGTTAATATGGTAAGGGTAAATTTGGTAATTCATTTGGTCAAGTATTTCTATGCTCTACTCTCCCTTCAAATCTCTTCAATTTGGGGGAATTAAAAATGAGGGGTTAGAAGTAGTTAAAACTCCTCTAAATCCCTCCCCATCATTTCTTTAAAAAATCCAAAAAATATAATTTAACTTACTCTCCCTCTCTCTACTTTACTCCTCTTTTATCCAAACAAGTTATAAATCTTCAAGAGCCCGTTTGAATTGAGGGGAGAGGAAGGGAGAGTAGAGGGTAGTAGAATAGAGTTGGCCGATTAACAAACCATAAATGAGAGTTTGTGGATTGAAATATGAGGTTTGCTTGAGTTGAGTTTCGAAAAAAAAAAAAAAAAGATGGACATGTTTGGGCTTCTTGGGGGTGGGTAGTTCGAAGTGTTTCGTAGAGGCCAATGTTTACAAGCCCATTGACAGAGTATGGGCTGCCTCATTGCGTTGCTTATTTGTTTATACACATAACTGTTGAGGGTTGACTATGCTTGCAAAGGTCCGACGGACCAGAATTAACAAAAATAAATGTAACCATGTGAGCCATTAAAAGTAAAAGCATTCTCATACGCTCATGCTTTGATGCTACTTGTGCTACAAAGCCTACAATGGTATTCAATGGATTTTCAGTTTGCATTAGAAACTGATTGGTATTTTGATTTGATGATAAAGAATTATCATCAGGAGCGGACGCCATAGATTGAAACTTTCTAAAAAAAAAAAAAAAAGGATTCAATGCATTTGAACAAATAACAGTAAATGACAAATAAATTAACAAGCATACACTTAAATAACATTAGACTTTACGTGGTTTATCAAACAATCTACCTACATAGAGAGATATCAAATCCACTATATTTATTAAGGATCACAACAATCACTCTCCATAGCTTTCATTGGGTAATTTTTTTCAGCCCCGAAAGAATTTTCAAATTATTCTTCCTCCTTCAAGAGTTCTCCTCTATCAAGAAATTAAAAAAAAAAAAAAAAACAACCAAGACCCTTGAATCAAGGTAACTGAACTCTTTATTGTAGTGTCTATTTATATGTCTATAAATATTATAAATATTATTACTTAGTGAACATGAAAGATTAATTACTTCTTTAACAATGAATAAATTTTTCTCCCTCGTAAAGAAAGCCCAAAAGAAGTAATTATATCAACTTGCTCAACATACCAAAAAGAGCCAAATAGGTAACCTAGTCCAAATAGAAATTTGAGATACTTTTCAACACCTTGGTATAAAATGTCACAATTAAATTCTTAGCATAATCATGTGCATCCAATGAGCAATTCTAAGAATATTGAGGTTACACTTTCTCTTAGCTTACACTTTTAAGAATGCTAACTTTTTTAAAGTCTCAAATTTTTTCTAGAAAATTTTTATTTTTATCCACTTTTAACAAATAAGTCAATTCAAACTCACATGTAACCTCAACTTAAAAGCTCACAAACCTGAAAGTTCTAGTCTGACAATAGTTCATATCTTGATGAAATATTTTATTTATTTATTTTTAATTGGTTCACTGCTTCCTCAAATTCAACCTGATCCATTTGGGTTAGACCATTTTACCAAGAACAAAGTTCTTATTTAAGGTTTTTGCTTGAGCCACTACCCTCTGAAGACTGAAAATTTTGTTCTGCAACTCCATTGGATCTAGAACAACTACCTTACTACAAACACAATTCTTTAGATTTCCCAACCTCAGGTTTTGGGATTTATTCACTATTCCATTGATAGGAATAAATCACTATTCACTATTTCCAGGATGGTTTTTCAAAGAATTTTAACATACCAATGATGGTTACCTGCATAGTCTTTGAACATACACAATTTGACCTTATGAAACAAATAAGCATCATTTGACAGATTCCTATCAGGAAAAAAAAGCATCATTTGACAGATGAAAGCTGTATTCGCTCGTCAGCTTCATCCAAAGGACACAATCAGTGCTCTATATTCTAATTCTTCATCATGAAGACCCTTGTTGAATGTCAAATTTAAGAAACTTTTTTGAGAAGCATATATCAGTTTTGTAAAAATTAGTAGTCAATTATGCCATTAGTAACGCTACTAAGTTCAATTTTCTAAGCCAAAGGCAAGGTGTTTCTTTGATCTCAAAGTCAAGTTGTTGGGTAGTCTCAGTCATTGGTATCTTTTGAATTTCAAGGCCAACTTGAATTTCTTGTTGAACCGTTTAATTTCCTGATTCTAGATTCACTAGTTGTGCAAGAAAGAGATTGATGTGTGCAGTGTACACAATTGAATCAGCACACTTTTGCTTATAGAAGGGGTAGTCTGGGTAGAGCATAATAGGATGGAAGGTTTGCTTAGGGAAGGTAGTGACTGAAATTGCGGGATTGCGCCACGCCATTGACTGAGCTTCACTCAATGGCATAGCTTGCTCTCCTTCCTAAGGAAAACTATGGTTCGAATCTCCCCTCTCTCGTTGATAGTTGACCCCTCCGCCAATGTTATAACTATTGTATTATCAAAAAACAAGAGACTGGAATTTCAGGATTGCTACCAAAGATATTAGAACCTCAGTCCCCTCGTGTAGTGTGGGCCAAAGAGTAAACCCATTGCAGCATAGAATTAATGATCTAATTATGACACTGGAAATTGGCAATGATAAACACAAATGCTCACAGAACCTAACCCCTTTATAAAAAAAAAAAAAAAAAACAAAAGAGGAAGATTTTGAGCTGTAAAGATGTTTAATTTCCCAATTAGTCCAACCAGAAAAACTCGTTGAGGTCAAAAACAGCTCACAATATCATTTCCATTGATAAAGCAACCATGTGATTACAACAGAAAAAAAAGGAGTCCATTAGGTAAAACACTAATAGCTAAGATTATAGTATCACTATACACCAAAAACAATGAGCAAATTCCACTTAGCCCCTCTGGCATCTCTGCTAGCTAGGTTCCTCACCATCCATTCCATAAACGGAACATGTCAACATAATTTGCATTCTCAATCATTCTGATTCTTGACAGCAACTCACAACTGCCCCTATTTTCCTCCACACAAAATTGATTCTTCTGTACTGCCTGTGCTCTGATTATGATATTTATTACTCCCATCCACGATTCACTTCAAGCCAACTACCTATTTAAGGCCTGTCCGAGCCTTAAGTTGCTGGAAAAACAAAACATTCAATTCAAATTCCGTTAATAAAGTTTTTTCTAATACAAATTTTGTGGACATGTAAAGGCAAAAATAATTGAATGTAAACCAAATAGAGCAGTCAAAAAATGAAAAAAAAAAAAATAGTACCATATACTGGTCAGAAAAATAACCCTTGTTGGGGGGTTTAAATCAAAGTGTTATGATATTCATGTGTGAGTGGTGTGATTGGTTAAAAAGTGAAGTTCCATATTGAATATTAATGAAAAGAATAAGTTATTAATATAACGTAGCTAGGCTTATATCTATAGGCTTAAATATTTTGGGATATAGTGGCGTCTCTATATGTTATATTAACTACTTGCGTCTCTATATATTATATTAATTACTCGATTGGAGGCGGATGGCTCTCTCAAAGAGAAAGTGAATTTTGATAAGTCATAAACAATAACTATGACAGGAAGGGCATCTACTAATGAAGTAACACAAGAGGTCATTTCTTGCTACAGAAAGAAGTAAGCATAAGCTACATGACTTCACTAGAAGAAGGGCATATTGGAACAATAAAGCACAGATGATACAAGAATCAAGTGGAGAAAAAGATTATCCTTATCCTCCCCACCTTCTGTACGGTCCAATCAGATTCAAATTTTAATATCCAGACACCACCTCCTCTCTTTTTTTTTTTTTTTTTTTCTTTTTTTTGATGGGAACACCACCTCCTCTTTATTCGAGCGAATTCTCTACAATACAATGCTACTAGAACACTCTTTTCACCAAAGTAAAGATTCTACATGACACAGCCTAGAGAGTTAGCAAAGATCAACATTTGTTACACAAAGTGATTCCTGCAGCATTAAGTAGATTCTTCTAGAAAGACTTTATATTCCAATTCACAACTGGTTCGTTCTAGAGAGCCATCTACCATCAACATAATAATACAAAAGTGAATTCCCTGCAGCTATAAAGTTCATATATTCTAGAAAGACATACATCAGAATGCACAATTGATGGAATAAATTTATTTGAAGATAATATTTTTGGATTTCAATACTTTGTTTAAGAACAGATTTTGCTATTAATAGAATTTATAAATGGAAGAATCTGAATTTTATTATATGATGTCATTTCAAATCCATTATATGAGCAACATCTTCAAGAATCATATCATGATATCGTGTTAAATATATATCAAACAGTTTATACCCATAATTATTGTTCAAATTCCTCGATTCTAATTAAATCCGTAAATCAAAAGGCAACCATTCTTTTCTTTGGAATCTTGTAAGACTTTATACTTGTATAACAAAAACAACAATTTTACGTAATCCGTAAACTCTATTAACAGGTCAATACTCAAAGAGGGTTTAAAACAATATTGTTCATTGGACAATTTCAAAAAAAAAAAAAAAAAAAAACATAATCAATTTTCTCGACATTACTGCCAGAGAAAATCCCAGATTTTACACTTCAATAATAACAAGAGTACAACTATTAGATCACAGAAATAGTACCTTGGTTCTGAATGACTTGATTATTGCAATCAACAGCCTATCTCCTGCTAGATGTCTTAATCGTTGTATCAGTTCATTTCTTGAAATCTTCCTCTCCTGCCGATCCAACAAATTGATGAGAACATATGAAACCAAGGGACAATGCTAAAACAAAAAGGTAGTTTGTGTTTGTGACCCATCATAAATGCAGTGCCAAAGTACTTACTTTGTGAGCTTCATGATGCTTGCGGATCAAGGAAACAGAAGTTGGAGGTAAGAACTTTGAGAGTTCTGAAATTAAAACTGGAAATGGCATCCAAGGTGAAGTTGGTTCACATGGCCGCTTTTTAGTTCTTACAAATCCTACACAAATTACACATACACAAACATAAATTAGTAAAAACACCAGCATCAATGGCAGTAACAAAATCAGCATCAATGGCAGTAACAAAATCAGATTCAAAACAAACCCCACAACAAAAAAATAAGTCAAATTGCTCACCTGCCAAGCTAGGTGGAGCTCTGAAACTAACAATGTACTCAGGCAAGGTATGAGTGTTCATGTGGGTGCTCCAAACAATATACTTGGTAGGGGTTTGAAGATTGTCCATTCCCGAATCAAATTCTTCAGAACTAGGCTGACACTGCTCAGAACCAATCGGTACAACCTCTGATTTCCCCATTATAACTCGAGTCAACAAAAGATGTCTTAGACCATCCTTATCAACAGGCGAATTGCACGCACTATATACAACACAAATCACAAATTCATCAACAAAACCACAACAATCTAATAACAAATATACTATATAATTTATTTATCAACAAAAATTCTTCATTGAAAAACACAACAATATAACGTACATACTAAATTATCGACCTATTGGATGCGTTGGATGCGTGTGTAACTTACTAATACAAATAAATAAATAATAATAATAATAAAAACTATATTAGAGAGTAAGTTACCTTTCTAAAGGAGAAGAATCCGGAGTAAGATAAACACCAGAGCCATACAATCCATTGTTTTGTGACATCTCATGAAGACCAAACCCATAGGAAACAATCTTTGTTATGTCATCTTTAGAACCACCAAACCAACTATATTTGATGTTGGCATTGCCACCACATTTGTTCTCCACCGCCTTAGCGTAAATCTGAAACGAATTCAACCTCGCTTGTTCCTTCACGCCCAAGTAAACATGCTTGTGAATGCTCACCACGCTTGCTTGCACTCCAAGCCTCTCAAAGCTCATCATGAATTTTCTCTTGATGATGTCGTAAACCTTTTCGCCTTCGTCAAGCTTCACCAATCCCAAACCTTCGTCGAACAGATGAAACTGCTCGTAACTGCCGCTGGTCACGGCGCTCTCGCTGTCGGAAACCGACGGTTCTTCTTCATCGGAAAGGCTCTCGGAGAGTGAATCCTCGACACCCATGTCGTCGTCGGATTTTAGTTTTCCGGACGAGGCTAAAGTGTACGAGGACGAAGTCTCCGCAAACCCATGTGGAGATGAATCACGTGTGTTTGAAATTTCATCGGTTGACGGTAACAAACTTTGATCAACAGCGTTGCTATATTCCATATCAGAAAATCAAAGAAAGAAACTGTAACTTTGTTAAGGAAAAAAAAAAACAAAGGCTAAGAGTGATTTTTGCAAACTAGACTAAATCCTAAAGAGAAAAGAGGTTAAAGATTTGAGGTTGTTCTTTTTTCCATGCAGGAACGTGTATATTTGTACGGAGTGTACGGACTTAGAGTTGAAAAAGAAATAGTAGATGATTAAGAAAAAAGAGAATCCCAAGGAACTGTATGCTTTAATTTGGAACACAAAAAAGAAAAAAAAAAGAAAAAAAGAAAAAAAGAAGAAGAAGATGAAGGTATTGATGTACTTATATATTGGAAACAAAAGCAAAAGAAGAATCCATATGACTAAGAATCTGTACCAATTAAACACAATGTAAAGTAAGGTTTGGCTAATATTAAAGCAAATCGAAAATTGGAGAATTGGGTGTTACTATATTCAATGAAGAATGAAATGGGACAATGGGTTTTTTGTAGATCGAGGAAGAGCGTGTGGCTTGTGTGTGTGTGTGTGTTGGTAGGATTGTAGGAATAGGAGACTTGGCGAAGAAGTATGGATGTTATGTATGTTGTGTGAGTTTAGTATTTGGATGAGAAAACAAAAATGACATGGGTTTCTATTTTATGTTTACTTGATGAGAGAGAGAGAGAGAAATATCAAAAGCTATGGACGCTTATGGGGAGAGAGAGAGAGAGAGAGAGAGACAAAATAACGGAACCAGTTTGGGTTAATTTATGGGCGATGAAGGGCGGCGCTAATTGTTTTTGTCTTTTTTGTTTTCAAAAGTTGGAGAGAGAGAGAGAGAGAGAGAGAGAGCCATTTGATTTTGGAATTCAATTCTTGGAGAGGACTCTAGACTCTATTTTACTATTTTTAGAGTCTAGAGCCGGACGTAGTTTCCTGATTTTTGTTTTTTGAATGAGTGAAATTAGTCAAATTACTGTCACACCCTTTAGATTTTAAAAAAAATACTCCTATAAAAAAAAGATTAAAAAAATACTTTTTAAATTCTGAATATTAATTAATACTAGAGCATAAGCCTTGCAAGGATAATATGGGAATTACAGCTTCTGTGGTAAAAAAAAAAAAATTTTTTAAACTAGAGGATAAGTCTTGTAAGGATAATATGGGAATTACAGCTTCTGGGGTAGGTAGATATTTTTTATTTTTTATTTTTTATTTAAATTCTAAGTATTAGTTAATTAATTAATTAATACTAGAGAATAAGTCTTATAAGGGATAATATGGGAATTACAGTTTCTGTCAGATTTTTTTTTATTTTTTAAATTCTGAGTAGCAGTTAATTAATTAATTAATACAAGAGGATAAGTCTTGTAAGGACAATATGGGAATTACAACATTTGGGAACTCTGTAGTCTGTAGATATTTTTTGACGGAGATATGTATGTGATGTGGCATTGGATTGAGAGCTTTTTAAGTTTAAAAGTTTTGATCATGTGACATGTTAGTGTGACTCACCAATTCAATGAATGGTACCCAGCAAATTTTCTTAGTTAGGTCTCCAATAAAATCATCTAGTCAGTTTCTGCCTTCTCTTTTTTTGTATTATCTCCATAAAAACTGAATTTTTTTTTCTAAGTAAAATATATTTATTTTAAGCTACTGTTAAAAATAGTCATATTAGAAATTTTTTGGACTTTCTATAGATATACAAGATACAAAGATGATAAGCAAGTTTAATATAAACAAAAAACAAATTTTTAAAAAAATTTATAAATGTTCCAAAGGCCAAGGCAACTAGTTTATAGTGACGAATGAGAGACATGATATACAAATATAATTTTTTTTATGAAAGAGAGATGATATTTTGAGAGAGAGAATTTTAACTTTTACGTAAGGAAGCTAAATATCTCTATAAGAATCATTCTTGAGACTAATCTTATAGAGATATTTATGAGATTATGATAGCCTAATTTCCACACTAGAGATAGATCGTCTCTAATCTCCCATAATTCACTAGCAAAACTAGTGGTATGGTATCAAAATTTAAGCTCATTTATTTTACCAAAAAAAAATCTATATTACTACTTGTGGATTTAAATTTTTTTTTTTAAAAAAAAGGGTCTCGTACCCTCTCCACTATTGATCAGACCCATGAAAATTACTCTTATTTTTAATCAATCATATAAAAGAAAATAATATTACTATGGAAACTTAAAATGAATCTACCATCCAAATCTAAATTTAGGGAATGTTTAGATGAGCTTATTACCTCATTTAAAAAAAGAGTTTATTACATAACCAAATAAACAAATAAGCAAAAAAAAAAAAAAAAAAAAAAAAAAAAAGAAAAGAAGAAGAAGAAGAAGAAGAGAAAAAAAAGGGCAAAGTTTGAATTCAAATAAGGCTACAACCACTAATAGAAAAATCACTTAACTCAATATCTGGCCGAGTTATGAGTATTGCATATGGCGAGATACATGTCATCTTCCTATTAGATGTTTAGAGCAATCTTTTTCCAAAAATACGTATACTGAAATAAACATAATCTTAATATATTCTCTATGTCCCAATTTGTTTGCCTCCTGTTCTATTTTGAGATGTCTCAAAGTATTGTCCTATTTCTAAAATTAAAAACCATTAATTTACTAATGTTTCTGTTATGCCCCTACTTTATTTTCAAAACCATTTTTGATAAATTTATTTAATGTTAGTTTTAGAAACTTGTACATTTTTATACCGCAGACAAGATAATAAATACTATTTCCCTTAAAAAGTTGAATTTTTGAAACAGAACAAACAAATTAAATTTGTATTTTCTCACTACACAAGTCAAACTATGATTCTTAATGTTATTATTTTGAAAATTATTAAATGAATTTACAATCCAAAATATAAGTGTAATGAAAAATAATTTTGTAAGTAAGTTTGAGGTTGCTTGTGTGACAAGTCAATGTGTGCATCAAATTTGCATGATCCCACGATGGTTCCATAATTGTGGAAGAGTTGCAACAAACAAGCAAATCTTTATACGGAGAAGCTGTTGCTAAATAAGGAGGCAATATGCCAATATGGAAGAGTAGGCACTTTCGTAATTTTGAACCAAAACAATATTCGCAAACAACGTTATGGGTACCGTGGGCTAGGTAGGAGTTTTCACTTTTTCAGTTTTCAGGCCACTTGTGCCTGGAAAGCTGTTAACACACGTAATATTGTGTGCTTTGAAGCTTTACCAAAAAAATAAAATAAAATTGTGTGCTTAAAGGATAAGGATGAATATGATGGTATTCCGATTCTTTCGTTCTATCCGGAGCAAGTTTGGTCTCACACATTTTTTTTCATAATTTTATCACAATTTTGCTATATAATGACTCGTAAGTAAGAAGTGAAAAAAAATAGCGAGACTATAATTTCACTGTTCACTAATAGCCACGTAGCAAAGTTACAACCAAATTATAAAAAAGTTCGTGACTATAGTCTTATTCTTCTATCCATGCACATCTTTTTATTCTCTTTATATTATTTATCATTATATTTGATTCTTCTTCTTTTTTTTAATATTATTTTTTATTTTTACTTAATAAGACAATTCCTGATATTCTTACTCTACGTGGACTTATAGACCTCCCTACTTTTCTTTCAATCTGAACCTAAAAAATAAAAATAAAAATAAAAAAAGGCAACGACATGGACATTATAGACGGTGCACGGATTTTCCGGTCAGACTTGGGCTTTTTGTTTGAAAATATTCACTGAAAACTTGCTGTAAGTTTTGAATCTTTTATCGTCAAGAGGGTCATCTTGTTCGCTAGAAGCCGAAAGTAGTAGATCTTATTCGCTAAATTGATGTTTTGGGAGAGATCTTGCATGGATCTGTTTTGGAAGAAAGGGAGAAGAGTTTGCTCAGAACAGTTCTGGAAGAAGCCTGTGAGGGAAAGAAAGAAAAGACTAGCCGGCCTAGTGGTAGTGGACTAGTGGAGTGGGTAGGGGTTTGATGGTTTTATGAGGATGAAAAATACTGACGTGGGGAAGAGAGTTTGTTTGGGGAAAGGGTAAATTTAATGCATGAGTGGACATTGCAATTATTTTTATATTTAATTTTAAATGTTAAACTTTTTAAACGTTAAACTTTTTAATTTAATATATTAAGATAAACTTTAAAGTAATATTTTAAGCTAGAAAGTGCTGCATTTCTATATTTATTTGTACTATTTTAATAAAATATTCTATATGTAATAATTTTATACATTTATTTATATTTAAAATAATTATTAAATTAATTATAACGTCGTCACGATTCGACTCTAATTTGATTTTAAAAATTTTAAACTTTTTCTTTTTATGGTTTAATGAACAGTTCAGGATTGAAAATCTTGCTTATAAACACTAAAATTATTGTAATTTTTTTTTTTCAAAAAAAGAAAAGAAAAGATGGTGATTGAAATACATACAGCTAAAAACAGGCAGCAAGAATTTTGGAGAAGGCAACTGCTAGGCCTATTGGCTTCTTGGTCCGTTTCAGATTCTGAATTTCATATTTAGATTCCATATACGGAGATCAAAATCCATATCAAATTATTATCGATAATGGGCTGCAATACACCAATTCTGCCGCACGTAAGGTGATTCTCTTAACTAGGGAACCAAATAATGTTATTGAATTATAAAATTCTTGACGTGCACATGTTTTATTATTCTTATTCGTTTAAAGGTGACACAAAATATAACTCTTGTATTTCTAAAAGAAATTACTTAAAACCACTTTACTTCCCTCTTTTTTGTATGTATGTGTTAGTTTCTCAAAAAAAAAAAAATAATAAGAAAGAAGAAGAAGAAGAAAAAAAACCTAAAATTTTGGACTTTTGTAGTTTTGAGCTTATTTTAGTGGTCTTAAGCAAAAAAAAAATAAATAAATAAAAGAAAAATTTCTCACGATACTTTTAACAAATAAGCAATCAGCAAGGCACATTCAAATTTATTAGTTTCAAAAGCCTCGCTTTTTATAAGTATCAACAAATTTGTATGCTTTCAGGAAATCGACATAAAACTAATTTAAACACTCTATAAGATAAACATATTGTTCAGTTTGAAACATAATAATTGGTATTTAGATATAGCTTTAAAATGAAAGTCATTATAATATCATATTTTTATGAATTTTTAGGCGTGAACAATAACTAAGATTTCAAATTATGACTCTCAAACTTTTTAAATAAATAACATGGTATAATTGCATTCACCCGAAAGGTGTGGTAGAGTCATGGAGAATCTGTGGGTGATGCCTGAGTGGGGCAGCTACTGGTAAGCTAAGTCAGGGCTATGCTGTGGACTCGATCGACTATAGTTTGCCTTGGAGAGAGAGATAATAATCATCTTAATTTGTTTGTTTTATATAAAGTACAGGCACATGAAGATTTTTAAAACTTTTATTGCAATCATTGTCATGATTTATTATATATAATTTGTGCATAATAAAAATAATGTTAATAGTAGGTACACATGAAATTGATATTGCTCAAATTATGACTTACCACATCAACAAGTTGTAGGGAAAAATAAAGTCTTGAATGTTGCTTTTTATATATATTCAATAAATATTTTTTCATATATGATTCATATTTATTTAATAAGTATTAATAAATAAAGAGTCAATTAGAGATCGATTGTGTAGAAAATGATATACCTAATTTAGTTAGAATTTGTTTATAGAAAATCAAATCAAATTTAATTAATTTAAAAAAAAAAATCTATTTGCTTTAAAAATTATGGTGGTTTTAATTAATTTAAACTAATATATCAAACCTTGATTCTTATTTACTTAATGTAAGTACTCAAATTGGATTGGACCCAGAATAGGAATGGATTTCTAGCCCAACAAGCTCAAACAATAAATTCTTAGAGAGTGGGTGAAAGAACTAGTTCTATTTGGTAGAAAGGGTTATGGTTATGGTGTAGAAAAAGACGTTTCAAGCTAACTATATGATAAAAACTCTCATCGGCCAGATTTCAGGGGGTATCTCTCTAGGTTCTATCGTTCTTCTTTCTTTTTTTCCAAAAGTCCTCTCTAATGTCACCTACTTTCATGTTATATACTGCGTTCCTCACTCCATTTTCACCGTACATGTGTAGTTTCTATCCTGAGAACTCTTTTCTGTCCCATCCAGCACCTCCTGGAACTTTTGCTCAGTAACCATAAAGCTGCTTGGTTACTGTTCAGGTATCACCTCCACATTAATGCGGCCAGAGAGTTAGCTGGGAAGCATTTAATGTGGAGTTAGCAACTTTAGAAGATATTTGTTATCTTCCCCAGTTCCTCCTTTGTTCTATATTCACTTTCCAGTTCTTATACAACTTTATGGAGTACCCTGAATAGTAAGATAGTTACATCCACCTCGGACCATGATATCCGAGGTGATTTTTATCCTCGGACGCGTTTTGAGCTACTATACATTACTTCTCTCCCTTTTTCCTATACCAGTTCCACAATATCTCTCTTTAACTATCCTCGGACAAGTGAGTGTCCTCGAACTGGGCCGTTTGGGCCATAAGCCCATTTCCTACACTTTATCCATTATCCTTTTGGATAACTGGCCCCACACTTAATTTTATATATCAAATTATTTCCTCAATAACTTTTAATTGCTTTAATAGAAGTACATATTGACACTATTGGTGCCACATAAACATCATAATTAATAAACTTCTTTAATTATTATTTTTGTTGTGTTCCAAACACCAAATTAAAAATATATCTTATAATGATGATTTGAGAAAATACAACCTTTTAAAAGTAAAGTTGTGAAAAAGTTTTTGGCATTAGACTTACTCTTCTATCCAGGTCAAAATTGAAAATTAGCACTGTTTGTCAAACAATATAGTTAGTAGGCAGTATTTTCAAACTATATATATTACTAACATCTTGAGTATAAAAGAATGTTCACTTGAAAATTGAGTCTCTAAGACTCGATTTATAAGCCGACCTTTTTTTTTTTTTTTTTTTGACCGAAACAAGGTAGAATAGTATATTTAAATAAAACAAATAGAAAAGGTGTAAGGAAGCCTCAAATGTCATGCTTTAACAAGAACTTTTCTTCTTAATCTTCTCCTCTTTCTCTCTCTCTCTCTCTCTTGTTTTCCTGTCTCTTCTCTCAAGACATTGCGTAAACTGGTTTAAGAAAACTTAAGAAAGGTAAAAAAAAAAAAAGAAAAAAGAAAAAAAAGAAGAGGATGTGAAAAGTTGGAGTGATGGAAGAAACGAAGGAAACTTAGATGAAAGAAGAAAAAGATAGGAAGAAGACTAGAAGTAAAAATGGCTGACTAAACTGTATTGTAGAGATTGTTTTAAAAGGTGTGGTGCAGAGTAAACTTTGGGAAATGGAAGCCTTGGGGAAATAAAAATAAAAATGGATGAAGTTGATGTCTTGATGAGACCAGACGTGATGCTGTCAGGTGAATGAAGGGAGTAAAAAGAAAAAGGTTTTAAATTTGTTTTAAGTTAGAAATTAAGATATTTTTACACAATATTTTTATAATATTTTTAAAATAAATTCTTGTTTCGAATTAATATATAAAATAACGTTAATTCTATAATAAATTCACCATAAATCTTAAATTGAAAATGTTTATTTGCAAAATAAATTTCTATATTTATTTGAACCATTTTAGTTAAATTTTCAATTTTTACTAATTTATTATATTTATTTATATTTTAAATAATTATTAAATTAATTATGACATGTGACTATTTAACTTTTAGTTGTATTTTATACATGAATTTTGCTAATATGTGCCCTAAGGACACACAATAATTTTCATTTTTAGAAAAAAATTTCTTGGGAATTGAAAAAGTATTGACAAGTTTTTCAATTTTTAAAAAAATATTTCTAAAAATAGATAGCTTAATGTGTGCCCTTAGAGCACACATTAACCGGACCCTTTATACATTTTTTTGTGACTACCCAACTTTTGTTTTGTATTTTATACATTTTTGTTTTTATTTTTGACAGTGGGTAGTCTGTACTTGTCCTTGTGCCCAGGCTATTGGGTAGGCCTGCATGGCTCAGGACCCTTCCTTACACCTTTTGTATTTGTTTTATTTAAATATACTATTCTACCTTGTTGCGGTAAAAAAAAAAAAAAAAAAAAAACTTATAAATCAAGTCTTAGAGACTCGATTTTCCAATGACCGCCACATAGAAAAAACTACATATTAAACATGATCAGACCACAGAAATCGAGTTTTTGAGACTTGATTTATAGGCCCAAAATCGAGTCTTTTAAACTCGAGATATTAGTAAAAAATATAATTTAAAAACAATGTCTACTAATTATATTGTTTACAAAACAGTGTTAATTTTCAATTTTGACCCTTCTATCCATGCACATCTTTTTCTTTTGACCCTTCTATCCATGCACATCTTTTTCTTCTCTTTATATTATTTATTATTATATTTTATTCTTCTTCTTCTTTTTTTAATATTATTTTTTATCGTTACTTAATAAGACAATCCTGATATTCTTACTCTACGTGGACTGATAGACACTAAAATTATTGTAATTTTTTTATAAAAAAAAAAAAAAAAAAGGAAAGATGGTGATTGAAATAAATACAGCTGAAAACAGGCGGCAAGAATTTTGGAGAAGACAACTGCTAGGCCTATGGGCTTCTCGGTCCGTTTCAGATTCTGATTTTCATATTTAGATTCCATATGAGATCAGAATCCATATCAAATTATTATCGATAATGGGCTGGAATACACCAATTTTACTGCACGTCAGATGATTCTCTTAACTATGGAACCAAGCAATGTTATTAAATTATAAAATTCTTGACGTGCACGTGTTTTATTATTCTTATTTGTTTAAAGGTGACACAAAATATCACAAAATATGACCTTTTGTATTTCTAAAGCAAATTACTTAAATAAAACCACTTTACTTCCCTCTTTTTTGCATGTACGAGTTAGTTTCTCAATATATATATATATCCAAATGCATAGGCAATTGCCAAAAGAATAAAAATAAAAATGAAAAACCCAAAATTTTGGACTTTTATAGTATTGAGCTTATTTTAGTGGGCTTACACAATAAATAAATAAAAGAAAAATTTCTCACAATACTTTTAACAAATAAACAATCAGTAAAGCACATTCAAATTTATTAGTTTCAAAAGCCTTGCTTTTTATAAGTATCAACAAATTTGTGTGCTTTCAGGAAATCGACATAAAACTAATCTAAACACCCTCTAAGATAAACATATTGTTCACTTTGAAACATAATAATTGGTATTAAGATATAGCTTTAAAATGAAAGTCATTATAATATCATATTTTTATGAATTTTTAGGCGTGAACAATAACTAAGATTTCAAATTATGACTCTCAAACTTTTTAAATAAATAGCATGGTAAAGTAAAACTACATAATCGCATTTCACCCGAAAGGTGTGGTAGAGTCATGGAGAATCTGTGGGTGATGCCTGAGTGGGGCAGCTACTGCTAAGCTAAGTCAGAAACTATGTGGACTCGACTATATATAGTTTGCCTTGGAGAGAAAGATAATAGCCATCTTTGTTTTATATAAACTACAGGAAACATGAAAACTTTTAAAACTTTTATTGCAATCATTGTCATGATTTATTATATATAATTTGTGCATTATAAAAAAAGTGGTAATTGTAGCTACACATGTAACGATTTGCTCAAAATTACAATTTACCGCATCAACAAATTGTAGGGAGAAAAAAGTCTTTAACATTGCTTTCTTATATATATTCAATAAAAAAAAATCGCATATGATACATATTTATTTAATTTGTATTAATAAATAAAGAGTCAAATATAGATTGTGTGGAAAAAAATATACCTAATTTGGTTAGAATTTGTTTGTAGAAAATGAAATCTTTTTTTTTTTTGAGTAAAATAGAAAATGAAATCTAATTTAATTATTTTTTTTTTGAAAAAAATTATTTGCTTTAAAAATGATGGTGTTTTTAACTAATTAATTTAAACTAATATATCAAACATTGATTCTTATTTACTTAATTTTAAATATCAGATTATATCCTCAATAACTTTTAATTGCTTTAATAGAAGTACATATTGACACGATTGGTGCCACATAAAGATCATACTTAATAAACTTCTTTAATTGTTATTTTTGTTGTATTTTCTAAACACCAAATTAAAAATATATCTTATAACGATGATTTGAGAAAATACAACCTTTTAAAAGCAAATGTGAGAAACATAAGAAGAAGTTAACAAAAGTTTAAAGGTTTTCATTTTATATATATTGTAGAAAATGTGAGCTTTCAAAAACTTATGTGCCAACATTAGAAGAAGTTAACAAAAGTTAAAGACTTTCGTTTTAAGTATATTTATAGAAAATGTGAGCTTTCAAAAACTTATGTACCAACATTAGAAGAAGTTAACAAAAAGTTTAAAGCTTTCATTTTTTTTTTTTTAATACATCATAAGTGAAGGAGGAGATTTGAACTGAATACAACTATTAGAATCACTAAAAAGTTGAGCTTAGGTAAAAGAACTCAAGTGAAGCTTTTTCTAGACAAACAAGGGGCAAGAATATCGTCTGGTATATTTCAGAAGAATACTCATTATAGTAAGGGAAGAAAAAAAGAAAGGAATATATATATATATATATATATATATATGGTTCATATCTTCGTTATTGAAATAATTATAAATTTCTTGGTTGCTACGATAAGGAATGAGAATTGATGTGTCCTACAGAGTCAATGAAGTAGCTGTTATTCTCATGTCAATATCAGCGGTAGGATCACGTATTTATAAATTATAAGCAGATATCATTCCACACTGCATTCTTTTATTATACGATACCGATTGATGATGGTCAATAATAAGGAAAACAGTAAAAGAAAACAACAGAAAATGAAGGAAGCAAATTGTCATTTGAGAAATCATGACAACATATGATGTAAAATACTTGTATCCAGATTCCCACTATATATATTCTATTGCTAGAAGAGACTGCAAGAACCTTGAAATGAAAGAATGGTGTCCCTTAACAAAATAATGGATCAATTGTAAATGACACATGTCTAAGGATAAATAAAATAATTATAAAAAAAAAATAAAAGAGAAAATCAAAGATTTGTTTTAAAGTTATGGCTCAATGAATTAAAAGAGTAGTGTGAGCATATTTAATGGCTCATATTGTCTAATTTAGTTTGTTCTTTATAGCTAGGTATATAGCATTTTGCATGGATGCAAAGGCATGTGCCCATTATCATTTAGATATTGAAAAAAGTTCGTAGCCGTTAATTATTAGTCATTAGGCAATTGTCCTTTGGTCATAGATGCAAAGGCATGTGGCCATTAACCTCTAGAGATCGAAAAAAAAAAAGCATGTAGCCATTATCAATGCTTGTATAATAGAAAAAATACTACATTTTATCCAATTAAATCTAAAATTTACTCACATCAAGTCATATAAAGTTGTGAAAAATACATAGTTGCCATAGTAACCTTATAAATTTATATTAGTATTATTAATTCTGCATTTAGTTTTTTATTCTTTCTTTATGTATCCCGAGGATGAAAGAAAAGAATAAATTATAGTTGTTATTATGAAGAAATAAAAACAATTAATTAAAAAACAAGAAAAATTAACGTTTTAATGAAATGTAGTGTAAAATATACAATCTTATGTAAGATATTTTGAAGAATGAGTATGCAAAATAATAATAATAAACGGTAACTTTTTATGCTAAAATAGAGAAAAAATTTTACATGAACGAATGCGAATGCTTTTAGTTATTAACCATTAGTCTTTTTGCAAGAGTCCTTGACCATGTACTCCATAGTCTCTCATGAAAGCAAGGGTGAGAAAAATGCTAACTACAAGTAGGGACAACTACAACTACAATAATAAATTTTGGCCACATACTTGCAAAAGACAACTCTACTAGAGAGGCAACAATACAAAGGACGTGTGCAGGAAGCACTATACGCGTGAGTACTATTTTTCTGTCAAGACTTTGTGCATGAGCACCAAATGTATGAACATGAAGTAATATATTTTTCTAATAGGAAAACAACTTCTTACCGTTACAAAAGGATGATGGACACAAGGAAAAACACACACTACCTTTTGCTACAATGGTATCCACATCTAATAATGTCTTTATCCATTTTCTTATTCTCTAAATTTTTCCCCCTTTTCACTTTACTCTTTTGTAAGTATATTATAAACTACTATAACAATTTTCAAAAAAATAGTGGATCAGTAGCCTATGATTTTCTTCCCCTCCAAACATAGAGGATTTTCACGTAAAATAATCTATGTTTTATTTTCCTTTACATTTGTATTTTCACATTATCAAGCACTAACATTTAGCTGCCACGTAAATATCTTGTGGTAATTTAATGCACGACTCATCTGAAAATAATTCCACACTATCATGTACACCCAACAAGCTTTAACATACCTCCGGATTGTTGGAAGTTGGAACTTGGAAGAGCTTAAATTGCTGCATTAAGATCCCACATCCATATATTGACCTCTAAAAAAAATTAGAATTCTTATGGAACGTGAAAGGAGATAATGCCCTATTTTCAATTTTTTGTTGGATTTTACATTTTCCACTCTAAGTCTAAGGTGGTCGTCTATTAAAAGGGCAAGATTTTAAAGCAATGAATACAAGCCACACCCTCTGTTAAATATTACAGGAATACGATAGATTCTATGATTCTCTCTTTTTACATAAATTCTCATTGGGATTGTCTATTCACAAGGCGTAAAGTTTTAAAATAGAACATTTTTTATTTTAAAATTTTAATTTTTTTTCACAACAGGTGTTGTTTGCACTTGTCATATCATCAAATTCCATTAAAATTAACAGAAATGCCTCATAAAGCAAACCACAAGATAACCCCATGTCACACAGGTTGTATATGTAATTTGCCCTCTATTTTTTTTTTTTTTTTTTCTTTGGGGCTCAGGCACACCAGGAAATAAATGCTAGCTTTTATTTAAAAAAAAAAAAAAAAAAAAAAAAAACCTGTCGAGGCTTGCTTTAGAATGTCACTGTACTGGTGACTTAATTTTTGAATCATGCAAGTGTCAAGAAAATCAAGCATAATCCCAGATGATGAGAATTGAGACAGATAGGAGAGCAAAATTAGATTGCACCATCGCGAGTTTGGTGTCTTTTTCCGTTCCAGTTAGGGCAGCAACGAGGCAGAATTAAATCATCCCAGTGAACCCCTAGTCCTGATCAGAATATTTACCACAAAAATAAGCTGATGATAATTTTAAACTATACGCTGCTTCTGTACAGGTTAATTGTTCAGGAATCTCGTTATATATACACCAATTTACAACCATTACAAGGAATCGGATCACAAAAGAAAATCGCCTCAACAATATTCTGCAAAATGAAAAGCTGCCTGTACAAGATTGACTGCCGTTTGGCTGAAGAAGACAGATTTTATCACAACCAGGCTCCCCATCCAGGAAACATATGACACAAACGTTCAGGATCAATTGCATCTTGTATTAGTTGTTGAACCTACAAAGGAATATTCAGATTAATCTTACATCAGATATGCTACCACATATTAAAATACCAATCTCATCCTTTGCACAAATTATGGCCACCAACCCAAAAAAAATTGCAAAAGTTTCCTTGCCTTAATAGAGCTGATTGATTTTGCTACTAAATAAACATCCTAAAATCTCATATTCCGCTTTTGGCTACTAACCAAAATTATAGCCCCAAGTACTAGAAAGGGAAATTGCAAGGTTCCTGAAGTTCTGTTTCGAAGTCCAATCAGCTGCTTCTAACTTAGGTTACTCAGCCTTGTTATATCCAGTTTGACTAAACCTTCAACAAGACATTTTTGTTTTTTTCTTTTCAACATATTCTTTTCAGTGTAAACACCAGCAAATACTGCAAAACATAGAACCCCCTACTCTACAGACCCTAATTACCAGCAATATCTGTTTGAATTCAAGGTCTTCCCCTTTCTACCACTAGGCTAAGAAGGCTGAAGTTGTGTAAACATCAAATTACACCGAAAACTAAACAAAAGTTAGGCCATGATATCGAACTTTTGTTAGGCTAAGAAATAAAAACCCGAGATACTTGTTTGGTTACAAGGCTTGCAGTGTCTTGGTTCTGGAGGCTGACAAGAATTTGCATTTGCTGTCAAAAATCTATAGTGCATTGGATAAGTATTTAACAATTTAACTCAAAATTTCTTCACTATTTCTCTTATCAATCATGTTTAGAAGGAAAACTAGCTATTATTCATAACCATTGAACATGAACATTGCTCTGAGAAGCAAATTTTACCTACAAAGGAAACAAGAAGTATAGAAAAACACTACTAAGCATGATGATAGGGTTGTGCTCACTAACATGCATATTAATTTACATGGCCAAACTTATACACAATTACGTAAAAGACAGAAGCCATATATTTGCATATGGGAATATGCATTAATATTGGAAAATTACCTGCCCACGTACACTTCGCATTTCACCTTCTTCATATCCATCTAGTTTTTGTTTGACACGCATCAGTGCACGTGTAGCATCCTTGTTCCCTTCCCATTCATCTTGTGAGTCATCCAAGATTGTCTCTATATCGTCATCAGTTTCCTATCGAGGAGAAAAAAGGAAAATGTTGCATGGCCAATTGGGTATAGCATGCTCAACATATAGACATGTTGGGGCAAATTATACGTTTAGAAATATATAATTGAGAAGAAGATAAAGAGAATAGAGAGAAAACATGAGAGTTTACATGGTTAGGCCTTATGGCTTACATCCGTGGGACGAGACCAAAGGGCTACATTTTCTCATATACTTTTCTTGATAGTACATTGCAATGAAATTCATATTTATAATTGAATTTACACACAAAAGTCAATGATAATTTAAATTTTGAATTGGATATTGATTGTCCCAAGATTTTCTCTGCAATCAATGTCTTGATTTGCTCCACTTTCATAGAAAATAAATTTTATTTTCTAACAGTAATGCAATCAATCCCAACCAAATAGTCACAGCTAACTAAAAAGCAGTCATCAAGTAAATTGCACCAGGGACATATCTGGGTACTAAAAAACACAACAAATAACACCATGTAGCATTTTAGCGGGGGGAAAAAGCCCTTGTAATGATCACATCTTCATTGAATTGTGTTATAATTTTTAAAGTCATTTTCTAAGCTTTTTTTTTTTTTTTTTTTGGGTGCCAAAATACAATATGTGATGCAGATGGAAGGATTTTTTGTGCTAGATAGATTTTTATTACAGCTTATGTGATTTTTTGTTTTTTGTTTTTACCCCTAATGAATCATTAAGGGGCCAAATGGAAACAACTTTTAAAGTTCACGATTTTATTTGAAACTTCTTAAAATCCAGTAATTTATTTTGAAACAACCCCCAAACTATAAGAAGAATAGTGTAATTTACCCTTTTGTTTTATTTCAAGTCATTAATATTTCAATATCATTATTGTTATAACCAGTCTTTCACAACCTTCAACAAAATTTCAAACAAACCTTTGTCCCTTTCCCTCTTTATTTTCCAGAGGCAAATTAGTCCTGGACCCAATATATATGCATATGATCAGATAAATTTCTGAAATACCTTTTGACGCTGCAAAGCCTTCAGAGGAGATAATGCCCACTTATACAGGGGATCATGAATAAAAACCTGAAAAGAATTCCCATCGGCTATCAAGGATTTAAGAAATTGCAACTTTGATTCACTATTGAAAGAAACTGGCAACAATAGTCATACTTCAACAATGGTCAGCAACGCTTCTTTATTTGCCCGCATAACAGAAAGTGTTTCCTCACAACATCTCCTGAAAACCCCTTCCACTCCAGTGACACCCATGCCATCAATTATGTCTCTTGTGAGCCTGAATGGAACCTGCCAAAGTTGGCATATTATGAGTTAAGACATGAAAAATAAGGAGCCCATATAAAATGGTGACCAAGTAAACAGAGGAAAAGGAAAAAATAACTCTTCATAAGGACTGGGAAAAACAAACCCGCTCTGGCGTCTTTAGCATCAACCCTTGTTCAAAGGCAACACCAAGATCTATGTGAACAACTTCAGCAGTCGCTTGATCAATTAAAATATTCATGGAATGTCGATCCCCAAGACCAACAATATAACCAACCTGAATATGGAGCAAGTTTGTTGGCATTTAATAAAGTTGCAAGATAAGATGATAATCACACCGCATATGTACAATTTGGCTGACTTTAATAGAAAGAGATCTTTTTTCAGAGGGAAAGAGTTAAAAGTAGGATTTGGATTTTGCCTCATAGGATGAAATTCCGCTGTTTGGTTAGTTAAGGAACTTGGGGTGCAAGAGTTACAGTTATCAGAGAGAACCATATCCACATTAGTTTGGTTGTATAATCAGAACTGTCCATGGAAAAACTGTTTTGGCAGCCATATGTTGGCACAAATTAGCAGGCGATGCCATTGAATAAGAATAAGAAAAAGACATGCAAGATAAGTTTTTAGGAAAATTCATCCATCCTTCACCTGCTTCTGTTACAAGTACATGAGTGTATTCATCTCACCACTAAAATAGAAGGAAAAAACAATCTAATAGACTTCCAAGTATTATATAACCATATTAAATATATTAGAGGGGAAAAGATTGCGATGAAAATGCAAACTTGGATTCCATAACAGATAGAAACCATGATCAACTCAATAAATAATGGACAAACATCAATATCATAGCCAGGGTAGAACAAACTGACCATGGAACTAGCAGCCACACTTCGTGTGTAAGCCAGCCTCTTCTCAAACCAGTCAGCTGATTGTAAAAATCTCTCCAAGAAAAAGTAATGCATGACAGGCCTGCATGTGGTGTCACAAAAAAAAGAAAAAGTGGCCCAGTTGATTTTTTTTTCTTTGTGGTTTTGTTTTTAATTTTAAACGATATTTTCTACTCAGACAAAGGATTAACCTGAAATTCTCAGAGACTGCGTGAAATGCTTTGCGCTTGTCTTTTTCCTATCAAAAAGACCAAAACACTTAAAGGTGAACAAAAAAATATTTTAAAAGAGCAAATTATAGTAATTTCAATCTATTTTCCCAATTCACTATCGCCACTTTCAAATTATCATGGTAAGGTGTTGAATTGTTTACTCTGGCAACAGAATATTTCACAAGAAGTAAAGTTCAAATGAAGAGTGTTCTCATACATGCTTTTGGTATAAGGTTCTTTAATTATTGCATCATTACCACAGTTTTTAAAAGCATTCGTTAAACAGGTCTGTAAGAATAAGCACTGCACTAATATTAAGGAATGCTGAGCCATGCATGAATAAAAGTTTAAAGATTATGGTCAGACTTTTTGGTAGTGAGCCTTGTATTTACCCATCCTTTAAAAGAAAGAACAAGGGCTCAAAATGATATTACAATCCTTTCCCAAAAAATCTCCCACTGGAGAATTGAATCTTGGCAAGGCCATTGATCCTTTCAGAAAATGTCATAATATGAATACGTCAAAGCATTTATCTGAGAATAAATATGCATAAAATAATCACTATTATTATAATTATTCTAAAGCAGTGCTATTAATTTTTCTTTACTTAAAATTCCCATTGGCTGTTTTTCTCCAAAAGTCATTTTATCATCAATAGTGAATGTTTGCACTTGAAACAACACTTTTATACCAATGTTAGCCAGACACTCAATTAATAAACACAACAACTTTTCACAAATTATACCAAATGCTCAACTGATTTTTCAAAATAACTTTTTCATTTAGCAATTATTGAAATAGCCGATTTTTCAAAAAAGCCTGTTTTCAAATAGCCATACCAAATGAACACCAAGCCTGTTCTCCTGTGCTCTTTGTTTGAATCTTTTATAATAATAGGGGGTATCTATTAATTCTATTAATTCATTAGTAGTTATGGATCTTTTATATTTCGAATTGCAATTCTGGAGACTTGTCCTCTTATTTATAAAATTCATTATCACTTAAAAAAAAAAATGCAGTTATTATTACATAAAAAGTACAGAAGTATGGTACTTACATTTGCCATATGCTCTCGGCATCTAAGAAATGACCAGTCTCCTAATCTGTACCGACCATGAGCACCTCCATTTCTGGTACTGCAATTTGAAGAATGTGATATTAACATATAAAGACCAGATATACCAGAGGCAACACTAAAAGACCAGACCTGTTGGAATTTAACTGACCTCCCAATAAGATATTCCCCAAGGGGAAGGGTGCCATCAACCCATTCAAGAACACCGGCACTCGGAGTAAAAGGAACCACCTATTTAATGTAAGAGATGCAAATTTCCAAACTTCATGAGCACCATAATTATTAACAATGAACATTCAAGTTCTATGCACATATGTATGTAACAATTAAGAGAAAGCAATAACTGCAATCTTTTTATACACAAGATTCCATAGACCCCAAGATCAGTAAAGGGTCAAGACTACTAGAGTAATGTCCAACTATGGGTCAAGTTCTTCAAAAGTTGGATGTATGCGTGTGTTAAGGTAAAGTAATTAACCCAAACACAAGTTCCAAGACTTAATATGACATTGCCCTAAAAAAACATGTTGGCTGCCAACAATCAGGCAGTGATTCCCGTTGCTTCTAATCATGTGTTTCATGAGCAGACCTTGAGAAAGAGTGGAAAGAGGTGTAATTGCTACTCCCCGTCTCTACAGGAGCTCAAGTCCCTAATATATTTACTAAACCTTTGTGCAATACACATTTTGGATTTGTTACGTTAGGTAACAAGCTGGGATTACATAATATTTGTCCCAGTGTTATGAGAATGTATATGTGAAGGGTAAAATAGTAATATTTTAATGTCAATATAATTACACACATGTAAATAAGATGCATATGTGTTACAGTAAATTAACCAACCCAAACACAATTCCAAGGGTTAACAGTTGAAAAGGATTTTTAATTATTGACCAGGTCAAAGAGTTAAATCAAAAGAAAGATGGAAGAATAATATCATCCACTTATCAACAATCAATTGTTTCCAGATGCAAATCCAAAGCAATTTTCTTTCATGCTAAAGTTTGAACGGAACTGACTTTTCATTTTCACCAAAACTTTCATCTATAAGAAAATCCATCAAATTTAATCTCAACCATGTCTTTTGTTATATTTGAAAGGAGAAGATACCTTGTACGTACGCACTCCCAATCTTCTTTTCCATGTATCCCGATGGTTCTGTAAAAAGGTGTTAACTAAACCAAAAAATTGTTCCATAACCTGTAAATGATTTAGAGATATACCATCAGTGTGATGAGACGTAAAACATGCATCCTGTATTCCTAAAAAATAAGTTATTCCAGCATTCTTAAATATATATATATATATATATATATATGTATATATATCAAAAGTATTTCCACAGGGAGAGAGACAAGAAAATGTATTGTAAAACTAAGGTGAAACTATTACAGAGGAAGTGCTACGTTTATCATAATCATATGTATACATAGACCCAATCCCAACAAAAAGCAGCAAGTATGCTGATTTTAAAATGTGCCAATTATTTTTTTGATAAATAAGTGAAACTTTGATAGACCTGAATGAGAAAAAAACACCAAACAATAAACAGGACATATACTGTAAGGGATAATCAAACAAAAGTTCAATAATCTAGAAAATCCAGCATACTAGAGAATGAATGACCACTTAGTGTAGCCATCCAAGTATACAAGGTATGTAACAAACTCAGTTTCACACTTGCCAACGAATGTTCCAAGTCTTCGAATGTCTGTTATCCCATTCCTTCCAGATAATCAACGTGATGCATAGAGGGATAGCATTCCAAATAACTCCTATACGATTCCTAGAATCCTGCCAATTCCAACACACCAACAGATCCACCACCTTTTTAGGCATAACCCATTGCACCCCAAACAAGCAGACAACAAATGACCATATCTCTCTAGCCATAAGACAATGAAACAGCAGACGATCCACAGACACCCCATCTTGCTTACACATACAACACCAGTCAACAAAAAGAATCCTCCATCTTCTCAAAATATCATAGTAAGGATTTTCCCTAAAGCAGCAGTCCGAACAAAGGAAGCCACCTTAGAAGGAGCTTTAACCCTCCAAATGCTCTTCCATGGGAATAGGCTGGCACTCCTTGTGTAACACTTTATAGAAATATTTTACCTCAAGACAAGGAAGAAGAACTTGGCAGGTGGGTGATGCAGAACAATAAATTCATACTCATTTACGTAATGCCAATATCAGCTATAGAAGTGGCAAGGACTGAATTTGGATCAATTATTGCCAAGCATGGACACATGGAGTTTATGCTTCCCATTCAAATTGATTGAAAACTTATCACATATTTTCCCAATGTTTAAATGTTAACAGAGTAAAAAAACAATGAAGAGTGTATAGTTAAAATTCTTACAGCATCTTGTCGCAGATCATCATTTCCAGATTTTGCGAGCTGTCGATATCTGCGACCATCAGAACCTAGGCATTCTACCACTTTTGGAGCATTAACACCATTCATTACCCTGCATGTCTCATCATATATATTAGATTATTAGCATCACATCAAGTACTGCTATTATAATGAGGAAAAAAATGCAATTTACACCCACTTAATTAGCCCAAAAATCATTTAGTCCTTAAAGATTGAAGTTGGTCATAGAAAATCATTTTAGTCCTTAAAGGACTAAAATGATTTTTGGGTAAAGCTACTGGACAAAATGACCAACTTCGAACTTAAAGGACTAAAATGATTTTTGGAAAAAGTTGGCAGGTCTAAATTACATTTTTGTCACAAAAATAAAAAAAGTACAAAAAAAGTAAACTGGTATGAAACTGATTTATCTGGGTAATACATACATTACAGAATCCACTAAACCTTTGAAGTAAGGAAAAGAGCCTTCATGATACTGACAGCTACGATCAACTGGAAAGGTAGCTGTCACTACTGGTACCTGAAGATCCAACACAAATGCAAAACTTCTAAGGTTTTTACTACTTTAAGTGTGGGACTAAGGAAAGAAAAGTAATGCAAGATCGATGACACAATGTTGCATCAATAAGCCAAATAAGAAGCAAATATTGAACACATCATCAAGCATAAGTCTCAAGAGTCACAAAAATCACTCAAACTCTCTGATGAATTTGCATAAATGTATAGGCTATTTCAGGTTAACATTTTTATTCCAAGAATTACAAAAAAAAAAAAGTCTTCCTTTTCTTTTGGGGGGGGGGGGGGGGGTGGTGGGGGTTGATAAAAATGAAATTATTAGGGTTCCATCCAAAATAGGCACCTTTTACACATGAGGCACGTGATCCCTAACATTTCATTTTAGTCCATACCGTAGGGGGTGAAAATGTAATATTGAAAAGTTTGTGGGACTAAATTCTGATAGGGCCAAACAACAAGGAGGAAAATTGAAATTTATCCTCTTGGGAAACTGAGGGACATTTTTAGCTTTGAAACAGAAGTGTTGCAACAAAATGAAAACTAGTATTTTTTATAAACTTTGAACTGAACTGCATTACATGTAATGCTGCTGTGGCTGTGAAATATATGATTGATATAGGAAAGCCCTTGGCATGAGATACTTGAGAATGAATTGAAAGAGTAGATATTGATATAGTCCAATGTACAAAGTGAGAAGGAAGGCATGCATGCCCAACCAACCAAACATCTGAAATCTGTCTCATTTGATCATTTTCGGAAAACTGTAGGTGACCATCACTTGGCAAGCATCTCTCTAATGTATATACAAAGCAGGCCAAGGGCATGTATAAGAGAGTAATTGCCTGCCTGTAAATGTGGTTGTGGATATATGTGGAGGGGTTTGCATTGCAACTTGTGGGTGCTTGTGTCAAAGGCTTGTATTTTATTTAACTTAAAAAAAGAGCACCTAGAAATCAGATAGTAGAATTGCTAACATGGCACAGTTAGAGAGAAACAAATAAAAGGATCTAGCTGACCACAAACCTATCTTGTTTTTTGTCTAAAAGCTCAACTTCAACTTCACATTACCATTCTCTCTCATCACGGAAACTATCTTGGGCTAATAGTGCATCATCAAATCAATATAAAACACAAAAATCCCAAACTAGAGATGATAGTTTTGTACTTACAAGTTCTAGCTGTCGAAGACTACGTATTTCTCTTGGTAGTGTCATCCTCTTATTGGTATCCTGTTGACAAAATCATGTTAGTTAGGTGCCAACAAAACAAATTCTCAGCTTTCACGTTAGGAACACAATATTGAGTTTTTAACTTCCATAATTAAGAATGAAATAAATGGAAGAGAACAAATTCTGAAATTAGAACCTATTTGACTAACCTCTCTCCTCGTTTCTAGTTCTGCAAGTTTGATATAGATCTCTACCATTTGTTTCATCTATACACAGAGAGAGAGAGAGAGAGGGAATAATATAAGATTTTACACAAGACTGGAATCTTACAAAGGTATATTTATAGAAGTCAAACATATGGAAGTTACTTGTACTATAATAGCTCCATGATATGATGATAACTCCTTTAATAGATTTTCTGCTGCAATTTTTTTATCCAAATCTACCACGAATGAGTTTCTGCTACGCTGTTTGTCCTTAATACGGTCACCATTTGCCAGAGCTAGAAGCTAGTAACACAGAGAGAAGTAAAACATTAAAATATAGAAAAGGGTGCAAAAGGCCACATTTACAATACCTCCAGTCAAACATGCAAGAGTGCATATTAATATATCATTGATAAGGTGAAGGTTCAAGTTTTGCGCTATACTTATCAGTTGCAATTCCATACAGAAGTAATCCAAAGGCAAATTACGCGGATGAAAACCATAAGCCATATAATATGCTTCAGACCAGCAAAAGGAGTGGATCTTATATACCTGAAAGATTGTGTGGTATGGATGGTCAATGGCCATTTTCTTCACCAGAGAAACCAAAGCAAACTGCATAGTCCAACAATCCTGGTTAAAAACAAACACCCAACTCTACAAAGTATAAAAATATAACCTCAGTTTCAAACCTGAAAATTATGTGGCCCCGAAGTGTCCTTTGAGCTACCCATTCTTGATGCAATTTGGTAAGCAAGTGGTATGAATTTGTAAGACTGAACCTATATTTATATGTATATACATATATATATATATATAAGAATAAAACATCAAACATTTTTAAGAAAGGGGGAAAAAAATTTAAGAAGTAACTAAGTCTGCTAATTTCAATGTACCTCATTAATTGTGCTAAGCATGCTATTTACAACATTTTGTCTAGAAAAGAGAGTGAACCACAGGGAAACAAGTCGAAACACCTGAAACCACATATGTTAGGTCCTCCAAGGAAGCTAAATTCACTTTAATTAAAATTCATGTAAAGTAATTCAGATTCAGTGTCATATATTCTCATGTATCATGATTCAAGCTTTTCAACTTTATCCATTTCACCCAAATAGTTCATAACATATTTCAATTTGTTGAAAAGAGGACATGGATAAATAATTGCATACCACTCTCACATCGTATTTGTCACCTATAACCAAACAACGTTGATATCCCTCCAATGCTAGACTGAGAAAATTGTCTCTGTCATCCTGCAAGATTAAATGAAACCAATCACAAAATTTAATTAATTCAAACAAAAGTTTATAGGCTTAAAATTCCTCTCCGTTAGAATATGAACAAGCATCCATGTAAAAATTAAACATAAATATTCCAAGTATGCTTCACTGGCAACTCCATCAAGTGGGTTTGAATACAGAAACAAGTTTGTACATTCATATGCTCAGCAGATTACTGACTGTTCAGTTCACCAAAGGTCCTGTTCAGCGGAACATGTGACATAGACAAATTCTCAATACCTGCAATTTTTCAGCCTCTTCCCCATCCATTGCAAGTTGTTTTTGTAATTCTAGTATTTTTACAGAGTAGTCAGTCTTCTCCCCCTAAAATATTTTACATGAAAATCTTATTAGAAAGGTAAAGCAACTTAGTGGGCATACCACTATGGAACCAACAGTACAGAATTCACCAGTAAAATAAGTGGATTAGGCATTGGAGTTCACCTTTGATGAACTTCTCAAACGTCTAATAAGTGCTTCCAATTCTATTTTCTGCATAATTAACATACCCATGAAATATTAAAAAAAGAAAAGAAAAGAAAAGAAAAAGGGGTAACTTAGGATTCCAAGGATCTCATAAATTAGTAGGCAGCTGATACCTTGTGTTTCCTTAAGCGCATTGCTGCTTGCCACTCATTAGAGGTAAGTCTTTCCTCATAACTCCTAAATAGAGCATCTGCATAATGAGCAAGATGAAAATGAGTTTGGCTTTGTCTTTCGATAGACTTCTTGTTCGTCGTATTCTGATCCGCAGCAAGCGAAACTGCAGGTTTCAAATACTTCTCTAAAATAGTTCTGGAGCTGCATTTTAAACCACAAGCACAGTGTGCAAAACAATTAGAAAAATTAAAAATACTAGCACATATAAAACCTAAAGGGGCACAAAACAAATTTTTTGAATATATAAATTTAGAGTATAACTTGCTAGCTCGAGTTTCTGCCAGCCACTTCCCAACCAAGCGATATACATCTGAAGCCTCTTCATTTAACTCATAATTCTGTATGATATATTTTGCAAGGCTGATAGCAATCTCATCCTGACCTTGGGCGCGCAAAAGCTTTGCTTCTTCAAGCTGCCATCACACAAGTAGTTACAATAATGCATGTGCCAACTATGTCTGAGCATCTCAGCAATACACATGAAATAGATGTTTACAATTGGGTAGAAATCAATGTATTTAAACGAATAAGCACAAAGTTTCTATAGAAACCAAAAATCTTGATAGTTAGTTTTCTCTCCATTCAAACCAAGGATAATGATTAGAAAAATCATATTCTTTCCACAGGAAAAAAGGGCCTGTCCAAAGATTTTCTGCACAAAGGCTAGCAAATGTTCTAAGGGAGCAAATTATGCAGTTCACTAGTTATAGTAGCGAATAAAATCCATAGACATGACAGAAAAGCAAACTAGATATTAGTTTCAATTTTTTTGGGTCAGAAGCATATTGGAAGTCTGGAAATGGTATAAAACTAAACAACTGTCACCCACAGTATAAAGAATATTGCATATATAGATAGGAAGATGAAGCATTAGGTGAGGCTCATTAGAGAAACTCAGAATAAGTTTAACAATGAGCAAGTGCCTAATATCTAGAGATCCAGAGGTTCATGTGTTCAGATAAAAGATAAAGAAAAATGATCCCTGTAGTAAATGAAGTGTCAATACACATGCAATCACATCTAAACCCAGACTCACTGTATATCTGTCTGATATCAAAAGATTTAAAACTATTTTACTGATGTATTAATTAAATGTAGACATACAGTCAACTCTGCTTTGCATTGCATTGCTTCTGAGATCAAATGAGTTTTAAACAATTCAAAACAGATTCGTACATGCAATAGTTTCAAAACACAAAATTGTTCAAAACAATTCAAGAAACTAGTAAAGTCAGATTCAATATGACGGAGAGTTGATAAAAATAAATCAATACTAGCTCTAACAGTTTACAATCAAACAAAGTTTAAAGTTCCAGACATAAGGAAAAGTTTTGGAAACTCTCTACCCTTCCAAGCCAATACAAGGTTGAGTATTGCTCTGTGGCTTCAAGACATAGGAACTTAAACTCATGCAAAGCTGCAGCAGCTTGAGAAAACCTGGAGCCCTATAACCAAAGAACAAGATATCAGAAACAGGATTAAGTTAAGGTTTATGGATTAAAAAATAAATTAAATAATAATAACCATTGTTCTTACCTTACGAAGTGCAGATGCAGATTGCAATAGATGTTGCATCTTACTGTTTTTACAACTAAGGATTTGAAGAAGTACTCGCCTGAATGCTATAAATGGTTCCAACAGATTCATATGTAGCTGTGATCTTTCCAAAATGGACTTCCAATCCGTATTCAACCATGACAACTAGTTGACATTCAAAAACTTCAATCAGAAAACAGAAAAAACAGAATATCTTCTCTTTTTTTCTTTTCTTTTTTCCTTTGCAGTCTCCCTTCCTCTATATATATATACACATACGTTTTGGGTGTGAAAATGGAAATATGCTTCAAAATTCAATCACAATAGGCTTCTGCCATAAACGTACATTATTATGATAATTATGCAGCTTCTTTTCTACATGAAAATTTGGTTTAAAGGAATAAAAATGGCAATTTTCCAGGAAATATTGTAACAACGGTTTTTCTTAAGCATCTAGGAGCACCCTATCATTGCAGATAAGTATAGAACAGGCTCTAATCTTATCCCGCAAAGACCTCAAAGCCATCTGACATGTCACTATTAAAATTTAAGAACGGATCGAGGAAGTATATTGCCACAAAATTAAACATTAGAACATGACTGGAACTGAACAATCTATTAAAGGCAATGCAGTTTCTATGGTTTAGGAATAAAGGATCTATTAGAGGAACCAACATCATCAGCAGAATTAAAAAAAACAACAAAACAGAAGAAGAGTGTGCTTTTATAGAATAAAAGACAGAGGCTTGCATTTCATTCATCACAACAGCAAGGTTGATAACAAAATACCTGGTTTGTGGTTGGAATTGCAGGCTCAGAAAATACTTTCTGCTTCTCCAGAAAGAATTTTATTCTCTCACATGAAGATGTTGTCCAACGTAAGTCCCAAGACATGCCTAGATGATAAAAAATCTGCAAAGGGGACATTCACATAGCAGAAATTTGAAACAAACACTATATAAAGAAAAAAATATATTTTATATTCATTATTAGCAACCAAAAAAAAAAGAACCATGAGACCTGCACGGTGATTTAGGTACTAAAATTTCACAGGATTTCAAACCATTCAAATACCTGCTAGACTTTGTGTTGGTACCCACCAAAATCAACATTTATTGAAAGAAAATCTGTTAATATATCTACCTAGGTTTTCTAGAAGTTCAGCAACTACCAGGATTGACTAAAATCAATTCTAATGATCCAAAGAGAATTATACCAATGTCAGAAAGAACCACAAGTTATAATTTGGACTTGATTTCCAAAAGGTTGCTACTACTAGTTTATGCTTCAAAATTTATGAAGCCATACTGGCTATTGCCCTTTATGTTAGGAGCATTGTATTACAAGTATTATAAGTACCTGGAGTTTGATTATTGTTGAGTAGATGTATTCAGTGCTCTCTTCACTTGCACGAGAAACAGACAACACAAGCTCCTAAAACAAATGAAACATAAGTTGATTACATAAAGTCCAATTGCTGGTTTAAGGATATTAAATGTTGATGAAAATTACCTGCTTTGAATCTTTCAGTTTTCTATGAAATTCATCAAAATCTCCCTCCTGCAATGCCCTCAAGCAACTAATTTGTAGAAATAAAAAAGATTGCATTAGCAACAATTTGATGAAAATACGTACTTTTCTTGCTACCCTATTAAGTGCACTGAATACACATTCACATGTCCTACATAATATGAAATATCTATGGGTGAAAAACATTAAAAATTATACTCCTAGGTGTGATGTGAGGTTAGAATCATGAGCTACTTATTAGCCTTCTTTTCTGCTTTGTAATTAGTAACCTATGGTAAAGTGTGACTTGATGCAGCATAGTTCAAATGATTTCTCAATTTTGGCTATGTATTAAAGGGGGAAATGGTTTCTTTACTATTATATATCAAGAGTATTCATTTCAAATCTAGAAATTTATTATTGAAATGTTTACAATACACCAATGTCATAAATACCATCTTGGTGGTTCTTTCAAGTTGGCCACTAGAACGAAATGTTCTGGTACTGGTGTGTACCACCATACCGTCTCAAGATTATTGCTAATATGTGTGTGTGTATTTGTAAAAAGACAAAACCAAACTAAATATACCTTAATTTCTTTTCTTCTTCTTTTTATCTTGTTGAATAAGATTATTTTATTTATCAAAACCTTAATTTAATTTATAAATATTATTTTGTTTGTACTTTTTGGGAATTAATCTCTCTTAAAAAGGTGATTTGGAGAGTAAAAAAAAAAACCATAAGCCATGTTTGAGCTGGACTAGTAGTTCTACTTTGGCTCAGGACCTTGCTAAAGAACAATATAACAAGTCCATCGCATGACTCATTTTCCGAGGTCCAAACTCCAAAGAAAGTAAAATTAAAATGAAAATAAGTCATAGCGAAACGTCATGGTCCACTTCCCACAATTTTAGAGTCTAGATCCTTCAAGATTCCAAAGGTAAATTCAATATACAATGAAGGCATAACTGATCCCAACCATTCATTAACCCGCCGCATTCACTTTCAGATTACTTCACATGCCACACTCCACCACCATTGCCGGCATTCACTTCATCTACAGACTGCTCCTAAAGTTTCAAAACTCAAATCAATAGAAAAATTGAGAATAAGATCTCCTGAATATGGCAGCCCTGTCAGAGACTAATAAAACATTGAGACAAACAGGATGACAGTGGCGCAGAACAAGATGTCGCGCAGTGGCTCAGACATGAAATTGCTATAAGAAACCTAAGGGCCAGTATTTTAGGCAAGATAGAACAGGGGGTTACTTGTACTAGTTGGGTGGCCAGTACGAAAAATTCTACCAGTTCCAGCCAGTAAGGTATAAAATTTAGAACTATACAATAGACTCCTATTAAAAAAAAGGCCAAAACAAATTACCTGTGCAAATTTTCATTGAAATGGTCACTTCTTATGTGCCGACTAGAAGATGGAGAATTTGCTCCCACATCAAGTAAAGAGAAATCCCAGTTTCCTGCACGCCACGCAGCCTCATACTACAAACAAAAATGAGGAAAATGGAAATTTTAGCATTAATTTATCCAAATAACTTACTACAACTAGAAAGATGGGTGACATATATTATTAATCATAACTTTATAACAAGACAAAATAAACAAAGAAGGCAAACCTGCAATTCAGCAAATTCCAGATCATGCTGAAACTGACCCTTCTGAGAAGTCAATCCTTGGCAATATAGGTCCAGCACATGCATACAGCCAATTTGCTGCAAAGATCTAATCAGTCCTTTATAAGGTTTCCTGTGTGTCATCTCATCCTCCAATTTGGATACTGATAGATGATTTGTTGGTTGATTTTCTTCAGATGACAAATATCTGGAACTAACATCCATTTGTAGTGAGGCATCTGATCGTACTTGCAAGTCATAATATTCAAGGGCCTTGCTCCAGTTCCCCTCGTGCTCAAAGGTAATGATTTGAGAGATCAACTTTTGAAGCCATTACCAAAACGCCACAAAAGTACGGAAGTGTTAGAATATAATTGCGAATGTAAATACAAGCTACAAACCAACACAGATATGTAGTCAAACTATTGCAGCAGAAAAAGAGTTACAAACTCAGACTTTCATTGACCAGTTTATATTTGGATGATGTTTTGGTCCCTGTCAGCTAAGCATCATCCAGAAGAATTGATGAAAGTTATATAAGTTTGCCATTACAATTGCTACTGAAGTTTGGCCATTTAGTAGTGTAAATTAAATCAAGTCATCAAATTGAGCATTAGATCCACAAAAGCTCAGTTAGATTGAATGACTTCAATCGCACAATGTTTGACCAAATCTACCAATTAAGTGATATATATACACTTTGGCAGTTCAACTCGCTAATTGACAAACCAACTAAATGGAGGATCCAATCAGTGGAGAGGTGTCAAATGCATAAGACAAAGACAATTTTAAATTATCATAAAGTTTTGGCTGGGTGAGAATTAAACGCCACCACATGAAGAGTGGTAGAGTCTGTTACCCAAAAGTAGTTTGAGAATTCAACGAATAGAAACAGCAGGTCAGAATTAACTAGATAAATCAGACTCAAAAACAAGAATGCAATCAATACATCAAAGGGGTAGCCCATAGGTCACCAAAAAGAAATATGGAGTCACATCCATGTAGACTATTCAGTGTACAGCACCCAGACAGAAGTTCAAACTCCAAACAGCATGGTAATATACACGTAGATTACCCTTGTTAATATACATACATGCATACACATATACAAAAATAAATAAATAAAGAATCTAACTAGGCATAGTAAACAATACGTCTAAGCAGGGGCCAAAAAAATTACTGATTTGCACCATTTGCCATTTATTTCCATATCAGGGACAGCAAAGGGTTGTACTATTAGACCTTTTCTCCCATTTTCCCCTTATCTCTTTTTTGTTCTGTTTGTCCTCCACAACCCCCCCCCCCCCCCTCCTTTTGGGTTGTTTAGGGAGGGTTTTGTTTTTTGGGGGTGGGGACAGAGAGGTACATAAAAAATCCCCCTAAGCACAGCAAAAAAGGTAGCACTACACAAATAATAAGCACTAGGGCACAAAAGATGCTAATAATGGGTCGTAAGGACATTTAGAAAGGTAAATAATATAGACTAACCTTGTGTGACTGGATGATCCCATACAAGCTGTCAGGTTCATTGATTTGAGTGACTGCTGAGACTAGTATTTCAACATGAAGTGGCAACTGGTGATCAAGAAGACCCATAAAAACAAAAAAGACTGGAATTATGAGAATCTTCAAGAATGCAGAGGAGCAAAATAGAAATAAGAACAGTTCAAATGTACTTGAAGATTACATGGATCCTTGGGCTGTCTATTTTTCTACAACAAATTGGACCATAAACATGACCCTGAATAGCAAAAAAAAAACCCCTCTATATCCAAAATGGGTATGACACAGTATCTCTATGAGACTTACCATTTCATTATGGGAGAAATCTGGGCTCCCCAATATGAGGCTGTTGAAATGCTCTTCACACCAATACTCAACATACATCATAGAAGTAAAATACGAACCACAAATCTATAAAGTAAACAATCCATGTCACAGAAACTGTCAAATAAATGCTAAAGAAGTAAATGGATTGGGGCAGCAAAATTGAAAACACAAAAATAAGAAGGATACTTCGATACTCACAACTGCTGATTTAGCTACACAAAGATAATCAATGCAAAGCCAATAAACCTGGGAATAAATGTAACGTGTTAGAAAAAAGAAAAATGGAGCAAAAAACTGTGACATTTCATGATCTCCGTAAAAGACTTAATTGCAATTAAATCCAAATTTTCTTCTTTGATAAATAACTAAATCCAATTTTCATGATGTTATAAGCCAAATATTACAACATAATATGAACACAAATTTATAAGTTTTGTGTGCATGTAGATAATACCTTGCCCCATAAAGATGTTGCCATTTCTACTGCACTTGATGTAGTAACTAAATCTCTGGCCTTTACTGTTGTGGAACGGGATTTTGAGCTATAACTTGAAGGCTTTGCAGACTGCAGAACAAAGCAGTATATTATTTTTTGGGAGGGGGCAGTGGGATCATCAAAAAGAACTCCAAATAAACCATGCACTGGCTAAACTAGTGTAATTAACACTCAATGGGAAGATTATCATGACTGACCCAAATGATACAAGCTGAATTCATGAGACTAAAAAAATTCGTTAAGGATTTGTGAACACATCAGTATTTTTTTTATTTGAAGTAAAGAGTGTTGGGCTTTGTGGAGCCTAATTTATGTTTGATCAGATTGACAACCCGACCAGACCGGAATAATGTTGCGTGGTTTTTTAATGGGAGATTTTCTGAGACTTAGTCCCTGGGCTACGGCTTGGGCGGGAAAAATTTTTGGTCCGTTTTGTAGCCCATTGTAATCCTATACGCAGGATATAAAAGCCACTTTTGTAATTACAGTTTGTTACTATTGTCATGTTTCCAAAAGAGAGAGAGAGAAACACTGTAGCCGCACTTTGTATTTTTCCCTAATAATAGTGAAATCTCTGCAACTCCGTAGACGTAGGCAAATTGCCGAACCGCGTAAATACTATCTTGTGCGTGTGATTGTTTTTTTCTTTGACATGTGTTTTCTCTATTTTTTTTTTTTTTTTTTTTTTTTTGTTTCTCACATGTTGGAATTTCGGTGAAATTCCCTACAAAGAGTTTTTGTAGGTAACAGCATCAATATATGTGTTAGAATTACTTCTTATTATTATTTTTATATTAACATGTCAATAATGTATTCTTATAATCATTCCATAAACCCTATTATAGATATGCGATGAGGTGAAGGACTGCTTGGAGTAGCTAAACCTTCTCTCTCTCTCTCACACACACACACACACATATTTGACAACTGAACTTTGTATCTCATATTTCTCTCTTCCCCTTGTTTGGATGTTTTAAAAAATATATATGGAAAGGAGAATAGATACCCCTCCCCTTTGTTTGGATGTTTTAAAAAGTAAAATGGGAAGGAGAAGAAATGATAATACATCATATAAATTGACAATTACACCATGCTCTTTTTTAATTTAAAGAAACAAATATAAATTGACATCATAAAGGTAAATAGAAAAATTTTAATACAAGTAGAATCTCTCCCCTTCCAAATTCCCCTGACTCTAGAGAATTAAAAATGAGGGGTTCGGGTGTATCTTATCCCTCCGAATCCACTCCCAATAAAAAAAATCCAAACAAGGTCAATCAAAGACTCCCCACCCCCTTCTCTCTACTCCCCACCCCTCACCCTCCATCCAAACACACTATTAGGTGATAATCTCTCAAATTCATTAGCTTGTAACTCCTTTCTGCCATTGCCTTTCAAGCTAGGCATGTTTGGTCTATATTCTCCACCTTGAGGTGAGTGTTAAGAGTTGATTCTTGCTATTTATTTATATTAGCATGTTAATAAGGGTTGTTAGAATTATGGTTAAATGATTAAATTCACTATTTCTTAACAGCTTAAACTTTTGAGAGAATTGGTAATTTAACGTGGCACCAAAGCAGGAGATCCTAAGTTCAATCCCTATCTTCACTCTTCACTCTACCTCCCATTTAAAACATTATGAAAATCCCACATGTTGAGCCCAACTTATTGAGGGGGAGTTTAGGCCCATAAATGAGAGAATATCATAATTATGGTTAAATGATTAAATTCATCATTTCCTAACATCTTAAGCTTTTGGGAGAATCAGTAATTTAACAAGGGTATTCTTGTAATCATGTCATAAACCTTAATATAAATATGTGCTAAGGTGAAGGGTTGATTGGAGTAGCTTGAATCTTTTCTCAAATCTCTCTCTATCTCCATTCTTCTTTCTTTTTCTCTTTTTTACCTGTAATATCTCACATTTCACAACTCAACCATATGAGTTGAATATAATTGGAGAAACCTAAGGAGTCTCATATACCAACATTTAAAGCAATCTATAAAGCACAGACATGCCAAAATAAGAAAAATGTCAGTGTCCAACATGAGTCCGACACAGCCATGACTACATGTTGAAGGGAATGGACTCTAATTCCCAAAACCTATGAGAAGCAAAAATAGAGAAGGCAAAGAACAATCACACAAGACAAAGATTTACATGGTCCACCACTAGGGCTACATCCACTAGTTGCAGCGATTTTCATTATGTCAAGAGAGAATAATACAGAGGCAGCTTACAAAACATCAAACCCTAATTCTGAAGTGACAATATATATAAGCCAAAGAACGAGCCTCCACTTCATGGACTAAGTCTCATTAAAAACACTTTTAAAATCATAAAGTTTCCAAGTCAAGTCTGGTCAAAACCGGATTGAACACAAACCAGGCTTTAACATAGCCTAACACATGCATCTCCCGCGAGCATCTCTTTTTTTGAAGCAAAAAATATTCTTTTTTTAATGTGGACACTTTCGTAACACAAATAGGAAACGCTTACAACACAAACTGGATGTTGTTAAAGATGAGAATAAAAGCCGAAGCAAGAAAGAGAGAAGAACACAAGAAATTACTTGGTACATCCACGAAATAAAGCCCTAGCGGCTACATCTTTACCATATACTCAAGTCATCAATTATAGTAAAAACACTTAATAGGGTATATATAGAGACTAGAAGCTAAGGTTACCACAACATGGGCTTACAACATAATTGGACCTCTTGGGCCATTACATCAACATAAATCCAATACTTTAACAAATGAAACTATGCAAAAAAAAGGGGGAAGAAAAAGGCCAGATTTGGTGACAGGTTTGCTAACCTAGCACCACCTCCATAATCTATTGAGGGTTTTGGCACAAGCCTCTCTCTCTCTCTCTCTCTCTCTCTCTCTCAACCAACCAACCTTAGATCAACCATCAGATTGGTGACCAACAATCCATCACAGCCTAACCCACCTCTTTGGGGACGAGTGACCCACAGTTAATTTTTGGACTTTCCCACTCTTACTCACACTCCTCCATTCTCTTTTCTCAGACTAAGCTGTTTTGTTTTTTTGTTTTCAAAGGTGGAAGACTAGTTGCCAGGTAGTGAATTGTGAGAGGAGAGATTTTATTTGGTTTGGACATTTTAATTAAAATTGATTTGGAACTATTGTGGTGATAAATTTTTGTTTTTTTGGTTTTAAAATTATGATAGAGATTTGGTTTGGTTATGATTGGGTAATTACTTAAATTTTTTTTTTTTTTTATTTGAACTCTTGTTTTGTACTTTAAACAGAATTTTATGGGTATCATTGTACTTCTTTGGTATTATTACTACTTTTAAATTAATTTTAGATAGTTTTACAAACATTTTGCCTAAAAATAAATATTAATTAATTAATTTCCATGTCCTAGTTTTTTAGTGTTCAAAACATCAGTCTATCAAGCACAAAAATGCAGATTAAACTCTTGAAGGCAAACACATTGTGAATGCACTTATATCCGTGTGTGTGCGCGTGTGTGTAAGATAAAGAAAATAGGACTGGCTCACCCCTCCTAACACCCCACTTGGCTGAACGAGCACTAAAAAACCTCTTCTGAATTATCTTTTTCCTTCATATATTTCTGATAACCCAAAGCAAATTTAATAAATAAAGCTATATATATTTAGCACAAACAAATGCATCACAAAGTCATGAATTAAGTGGGAATTGATGGATGTAGTCTTAGAGGACAATATTTTATTTATTTACTGAATTTAAAATTTAACAATCTGAGAAAATCTAAGAACTCAAGGATGGTTTAACAAATTCACCTTAGAACCTTCCCTCTTTGATGGCAGAGAAGAACTTTCCATGACATGACATAATCGGAGTTCATTAAGGGCATTCAAGAAAACTTGAATTGATTTGATCAACTTATTAGACTCTGTGAATATATGTTCCTGCAACTGCAAGTGAAACCAAGTTAAAAAGCAACTTTGTGAGAGCAACAATGCAAAAGATTTAGCAGAATGGCACATCAGACTATAATTACGTTAAGCTTAATTGTAATGATCCTGATGCACATTTGTCTGTGAACAACTCAACCACAAAGCCAATACCCAGCTACTTGCAAACAGTTACAAGGGCCAGTACAACCTAGTGCAATGTACCTTTGTTTCTCATGCATAAAGTGTTTGCATATTGTCCTCAAATGGTTCCACATCCAATATACAAGAATTATATTAAATTCTTAATCTTTTATCTCTCTTTGGATATCACTTGTCCTTGTCAAAATCCTCCTTTCAGAATGTCTGCTGCTTCACAAAGCAGTTGGAATTATAGAGCATGGTTGACCTTACACTCACCCCATGATATCTTCCCATTTTATTTGAGAACAAGAAAAGGCATAGCCCACAAACAAGAAACAAGTGACACAATTCTTTCCACAGACACTCCCTCTGAGTTATTGCCTCCCAAAGAGTGATCGGTTTTAAACAGAAAATGTCTAAATATTCTACTGATTTTAAAAGTAAAATAAACTTCAAAAACTTATAACTAGAAACCAACCAAAAGAGCTCAAGAATACAACCTGCAAGGAGATAGTTTTGTGAAGACCAGCTTCCAAATCTTTCCTACCAGCCAGATTGACAATAACACTTGGTAATAGAAGCTCAGCAACCTCAGCTTTCAACAACACAATTTCCTGACATAATCTGCATACAAAAATTGAACCTAATTAACCAAAATATGAGGCAACCATAATGAATACCAGTAAAAAGAATTTGGTTTAGGAACTCTCAGGATATCTCTAGGAAGTATAAATACAATACCTTAGAATCACATCACTGCAATATCCAATTAGAGCGTACACAAGTGGACAAATCCACATCTCGAAGGTTTTACCCTGTGTCACCCATACAGTAGATTTCTCCAACGAAATTGCTTCAGCTGATAATATAAATACAATCATATTAGTGAATATTCAATGCACTAATCATCAAATAAAGAAAAGCCAAAAAAAGAAGAAGGGGAGATCTATACTCCAGAGGATAAACTAAAATGTACCAAGGAAATAAAATCAGAATGTGAACTATACCAAACTGAAGGCATAAATTAGCCTAGTTCCAGTTTTTTTTATTCGGATGATAGTTGTGAAATACTGAGGCACTTAACAGTTCCAATAAAAAAAGATGGCAGAATTATGATAATTAAAGAAGGGCCTGCAAAGCTGGGCTTCTTTGGGCTACTTGATTAATAAATACAAGATAGTTATCATCCTTACTCAAACACTTATTGGATGACATTATATCCATTCCAAATTGATAATCCTGAACATCACTTGTCAACTATTATATTTAGATCTCTTCAAATCCTTTTTACTTCGTTGTCACCAGAGACATGGTTATGCAACAATTTGTCATTTAATTTTAAAGGCTACTCCTACATATGGAGGACTCCACATATACATAGTACATATGAATATGTGTGTATTTTGATAGGAAAATACAGGTAATGCAAGTTTAAAACCAACGATTCAAGGCCAAAATAAAGGATCAAAGAACAATCATTTTCTGTAGTCTCAATAAAGAGAACATAAGAGGAATTAAAATAGAGTAGAAAGGAGGTGGACAAAAAAGAGGAGTGAAGACAGAGAAGAAAACTTCTAATAAGTTTCAAAGGGGTGGAGGGTGTAACAGAGGTTCACTGGAAAATATAAAGCACATGGTTAACAGGCTATTGAAAAGAAACAACCAAAAAGCAACTGAAAAAAGAATCATTCATCCACCTATCCTAAGAGAAAGAAAAATGTTGACTATAATGAGTGAGTAAGAGCTGACAACACCATGTAATTACACATTAAAAAAATTACCAAAAACACTTCCATAAGGAAGAAGCATCACATGCAAAAAATCACATCAGAAATACAAATAAGCTTCAAAAAATAGCACCACGTACCTTTGAACTTCCTTTCCAGATCCAAAAGGAACTTTTCCACTAGATCGATGTTTATTCCTTTTGAGTGAACCTGCAAGACGAACAAATATACATGAATTTTCAATTTTCACAAAATGTTGAAAGTAAAAGTTAATTTGCACACTAGGTTCCAAAATGGTTGATTCATCATCTTTTGGTTTTCCTCTGTAATCAAAATAATATTTCACAAAAATCTCATACAAATTTGATTCCAAACCCCACCACATTGCATCTAATTCCTAACCACTGAAAGTCCCAAAAAATAACTTTGACTCATCGTTAACGTGGAAAATTCAATATGAATCAGTGATAAAAGCAGTGATGCTGAGGAAGCTGTTACTGATACCCTAACAATAACATTTGAATTTTGAAGCCTTTAAGCCAAAACAAGAACCTTTTTACCATATTGCCAAAAAGATTTTATAGCATTTTATGGCTCAAAAAAAATAATATTAAAAAATAGAAATTTAAAATAGAAGAATACTTGCCTCAATAAGAGACCTCTCATAAGAATCAAATGATATTAAAGCTCTTTGACCACTTTCAGTTGAAAGAATTCCCTGGTTTAGGCGAAGAAACAATCATAAACACATAAATGCACTACAGTACTAGAAGATAATTCAACAGGAACAAAGTCAATCTTGCAAAATAAACACCTTTATATGAAGCACTGTTAGTAACAAAATAAGATTATGAACAAAAGGCATACGTGCAAAGTTAATTCTCAAACAAAACATTTTGAACACAGGTCCTAAGACTAGATTTCCCACATATACATTCAACTGTCATGAGCTTCAAAGTCTAGAAACGGAAAAAAATAACATGACAGCTACCACAAACCTTAAGGAGTACGCAGCAGGAGATCAATTTGTCAAAATCTTAGATCGTCATACAATAGCATGTAGGTAAGTATTTCAACTAAGGGAACCCAATTTTTTTTTTCTAAATAATTATGTTGACAATTTAGGGAGAGTGGTGATTTTTAGGTTCAAGTCCTGCCAGCAGCATTTTCATATCAAAAAAAAAGGGAGAGTGGAATCAACGCACTTTCTTTTGTTCTTTGTATGATTAGATGGATATGATAAGCGGTCATTCTTTCTCTTCTCTTATAGAATTTTTAAATCTTTGTACTTTCTGTTGTTTCCTGTCCCTAGTATACTACCTGTGTACATGAAGGCTTGCTTCTTGTTTTTCAGTTCTTTTCAATGAAGCTTCATTACTTATCAAAAAAATTTACTATTATCTAGTCTTTCTCATAACTATTCCAAATTTTTGAACAATAATGATATAATTGAAAATCATATCATGCCTCAATGCAGTCCTAAAGGCATATCCTTACCAGAAATTTCTTCATCTTTTTTAGAATAACTGATGTCCTCTGCCTTATTCCCATCCTGATAAGCTCTCCGATACTTTCCATGAATCTCCAAGTCCTTGCATTTCATTTCCCCCAATCTACATCCCTCAATTATTACTCTCATCAACATTGTAACACTCTAATCTAAACTTTTCCAATGAGTTTTTCTGTTGACAATTTTCATCTTTAATTAATCAATTGATCAACTACAAACAATCTTTTAGCTTTTACAATGTTCCTTATGTTAAGAAAGTGGATGATGAACTAAAACTCCATTGGTCTGTACATTTTACAATATTTACAATTACAGTTCTCTTTGTAGTAATTTTGTCTTGTAGCCCTTCAACAACTCTAGTCTTAATGGCTAACATTTTGACTATGCATTTAAGAGTAGTAACCATATTTTAAACCTTTCCATTTCCATCATCACAAACTAAATAATATCTGCAAAAGATAAAGAATAGACACCAAGAGTCATAAAAATATATTAATCATAAGGTGCAGGCTAACTTGCCAGACATCCCACCTTCACCTGGGATTGGTTGTCCCATTAAGGATCAATTTACACCCTGTAGAACATTTAGTTATTTTTACACCCAAAAATGACTTCCTGTGCAAAACAAATACCGCAAAACCCTCCAGTCAAACTAATATCCTCGCCATCCTCTCTTGCTCCATGTACCAAGACAACAGAGGAAAAAGGACTGTCTCATCTTAAAAATTTTGAAACTAATTTCATTGAGATTTAAATAAACAAACATGATTTTGTTAATCGAATAGCTAATGAAGATATTATTTTATACCTTACCACAAGCCTTCAAAATAATAAGTTAAAAACTCCCCCAACCCCCCCCCCCCCCCCCCCAAAAAAAAAAAAATGATTATCTCTTGTTTTAATGAATTTTGTATTATACAACCAAATCACAGGCCAGGTATCAAGCATGTTGAGAGAGGGGGGGGGGGGGGGGGGGGGAAGCAAACATAGTGCACAAAACTATGTAGTTACGTCTATCACTCACCCGAAGAGCTTGTGATGTCATATCAATTATTTTAACAGAATCATCCATCAGGTACTTTTTCAGAAGTTTCAAAATAGCCATTAAAAGTTCATCAGATATGCCAGTAACCATGTGAAAGTTGATTCCTGTAGCAGTGTCATGATTAACTGGTTGGCAAACATGAATGTGACTAGAATCTCCAGGCAAATGGAAAACAACACAATGTGGGTCCCCAATACCAACCTGCAGTCACAATCAACAGAAATTATGTCACAAGCCCAATTACATGAACCTGTAAAAATAAAAATATGAAGTGAAACTATCTAATAATGATACCCTAGAAATGAAATCCGACGCCAATGCTCTAACACTATCAGCATCATCTGAACCACACATACGGACAAGAGTCCAGACTGCATGCACTATCTCATGGTCACCATTCCAATATCTATCTGTCACAAGATCTTCTGAATCCTTTCCACTCTGACAAGTTTCACCCATAAGTAACTTCTTGTGCAGTGCTTGGAGACTGCAAGAATATACCAAATTTATAAAGGATCTCACAAGCCATGTAAGATCACAAGTTTTCAATTAACAGAACTAGAACATTGCAAATTGAATAATTTAATAATAGGCAATCAAACCAACTTTCTAGTACATCAAAAGTTGATACTCTTCACCAAAAAAGAAAGTTAATACTATGCAATTCTATTCCTTATTTTGAACATTTAAAGCAATATCATTTTATAACTTCAGATTTGATGTACTTCATGAGTACAGACAATAATGGTAAATAGGAAAATCACCTCCACAAAAGTAACCTCGGTGGAAGATAGGAAGATCTCTTCACGAACTGAAAATGGGACCAGTAAAAGGGGAAAAAAAGTGAAACAAGGTGTGAACAATATCTAATTACTTGAACACCAATGTAAACCTTTTAAAAGCTGAACACATTCTACCTTCAATAAGTGGTCTCTTGGAGAGTAGGCACGGCATAATTCCTGATGGAACTTTCGTATTTGATCAAAGATATCTATTTCAGGGAATGGTTCCAATTCCTGCCATAAAGATAGCTTTGTCAATTTTCAGACAATATTTCAACTAAATTGAGTTCAAGGCTTAATTACAAATGAAATAAATCTACTTCTAAAAACCATACTCTGATGTAATCATAAAAGGCTGGATCAGAATCTACAGTTAGCTGGAGTAACAAAGATAAAACTTGAGACAATCTAGTTCCAGAATCCTCCCCATTAGCTTCTGATGGAATGCAACAAGCCACCAACTTTGACACCAAAAACTGCAACACACAATCAGAGGAGAACAGTAACTTTTGACTGAGAAAAAGGGCAAACTACTAAAGATCTTATGATCAATATATGACATATACCTGAAGTTGTTCACCCAGCACACTGATCATTTCCTCGGATGGGTTACTTTTAAAAGTCCTCAGCAATGCGGAAATGATACCACAGCATTGGTCTTGTAAAGCATGAGAACTAATGAATTGCCCAATTAAGTTGAAAAGATAACTGCATAAATTTAACATTAGAAAATCTAAATGAGAAGTCATATTGACTGCAATGTGACATAATTGAACAAAATTAGCACTGTATAACATGAAAATTAATTAATAGCCCAATTTTCAAACAACAATACTGTAAAAATTCACAGCATTAAGTGAAAATATAATATCCACCAATCATAAAGAAAAAAATAGTGAAGCACTCCCCGACCTAGAAAATCCAAAATATTTTTAAGCCAACCAGAAAGCAACCATCACGAATTACATTAAGAACATCCAGCAAGTGATCATCCTCTTGACCTTTTCTAATTAATCGTAGAAGCTAAATCCAAAGAAGGAAGTTAATTCTTTCTCCCACAAGATGAAGTCTAATACCCTCACTAATAATTGAAACTTGGAGAACAACTTCAAAAAAGAGAGGGGGGGGGGGGGGGGAGAGAGAGAGAAAGTAATTATAAAACATAGATAAGAAAGAAGAGAGAAGAAAAGACAACAAAAGTGGCTGCAAGCTGACTTCAAATCTACTTGAACAGAGCTAGTAAAATAAAATCTTTTGAAGCCTAAATCCAAACCTCTAGGCCCCACAACATCTGAGAAGACTTTTTGAAAGGGGATTTTAAACATATGAGGCCTTAAACAACAGCTCCACTTCCTGTGCACCTCAACCACATCTTAACAGACCAAAATAGATACTAATGGGTAAATTCTAAGTACTTCACATTAACAACTAAAACATAAAGCTTTTCAATGTAAACTCACTTGGAAGTACTTGAAACAGCAGCTCTGTGCCCGAGAATATTTATAAGAACCTCAATTCCAGCCAACCGATGACATTTATGCCTATGATGAACAGCTGCTGCTATTTTATAATGCATTTCTACTATAAACTGCACAATGCAAGGAAACTCTAAGAAATAAGAAAGAGACCTGGAATTTGCATGAAAAATTTCAGAAACACAGAAACAGAAAAGCATATTAGATGAAAATGCAACATCACCATGAAAACTCTATCTGGGCGAAAAATGTTAATCTTATCGACAACACCAGCAGTTATAGGATTGTCCTCCCTGCATGAGTCCAGTAAGAACAAATATGAATATAAGGCTCCACAAAGGAACACAGAGAAATCAAAGAGTGTAGAAAGGCAATGCACATTTCCAAAAAACCGTCAACAACTGTTTGAACCGCATGCACAATGGTATCCTTGGAAAATAAAGGGACCGGAGGATCTGATGCACAAGAGGCTAGAGACAGAATGTGGCTGACAATAGATACCTACAAATATTAAAGAAGCCAGACAACAAATTATAACTAAAGAATCTTTAAAAAATTCACTCAGTCCTGACTAACAAGAAATATAAATTAGTTTTTAATCAACTATAATATAGATCAGAACAAATCAGCATTTGCATAACAAACCTCTCATGGAGAGATGCACATGGAAATTAGTGATGATGTACCATTGGGCTGGATGGAGAAGAAAATTCCATTGTCAATGCCCTAAACTAGCTCATAAACCCTACTAAGTTTAAGAAGTCCTTTTAATCCAATAAGAGTCCATGGAAGTCAGCTGATATAAAGTAGATTATTGTTTTGCCCATTTATGTCTTTTCAGGATTTTTAATTAAGGTTTTAATGTAGGGCCAGATTTAATCAATGGTGGGGCCAGATTTTTTTTTCTTAGGGTTTTCTTTAGCATTACAAAAAAAAATGTAATTCTAATAAATAACCTTCAATAACAATAACCAAGCCTTAGTCCAGACACTTTGGGCTCAAACATGGATCCTCAACAAACTAGTAAGGGTTGGCCACATGTATTCTTTTCCACCATTCCATTCAATCCAAAGTCTTACTCTCTATTGCTTCCTTAATTGACACATCCTTTTTTTACTACTTCTATTAATGTTATTTTTGTTCTTCCTCGACCTTTTTTCATTCCATTAACTTGAATCAATTCACTTTTTTTGGCTGGTACATTAATTGCTATTCTCTAGATATGACCAAACCATCTCAAAAGTTTAAACTAGAAGTTACCTTGATCTTTAAAAGAATTTCCTCATTTTGATAGGAAATGGTAAAATTCAGCTTATTCCAAAAGTTTAAACTAATAAGAAATAGTAAATTTAATCATTTAACTTTTATTCTAATACTATCCCTCACGTGTAGGCCCAAACTCTTTTAATATGTGGGGTCTAGGACGTAGAATTTTTAATTTTTTAAATTGGAGATAAAGTGGAGACAACTTTTCAACTCAAGATCACTTGCTCCAATACCATGATAAACTACCACTTGTCCCAAAAGATTAAGCTGATGGGAAGGGTGAATTTAATCGTTTAACCATTATTCACTCACATTTAAGAATATGCACATTTAACAATATGGCAAATTAGGAGGAAGACACCCAGCATACTCATCAAACCAAAGATATGATGTATCGGTGACATGCATTTTTCAATAAAATTTACTCATTACTTATCCAAAAAAAGAAAAAGATTACACAGTTCAAAAAGCATGAGACTATGTGATGTCTTTTAAATTAGACTAATATTTTTATGCATGTCATAGATCTTAAACTTACTGAATCATTTATATATATATATATATATATAGAGAGAGAGAGAGAGAGAGAGAGATGAATAGCAGGAGCAAACCATATGTTTCTTTATGAGTTTGTCTCGATCACTCTCAGATATCTCAGCAAGACGCAAAATTGAACTCTGAAGCACAACTGCTCCCTTTTCCCACCCAGATTTCTTACTGCAATGCAATGCCATACAAATAGCAAAGATTGGCACAAAGTGATTTTTGACCAGAACTGCCAACGGGTGACAAGCAACCTGGTATCAAACAACCATCAGATTCAATGACAAATTTACAGGGAAATATATTTTTAAGAAGACAGATAAAAGAACCAGACACCAGCACAATCAACGAGCAATATACAGAACACAACAGTTATATATTTAACAATGACATTCTAGAAACTCAAGTATTCAACAAAGAAACTTGATATCAAGCTGAAATTAGAGGTTCCCATCCCCTTGTTATAAAAATGAGATAGATATTAGAATATGTTCATACCTTAGCGACCCAGCTTAGGTTGGAGATATCCCCATGTAGGACCAGAGCTGGAAGAAGCCAATGGCAACAATACTGTATGAAATAACTAGGTTCGGCATCTGAAACAAAAAGTTGACGTATCTACATTGAACAGGTGCAATGTGGTCAGATGGAACACTTATGGACGCCATAACACAGACCAAGAAAAATCCATTAGAAGAATATAAACTTTGTTAGGATCATGGTTAAGTGATTTTATTCACCATTTTTTAATAACTTAAGTTTTTGGGACAATTGGTAATTTAACATGGTATTAGAGCAAGAGACCCAAGTTCAATGCCTGTCTCCACTCAACCTCACATTTAAAATGTTAAAATCCCATGTGTTGGACCTCACTTATTAAGGAGGAGTTTGGGCTCACACATGAGGGGGAGTGTTAGAATTATGGTTAAGTGATTAAATTCATCATTTCTTAATAGTTTAAGCTTTTGGGAGAATCAGTAATTTAACAAACTTTAAATAGTCAACAATGGATTGATAATGTGGAAATTTCAATACAGGTTGGAGTTGAGCTACCAGCATTGCATACACATAAAGGCACTACACAAGCAACTGAATATTCAAAGCATCAACTTTGTTTTCAACATTAATATAACAAAATAACACATTGGTGGTCAAATAAAAAGGGACTATAGGTTAACACCATTTAGACTTATAAAGTTCACAAATGCATTTTCTTATCAATTTCATGAATCATTTTTAACTAAAACAAATGAAAAATATTGGATTTTTGAAATAGTTCATATCAAAAGGCACCAACTCCAATTAAACCACCAAAATAAGTCAAACAGGTTACAACACACTATATCAAAAAGCTACCAAAGCATTCAAATAGTGAATTCTCTGAAATTCCCACAACTCCAAATATTTTCCAAGATTTGATTTAATGTGTGTGTGTTGAAATTAATTCTTTTTTTATTTATTTATTGCTAAGCGGTGGCAGGGTCAGAATGTGACATGTTAAAATGCAATACAATGAACAGGAGATGGACATGCCACATCAAAGGATAAAGCACAAGACATAGTTGCAATAAAACAGGCATAAAAATCAATGTAGTTTAGGATAAACTCAAATCAAGAAAATAATCATTGCTTAATCTATTTCTCAAACAGAAGATCAAACACATTGGTTAGCTTAAAAATAGAAGCATCCAGTACGGCAGTATATGACTTAAAGAATTAACCTGTAAAGAATTTGGTTCCTGGCAATATAGTATAAAAATGCATACTTAAGACCTTTTCTCCTTTTCTTTTTTTGGTAAAAATACATACTTAAAACATAATATTCAAGTTTCCCGTCAAGCATATATATCAATATCTTTGAATTTTCAAAAGATCCATGCCTTATGGAACAGAAACAATTTGATTACGGGGTAGAAATTATGTGACCCTGAATCATTTCCAGTTCAACAAAAGGACAGCTTTTTGAAACACTTGAAACTGAGGTCACCCTACTTTGTATTGGAGAATGTCATGTAAAAATAATGCAAGGAGGAATATCACAACTTTATTTACAGTTTATAAAGTGGGAAACAACTTAATGTTTCTTTCTAAGGGAGCAGATACCATCCTTGTCTGATTCCTAAATCAATACATTAAACCATAGACACATATCGGCCCCTAGTAATTTTGTGAGCATAGTGTTTGTGTCAACTCCTTTTCCAACATGTTAGGTTGTATGTAAGAAAAGCATCAATTCTAGATGTTCTTCCCTTTGTCTGGTCTAAGAAGACAAAAGGGGAAAGTTGTAAAAGGACAAACTTACAAAAAAAATCAAAAAGCTAGTACAAACTTATAATTTAATTTTTTCGATGTACTTCAAGACTTTAAATTTCGTCTCCCTATCTCTACAAACTCTGTCCTCAAATTAACTGAGGTGCAACCTATATGCCAAATATGATAGCAGTTTCCCTATCCATGTTGGAGAAAACTATATTATCAATGAGGGTTGTTCACACACACTAAGACAAACATTACCTCCATAAGTGCAACTAAGCTTACACCACAAGCAACCCAGCAAAAGAGAATTGATCCCATTAGTTCCTCCAAATACTGACAAAGAACACAGGAAATTCAAGAATATCAGAGAAGTACTTCAACTTTCAGGAAATTTAAGTCCATTAAGATGAATGTTCTCACAGATCCTTTAAAAAGTAAATAGTTCAATTAGTTTCATGAAATTTTATATACTACCAAAAGAAGAAAATTATATTCATTACCTTCAGCATAGATGTGTACTTAAGCTGTCTGGATAGATTATGAAGTACTGCGTTGACCAATTCCCTGAAAAAAATAAAAAATAAAAAGGCTGCAAATAATAAGAAACTAACCATTACTAATTGATAATGCAAACCATAGAAATAGGATGGATTTTATACCTCTGACAAGGATCAATAGCAGCAACTGCACAGATCATAAATACAGCCTGGATGAACCATCAAGAATCACGAATAAACATAATGAGTTGATATAGATGCATGAATTTGAAATTCCAATAACAGGATTGTAGCAAGTTTTAAACATCCTAGGCATTTTTTATACGCCACACCATGGAAAAGAAACAGATCGGTAAGAAAAAGACTACTTATATGCAAAGTATGTATATATGAACATGCATTAAGAAATAATCCAATCTTCTACCAGCATATTGAATACCCTCCAATAGCAATGATGAAACTTATTATCTAACTCTTGTTAAGGGGAACAAATCAATCAACTCTTGATGTTGTCTTCTTTGCCTCAACATCAAGATGAGAGATGCCAATAAACAAAGATTTCGTGTATAAAGGCAAAAAGGCATTGAAGATTCAGGTAGTAAGATGCTTTTTGGAGATTGACCACTTTACCAATGGTGAATTGTTTAACAATAATGAATTGGCCTTGTTCAGAATTCAATTCATGATCATCCATCATGAGAAATTACCTGGTATCCATCCACTTTGATTGCACTAAATCTTAGGTGGAGATCTGGTAACCTTCATTATTGACGCTTTCAAGGAAGCTAGGCATTACAAGAATGGACATCTTCACCACCATTTCATATTCTTTTTTTTTTATTGGTAAATTCAGATATGTAATGAATAAATATGCATATGCATATGCATATTAATTTTTCATTTTGCATAATTGGAAAAAAAAAATTTGGGGGGGGAAGGTTTGGTTCATATTCTAATTACTGCGTCTTTGATTTTTCTTTGTATTTACCTCATTGCCCTTTGCCTCACATAAAAAAATGCTCTAAATAAATAAATGAAAAGGCACTATGTATACCTCCAGCTCTACTTTCTCACTATAAAAAGCAACGTGCATTAGAGTAATAATAACAGTTTCCAGCGTGGGTTGAGGCTGAGGACCAGCAGCTAGGACCTCCCTTGCTGTAACAAGTTTTTCTTTTGAGGAAACCACCAATGTAACACCAAAGTTCGAACTAGAAGAGAATATTAATAGACGTTAGTATTGAGAATCACTTTTTCGAAATCTAAATATCAATCTCTGTTAACCAAAATAACATTCACATTCATAGAAGAATCTAGTGACAGTAATATATACGGTTGCAACCACATGACAATAAAATATTGACCACAACAAGAATAGGGCTTTATCAGTGCAAAATTCTATTTGATTCTGTTACTTCTCTTATGATTCAGCACTTCGAGTCTCTAGTGATGCAGGTGGCAAAAGGTTGTTCTTGTTATCAATCTCTGTTAACCAAAATAACATTCACATTCATAGAAGAATCTAGTGACAGTAATATATACGGTTGCAACCACATGACAATAAAATATTGACCATAACAAGAATAGGGCTTTATCAGTGCAAAATTCCATTTGATTCTGTTACTTCTCTTATGATTCAGCACTTCGAGTCTCTAGTGATGCAGGTGGCAAAAGGTTGTTCTTGTTATATTTTTGTGGTATTTTCTTTTAGTATTCAAGGGTCTTTTTGGAGCTTTAAGGTTTTCTAGAACGGCTTGTAGTTTCAGACCATTGGGTCGTTTTACTTTGGGTTTAGATATTTTATTGGGCCTTTTTTTTTTCTTTGTGGTTTTTAATGGTTAAAAAAAGATAAATTTACAGCTATAATGGTGTAGAGGTTTGTTTGATGCAATCCTTCCCTAAGCAATGTCAATGACCAAAGGTGTAACGCCTGCAAAAACTAGGTGCAATGCCACTTATCAAAAAAAATATATGCAATGTCTAGATTTATCTTTTTTTTATTCCTTTCTCTTTAATTTCCAGTAACCTGAAGTCTTGCAACTAGATCATAATTTCCAGTAACTCTGCATTACTGAGTTATTGCTAACAACCAACCAGATCTGCTTTTCTTCCTTTTTCACACCTTTTTCGACTGTTGAGCTCCAAAATATACCCAGCTTGATACTCCCTAATTGAATCTCAATCAACCTATTTTTCCAGCATTACCAACCACAAATCCCTAACCCCAACAACCCTAACTCCCTCAAATACACGCTGCAAAATTAAATCCTCCATCCTTAATTCCTATTTGCGGCCCCATGAAACCCTTCATAATTTAATATTTCCAAGTGCATTTTAAGTCATAGGCCAACTACGTCTTTCTTCTGCATAAATTCTAAATTTTTTTAACTAGTAAATTACACACATACCCAATGGATCTTGAACCCATAGGTTTTCCACTTAATATTAAAACTGGTATTTCTGCAAAATGACCATCAACTTATTCAAAGAGAAATTTTTAGGAAAATGGTGGAAGTAATAGTTGAATATGACTATCCAATATTATTATTTAACAATTAAAATCAACAGCTTTCAACAGTGACCTGGTTTACTGATGGCCTTTCTAATATTTAAAAATCCTGAAAATCCTTAATAACAGTAATGGTTTCAACCAAATGGGGAAGAATAAGTGAAGTTGGTAGTCATGGTTCAATCTAGCAAACAGAAATATAAAAGAGGTACAAAATTTAGGCAGCAACTCAATAAATGAGTACATGCATTAAGGCATTGCAACAAAGCAAATAAATGGGCACCAAAGAGAAATCACAGCTAATGATGATCAGACTGATTAGAGAAGGTAACAATATCCATAACGTACTTTTGGTGATGATCATGATGTACATTTATGCTCAAACTAAGAGACTAACAGAGAGTTGTTATCAGGAATGAGATCAGGTGAAAATCTGATTTGATTTGCATTTATGGATTATGGTAATCTAAAGACATCAGCATCACAGATTCACAGACATTCTTGCAGAAGACAATTTCAGTTCACCAAAATGTCAGAATAATGCTGACATTCTCCTTGCAACATGTATTGCTTCTCCCTAAAGACAAAAATATCCACTTGCCAAAGAATTCAATAACAATATCTACCACTAGGATGGCCTCAAAAAAATTAGGAATAACCACGACAGGCACATTAAAGCAAATCACCCCCCCCCCCAACCCCCCCCAAAAAACAAAACAAAAAGGTCAACATCATATAGTAAATTTTGTGGTGGAACACACCAAATATCCTGGAATAGCTCTTCATGACCATCCCACGTTTGGAAAAGCACACCAATTCGTCTAGCAAGGAAAAATCTAACTCGATAATCAGGATCTCGAAGCAACATAAGCAACCCTACAATCATTTCCTGTAAACAGATACACAACAGCAAACATATAACAAAGAATTGAAAGAAATACCAAAAAACAATGTATGCAATTAGAGAGAGGGTCAAAATGGCCTCAGATATCCTGAACACCAAAATTACAACCTTAGGGCTAACAAACTAAATTCCCAATCATTAAAGTCCATGTGAAATCTCATATCCCAGCTCCTCCTTCCCCCCCATGTCATCATACCAACAAAGAATCCATTGACACCTCTCTAGCTAATGAACAGTAAATGCCTCCCTCAAAGGCTAATCTCCACACCAATTGTCGTGCCAGAATCGGACCCAACTAATAATACCTACTTCAAAGTAAAAGTATTGTAAGAACCTATCCCACCCTTCTCACACTTGTAAATACCTCAGGCTATGACATTGCAACTTAAGACAGATTCATAAATATTAATCCTACTCATGAGAGCAGACAGAAACAAAAATGACTAACCAACTTGAGAGTCAGTCAACGACAGGCAGACAGGCAATAGGTTTCCCATCTAGAAATCTGACTCTAACCAACCCGTCTAACTCTTAGTCGTCCGTAGCAGTGCCACCATTCGTAGCTCTCTGCCACTCTTTGCCACTCGAGATTTGCCAAATCTCATCGGATCTAGCGAGATCTCTGCCACACTACACCATCGATGAGAAAGGCAGCTGGTTCAACTAATCTCAATCATAGAAATTTTAAGTCCATCAGTCAGCATCAATAGTGGGTTTTTGAGACCCAATCAAGTCGAATTGAGTGGCAGGTTGGTGGGGAATTCGAACAAACCTAACCCATGGATACACCTAGTGGCAAAGATTCATTTTTTTTTTAGGGTGGGGGGGAAGGGGGGCAATAAAATTTAGCATGACAAAGAGTTATAGCTCAAATAGTACCTCCTCTACCCCCCTTCCCAATTAAAATAAAAAAAAATAAAAATAAAAATTTTAAAAAAAAATCTTTATAGGGCTTCACGTTTTAGCCCAATATCTTGTTATCTTGAGCCTCATTTACTGAAATCATAGAAAACTCAACACATAGCAAATCTGCACATTTTTTGCCATAAACCTACAATTTTCTTTTGGTCCTCCAACCTAAATTTATGGAAATCCTTCTGGGTGACATCATGAGTAAATTTAAATATCCCACTACCCCCACCACCCTCAGCAATCACACCAATAATTGTGTCAAAAGATAATCACCTGACCAATCTGCGGACAAAGTAAAACAAAATCACATGTGCAATCAATCAGCTTAACACGACCAAACCAGTCAAGAAGATCTAAGTCAGCAACTTTATTCACCAGATCTCCAAGATGTGTCAATCTCTGCAAAGCAAATCAAGAAGTTTCTCAATTGAAGTTTAGATGAATACCATAATTACAATCACACAACAAAGGCAACCCAGCAACATTCATCATGATAAGTCAGAAATAGAACAAATTCAAATATCTCATTTAATTAAATTTTCTCCTCTCCCAACATATTTATTTAATACCTATTAATTGGTAACTAAGTTAAACACACCCAGCGGGTTTTGAACCCATGACCTCACCCTCCACCCACACTTATGAGAGGAGGGAGTGCATTTGAGCTAGGGTTCATTGGCAACAAGAAGATTTGAAATACCTGTTTAGAATCCTTCGCCCCCAAAGATGGGCCAGCATATTTATCCTTTCTGACAGTCACCACGGATAATAAAGAAGCAAGCAACCCGTGCATAGCAGCAAGTATATTAACACAGTTGAGCTTAAGACTCACTTGCATTTCAATCATGTCATTAAATAAATTCACCTGCAAAATAACGCAAAGGATCAAAAATAGTACAGCATATTATTATTTATATCTTAATTGATTGTTAGATGAAATGTATGCAAACAGCATCAAGTTATTCTCTTACCAAGTCTGTAATTTTTGTTGAAGAGGACCAGTAAGGATGTTGACAGAGATTGTATAAGATCTTTTCACACACCTGAATTAAAAAATAGAACCTTTAACACACCAATTAAGAAAAATTTTACATAAATTTATATATGTGGAATATACCTTCCGATCAGATTCTTTTCCCATGAGTTCAAAAAGGATATCCCATGTAACAATAGGTAAAACTGAGAAAAAACTCGAAATGACTGATATAATGCTGAACTTCCACTTCTCTGAAGAAAAGGATATGCCAGTGGCAATCTTCACACCAACAGTTAAAATATCCACATCTCTGGAATCTTCATTCACATCCAACTCCATATCCATGATCCTACTTTTATTACCATCAGATGCGAAAGAATTTTGTACAGAGTTATCAGATACAGATAAGTCCTGCAAGATATTCTCAGAACGGAAGTTCCTTATACATTCAGAATATTCTTCATATAGTTTCACCAGTGCATGTAAAAGCCTTTCCATGGATTGCATAACCGACCCATAGAGGAATACATCCAGATCATCTTGATCTCTCCATTTCATGAAAATCGGACAGCAAATGAAACTTCGTAAGGATGCAACCAGAGTGTTTGTTCCACCAAAAATGGAGTCAGAGCCTAAGCAACTGAGAGATCGAAAATTAGTGTAGTTTCCTTGAATGACACTACGAGCATGATCTAGCAACTCTAACAAGCACTTGCCCATTTCAGAGAGAAATGGTGAAACTTCTTCACTTTTCCTGAAAAAATTAGCAAAGCCTGTAAGCATACATAACAGTGATGAAACACAAGGGGCCAACATCAGATGCCAATGGATGCAAAATATCAAAGTACAACACCATAATGTTGATATTGCTGAATGCCTTAAAGATCCTACATCAAGAATCTAATTTAGTGCAGAATGTCTAAAGATCCTATATCAGAATTGGTATCAAAGCTCATTCAAGCTACTGTCCTGCATCAGAAGATGACACAAACCTCGTGAAACATGAGCCATATATGAAGTTTGAAAATAGCGCGCATCTAAAGAATATATCTGAAATAGGACTCTTTTCAATTTCCTTGTCCACAAGAGATCCAAGAATATAAGTCTCCATTTCCTGCAGCAGCTGATCTCTCAACTGACGGGGAAGCCGTACACCCTGATGGCTTTGAAGGGGGGAAACCTGAAAAAAATAAAAGAGAGGGATTTATCCAAAATTTATCATATAAAATCCAAAGAGATGGAGTGATTCTCAACACAATATTTCAGCACCTCAACGCCACAGTCCTGATCAATTCTCGCAAGAACTTCAACAGAGCGCTCAAACACTTCATGAAGACTATCATGCTCAAAGTCTTCTGTCTACAAGCACAATCAAATTTTGGGTTTCTCAGAGAAAACCAACATGCATGTGATCCAAAGTTGGATGGTAATCAGAACAGGTCAACACAAACCTTAACATGTTCTAGTGTGGCCTCAGTATCATCTACAAAAGAATACGACAGAGGAAACCCATTGTAGCATTGCTTGAAAGGAGCACAACCAGCACATAGAGCATACACTGCTGCAGGCAAGAATAATACCACCCGATCATTTAATATAGAAGGCTCCTACATAATATACAAAAAAAAAAAACAGTTACTAATACATAATACCACAACATTCAAAAACAAATCAAATATAAGATCCCTACCAAGTACTAACATAATTTATCAATGATTCAAGTGTGCAGGCTTCAAAAGTGAAAAATACACATCAAATTGAAGAAATGAAATATAAAGCATCATATAAAACATCTTCAACTAATAGCAAAATGAAACACCTAAGGTCCATATGCAAATTTAAATTTTAAGTCTATCACAATAGTTCCAAAAGAAGAACATGTCAATCTCTAGCTCTTTGAAGTATAGATTATATTTTTTTACATAATATTTAAGGTTTCATAAAGCTGAGGGTTCAGTTAAAATAATTTTGGCATAACCATACAATTTTCCTAGGGGTCTACACACATTTTTTACCCTACTAAAAGAAAATTCCTGCCTCTTTTGTTTTCTAGGAGTTATAATGGACAAAGTACTTTTATCATGGCCACATTATGATGGTAGCTGTGGTGATCAAGGTGAGCATTAGTCAAATTCTCATATACTACAAATAGTTCAAGCCCTTTAAGTTTCAAAGATGAGAAAACACAATCAACTAAATGATGCTTTCCTTCATCACCTAAAACCAGACCATGGAAAATTGAGCTTACCGAGATATTTTTAGTCATGGATATCCAGTACAGGGAGACTACAAAGCACAATGGATGAAAGTAATCTTACCACCTAAAAGTCAAGTTTAACAAAAATAATGCAAATTTCTTAGACACAAGATCTTTTAGACAAAACTTCAGAATTCTAACCCATAAGGATAATTTATGCATGGTAAACTAAAATATTTGAAGCTCTAGTCTTTAAGATCACATTCACAAGTACCCACAACAGATTTCAGCATCAACATTAACATCAATGCTTCAATAAATTAGAAATATTGTAAACCAAATGAGAACAACTAGAAAACTAAAGAGCATGTCATATTCATTATACTGCAAGCAAACAAACCTTCCAGTTAGCATGTCCCAAAATTGCTCTCAGGAGACTTTTCCTAAGACTTAAAATGTCACGAATGTCACCCTGCACAAAAATGAAGAAAGTGAATATGTACAAGTACACATGTTGGTACACAACCCATAACTGAAACTCATTACATAGAACAACACCCCATGTAAGCATTAAAGTAATTTGCATTCTTGTTTCCTTGAAGAAGGATCTGATGTGTGGCCAATCCAAGAATACATCCAAACTCATACAAAAGTCAATCAAACCCAAACTCACATGAAACTTAAATGTTCTGCAACTCTACCCCAGCTTCATTAAGTTGACAAGTACCTTGTGTTTCTTTATTCTCAAGAAGTGAATAGGGTAAAAATTAAATTACCCTAAGACAAGACATTTCATTTATATGAAGTTTCTAAACATTATAAATAATTTTTCCCTAGCATATATACTACTCATAAAACTTGTAATGGCTTCTCGGGCGCTGTGGCCAAAGAACTATCAATGCTAGTGAAGGAGGCGATGGAGGCAATCAAGGAAGACACGGAGGACTGACACTCATAGAGGAAGGAGATGAATAATATGAAGTAGACTGAAGAGAAGGCTGATTGTGGTGACATTGATGCTGAAGAGGAGAAGTAGATTATTCAAGTGCTGCTAACTAGGAGGAGTCACAAGCATCAAGATAGTAGAGTCCACCAAACTCATGTCCACCCCAAGTCTTCCTCCCAATCAAGAGATCCTGGAAGACAAAATACAAAGGATGTGGTCACTGGCGATGAGGAATGTCGGAGTTGGCAATGGTGGGTGGTGGGAGGTGTGTTGTGCTTCTAATACCATGTTATTACAGGGAAGTGTGTAGGGTAAAAATTAATAATTTTCCCCTAGCTTATATACTACTTGTAACATGCTTAATTCAGTTCGGGCTAGCCAGAGCTATGACTAATACTTTTGCATGTTCATTTGTTTCGCCTATAAATTATTTGGGAATTTTTAGGGGGATAGTTAATGCAAAGTAAAGGAGTCTGTCACTCCTTTTTACATGCGTAGAAGATAAAGTAGAGGAAAGGATAGGGGCTTTCTTTTAAGCCTAGTTACACCCAACTTTCTTTCTTTCTTTTTGGTTTAGCTGTATTTTTGGAAACACATAGTTTCATTAAAAGACATTCCAACCTGTCCCAATTCGCTCGATTATGGGAAGAAAGGATAGGGAACCAAAATGGGTGGGTTTCTCCTTCCAAATTCCTCTCTTTCCTTCCTCAAAAATCTACAAGAGGCAAACACTATACTCTATATTCCTCCCTGTTCCTCTTCTTTCTGCCCAAAACCCCCCTCCCAAAGAAAATGCTAAAAATATTCATCTAATGTATAAAGACAAAATCATCCATCTCAACAAACATAAGTCAAATATAAGCCAGATAATGGACAAGAAAAATCCAAAAGACGCCAGCTTAAGCCACTTACTTGAGAACCTTTCCTTGAAAAGTAACATGAAATGAAGTACAAAACAGACCTAAAAAAAATTATAAACATAATTAGATAAATCCACATAATAAATAGAATAGATAGACTTTAAGTTCCATAAGAATACACAAAAAGAGGGGGGGCTAAAGTATCGTGTATTTTTGGTGTCTAGGGCAAATGCCAAAGTCAATGCATGATATGCTAGCATGTTGGAAAGGGCGTGTAGGACATCAAGGTAATGGAGGGATTTGGCAAGAACCTCCTTTGTGGCTCATGTAGCTTCTTTGGAGAGAGTGTAATGCTAGGTGTTTCGAGGGCCATGCATTGAGAGGAGCGAAATTGAAATATTTATTGCCAAAGGCATTATATGATTGGATTTCAGTCTTTTGCTTTTTTCTGTCAAGGGATTCCTGGAATGCCTGAGTTTTCGCTAGCTCTATACTTAAAATTGATTTGTTTCTTGCTTTCTCATGTTTTTGTGTTGCACTCGCAGTATACAACTCATGTACTTGGGTACCAGCCTTCTCTTTATCTCAATGATATTTACTCCAAAAAAAAAAAAAAAACCTATTTTTCCATTTTAGATGACAAAATGTGACTTTTGGGTTTTCCATGACTTGTAAGGGGGATGCTAAACATGGTTATATACTCATAGAAACAATATACACTAACATCTACAATCATGCGTTTATGTTTTCTCATTAATATCTACATGGGAAATTTGCCAAATCAATGAAGAATAACACTTGCCAGTAACTAGTGTGTGAAGGAAAAAGTTTTGAACTATTAGGTATTCTATGACAGTTCGGTTTTAACAAAGATGGACAATCAGATGCAATTTGGGAAACTTAACAATCCAAAAGTCAATCACCAGGTACCCAAAATTTTTTTTTCCCCCAATTTTTGGATTAACAGAAACCAAAAAATGCATGACTAAGGGCAAGTCATCATAGACTAGAAGCATGTATCAACTCAAATAGAAATTTGAAGAAAGAAAGTTTTAGGTCAGTAACACTTTCTTTTTTGAATAATCCAGTAATACTTCTCACCCCCTTCAAAAGTTCTACCATTCTATTCTCATCAGTATGGGAGGGATGCGTAGTTTTTTCATTGAATCGAAGCTTTTTCAGTTGGTGGTGGAGGAAGGAGGGAATTTCTTTGCGTTACGTATTTTTGAACGGGGCAAATACTTCATGAAATCAGTGTTTATGGGCAAAAGCGCGGCATTATGGTTGATGAAAAATAGAGAACATATGGTGATTGGGGTAAATCCCAAACAATTTTTCACGCTTAGGGAAGGAGATACTGCCTACACCTTGCAACAGGGATCAAACTCTTTTGGTCAGTTTTTGCTAGTGACTGAACTCAAAACAGGCGGGCTCCGGAGGTCTGTGATAATCCCTGAAGGGAAAGAAATACATGGTTGGAAGGTATTTGGTCTAGAATTGAGGAGGATGTTAGAACCCAATCAATATGCCTTTGGTGGTTCAGGCCAAGTAACGTTTATCCCCCAGGTACAGAAGCGCAATTCAGTGTTTCATCCAGCTCGGTCTTTTGTTGAGACAGTGAAGGGTCCAATGCAGGCAAAAGGTGGTATTCATCCCTTCCATAAAACCAAGGATATAGGACAGAATATTCTAGATGAAGCAATGGGGGAGAAACAACAGAATGGGAAGAAGGAGACGATGGCAGTGCCTCTGAATCAATGTCGGAATCAGGCGGTGGATGGTCCGGTGGGTCAGCCTGGCACAACAGCCGTGAGGGGAGGGGAGGGGAGAGAAAGGAGCATTAATTTGGGTATTAAATTAGGTGAGAAATTACCGGTACAAAATCAATCAAGATATCCGTTAAGTTTCAGTTTGAATTCAAATAAAACTGAAAATGGTAAGAGGCGTGATTTGAGGGATACACGATGGACTGGGAAGGGATTAATAGTGGAGGTGGCTGAGAATGGGAAGAGACGTGTTTTATGGGATAAGTCCAAAGGTGGAAAAATTTCCTTTAAATGGGTGAAACGGAGTGATACTGAACAGAATGTGAAGATGAGTATCGGGTTGGGCCCAAAACAGCCCATAGCCCACTGTGAATCTAATTTAAGCCCATCGAGTACAAGCCCATGCATTTTAGAGGCTGGAGAATGCTCTAACACTCTTTTAGGCCCACTCTCCTATACATTTAGTCCCGATGAGACTGAGGAGAATATAACGGTCTGTAAAACTGGGTTAGCAACGCCGGTGATTATGTCGAGGACCGATGATGATGAGAGGAGCAACTCGGTCAATCAGTCGCAGGTGGTTTCGCTGGTAGGGGTGACGCAGACCGAGGCAAAGGGAGTTTCGTCAACTCATCAGCGTTGGGCTTCGCCGGTGGAAGTGTCGGAGGGCACCGATTCTCTTCTGAAGATGGATTTCACGGTTAGCTCTGATCGGAACAGTATTTTGGGCTATAATATGCTGTCGGGTGGGTTGCTTTTTGAAGGTAAGAGGTCGGTGATTCTTGAAGTTGTGCCGCGATTGATTGGATTTTCTTTTCCTGATGTTTTTGTGGAGTTTTTGCGAGCTGGGTCAATGGGTTTTGGTGTACCGGGTCAGGAGGTTAGTTCTTTTTCTAGTAAGGAACTTTTAAGTCTTCCTAGGGAGGTCATGCATGTGAAGGATGCAGTTGATTTTTCTGTAGGTTTTGGTGAAACCGAAGTGTCAGATTGTTTACCTCTGCAAATCATTGATCCGAGTGTGTCAACAAATTTGGCAGAGTTGGAAGAGCCCACTGAGGTATTGAGTATTGAGAATAAGCTAGATATTTCTGGGTGGGTGAAAAACAGAATTCCTGGATTCAGTAAATTGGTTGGGTTGTCAACGACTCGACATGAAAAGTTGTGCATTGCTCTCTTACAGAGGTTAGAAACTGAGATGGAAGCAGCCAACGTGTTACACAGGAAAGAAACGGGTAGCAAAAAAGTGGTTAAGTCCAAAAACAAGGGAAGTAGAGAGTTGCAAAAATTGATCTGTTCGGTGAATTATGACAGGAGATAGAGGGTGGTCTTGTGTTGGTGTTAGTAGTTGGGGATAGTGTTGTGTTTATGAAGATAAAAATGATTTCATGGAATGTTAGAGGGTTAAATGATCCTCGGAAACGACTTGTGGTGAAGAATTTGTTGAGGGAGTGGAAGTGTGATGTTGTTTGTTTACAAGAGACGAAAATTGCTAGCATGAATAGACAGATGGTTTGTAGTTTGTGGAGCTGTCCTTATGTGGATTGGGCTGTTTTGGAGGCTGATCGAACTGCTGGTGGTATTTTGCTTATGTGGGATAAAAGGGTTTTGGAGAAGGTGGAGGTTATGGTTGGTACTTTCTCAGTTTCGGTAAAGTGGCAAGGGGTGGGGGACGGTTTTATATGGGCATGCTCAGGGGATTATGGCCCAAATGAGAATATTGAGAGGGGTCACATGTGGGATGAGTTGGTGGGTATTCAGCAATATTGGAGGTTACCGTGGTGTTGCTTTGGGGATTTTAATATTGTTCGCTTTCCTAGTGAGCGTAGGGGTGAGACACGTTTGACCTTGGCTATGGAAAAATTCTCTGAATTTATTGAGGATCTTAACTTGGTTGATTTGCCTTTGGAAGGAGGTAGCTATGCATGGTCAAGTGGTACTGCTCAACTAGCGATGTCTAGGATTGATAGAGCCTTGGTCACTCCAGATTGGGAGGACCATTTCCCAGATGTTATTCAAAGGATCTTACCCCGTCCTATCTCAAATCACAGTCCAATCCTTTTGGAGGCAGGGGGAATGGCAAGGGGGAAGAGTCCGTTCAGATTTGAAAATATGTGGCTGAAGACGGAGGGATTTGTGGATAGAGTTCAATTTTGGTGGAATCGGCATTCTTTTGTAGGTACACCTAGTTTCGTGCTTGCAAAAAAATTGAAGGCTCTGAAAGAGAACATTGTGCAATGGAATCGTCGAGAGTTTGGTAATGTAGAGCGTCAAAAGAAACAATTTTTGGAGGAGTTGAAAAAATTAGACGCCAAGGAAGGGGACTTTGGTCTCACTGATGGAGAGAAAGGTCATAGAGCAGCTTTGAGGTCCCAAGTGGAGCATCTTCTTTCCTTGGAAGAAATTTTCTGGAGACAAAAATCTAGGATGTTATGTATCAAGGAAGGGGATAATAACACCAAGTTTTTTCACAAAATGGCTAACTCCCATAGAAGGTGTAATCAGCTAAGGATTTTGGATGTGGATGGGGTGGTTTTTGAGGAGGAATCCGAGGTAACTAATCAAGTAGTACAATTTTATAAAACTTTGTACAAGGAGGCTGAGGGGTGGAGGCCTTTTGTGGAGGGTTTGGAATTTGATCATATTGGGGATATGGAGAGGGCTTGGCTTGAAAGGAAGTTTGAGAGAGAGGAGATACTTCAAGTTGTAAGTGACTTGGAAGGGGACAAAGCTCCAGGACCGGATGGGTTTACTATGGCATTTTATCATCATTGTTGGAGAGTAGTGGAGAAAGACGTCTTAGCGGTCTTTGAAGAGTTTTTTCAGCATTGCAAGTTTGAAAAATCCCTTAATGCTACCTTTATTGCATTAATTCCTAAAAAGAATGATGCCTCTAATATTAGAGATTTCCGACCTATTAGCTTGGTGGGGAGTGTGTATAAAATCTTGTCTAAGGTTTTGGCAAATAGACTGAGAGTGGTTTTAGATCAGTTGATTTCTGAGACTCAGAATAGCTTTGTGGGTGGGAGACAAATTCTTGACTCGGTTCTTATTGCGAATGAGTGTGTGGATAGCCAAGGGAAGAGTAGGGTTCCTGGAGTCATTTGTAAACTTGATATTGAGAAAGCCTATGATCATGTGAATTGGAAGGCTTTGCTGAATTTGTTGAATAGAATGGGCTTTGGAGTGAAGTGGTGTAAGTGGATCCGTTCTTGTGTCTCCACAATCCAGTTCTCTATTTTGATCAATGGGTCCCCAGCTGATTTTTTTGGAAGTTCAAGGGGTTTAAGACAAGGGGATCCGCTATCTCCTATGCTGTTTTTGATTGTGATGGAGGTGTTTAGTAGGATGTTGAGAAGAGTGGAGGGAGCTGGCTTGATCCGTGGTTTTAAAGTTGAGGGTAGGAGGAGTGGTGGAGAATGTGTTACACATCTATTATTTGCAGACGATACTATCCTATTTTGTGATGCGGATGTGGAGCAAATTCTTCATATTCGGTTGTTGTTACTTAGTTTTCAGGCGGTAACAGGTTTGAAGGTTAATGTGCATAAGAGTGAAATGGTTCCAATAGGGGAGGTTGATAATGTGCATGCTCTGGCTGAAATTTTGGGTTGCAGAGTTGGAGAGTTGCCTATGTCTTATCTTGGTATGCCGTTGGGGGCTTCACATAACTCCCCTTCAATTTGGAATCCTATTTTGGAAAAATTTGAGCGGAAACTAGCTGGGTGGAAGAAGCGATATATGTCCAAGGGGGGGCGATTGATGTTACTTAAGAGTACGCTATCTAGTTTTCCTACCTATTTTCTATCATTATTCACAATTCCTACTCATGTGGCTAATAAAATGGAAAAGTTGCAAAGGGATTTTCTATGGGGTGATAGCAAGACTCATCTAGTTGGATGGGATAAAGTTTGTGCGCCTATAGCCAATGGTGGTTTGGGGATAAGGAAACTTACTACTTTCAATAAGGCCTTATTGGGGAAATGGTTGTGGCGGTTTGGGAAGGAAGAGGATCGGTTATGGAGAAGGGTGGTAGCTTTAAAATATGGGGAAGAATGGGGGGGGGGGGGGGGTGGACCTCAAAGCTGGGTAGGGGAGTTCATGGGTGTGGTTTGTGGAGAGGTATTCGTATGGGATGGGAGGATTTTAGCAAAAATTGCCAGTTTGTTGTTGGGTTGGGAAATAGAGTGAGGTTTTGGCAGGATGGGCGGTATGGGGATCAACCTTTTCAATTGGCTTTCCCAAGGCTGTATGCTATTGTCATTGATAAGCAGGTATCTATAGAAGCTTCTTTGTCAAGGCAGGGGGCAGAGGATAGAAGAAGTTGGAATGTTCGTTTTATTAGACAATTTAATGATTGGGAGATGGATGAAGGGCTGCATTTTCTTCATATATTGGGAAATAATACTCCTCCAATGGCTATGGGAGACCGGATGAGATGGAAGTTGAAGCCTAATGGAGATTTTGACGTTCGATCATTTTATAATAAACTAAGGGACTCTCCCTCAATAGTCTTTCCTTGGAAAGCTATATGGAAAGCAAAGGCCCCTATGCGAGTTTCCTTTTTTGTTTGGTGTGTAGCTTGGAATAAGATCTTAACAGGTGATAACTTGAGATTGAGGAAATTGGTTTTTGTGGACTGGTGTATAATGTGTCGACATTGTGGAGAGACAGTCGATCACTTACTTCTTCACTGTGAGATGGCTTATCGGTTATGGAGCTTTGTCTTTATAACTTTTGGCTTGCCTTGGGTGATACCTAGATCGATTCCAGAGCTACTTTTTGGCTGGTGGAATTGGTTAGGGAAGCAATCGTCTCAGATTTGGAATTTAGTTCCGTTGTGCATCCTGTGGTGTATTTGGAAGGAACGGAATCGGCGGACTTTTGAGGATTTAGATAGTTCTGGTGATCAGCTGCTTGCTTCTTTTAGTATAACTTTTTTTGATTAGTCTCGGGCATGGGGACTCACGACTAGTAATTCTCTCCCTTCTTTTCTTAGCTCTCTTTCTCTTTGTAATTAATATGCTGATTGGCTTTCTTTTTTGTTTTTTCTTTGGTTTCTTTTTCTTGTATTTTCTAGGTTTGCTCTATGTTCTTCATGCATAGAGTAGCCTTTCGTATATATAACTTTCTTACTTATCAAAAAAAAAAAAAGTCAATCACCAAGTCACCATCTAGTTCTGTCATCTGCCCTCCCCGGGATGGCTCAGAATTTTCACTCTATTCCCGACACAAAATTTCCTCAAGAGATAAGAGTTTGAGAAATAACAAAAGGCTACAACTGACAAAATATGCCACAATGTTAACAAAGGTCCAATACAATAATTCTAGAATGTAACCACGAAAATTAAAAGGTTCATTAGTTAACTGTTGATATGGCAGTGCCATTGTATAAGCTGTAAACACATCCTGGGCGGAAATTTCAACCCTCCACCTTTAAAATGAGTGCATCATGCTAACAAATTCTATCTTGCACAAGAATAAAACATAATATGATGACTGCCACTTAATGTAAAACCAACAATTTACGAGTGCTTACATGCACATTTGTACCTAGCAAAAATGTCTTTACAGTACATATCACATAAATCAAACAGCCAACTAAAATTGACAAAACATACAAACGTCCTGAGCAATGCAAATGTTTTCTCCTCAGTTCCTCTATTTAAAAGACTATAATGAAGCAAGCATGGAGAATCAAAAGGAATTTGTTTCCACTAACATGTAATCAAAGTAAAATGCACTTACACTGATGGCATCCTTTTAAATAACCTAAGATCCCATATGTCTTGAGGTATGATATATGTGTTTATTAAATCCTGGAAAGAAGAATAGGTGACATAAAAACACTTTTAGAACAAAAGTATGTACATTGGTGTAAATGGACTATTATAGAAGGCATCGCCTAATTGCTTAGAAAAAAGAATAATGCAAATAAAGTGTGAGAACACAGTCTAAGAGGATACACGTTCTGGCACTCACATATGAAATTATGTTTCCAAGGAGCACCAAAGCAGCATCAACCTGCATGGAAATTAAAATGTACATTAAAGTGGCACTCAAACAAACAATTAGAAAAAACTTGCAGGCTATGTTAGTAAATTTCCCAACAATTAGATCTTTTAGGCTATTTATTTCTTACTGTCAACAAACCAGAGAAAGATTGTCTATCATCATAACTATAATTCAATAAGGCATAACTTACTTATAAAAATAAAAGTACAAAAAAAACAAAAAAACAAAAACAAATAAAAAAAGAGTTAAGTTGAGTGAAAATTTAAGGTGCTCAAAGAAAAATAAGTTGAAGAAATATACAAGAAGTCGAACCCTCAATAGCTTATACTGAGACTACCAAAGAAGATTGACACTACCAAAGATGATTGTACAAACTAAACTTACAACAGCTATATTGACAATACGAAAGAAGATTCCATAAACAAAACTTACAACTGCAGTTACTGAGCTGAACATTGGCAATCCATGCATGAGACAACTCCATATTACTTGCCAACTACAGTCAAACTACAAAATTTTCTCCAAAAAAAAAAGTCAGTTTTTAGTTCAATATGATGATAACAATATTAATCAGAGCAATACAGAAGACATATATGTTCATTAATAGCATTTATAATCTTGTGATACGTAAAAACATTTCTTGCAAAAAAAGAGGAACTCAACTACACAAAAGTGCACAAGAGGATCCCTTCAAGAAATTTATAGAACTCTACAATGCCCAGAGAACATAAAAAGATAGACCTAGCCCAAAGGAAAAATCAGGTAACTATTGAATCCATGACCTTACCCACCGTCCCATCTATGCGGGCTAGAAGTGTCATTCAGTCTAGAGGTTAGGGAATTGGATTTCTTCTTCAACTATTCCTAATTGCTGCAATAATTCACCATTTAACTATCCAAAATTGTGAAAAACCCCACAAAAAAATGAACCAACAATCCCACCCTAATTTCTTTTCCTGATTCTCCAGACTGACAATTTCCCACCACCTCAAAATTAACAGTACTTAAAAACCCTAACCATTTTGATTATTAAAGAAATAACTGAAAGTGATAAAGTCTGCTGACTTCAGGTGCTGTCTGTTAAAGATACATAAAAGAAAGAGGATGGAGAAAAAAAAAATTAATTAGATACCTCACTCAAAATAGAAGATGATATAGATGATATCTCCCCCTTTGAATCCGGAAGCAGCAGTACAGAAGAGAGTTCCTGCAAACTCCTTTTAATGCAAGTAAATATACATATGAGCTCTAAGGGAAGAAGGGGATAAGCCATATCTATGAATGCTAAGCCAAACCAACAATGAACACTGATGCAGACATATGAACATTACAATGGGGGTGAACTAACAATTTTTAATATTGAAACCTAAAGCACGCAATCCTCACAATATTACTAACATGTGCTAAAGAAACAAAATTTTAAATAAAAAGTAATGTATGGTTACACTTAATCAGGGCATGTACCGTAGAGTCCACAGCAAACCATCATAATCATGTCCCATGTTTGCATCATTCAAAATTCTGCAATATAGTCCCACGTGTCAGTCCAATAAAGAACAGAACTAAAACAGCTCAAATTCTTATTCATGATAACAAGTAGGGCTTTGGGTTTGGGAATGCATAAAATGTGGATTTGTAACTGTTTTACATTAAATCCAGTATGTCAGAACCAAAAAAAAAAATCCAAACCAATTTATTGTCAAGCATAAATTATGTAAACAAGCCTGCACAGATGCAATTTCACACATAGATACTCAACTAATTGATTAATACATAGATACACAACCTTTCTTACCAAAGGTGAGCACAATCAAATTAGTGTAGATTTTCATCCATTAAAGATCATGAAATTAAGGAGTTTGTGTATGAGTTTGAAAAACAATAATCAAGGACAAATACAAAGAAAACTGAAAGAAAAAAGAAGGAAAAAAATAAAAAGGCATATAAACTCAATATTTGATTATTAGTAACCAAAAATTACACATTTCCAGAGTATTATATGTGACAATAATTCGGAAGAACAAGAAAATGGAAGTGGTAACAATTAGAAACAGAGAAGACCCTAGCATTTCTCTGCTCTTATTTCAACACTATAAGCGGTATTTTTTTTTCAAGAGCAATAACATTAAACCTGTGAAAAGAGAAACATAAAAGAGACAATAAATCTAATAAAAACTAGAGCAGATCACAATCAACGCTATCTATAATACGCATAGAATCACCTTTCAAAGTTTGAACATATGCCCTTGAACCAGTAGACCAAAAGATCCTTACTAATGCGGTTGTTGTAGTTGTGAGTAAGATAACAGAATGCAGCATTCCTGTAGTACATCCCTTTCACATTAATATCCAGAAGCGTATAAAAAGAGAGGAAAAAAAATGTTAATGAGCACATACATCTGCACATAAACCAATAAATGCATGCAGAACCATATCAAAAAATGTCCTAAAGAACTTTGTCAATGATACAAGCATATGATCAAATAAGAATAGATCCAAGCAACATATATCATATTTGTCCAACCCAAGTACATCAATGAAACTTAGTTCATGCCAATCATCCACAACAACCCAAATATAAAATCACAAGATGTCACATTAATTAATAGAAAGTAATTATGAACATCAAAGATACTTGCAAAATTTACAACATAGGATTTCAATTTTAAATGGTTATAGAGAATACAAGTTCTTAACAACCTAGGTATTTTAATCTGTTAGATTAAATGAGTAAATTCCCCATGTCCAAACAACTTAAGCTTTTGAGACGATCAATAACTTAACATTGTATCAGAGCAAAAAGTCCTACGTTCAAATCTTGTCTCCATCTTACCTCCCATTAAAAATAAAAAATAGAATAAAATCACATGTAGGGCCCCACCTAATAAGGGCAATTTAGGCCCACACATGAAGGAAGAGTGTTAGACTAAATGATTAAATGCACCATTTCCTAAAAACTTAATTTTTTTGGACTATCTGTAACTTAACACAAACAACTTAAGTTTTTTTAACAATTAGTAACTTAACATAAACTTATAAAGAGGGATTTCTCTGTCATAGTTATAGTCATATAGATTCATTTCATAATGCTTTTGATTAAGTAAAAGCTGAAGGCTGCTTTATATACCTATCAAACAAATGCCGATGCATACATCTTGCTTTATTCGCAAAGAAAACAAACAACGAAGCTTCTAATACAAAAATTTGTGTCAGATTGAAGGTAAAATTACTTGTTCTTCAGGCTTTCAAATAATTTATTTATATTTTGTTATTGAAGAACTTGTGGTAGAAGACAGAATCTGCTTTTGTTTCTTATTTATGGTAATCTTTAGATCTTATACACATACATGTCTTCTTTAAAAATTATACATACTTAAGGGCTGGGATGGGGAAAGAAAAAATAATTTAAGAACGTGTTTGAGATGCCATGGATTAGAATCCTGCTAATTAGGAACTAATAACCAGTTATAAATTTTACCCATTTTCATTTAAATTGAAGCAAACATATTTCCATAAAAAAAGATAGTTTTAGAGTTAGTTCTTTCAAAAGAAGTTTTTTTTTTTTTTTTTTTGATAAGTGAAAACAAGTTTTTAAATTTAGGCTTTTTCACATACATATTCCAACCAAAAACTAGTTTTAAATTTGGTCTGTTCATATAGGGCATTAATTATTGCAAACTGATTAGTGTACATTGTCCGCATTACATCACCTGTTTCATGTGTCAAGTATGGACATGCTTAAAAAATGTGGACAACGTGTGTGAAATTATGGACATTGTTTGTGCAAAATGTACACTAAAAAGTGTGTAACAATATTTTACCATTCAAATACTCAGCCATTTATTTAGGCAATTTTGTTTCATATATTTCCAAGTTAATATCTACATGTTGTAGTAAAGAATTAAAAACTATGGTAACACTGCAAAACATGGAGGGAGCATTAAAACAGAAGACCAGCTGATCAAAAGCATTGAAAGGGATGTCAGAGGAAGAATGGAGGCTAAGCTCCAGATTCAAGCCTCTAATAGTAGCATTCTTGCTTCCAATTGTGGCTTTTATTGTGTAATAGCTTATCATCATAACCAAAGGGAGTGTCTACCTCACTAGCAGACCTGATGTGTTTTTTGGTTTTTAGTAGTGTAAACTCTGTTTTTTGGGTGCTTCCTCTCCTGTGAGCTGGTGGGTAATTTTTTTTTTTTTAATAAGTAAGAATGATATATATACGAAAAGGCTTCTCGATGCATAAAAAGCACAAGCACACCAAGAAATACAACAAAGAACAAAAGAACAAAGAAGCTGAAAGAAACCAAACAACAAATTAATTACAAAAGAGAAGAGAGCTAAGAAAAGAAGGGAGAGAATCACTAGACGTAAGTTCCCAAGCCCTAGACCAATCGAAAAGAGATCCACTAAAAGAAGCAAGCATCTGATCTCCAGAATTATCCAAATCCTCAAAGGTTCACCGATTCTGCTCCTTCCAAAGACACCAAAATAAACACAGTGGGACTAAATTCCAAATGTTATATGAATGCTTCCCCAACCAATTCCACCAGCCAAAGAGCAAGTCTGGAATCCCTCTAGGTATGATCCATGCAATGCCAAATCGCTGGGGGGTAATATAGATTGCGTGGCTTTGTGCTCTGTATTATTGTAGTTTGATCTGGATCAGGTTCTTTGAGTTCCCTAAGGGATCTTTCTACCTTTGTATTTCTCTGTTCTTGTGATGATAAAATTTTCACTGAATTATCCTCTAAAAAAAAAAGAAGAAGAAGATAACAGCAGGTATATGGGACATGGGCCATGTATATAAAGATTTGATTTTGTAACTCTGTTACACTGAATCTAGTATGTCAGAGAACAAGAAAATCCAAGCCAATTATTGACAAGCATCAATTGTCTATAAAAAAATTTATAAAAAAAAAAAAAGCATGCATGAATGCTCAATTTCATAAACTGATATTCAAAAGGTTTAATCATAATTGTGCATGGGAACATGCCACTCAATTAACTGACATACAAAGACATTTTTGTTATGAATAAATGGAGGACAATGATGATTTTATTTGCAAATCCTCCTTCAAACTCTAAAATTACTTCTCCACTTTATTCAAAAGACTAAAAATTTATGGAAACTATTTTCTCCAAACATTCCTCATGTGTAGATCTTCTTATAAGACAACAGACAATTCCTCTTCAAAGCCAACCCTTACAGAGCATTGTAATCTCATGATCATGATGTCAACCTTTCTTCTCCAAAACAAAATGACCAAAATGAAAGTTAAAGACACGTTATCATTCACCTAAAATAAAAAGAAATTACTTGATGGCGGAATTCATCATCTTCTTCATTTTTTTAAAGGTGACACATGCAATTAGTGGGTCTCACTCTTGAACCCACAACCTCACCCTCCATCCAATTATTATGGGAAAAGGAAGTGTCAGTTAAGCTATAGCTCATTGGCTTCATCCATCTTCTATTATTTTAAGTCAACATGTTTCCAATACCAAATTTTACTAAATACAAATTTTTAGGGTGGGAAGAACATATAGATAGGAAGAAATTTTTCATTTGTATCCAAATATTATTTATTCCATATAGAACATCATGACATCCAATAAAGTACGCATGAATCACTACTATATTAATCACTAAAGAATGGAGATCGTATGTAATGGAAGTTGACGAAGAATGGGGATTTTGATATCCGATCGTTTTATAATAAGTTAAGGGGACCCTTGCCCATTATATTTTCTTGGAAAAGTGTTTGGAAGGTTAAGGCCCCTCAGCATGTTTCTTTCTTTGTGTGGACTGCTGTATGGGATAAAATCCTTACAGGTGACAATTTGAGGGGTAGAGGGATGGACTTTGTTGACTAGTGCATTATGTGTCATTGTAATGGGGAGACGGTGGATCATTTGCTACTGCATTGTGGTAAGGCTTACCGGTTGTGGAGTTTGGTGTTTAGATCTTTTGGGATTTCTTGGGTCTTGCTAAGATCAGTTGCGGATACTCTCTTTGGTTGGTGGAATTGGCCTGAAAAACATTCGTCTAGCATTTGGAATTTAGCTCCGCTGTGCTTAATGTGGTGTCTGTGGAGGGAGCGAAATTGGAGGACGTTTGAGGACATGGAAAGTTCCGATGATCAGTTATTGGCTTATTTCAGTGGCTTCCTTTTTGATTGGTCTAAGGCTTGGAGACTCACCTCTAGTGATTCTCTCTCTATGTTCCTTAGCTCCCTTCTTTGTAATTAGTATCCTTTCTTTCTATTTTTTATCATCTTTTTCTGTAATTTTTATCTCTGCCTTATGATTTTCTGCATGAGGTAGTATTTTTGAATTTACATCTTTATTACTTATCCAAAAAAATATTAATCACTAATTATCCATAGTAATATGAGTGACATTTGAAGATGAATAGAACTTTGATTAATATCTATCTGCTGACAATAGGTCCAATGAAATATTAAACAGCACAGAACTTCATACCAATCAGTCTTAAAACTTACCATAGCCATTTTCCTTTCATGAGAGCCTCTTTAAAATGGGCAGAAGCATGCTCCCTCTTAAGGCGCTTTTGAGTTGATGGTGCTTTGGCTGTGCCAATACACGCCTGTGGAGTGAAATCATATTAGCCAGTAACCAGGGCTTCTCTCCCACCACAAAAAATAAAGGAAAACAATAATAATGATAAGAACAACAGTAATAAAATAATAATAATAATAATAAAGGATTTGGGGTAGCTTATTTTCTTGGCTTATAGATTAAAAAATAAGGTACATAAAATTACAGCTACACCCATAAACAGAAGGGGGCAGGGGAGGAAGAAAAAAAAGTGAGACTTCGAAAAAATGTACCTTAGTCAGATAAACAAGATAAGCCAGGGAGTAACTAGACTGAAACAAGCATTACTCTTAACTTTTCTCAGGTTGTCTAATTCTCCAAAGTATCCAAAAAAAAGATAATAAGGAGTTGAGATATATATATATATATATATATATATAAAATGACATAATTGGTAAATTGTTTGAAATGTGAAATCAAACAAATAAAGTAAGCAAAAATTATACACGATCAACGGGCACTTTTTTACCTAAAACCACACTAAATTAGCCAACACAAAGGGGCTGGCAACAGTCCTTGAAGTTACTTTATGTAACCTTCAGATTGAGAAGAAAGCTCTATGATAAAGACAAATCCGATTGGATCACACAGCATCATTTGCTAACTGAATACAAGTACGAGATACAAAAGGAGTCGAATAACTACCCGATAAAATACAACAGCTGCAAGTTCCACCAAACCACATTGTGAACCATTTAAAGTCCCAAATTTATCATCTTTAGTGGCATCATTCCTGAACAACAAAGAATATATAAATAATCATTAATCAGATCAATACCAAAAAAATCCACCAATAAACACACACCAAAGAAAAGAAAAAAAGAGGGAACGGAAAGTTAAGAACACTCACCAAGGCACACCAGTGCTGGATATATTGCTTTGATCTAGATCCTTACAAATTACGTCCAAAAGTTGATCTACCAAAGAAGCCGCATCAGCATGACCTCTAGTTAAATTTAGTTGTAACCTGGCATATTGAATAAGTGCATCCTGCAAAATAAAGTATGGACATTACACACACACACACACAATATATATATATATAAGCAATTTGAAACATTCAAATGAATAGACCGTATTTTTGGTCCATGAAATAAAGAGTAGTTTCCAATTCGCTCCATAAATTTTAAAAATTTCCAATTTCATTCTTGAAATTTTTAACTTTGAGTGATGCAAGCCTTCCATCCATTCAATAAACAATACCTTTTCAGTAATTTTTATAACGGCATCATCATCAATGTGAATGGAAGTTACATTGCCCAAATTTGTCAAGGTCAAAATTAGATCTTTTTTAAAATCTAGAGACTAAAATAGAATCAATCCTAAATTTCAATGACCAAAATTCTACTTTAGCCATCAAAATAGACAATCACTACAAAATATTTTTTTGATAAGTAAAATCATTACAAAATATAAGATAAAGAAACCTTAAGTGCTCGATCATGGGTTGTCAACCAACAACGGAACACAAATTGCTGCACAGAATTATGGATTTCCAGGGATTGACTGCCCAGATTTGGCCCATCCTTTAACAAGAATGTATTGACACACTCAATAAGCTTGCGTGAAATCTTTCCCTCATCCCTGAAACAGTAAAAACAATGAAAAAAGCATGTACACAACCACTATCAGCAAAAAGAAATCACAAAAAAGCACATCATTTCAATTTGGGGAGTGCGGGGGGAGCAAGGTGATTTTTTTCCCCCCTTTCACCAGGAGCAGGATGAATTCATGACTTACCTTATGTAAGAGAAAATCCCAACAAACCCCTTAATAATATCGTCCCTAAAAGTATGAGGGAAATCTCCAGGAGGATTTTCCAAAAGTGATTGGAGAGTAAGGATGCATCGAAAGACCTCCTCTTTGGGATTATATTGACCATCAATCTTCTCACCCAAACTTGTTTCCACTTTCTCCATATAAAGAAGCACCAAGTCTTGCCAAAACGGAAAAAGAAAAAGAGAGAAGATTGTTAATGACTGTATTATTCAACAATTAGAAGGAGACATGTCTTCCTCATGATAATTTAAAAGAAAAACTCACTGCAATATATGCGCTTTCTCATGTGGAAACGATAATCTCTAACAGCCAAAAGATGCCGGAGAATAACCCCATATTCGGACTGAAAGCTTGGAACATTGCTTAAGACATCCCATATGTGATTAAAAAGCGATTTAACCACAGATAACAAAGGCAGCATTTTGCCTGAAATGAGGATAGAACCCAAACAAAATCTCCTAGTGTCAATTCCAAGAAAAATAATATCTATTAATGCATACAAATAACTTCATAAATAACAATCATGTCAGGGGGGTACAATATAGGATTCTTTCTTTAAACAATCCCTCCCTTTTTTGCTGAGAAAACTGGCAACGGAATGGGAAGATATTATGACAATTAATAACTGGATTTTGATTTACATACAAGAAAACCAGCATAAACTAAGTTACATTCAAATAAGAAGTCCTACGCTCTGCTCTCTAAGCAAGAAAACAGAACTTCAGTTAACCAAAAACTGACAGCCATCTATTAGACTTCATCATCGGCTTAATTGAAATGCTACATACTAATGACAAGTTTTCAGCTTAACCATGTTTCCACCAAAGTAGAAGACTTGCATTGTAGAAAAGAACTCCAATGAGAAGCTGAGTGGTTTCCAAATAAAAACTTATGGTATATCAATAAATAAGTCAATTTAATACCCACTAGAAACTAGGTTTCAGCATGCACCTGTAAAACATGAGGCAGACATATGTTTTTCTAAAAATTATCTGACACATACATTCAATGTCAATATCAATATCAACCCTATAAATAACTATGTCATTCAATAACTACCAGAAAATTTAGCATCTTCAGCCCGTTGAACAACAATTCGAAGAGTTTTTGCATATATCAATTTCGGCAATCGTCTCTTGCTTGAGGATATTTCCAATGATGTACATTGAATCAGCAAAGTAACAAGAAAAGGCCATGTCTCAGCTGCAGAACCAAAACAAGACCATTTAATTTTGTTTTCAATGAGGCCATGCCCATAAAATTACATGTAATTTTGATTAAAATTCAATCTTACAATGAGGGATTTCATCAGGTCTTATATTTGCAGTGTTCTGACCAAGAAATTTACAAAAGGCAATCGATCTTTCTCCTTCTAACCATGTATTCAACAACTTTATCCCTTCCTACACACATACATCAAACTCAGAATATGAATTAAACAAAAAAGAAACATAGAGTTACATTCATTTGGTTGCTAATAATCTAAAGTTAATAATGAGAGACCAAAGATTATGATTATTGAGCCATGAAAACAATCATTCACAAAGCCAAGCAATCTGGTTCACTTGAATGGAGCATTGTGCTCATTCTTCCAAATAAAACAATGGAGTACATCAAATCCACATAAAGTTTTACCCTGAGCAGATTGTATCAAATAACCTACACGAAAAATCACTTTGGTAACCAAGTAAGACATAGAAACTAAATCAAAATTTGTATCACATTGTGACCAATTCACCAAACCAAGCCCCGTACAACTAATTCACATAATTGAGTTTTTTTTCTTTTTTGGTTTCTGGATGAAATCAAGAAGCAAACAGGCATGCATTAAATCGTACACTAACTCAGAACATAAATTAAACGAAAAGAAGCATAGAATAACATTCATTTAAATGCAGATAATCTTAAGTAAATAATGAGAGCTGAAATTTAGCCAGGAAAGCACAAAGATTAAATGAAGCATTTTACTTATTCTTCCAAATAAAACAATGGGTGTGACCTACACAAAAATTCACTTTGGTAACCAAGTGAAACATAGAAAATAAATCAGAACTTGTATCACTGTGTGACCGATTCACAGAACTGAGCCCCATACAACTATTTCACATAATGGGTTCTTTTTCTTTTCTTTTCTTTTTCTTTTTCTTTTTCTTTTTTTTTTTTATTTCTGGGTGAAATCAAGAAATAAACAAGCGTATATTAAAGCACAAACTAACTCAGAACACAAATTAGACAAAAAGAAGCATAGAATAACATTCATTTAATTGAAGATAATTGAGAGTAAATAATGAGAGACTGAAATTTTCAACTATTGAGCCAGGAAAACACAAGCATTCACGAACCAAAGCAATCCAGCTCAATTGAATGGAGCATTGTACTCATTCTTCTAAATAAAACAATGGGAGTAACCCACACAAAAATTCACTTTGGTAACCAAGTAAAACATATAAACTAAACCAAAAATTGTATCACCGGTGAAAATCATTTCTCACAATTGACTTCATATTATTTATCACATTTTTGGTTTCAAGAAGTGTTAGTAGTTCTAATTTGAACCTACTATTAAAATTACCTTTTTTGCCCATCAGTGTCAACCGATAACAACCTATCACCTAAAATTTATTCTGAAAATATTATCAACGTAACATTTCTCTTTTTCTCTTTTGTTTTCTGGATGAAATCAAGAAGAAACATGTGTACACTAAATCTCTGTTTGGTTAACAAGAAAATACAGGAAAAAATCAAACAGTAGGGTTTTCGTATAACTGAACTATTCACTCTAATCATTTCAGTATTAAAACTAATAGCAAAATTAAATGCACAAATTCACCGAAATTCAAATTTCGGTATTACATACTAATCAAATAAACGCATATCGTTTAAACTTAGTCTTAAGTTCAGTCAACAATTTTCATTATCGTGTGTTTTTTTTTTTTTTTTTAAACCAAATAATCATTTTTCTTTCCTTCTCCGTCGGAATGGAGGGAAGAGAAAAAGAGAAGTGGAGGAAGGAAAGGAAAGAGGAGAGTTACTTCGCGAGCTTTGGCTTTATCGGAGGAGAGCTTGGAGACGATCTCCTGTACATCTCTCGAAGTAACCATCGCCCGATTTTCCACCGAGAGCGATGGAAAATGGAGTGGCGGGTAAGAGTGAAGGGGGGAGATGCCCTAGAGTGTGTTCATCTTCTTCTCCTTCTTCGTCGAGCTGTGTTTGGGGAGCGAGAAATGGCGGGAAAATGAAGGGGAAAGGGTTTGGGGTTTTAGAGGAAGTGAGAGAGAGAGAGAGTGAGAGTGTGAATGAATGAATATTGTGAATGGTTTTTTTTTTTTTTTTTTTTTTGAAGGGGACAGGAAGAGGCCGATTTTTGCGGAGATTTTGTTAATGCGCCAAGTCGTGTTTTGTGGGAGAGAAGATCGAGAGAATTATGGTAATGCCCCTAAGGATTATTGTTTTGTAATTCTAAGACCTCCCCTCTGTTGGCGGGTTTCTTTGGGATATTGCTTGGAGAAATATTCATCTAAGCAAGGTATTTATGCAATCAACACATGATTGGTCTAGTGGCAAAAAGGAGAACAAGTTTATCAATGTAATCATTAGATTTTGCAATCAACACATGATTAGTTAAATCTCATTCATAGACAACAATATTTCGATCCGCTCAAAGAGAACAAATTTTATGATATTTTGCCCATTTTCCTTCGTACTATATTGAATAATTTTAGTGAAATTTGTTTTATTGAAACGTGGAATTCGGGACTTTGATGACACAAATTTGGACTTCAAATGATCAAGTGAGATATAATTTTTGAAGATGGTACTATGTTGCCTTTAAGAATTTCAATCGAAATTGTTGGAATCTACAATTTGGATTCTACTAAAAGAAGGGGATTTTGATATGTTTTGAGTCTTTTGACCCTATTGTGCACAAGCACAACTGTATAAACAACTTGTTGCACAACTTTTAGAAGCAACGATACCATACCAAAGCTAAAACATTCGGATCTTAAATCCTTCTTTAGCCTAAACATAGAAAAGCATCACCATGCCTATAGCAAAAAACAAGAAAAACCATTGTGTTCCTATGCACCCATAGCACTAAGGGTCTGTTTGGATATCATCTATTGATGAAAATTGAAAACTAGAAACACTGTAGCAAAATAATTTTTAAATGTGTGAATAATGCCGTGGGACTTAATTTTAAAGAAAAATTTGCTGAAATACATATTTGCGGGTCCCATAAACAGTGCACGGGACGCATAAAAAAAAGACACAGAAGCCTTTTTTCTTTTTCTTTTTTTCATTTTCATTACAATCCAAACCCAGTCTAAACCGTCGTTAAATGTGCACTTTGCTTCCAAAGAGTTCATTGTTGCTACGAATATTCGAGTAGTTCTTTAGGCTGCCAATATTTTTAGTTCATGCGAGCGAGATTCGTTCATATGCAAGATCACTACAGGACGATTCAAGTGGTTCAGGGACTATAACGGTAGGAAAACAAACATGGTATTTTGTAGAGGTTGCATATAGAGCCTAAGACAATGTTTTATGAGTATAGACTATTGTGATTTGTAAATAATAAAGTTTAATTATAAAACATGCTACAACCTTACTTAATATCTTTTTATTGGAGATGAATTTTGACAAATTCACCATTGAATTACATCTTCTTTTTATATCCTCCATGCTTACAAAATTTATAAAAAATTAAAGATCAATATCTATATCATCAATAAATTGTTTAAATTTCAAAATTTTGTAATTTAAAATTATAAATAAAATATAAGTTTATAGATCATATAGTAAATAATATATGATTGACACAAAATTTGATATCTGTATTAAGAGCATAAAGAACATGTAATTCAACAGTTAGATTTTCAAAATATGTAGTAATATTTATTTTATTGAGTAAGATTGTAGCCTTAGGTTACAACTAATTTTGTAGCTAAATTTTGTTAATTTATAAATGTTCTTTTACAATGGATTTTCTAATGGGATTGGACTCTTGGCTTTTTTTTTTTTTGGGAAGAGATTCTTCATTGGTTTCCTATTTATTACCAAAATATTTGTTTTAGATGTTTAACCGCCTATTATTATTGATTTTAGATTTGGTATTTGATATTGTGGTTGATATAAATTGTTTGTTTGTGATATTTACTTATGGAATTTGTAGTTAAATTATGCAATAGTTTCACTGTTTCACCTTGGATCCAAGAGGCAATTGTTTGCCGAACTTGTTTGCAGCACAGAGACACCTAAGGATGGGCTTCAAGGATCCAAGAGGCAATTGCGAGACAAAATTGACACCAAAGGATGGGCTTCAAAGTGAATAGGTAACGTGCAAACTCCTTTCAGAATGGGCCTTGAGGACACACTTAAAACGTGGGCATTTAAGGAACCAAAAAAAAAAAAAACTCACAAGTTAAGTTTCATTTCCATGGCCCAATGAGCTTCAAATTATTGATAACAAAGACTAAGAGTATTCTCATTAAACCTCTCAAATGCTAAAAATCCTATTTTTTAGCATTTTTGAGATAAAAACACCACTCCATCAAATTGGCTAAATCTTAAATTTTTAAGATTCAAGCTACAGTGCAATCTCATATTTGAGACCGCACTGCAGCTACAATGGTAAAACAAAAATTATTTTTTATTCACCTCAGACTCTCTCTTTCTTCTATCTTTCTCTTTCCTTTCTCCACTTCTTTCTTCTCTCTTCTCTCTCTATGCTTCGCAGATGTGGCTCGCCAATGTGTGTGCTCTACCGATGATTGTACTCCATCGATGGTCGTGGGTTGTGGTCTGATGTGCTCCGACGATTTTGTGGGTTTGGGTTCGTGGGTCTGCGTTATGTGGAGCAAGTACTTCGAGGTTGGTGGCTACGATTGCAGGCTCCTCGTGTATCCGAAAGGAGACTTGCAAGCTTTGCCAGGGTACATCTCAATCTACCTCCAAATCATGGACCCGAGAGGCACTTATTCATCAAAATGGGACTGCTACGCTAACTATCGCCTTGCAATCACGAATGTTCACGACGATTCGAAACTATTCACCGTGATTCCTGGCATAGATTCGAGGTGGTGGGTTTTGGTTAGGGTCGAGAATGAGGTGGGTGGGTGGTGATTGAGGTGGGTTGCTGTGGCTGAGGCGTGGGTCTTGGGTTTGATAGGTTTTGCTTGCCGTGGCGGCCATGGGTCTTAGGTTTGTGGGTTTTGTTCACCGCTCAATCCTCCACCTCCCTCTCTTCCTCTCACGGTGAGGCTTCTCTCTCTCAAGTTTAGTTTAGTTTTTGTTGTTATTGTTTTTTTTTTTTTTTTTTTTTTTGGTTATGGGGTTGATTTTTGGATGAATGCTGATTGTGGTGGCAGTGGGTTGGCCATGGGTCTGGGTTTGCTATTGAATGTTGATGGCTTACGGTGGTGGTGGCTGACAGTGGCTAACCGTTAAGAAGAAAGCGGTGGAAAGAGAGAGAAAGTGGTAAAATAAAAATAATATTATTTAAATGAAGTTGTAAAAAAAAAAAAATAGAATGTTTGATATTTGGTGGATTGTAAAATGGTATGTTAAAATTGATAATGTAGGATTTTGGAGTAATAAATGCTAAAATATTTAGCATTCTTGATGAGAATGCTCTAAGGGTGCATTTGGCTCTAAATTAAAAAAATCAGCTTATTTTACTATTCAGCTTATTTTTACTATTATTTATGGATCTCACTGCACTTTTTGTTACAATTCATGGGTTCTCACTATACTATTTTAGCTAACTTTTACCTTTATCTATAGTACTTTTAGCCAAAAGTTTTCAGTTTCTTTTTGGTACCATTCATGATCATGAGTCTTACTGTACTATTTCAGCTAACTTTTATCTTTATCTACAGTACTTTTAGCCAAAAGTTTTCAGTTTCAGCAAAATAAACGGATCCCAAACAGATTCTAAATACAATGAATCAACACCTCCATCAATCCACTAAAGCTAATGTGGTGTAGAAATTAAATTAAGCACATATTATGTCTCAATCAAGAAAAAGATTAATTGAATCTTGGCTCAAGTAAGAGACCTAGGATGCAGTCTTGCTTGTATGTTATTTTATTTTTTGATGAAAAACTTGTAACTTTATTAAGAAGAAGATAAATTAAGTACATCATGAGTTATAACTGACTCAATCAGCGATATATTTCCTCTATCCATATTACATAATTATCAATATTATATATTTCTCTGGTATGCTTTGCATGTCATTTTCTTGAACCATGTTAAAATGAAAAACATCCTTTAATCCATGATTAATTATATATCTTTCTTTTACACGTGCATTACTTTGATCTAAATATTTTACTAAGGTAGTAATTTTTTAATTTGGTAGCCAAATTGGACTAAAATTTAAAAGCCCATTAAGGCCAAAACTAGAATATGAACCAAGCCGCCAACCTTGTGCAACACATGTTGCCACAAAGAGCCAAATCCACGGGTTCCATCACATAAAAATTCATCCAATTAGAGGGAAGAACATTGTTGAAACTTGTCAATTTTTTAGGTAAATAGCAGGCTGGACCATATGCATGGACGGATGGACCTATCATGGAGATATATACAAGTCGTCATCAAAATTCCATTTGGTCATTTGGTGTGAAAGAAAACTTCAGATATGCCTCTGGGAATCTTTTGGTCCAATTATTTTGCCTATTTTGCTCGTGAATAATCATTTTCTTCTGCATTGACTCTCTGTAAGTTGAATCCATTGCAGACTTGCAGTAAGTGTATATTATATAAAGGTTAACAATTTTAACTATATACAAATAGTTTTCTCCCGAATCCACTTTCTAATGATTACATTGATAGGGTGCAGGTGAAATAATTTTAAAGATTCAATTTCAAAATTTGTTAACATATGCTACTATGAATGATAGACGCTTTATGCGCGCGCGCACACACATATATATAGAGTCACCACTTTTTGTTAATTTTAACAACCGCAAAAGTCAATAAGTTGTGAAATTTGATGTGAAAATGGTTGTCCCTAATATTGTTGGTGCAAGTGCAATGATATGAGTTTCAGTTAGTTTAAATACTAAAGTTTATTGTCATCAAATAAGAGAAATATGAGATTCAAATTTCACTTACATCATAAAATTAATTAATATCTTAACCTAATAATAAAAAGAAGTAATTATAAAGTGGATGTTATGGATTGAAATTTTGTCATATCTATCAAATAAAATCCAAATGCAAGTGCAGTGTGTGGTTGCTTCGTGTAAATGAACATATGAAGTACAAACTACAAAGACGTTGAGCCAGTGTTGTGGAGTTCTGCTTGGATAGGATTGTTATTAGCTTTAGAATATGAATTATTAAATTAGCGTGGTGACTGGTGAGTAGTTTTGCTTTTATCACAATTTTTATTATTGTCAATCACCTTTGTAAGTTCATATACACAATCGTTGATGATGAAATTAATAATGGCAATTATAATTAATTTTTTCTAACTTTTTTTTTTGAAATAGTTACAATATACTGCTAATCTTACAACTCGAACTTTTTCCCTCTTAAACTTATAAACTCTTTGTACATGACAGATGTCAATTAAGTTATAAAGTTTTTGGCTATTTTTTCTAAACTTAAGCAAGAATGGCTATAGGAGGATTGGTCTTCCCTGTAAGAAGACCAACATTTTTCATTCTTAATAATAAAAAAAAAAAAAAAACATTTATCATATGTGCGGACACTAGCGGCACCATGTGTTAATCAGGGTGGTTATAGGACCATCCTGAATATTATTTATTTATTTTTTTAATGTAACTTAAAAAATTTTGAGTTTTAAATTAATATGGGTCATTCGACCACTCTAAAAAAAAAAAACACCCTTGACCACCCTAAAAAAAACACTTGAACACCATTGTGGGTGCCCGAGGACCAAAAATGAAGTTGAAGAATTGTAGTGCTGATATGGGGATATCATGGGCCCGAGGAGGAAATTCGCCCAAGGACAGGAAGGGATAAGACAAAGGACTCTGAGGCATTCCAGGTGGGAAGAAGGGTCTGAAGAGAGAGAACCAATGATAATAGGGGAAGTTTCCAGTTTGGGATAGCATGTTGCCTCCACATTAAATGGTAGGAAACAGTTTTATCAACTGCATTGATGAGTAAGTGACATGAACAGTATAAATCACAACTAAACAAACTCCTTCTACCACCTTCTTCAGATGTAAAAAGAGACAAGTATCATGAAGGAAGATTTATTAGGTAAAGATGGAAGGCTAGGATATGAAGGAGTGGGGAGTATACAAGAAAGATAGGGTTTTTAGAAAAAGGGGGGGGAGAAAAAAAAAGGGTATCGAGAAATAGAAATAGAGACAAGAAGAACACTGAGAGGAAAGAGTGAACAGTACCATTTTTGTGTGACTTTGGCCTCCTCGGGCTAGCTTGTATTGAGACATTAACTCATCTATTCAACAATTTCAACTTTTTCTTCCTTATTTTCAGTCTCGGGCAAGCCCCCTCTTGTTGTTTATTTCCCTCTTTTACAAATTTATTGTTTTAGGCTAAGGTTGAATTGTATTACTCACTGTTTTAAGTGAGTCTGGGCTGCTTGTTTATCTGGTCCTTACAACCCTTAATAACAATTGAGCCCATTAAAAATAAAATTCAACCTCTTCAAAAATTTTGTCGGTTGTATGTTGAATTTTTTTTTTTTTTTTGCAAGAAATACTATGTTCACAACATTTTCGCAATATTTTCATAACAAATCCTAAAAACAGGTTGTTATTGATGAATAGAAAATAATTTTAGTGGTAAGTTCAAATTAGAACCAATAAAAACTTACAACCTAGGTTTTGTTGTGAAATTGTTACAAAAATGCTGCGAACATAACACTTCTAAAAAATTGCTCAAACAAACATATTAGCCTAAAATCTCAAATCAAATGTTTAATTGTGATTTTTAATTTTTTTTTCAACTGGCATATTTTAAAATTGCTATATAAAAAATGCACACTTTTCAAATAGCTAGTCTATTAGTATTTGATTTAGTCTTTAGCCGAATTTGTTGGATTTATGTGATATATTTTTTCAAAAAGATAATGCATTTTGTTTATATTAGTACTTATTTAGGCAATATGTTAGTAATTAAATAGGAGATCAGTAACTTAATAATTGTTTGGTTGTGTATATTGAAAAAGATGAAACTGATAATATTAATAGTGGGGCTATCATATCACACAACAATTTTAAAATATGAAAACTTGTGAAAGAAAATTTTAAAACTTTATGTATTTGAATATGTTTTTATTTTGTGATGTTAATATATTCAAGTTTTATTATTAATAATTCTTTTAAAATTAAGTGTTTTTAATGATCACTTTGAAAAAACTTTATGGAGCCACCATTGTGTGCGGAGAGGGTAAAATTCCATTTTGCCACCACTCTATATACAAGTATACATTTACATCTCATGATAAGAGGGTTGTTTCACGCTGCCGTGGAGTTTGTTGTATCCTACATGTATATTCTAAGGAAAATGAGACGTAATCAAATTAAACACTCCTATAAGATTTGATATTCCTAATAGCTAGGTATGCTGTTTATATTTTTAGTCAGTGTTTATCCCTTTAGTGTGACAAAATAGGAGGGTTAAGACATAAGAGAGATTTTTGGGATAAAATATTTGAAGCTGTTGAAATTAAAAGTATGGATTATGTCTTCAATAGTAATACAATGTGTGAGGATTTTTAGTGTTGATTAGTTCCATGACAAAATTGTGTGTTGTAATTCTAGTAATATACTATACTTTGTATTGTGTATGGGTGTAGGTTGAAGATTGAAAGTTTCATTTAGAGTGCAAATATGAAGAACTTGGTCAAGTGGGAATCCATGATCGGTTGAGAAAAGTTGGAAGTTGGACATAAATTTTTGTTAGAGGCTCTATTGAGACCCTGTCGAGCTAATTAGCCTTATTATGGAAAGCACCAACTTAATTTTTCATGACAATTTTTGTAGCCTTTTTAAGCCCAAACACTACACCTTTATAAGACAAAAATAAATACTAATCCATATATAGAGAGGAAGGAGACTGCACTTTCACAATAAAAATTAGATCTAAGAATTCTTTGTCTTCTGACCCCTCTTATTGTTCATCATTGAATGGATTATATTGTTCCAAACACTTGATCACCATATATGTGTTGGATGTTGAAGTTGATCAAACCACATAAATTATGTCAAATCTTCAAGAGATCTTGGAGTAGTTGAGAGATCAGTTCGCAAGCTGCATATCGCATTACACATTAGATAACATATAAGGCAGAAGGTAGAGTTTGCAAAAACTAAAAGGAGCAGGTTTGCTCCAATACAGTATTCGACTACATGTATAGGAAGCCATGTGAGTACTGTTTATGCAACAACAACCTTTTATAGTGGATTTGCTTATTGGGGTTCACTCTCAAAGTATTTTTACAATTTTGGATTTTCACTTGGTGAACGAATGTTGTCTCTCTGTGTATAAGTTTATTACTTATATTCTTAATAGTTATTTTATTTATTTATTTATCCATTATACGTATGACTCAAACATTGACTAAAAAATTACTCAAATAATATTTGAAACAATTGATTAAAATTGGTAGCAAAGCCATTTAAGGGTCTAAATAGTAACTTTCATAATGCATGGTGGAAGCCTATAATATATACAAGTAGAGTCTAGAACTAATAGTACATAATACAATCATAGAATAAAGTAAGTGCAATGGGCCAAAATGTGCTTAGGTCTAGGGATAACATAATCAAACAACCTCCCTCAAACTCAAGTTGGTTTGTTATAGCAAACCTTGAGTCTGGACAAATGACCACAAAATTGTCTTAATGGATAAGATTTAGTAAAAAACATGTTGGCAAATTAGTCTCAAGATGACATGGAGTACTGAAGCTGCAAAGTAACCTGAAGAAGATTAATAGTGTTGACGAACAAAATGACACTCGATCTCAATACGTTTAGTTTGCTTATAAAAAAAAAATGTCATTTGTATGCAATTTAAATCGTGCTACAACCATCACAATAGAAAGAAGTGGCGGAGGAGAGAGTGACACCAATATCTTGCAAGAACCATCACAACTAAAAAATAAAAAACCTATATATGGTGAAGCAACAATTAATTATAATTAGTATGGTCTCATGCCCCAATCAGAATCAGTGTAGGCTTGAAACTGAAGGGAGTGAATCAAGCATAGACTCTCGTGGAGTGCTAATAATTTCGTTGTCAATAAATCCAACAGGAGAAATAAAATCCGAGGCATATTTGAGCTGGTAACCATTTAAAGAAGAAGAAAAGATGCCAAGCCCAAGAAAATAACTAAGCATGCTGAGGTACATACTAAGTCCATACAATATGACGAAGATGACAGAGGAAACTGCATGTAGAATTCTTCACTCAAATCATCATTAAGAAAATTATTGATATCCATTTGAAAAAATGGCCAAACCAAGAAACAACAACTGCAATAAGTGTGCTAAGATTGGTACTAATCTTACCATCATTTAAGATTCTTTCTACATTTAATTATGTAGTTTGCTAACATTAATCTATACTTATCCAACCATATGTTATAGCTCTTCAAGCCAATCATGTTGATTATTTACAGATACACATGCATCTTGATACTCTATTGTGATTATCAAACATGGAGGTCAACTTTGATTAACCAATTCAATGGCTAATGTCTAGTTGTTGTTTCGTGGGTCTTAATTATAAGATTGAAGCATGAAATCTAGTCCATCCATTAAAGAAAACCAAGTGTGAACATTTTCTCTAATGTTCATTTTTAGACTAACCCAAAACCCAATCTACACGTTCCAACCAAAAATTTCTTGCTCTTGTCACTTGACTCATTGGATATCCATCTTAGTCAAGCCAGGACCAACAGGACAATGACACAAAATTTGGAAGAGAAGATGATGCGAAAAGGACAAGCTAATATATGGTCGGGTTTTACATGCTAAAGTGGGTCCCAAATGACTTGGATACATTGCAAAATACTAAGAGAAACACCAATCATTCTTAGGGCAATTAAGCGAGAGAACAAAGAGAGAAAAAAAAAATAATAAAACAAACAAAAGCAACAAACAACAACAATTTTTTAGGCTTAAAATATGTAGGGCTGAAGATCCTGTCCACTACCCCAATAGATTCGTGTATATTAGAATTCTGAGACGTAGAATATTTTTGTGACTTACAGGCTAGGCCCTGCGCCGCAGTCACCGTTAGAAGTGTCGCGCATGCGCATGAGAGTTGGGTCCTGTTGCTTGCTGGGACTATGTGAAGGTCGTATCTTAGTTATATATCACTTTAGACTTATACTTAGCATGGTTTCTGTACACACCGAAAAAAAGTACACCATATAAACAAGCTCTAAACGTATATATCAATGGGATTCACTGTCACACACAATATATATATATTCTTTCACATGTATACATGACAGAGACAACTTCGGATATAATCTACGTGTCCATCCTCAAATTCACACCAAACCCATATACACTTTAGCATAATGTGTGTAAGAAACTAAAGGAACCGTTGGATCCAGAGGTATATAGTTTACAATTTTTTTCCATATCATTCCAAAACCTTTTTGAGCAATGATATTGGTCCCAAAAGGGTTTAATAAAAACCAATTTGTGGGTTCATTGAGTGCATCATTGCCATACATGTGGATGGTGGCCTTAAAGCGTTGGGACCAATAGGCCTATGGTGGGACCAATTCGTTGGCCTAGAACTTAATCAGATTGACTGCACCAATTACGAGACCCTGTTGGTTTGAGTCGTTTGACCATCATCATGACAAAGAGCACACCAGAATCTGATGATCAGAGAGGATGCTGATCAATTTTGAAACCGTTGATTGTGTGTCTAAAAGCCACAGGCCTAACTATTTTAAATTCAAACTGACACACATTGCTGCAAATGTTATTCTTCAATGGTGTTTTTGGATCACCTTTTCTTTGTTACCACAATGGTCTCGATCTATTTGCAATGGTCCTCACCTCATTTTTGAGTTTACCTTTGAGCCACATGACAAGGTATAAATGTAGTTGTATAGTATATGTGTAATGAGTCCTATACTTGAAAAAAAAAAAAAAAAAAAAACAAAGCATAAAGGATTTAGAGTTGAAAGAGAGAGAGAGAGAAAAAGGCTTTTGAATTGATGTGTTAATCGGCCTTTACAAAACTTTCATTTGAGTTAGGAAAAACATTAAAGGAGAAAAGAAAAAAAAAAGTAAAAGCAAAATGTACATAAAGATATATCATAGATTATAGATTGATTGAGGTAGCTTGAAACTCAAGATTTCCCTGATTTGTTATTAACTTAATTGATCAAAGTGAAGATACTTCCAAAGTGATCTTATTGTTTCACGAGGAATCTACATTTGTTGAATAATATATACAACAAACCAGTATTGCATGGCATGCATGTGCTATGCTTTGGAAATGGTGTCAAAATATATGGTGAGAACTTATAATGCGCCCTTCCTCACTCCCCTTTTTGCCATGATGTTAAAATAGATTAGAAACCGGCTAAAACATCTCCTACATATTATTGCATGAAGGTTTTCACTTAGTTTTGTCAATACTTTTTCCCGAGAATAATGCTTGAAACACAACTTATCATACAATTTTTGTTAAAACTTCTCACATAGTGAATTATGAATAATGACAGTGTGGACCCTCATGAATTTACTATTTTTTCTCTAACATTTACTACTTGTCACGTGATAAATTGTAGCAAAAGTTGTGTAATAAATTGTGATCTTAGCATTTTTTTTTCACCTCATAGTTTCTATGAGAGACTTTTTAAGTAAGGAAGAATGATATTAGGATATTACAAATTTTGCAACATATTATTTACCTGAGAATAATGCTTGAAACACAACTTATTATACAACTTTTGTTAAAACTTCTCACATGGTGAATTATGAATAATAACTGTGTGGACCCTCATGAATTTACTATTTATTCTCTAACATTTACTACTTGTCACGTGACAAATTGTAGCATAAGTTGTGTAATAAATTGTTTCTCAAAAAAAAAAAAAAAATTGTGATCTTAGCATTTTTTTTCACCTCATAGTTTCTATGAGAGACTTTTTAAGTAAGGAAGAACGATATTAGAATATTACAAATTTTGCAACATATTATTTACAAATTAATACATCAACTTTTAAAGATAATAAAAAAAAGTTATTTATTATGTTATTGATGTTGTATTATGACAAATTGTTAAATATTTTATAATGAATTTGGTAATGATTTTACAATTTTCTTTTAAACAAAACTATCATGATTTTGTGCAAGACCCTATAACTACAAATGTAATGATGCATGGCAATCTCTCTTGTGAGACAGATTAAGAAACTAATTAAGACCCAATGAAACCCCATTAATAGATCTAGAAAACATAGTTAACATTTGTATTTAGATAGCCTAACTTTATAGGAGTAATTCTTAGGTACTCCCGGAACACGGAGAGTGGTGCTCTCTCCTCTCACATTCATGGTGAGATTCGCTCATTAAATTCATGGTAGGGTTCACTATGAATGTGAGAGGAGGAAGCACCATCTTACTATAATCCGAGACTACCTAAGAATTTTCCACTTTGTAGGTGGTCCTTCATGCATTTCATGCCAAACATCTTAGGATGACAAAGGTTTGAGATCATAATAATAACATCCTCATGATTGACATGCATGATTGTTAATACTTTGTTATAACTAGCTAGGAAGAGATCAAAAAAGAAAAGAAAAATCGAATGCATGATTCACTACTCACAAAAAGGAACCAGTGAGGACTTAAGGTGTGTGTACGGTGGAACGTGAACACTGGGCTCACTTTATTCACCTGACAATGTGTACTTTGGGCCCTGTTGACTGGAGTGTGTTCTTCACGCTATATCTTCTTCATGTTCTTCTGAGCGCCTAAAGTGTCATCGACCATCATGTTTATTCCTTGTGAGAGACCTTCGAATCTTCATTTTAAGATCAAATATTGTACCAACCCCGCCTTACAGGAAGAGAACTTTCATTTGAAAAACTTTGTATATCCTATAAGTTTTTGATTAAAATCTCAAAAAGATTATATTTTTTTGAAAAAAAAAAATAAAAGTGTAACTACAGGCTAGAAATTGAAATTCTTATTCTCAAAGTTGATCGATTTGGTTAATTATTTTCTCTTTTGTGTTACTTTCGGCATCTATCTTGGGGAAGTCTGATTTGAATGCAAAGTTTGAATCTTCTGTAAAATATTGTTTACTTAAATCCAAGCTCAAAGTATTTGAAATAGACTAGTTGTTATATCTTCAGTTAAAATGGTTGGATATACAGCACATTGTGTAAGACATGAACATGTATGTCACATTCCAAGTCAATTTACCCTAATTCATGTAAGAAGCAAATTTCCATATAAAATTAAATGTTAAAAACACATTTAATGCATGTGTATGTGATACCAATATAAACATATTATGTGTTTGGATGAGATTGTTTTTATTTGTTTGTTTTGCTTTAAAAATAGGTTGGATAAAACTAAACTATACATAGAAGAACGAGCATAAAAAATTGTACTCAAATGGTGATTTTTTTAGTAAGCAAAGCCAAACAGATTAGTAAGAAATGGGGATGAGATATAAAACTTCTCAAAAATGTCACTAGACTTATTGTTAATGACATGACCAAGATTACATAGGAAAAAGTATCCTTGCAACAATTATACTTAAACCATTTATGTAACAAGTTAACAAAACTTACCATTTTGTTTTATACTACTTTTTCTTTGTTATAATTAAATCAACCAACCTCTCAAATGATATTTACTTGTTAGTTTGTTAAATTAATGACTTCGTATTATTGTTATAAGAGATACTCAATTGACTTATATACTAACTATGAAAGAATGTTGAGAAATGGAACAGCCTATATACTCAATAATGGCTGAACTAGCTCTGAGTAGCAAGTGAAAATAAAGAACCATACGAGTTTTGAACTAAACTAGTGAACAATCTACCTATTAACACATCCAATTTAACAATATGGCTAAATGTTAACTTGTGATTAAACAACATCGCTTATAGATGGAACTACCATTTATACTATTTGTATACACCAATCATAAATCAACAATTAAACATATTATGAATTTGAATGTATATCAGAACGTGTTAGTCGAGTTTTTCGGAACCCATTTGAACAGCAATAAGGGTGAGGCACGTGAGACGCCGTGTGTCATGTGTGGATAGTAAAACTAGAATCTATCCTTTGCTTGCGAGAAGAGAGAGCTTAGGGGGGTCCACCCAAATTTGGGCCCCCAAGTGGAGTGCTCTTTCGGTATGCTCTTGCTGCTGCTCACACTCTCTCTGCTAGCTACCCCTTAGCTCTCTTTATCGAGGTCCCAAATATTCTCTCTCTCTCTCTCTCTCTCTCTCTCACTCAGTGTCACATCAAACAAAGACTGTTAATGTGACGACCACGCCGATATCTCTGACGTATACTCCTATCCCCATCAACGGCTCTCCTTTTCCCCAACCCCACCAACATCATGTACATGCATCACATCATAGCCGTCCATTTAGTGAGTTTAGTCAAGCTGAGGTAATGCTGTGGGGCCAGTGTCTTTAGAGACGGTGGACAGACTGTGGGACCATGTTGTGTTCCCACCGACGCTGTATACATTGTAGCTGTAGAGTAGAGTTGCTCTCTACACTACCTTTTTCTTCCTTCTTATTCACAGCCCAACCCCAAGTCTCAAACACACACAACACTCACAGTTTCCTCACTCACTCTTAGCTCATCTCTCTTTCTCTGTCTCTCTTAGTTTACAATATCACTCTCCTTCTCCAACACACAAACACTGAGATAGATAAGAAAGTAGAAGTGAAAGAGTGCTATATATGGAGTGTTTCTAAAAGCTAACTAGGGGTTGAAGCTAGCTAGACCTGTGTTTTTGTTTTTTTTTGGCACTTTTTCTTATCTTTGGCAATTGGGTTTTGTTAATGGGTCTTACTTCTTTGCAAGTTTGCATGGATTCTTCTGACTGGTTACAGGTATATACGCCATGCTTTTGAAACTGCAGTTTATATATATATATACTTATATCCATTATGCATGGCAGATCAAAAATCATCTTCTGGGCCATGATTAAATTAGTATATATTGTTATTTATCAATTGGGTTAAAACTGCCTATCAATTATCTCTTCCAGACTTTACAAAAAGTGAAGATTTTGTACACTGAGCACACTTTTGTATAGAGTATTTAGTAATCAATGCCACTCAGAACAACAAATTCAATTCAATTTTAAGCCTGAAGGAGCATTTAGTTTCATCTTAATCATATTGCAATGATGCCAGTTAGGTTGTCAGATTGTATTACTCCTATGTATGAAGCAGAAAATTTGGAGAGGAAATGGAGTTATTTTGACTGTAGGTTGATTAGAACAGCAATGCCAGCTTATAAGTTACAATTCTAGGAATTAAAGTTCAAGTTTTAACTTCATATATCAATGCTTTCTACCATTAATTAGAGATACAAACAAACAATTTGATGAATTCATGTTAAAAGCTGTGGATGAAAATTTTGTCATATCACTGCTCACTCACTCCTCGGGTTAGGTGTAGTACTTTACAATATAATATTTCTATATAGGTTAAGCATTCAGACATTCTGATTGATTTCTGAAAGGACAAAGAATGTCTAGTACTTTGCATTATTGTCATGACGCGTAAAACGCGTATATGTTTCTGACACAATTCCATAATTTATTTCAATCACTTATCTCCTTTTGATATGTATGTCAGGGCACAATTAACGATGAATCTGGAATGGATTCTTCTTCACCATCTGGGGACATGCTAACATGTTCAAGGCCCTTGATAGAGAGGCGGCTGAGGCCACCGCATGACCAAGCTCTCAAGTGTCCAAGGTGTGACTCAACGCACACCAAGTTTTGCTACTACAACAACTACAGCCTCTCTCAGCCAAGGTACTTTTGCAAGACTTGTAGAAGGTATTGGACCAAAGGTGGCACCCTTAGGAACATTCCTGTGGGTGGTGGGTGTAGAAAGAACAAGAAGGTTTCATCTAAAAAACCCAATGACCAACCCAACCAAAACCACCTTGGATCATCATCATCATCTCACAACCCTACTGATCTTCAGCTTTCATTTCCAGAGGTGCAATATTCACAGTTTAGTAATATACTTGGCACACATGGGGCACTTGGTAACCCTACTTTCATGGAGGCTAAGTATAATAATAACGGAATGCTTGAGAATTCCATTAGGCCTATTGATTTTATGGAGAATAAGTTGGAAGCTATAGTTGGGAATTCTAGGAACTATGATTTCATGGGGAATGGTGATCACTTAGGTATGGTTGGTGGGCTTGGTGATCATCTTAGTGGTCATAGTTTAGCACCACAATTTGGTCTTTGCTCTCCATTTGGGATGTCCAATATTGATGGGAATAGTGGGACTTTCATGGACACCTGCCAGAGGTTAATGCTACCATATGATCATGCAAATGATCAGGATCATAATGCGATGGATGTGAAGCCAAACACTAAGCTCTTGTCCATTGATTGGCAAGACCAAGGTTGTTCTGATGCTGGAAAGGACTCGTTTGCTTATATCAACGGTCTAGGATCTTGGTCTGGCATGATGAATGGTTATGGACCATCCACGACTAATCCATTAGTTTAAGCTAGTTAATCTTGAGTACCTATCCACAAAGTCAAAGGTTTATCATCATGGGTTGGTGTGATTAATGACTTAATCATTCGCATAAATTAATCTTAGATTGTCCAACTATCTCTGTATCTATGTGCCTTTGATGGAAAGGTTGTTTTTTGTGTTTCTCTTTCTATGAAGGTGGTCTTACAATCTCAGTGTGAATGAGAAGCATTATGGTCCAAAAACGACTGCCCTCAGCGCCTTACTATTGGTTTTTTGTAATTTAATATTTAATCTCTTCGTTCTAATTTGTTGTCTTGTGTGTAAGACATTCAAAGCTCTAGGATTTTGTTGTAATCTCGAGGAAGATATAGTAGTGCTTTTCCGGTTTAAAAAAATGCCTCATAGTAGTGTTTAGTCTATCAGATCTTTTTATATATATATGCTTTTGTCTCTATGTTTTTAGTGAGTGATTAAGAGCTATATTATTATTTATTTGCAAAAGTAATTCAACTACATTGCCTACGTGGTTAGGATTGTTTGAGACATGGAAGGAAATCAAAACAAAGTTTTCAGTAAAAAGCAAACATTCTCTTTGTGTTGCGTGTCGTTTGCATAATTGCATGTGACTCCAAATATTACACTTTGACGATGGCCTCTAATTATCTATTGGTTAATTAAAGATATTGATAAGGCTTGGATATAAATTTGTCTTGTTATATACTATATGGGAATATAAAACAAAGATTAGGTAATGTGTAATCGACAACACAATAATGACACGAGGAAAGTATGATATGAAAATAAAATGCCATTAATGCATCATCATGATTTTAAAGGTGTAGATGGTTCTGAAATAGCAATTAGATAGTGTTTCTTTGGGACGGTCGCCTCTTTATTTTGACATCTTCTTTTTCTTTTCTTTTCTTTTTTTTATCAATTATTCACTCAATCAAATAGAGCCATACAACAATTATCAACAATTTTGTACAATTACTTTATAGTAGTAAAAAGTTAAAAACTAGCAACTGGGCTGAACTCAAACAGCTAAAATTCCTATTGACTAGGACATTAAACAATAAAAAAGAAAGAAAACAACAAAATTTTCAAACATAGCAATAGAAAGAAAAAAAGGGAGGAAGGAATCTGATAAGGGCGAAGATTTGTTGTAAACTAAGTTACAGTAACTCCTGTAAAAATGCATGTGTTAATGTTTCAGATAAATACTTGTTTAAACTTATATTTAAATTAAACTTTCTTTATTAAGATTGAATTTTTCACAAAATAGCCCCTTGACACTTGTGTATTTTATAAGAGTTGCTGCAATTTAGTTTGCAGCAAATCATTGCCCATCTGAAAATGGAGAGAGAGTAAATATCATTTTTAAAATCTTATATATGTGAGCGCATATTTTAAAATAATTATTTTAGAAAAAAAATTTTCTTTATTTATATTTAGATTTGAAATTAAGAAAAATAGCATAATCGCATTATCTCAGTGGTTTTAATGGAGATTAGATCGAGATGGATGAAAGAATTATATTGAAAACAAATGGGAATTAAAAGGAAAACTGAAAAGAAACAAAGTATTGGATATTGTGGAATAATGGATTTTGAAGTTCAGTAAGTGGAGATGTTGATTGTTTGCTTTGCACTATTCTTTTATTTAAGGTAAAGGTTTGGCTTTCAAACATGTTTGAAGCTTTGAGATCCAATTATTATTAGGAAGATTAAATATGTGTTCTGTCTTGTGTAATGTGCACGACTCACTTAGTTAGTTAGGTATCTTAGGTTAAGTGAGTCTTCCTATTGGTACGTGGTTGGAACTCAAGGCTCTAAAAATGTTTGGAGCCAAACTTTGTCATTTATTTAAACTAGTTGCAAACTCATACGATATATAGGAAGATGTAATATAATTATTCTATAAGAATATGTAATGAAAAATTTGTAGGCTATATAGTGTGTGTGTGTTATTTAAAAATATTTACAATTTTTACTTTTACGTAATGGACATATAATATATTTTGCATTCAACAATAATACATAGTGTATATATATGTGTGTGTTTGTGGAAAAATGTAATTTAATAAAAAGATATAAATTACATAATTACAATATTGTTTTATATGAATGGAGAAGATGTTATTTAAATTAATTTTTTAAATATATCATAATCGTTTGTCTAATTTAAACATAACCAAGAATTTTTTTTTTTTAAATGTACACCCCCATTCCATGGAACACATGTAAAATGTTATATTAAGTTTAAATTATTTATTTTTTTTAGAGAAAAGATAGAAGATTAAATTATTATATGAGTTTAAAATTTTAGCATTTTTTTTCTAAATATAAGTATAATGTCTATATTATTGAAACTTGAATTTTATGGTAAAATTTTGAATATTTATAATATTTATTACTTTTTTAGGGCTTATATTTGTAACTTCTAATGCCTATTTGTTTGTATTTTTTAGCCCAAAATTAAAGAATTTGGCCTAATAGAATAAAATTTCATACTTTTCAATTCAAAAATTTAGAAAAAAATAAGAATTTTTGAGCCTAACATTGAAAACACAACCTACAAAATGAATCAATTTAAGACTTAATTAGTCTGAAATGGACTGATATAAACCAATATAGATTGAATTAGACCGAATAAACCGAAATAGAACCAAATAAAACTTGTTCCAAATTCTAAAGCCTACAAATATAATTTTGTCTAAAACCAAAAAGGTCGGGCCCATATGAATTACAACAGCATCGTGGTCCAAAACTTTCATTTCCCACTAACAATCCATTTACAGCCGAACTCAGCCCATGAAGGCCCAAAATCCATTTACTCTCTTTTCTCTTCCACACCCTAGCTGCAGGGGCGGCTCTACAGCCAGCCCTGACCTGGCCCCAAAAACAAAAATTATATATAAATTTTTTTATTTTATTTTATTTTTTGTTTTGACCCCTAAAATAAAATTTTGAACACTCTAACCCTAAATTTTGTTTAATCCCAACTTAAGTAAGCTTGAATATGATCATCTTAGTGTTACTTTCACAATATTATTTTCATAATAATTTTATAATAAAAGTTAAGTGGCAAGTTTTAATTGGCTTTTATCTAGACCCACAATTGATATCATTTATATATATATATATATATTTAACAACTTGTCACTTAAATTTTGTTGTAAAAGTGTTGTGTCAGTATTTCTATGCTTAAAATTGCTCATTCGTTTTTAAAAATAAATAAATAAACCTTCCCTTCGAATTCTGGCTTACTTTGCCATTGGTTGGCAGCTGAGGAATGAAATTGTTTTTTCCTGCATTTTTCTTCTTCATCAGCAAAAAATTACCCTACTTTTAACACACAAAAATACAATACTATTGACCCTACTAAAAAAAATCCTAGAGCCATTACGGACTAGCTGTCCAGCACAGCAAAAAGAAAGCCGAGCACTGAGCAAAAGATAGAGAAAAGAGAGTGAGAGTGGAGAGGATTGAGTGGCGGTGTCGTTGACAAAAAGGCAAAGATGAACCTACACTTATATGCTTCATTTTACTGTCAAAATGATTTCTGTCCATGCATTGCATGAGATTATATGCTTTAGAGTAAATCTACAGAGGAAGTGATCTCATAGCTAATGTTAGTGTATATACGCTTAGCCCATTGGCCATTGGGCTCAGTCCCAGCCTACTTTACTTGTACAGTGCATTAATTGCTGTGCACACCTACAAATAGAGCTCTAAGCTCCATATTTGGGATCACAACCTTGTTACATGTGCCCATCTGGCAACCATTGCTATCTTTTGTCATCAATTTGACTTGGTAGTAATCAAGCTGAACCAGGAAGGCACTAGTTAATTTGAGGCAGTCCATCTTCCTCTTATACATGGCCTAGGGTACGGGCCGGGTTGGATGGGTTCAGGTTTGATTCGGTTATGCATGAGTTAGATCGGATTCTAGTGAAAGTTGGATGGATTTGGACCGAGTTGTAGAGCCTATAATCTTTACCTGACCTTTAATGGGTCAAGAGGTTTTTTATTTGTTTATTACATACAAAAAAATTAAAATAAATAAAAAAGTGACTTAAGCATATTCTCTTTCTCTTCCTTTCAAAATAAATAAGAAAACAAAAAATGTAAACATGAAAAATATGAACGTTATGTTATACATAAATTCTTAAATTTACAATTCGAAACTCATTAGCCTAATAATTTCACAAAAGAATAAAAGAAAAACATGATTTCACAGACTAAATATCAACCTCAAATGCATTTGTTGTACTATATAAAATGTGAATTAAAGTTAATTAACAATATGATAACTAGCATTTTAAATTTACTCAATGACATAATCCTAGTAGACACATGGACTTTGTTAGACAATGTGTTCATTAGCCTAATTAATTAAAATTAGTTTAAAAAGAGTTTTCAAAATACAGTAAATAACTAACACTAAAAGTATATAATAAAAAAATAGTCATGCTAACGAGTGTCCTTAGAGCATGGTTAACAATTCATTTTAGGAAAGTTTTGACATCACTTTTATGGGAAATGAAAAAAACTGTCAAAACATTAATTGTTTTTTTTTTTTTTTCCCCATCAAAATTTTCTTTAAATAAATTATTAACCAATATCCTAAGGGCATTCATTAGTATTTCTCATAAAAAATGTTACATATTTAATATGGATTTTACTAATGTCTGCCCTTAGGGTATATATTGGTAAACCATTTTAGGAAATTTTTTATGGAAAAGTGAAAAAGTGACTAATTTTTTTGTGAATTTAAAAATAAATTTTTGTGTGGGTAATAGATGAGTAAATATAAGGTTGACTAATATTACACTTTGATGATGGCCTCCTCTAATACTATTTCTTTGTGTTGCGTGTCGTTTGCATAATGGCATGTGACTCCAAATATTACTTTGATGATGCCCTCCTCTAATTATCTATTGGTTAATTAAAGATATTGATAACATCGAAGCTTGGATATAAATTTGTCTTGTTATACACTATAGAGGAATATAAAACAAAGATTAGGTAATGTAATCGACAGCCAACGGGGGGCTTGTTTCAGCTGGATATGGTTCATTCGCTCTGCCTAACACGCTCAGGTTCGATTCCCGCTACCAGCAGGAGTCCGTTGGTGGGCATCACATTGCTAAGTCTGTGTGCTCTGCCCGGAGGCTAGCGTAGCCTAGCAAACCCCCATTTTTTTTTCTCAAAAAAAAAAAAAAAAAAGGTAATGTAATCGACAACACAATAATGACGCGAGGAAAGTATGATATAAAAATAAAATGCCATTAATGCATCATCATGATTTTAAAGGTGTAGATGGTTCTGAAATACTCCATCCATCCCACTTTTTTGTCTTGTTTGAAAAGTCAAACTTTTTAAAGGAATATTATTTATTGTTTTGTCTACCTTTTAAAAATGTATAAGTTTTCAAAACTACTCTTAAAAAAATTTATCAAAAAACTAAATTAGTAAATTAATAGAGGTATTATAAGAACATTAGTAAATTAATGACTTTTATTTTTAGAAACATGACAATGTTTTGAGACATCTTAAAATGGAATAGAGGAAAAAAAAAGTGGGACGGAGAGAGTAGCAATTAGATAGTGTTTCTTTGGGACAGTCGCCTCTTTATTTTGACATCATCTTTTTCTTTTCTTTTCTTTTTTAATCAATTATTCATTCAGTCGAACTTTATACCCCTTTCCTTTGAGCAAACAAATTCTACAGATTCCCTTACCCAAAACTCATGATGTGCAAGACAAGCTGCTTTCGAAGTTTTCAAATGATAGTAATGGTACTTACCAAGTCAAAAGAGCTTATGAGATTCTTATGCAAAATTCTCATTCTTCTTGGAATACACATGGTTAGGAGAGTGTGTGGAATATGATCTGGAGAGTCAAAGTACCATTGAAAATTAATACATTTGTTTGGAAACTCATTCAAGACAGACTCCCTGCCCTCCTTAATCTGAGCAATAGAGGCATACCAACCAGGGATGGAGGCATTAATTGACCGGGGGGGCAATGGCCCCCCCTATTTATTTATTTATTTTTAAATAGTATATATATGCATTAATTTTAGGCGAAAATCACATTTTCGTCCCTACATTTTCACGCGATTCCCACTTTGGTCCCTAACTTTTTTTTTCACCGCTTTTAGTCCATATCCTGGAAAACGCCTCTCGTTTTAGTCTCTGCTGTTATATCAGAGACGGAAAATGCACACATGACAAACAAATGGTACTGTTGGCTGACGTGGCCATTAAAATAATAATAAAAAAATGTTATTTGGCATTAAATTTTTTTTAAAATTAATTTATTAATTTTAACTAAATAAAAAATTAAAAACATAAATAAAAACAAAATTTTATATGAATTAAGATCTAAAAGTATCTTTAACAAGAACACCAAGAACACCAACTCAAACTTAAAATCTCAAAATTGAAAACCAAAAATCACAAACCCAGAAAATAACCCCACCACCGCATGCACCCCAGCAACCACCAACAACAACAACAAAAAAACGAGACCCAAACACCAATCCGGCCACCAAAACATCAACCCACAGCCACCCAAACACCAAACCACCATTGATCCGGCCACCCAAACACAGATCCGGCCAACCCAAACACCAACCCACAGCCACCCAAACACCAAACCACCATTTTTAGCCACCCAAACACAGATCCGACCAACCCAAATACTACCAACCCAAACACGGCCAACACAATGATAGATCCGAACATCCTATGACGGATCCGGCTGCTTTTGTCAACACTGAGAGCCGGCTTGGCTGCGGCTGAAAGTCGGCGCGCCGTCGCTGTTGGTAGGAGGAGGGTCGAATCAAGGCCGCCAGGGCTCGCTTCACAAGATCGCCTTCCACGCCGCCGATTCGGACGAGGGAGTTGGTCATCGTCGATCTACGAGCGTTGAGTCTGTTCGGCGGAGCCGAGTGCGAGTGCGAGTGGGAACCGAATGAAGGTGCTTTCATGGTGGAGATCGTGGGTCTTGGGTTTTGGGTCTTTGGTCACGGAAATCGTTTTGTAGATCGGTGGGTTTGGGTCATGGTGGTTGTGGGGGTGAATGAGGGTGGTGGATGATTGGCGTGGTGGTGGGTTTGCCTTTCTCTCCTCTCTCCAGCTCTCTCAACTCTCACCATGTCTCACCCTCTCTTTTGCTTTGATTTCTGAATCTCAGCTCTATTAGGTTTGATATTTTGTTGCTTTTGCCAGAGGGTTTATGTGTTGTTCTAAATGCTTAGATCCTATTAATAGTTCAGAAAATATTGTTTTGAGCTTGGAATATTGATCTTGTTCTTATTTAATTTCTTGTTCATGTTTATTCTGATGTGGATCTTATATTTAATTTTGTGATCTTATTTTTTGAGTTATTTGTGATTTTTAGTTTTCAATTTTGAGATTTTAAGTTTGAGTTGGTGTTCTTAGTGTTCTTGTTGAAGATACTTTTAGATCTTAATTCATATAAATTTTTGTTTTTATTTTTGTTTTTAATTTTTTATTTAGTTAAAATTAATAAATTAATTTTTTACATTTTTTATTGCCAAATAATATTTTTTATTATTATTTTAATGGCCACGTCAGCCAATAGTACTATCCATTTGCCACGTGTGCATTTTCCGTCTCTGATGTAATGGTATAGACTAAAACGAGAGGCGTTTTACAGGATAGGGACTAAAAGCGGTGAAAAAAAAAGTTAGGGACCAAAGTGGGAATCGCGTGAAAATGTAGGGACTAAAATGTGGTTTTCGCCTTAATTTTAGTAATTTTGTTCCATAAAATTATATTTTGCCCCTTTAACAATATCATTGACTCTTTTTAGAGTAACGTTATAGTTACAAACTTAGGTACAATATTTTTATAAAATGTTGAGGTACAAATTCTTATTGGTTCATGTCTAGCCTTATCATTTACATTACTTTTTTACTTACCAATAATCACTCACTATATCAGCATTATACCTCTAGCACTTTCCTCATTTTAAAGGCCATTAAAAAAATTTATAGATCTAAAATCTAAAATAACATATACTAGCCCAAAAACATTTGTGCAACAACAAAAATCACTAATAGCAAAGCAAAAAAAAATTAAGTCCAATTAACCAATTTTACTTAAACAAAAAATTGGCCATTTAAAAAGTTTTAAACAGAATAATTTTGTCTTTGCCCAGCAAACGCACACATCAAAATTTATAAAAAAAAAAAAAAAAAAAAAAAAAAAAAAAAAAAAAAAAAAAAAAAAACTCTACGGCTAAGAAGTTGCCGAACTAGAGGTCAAAGTCACCCCCCTTAACTAAAAGTCCTAACTCCGTCTTTGATACCAACCCAAACCTCTTGCCCCTTATGCAATTCTAAAGTTGAATCCTCAACTCACCTCTTTCTCCTCTGTCCTTTCACTAGAGCTTGTTGGCATGGATCCACTTTGGCCATTTATTCCACTGATTTTAGTAGTTCAAGTGTACAGCAATGGCTTACCTCCCTTCTCATCAAGTTTAAAACTAGGGAGACAACATCAATGGCCTACTTATAAGCCATTTTTACAACTCTTTGGCATATTTGGATACATAGGAACAGGGTGCTCTATGATGGTTTAAATCCTAATCCTATGAATGTGATTTTGACATCTCAATCTATGGCTTGCAGGTACAAAAAGACTTTCCTTGATCAACCAAGCCACACCAGTCAGCCAAGAAGACCCAAACCAGACCACTATCCACCCTTAGGGCAGTGGCAGCTGATTGTTAAAATTGCTGGAGCTAGGAGCAGGAAGCCTAACAGATGATCTTCTGCCTATGAAGCTATTAATATGTAGGGAGATAGCATGTTCTATGGTGTAATTAGCAGTGTAGCAAGAACAACCTGTGGGGCAATGCTGGATTCTATGGTAGAAGCTACACTCAAGGCTAAGAATCATGGTTCCAGTTTGTTTTGTTTCTAGGAGCTAGCAGACAATTAGTCCAAGTCTTTCAGCATAGGAAGACCTCAAATTGGCATCAACAGACCAGATTAGCTGATCTAGATTTTCTGAACCAAAATGTACTTTGCTGCAATATGTTCTTAGTGCTTCACCTGATTGTAAAATCTGTTTGGTCAGTTGCTAAATTGGCATGTCAAATGCCATTGAACTATTGCTGGTTTAATCCAGCTCTTTTGTAAACATTTGTATTGCTTATCTCCCTATTTTGGTATCAAAAAAGAAAAAAAAGAAGAAGAGAAATACAGACACTAGACACACACAACTAATGTAAAATAAACATTCTTTTTTTTTTTAGTAAACCGTAATACTTATTACAACACATACGAAAATAGTAATATTTTTAAATTGGGTTTATAATACATTATTTAATCAGAGTACAACTACAAAAGGGTCTAACCTTTGTAGTTGTAGACTGGAGTTATAAACAGCAGACACTAGATACACACAACCAATATGGGATAAACATCATTTTTTTTTTTAGTAAACAGTAATACTTATTAGATTACACACGAAAATAGTAATAATATAATATTAGTGTTTTAAACTGGGTTTATAATACGTTATTTAACCAGAGTACAACTACAAAAGGGTCTATCCTTTGTAGTTATAGACTGGGGTTATTAGGCCCTTTTGTTCTTGTATTCTGGTTAAATAATGTATTATAAACCTAGTTTAAAATACTAATATTACTATTTTTGTGTGTGCTCTAATAAGTATTACTGTTTATTAAAAAAAAAGAAAAAAAAAAAGAAGAAGAAGGAGAAATACAATAATTGTCAACATATATAGTAGTGCAAATACTCTATAATAGTAAAAACTAGCAATTGGGCTAAACTCAAACAGCTAAAATTGCTATTGACTAGGACATTAAACAATAAAAAAAGAAAGAAAATGACAACTATTTCAAAACATAGCAATAGAAAGAGGAATATATCTGATAATGGGTTTGGGACCAATGGAATTTGTTAGGGCATTAGCATTGGAGAATGCTAATGCCATATCTAAGGACAATTTGGCATTTTAAGCCTTAAAATCCTTTGCATCAGACAATTGTAAACACAACTATTGCAAATTTTTTTGCAATAGTACTACAGTACAATTCTAAACATAGAATTGTATTGTTCACAGTATTGTAAAAAAAAAAAAAAAATATTTTACTCCTCCTTTTTAATCCAAAATTTCTCTCTCATCCCTCTCATTTTTTCTGTTCTATTCTCTCTCTTCCTTCTTTGTTGCTCCATTTGCTCTCTCATCTCTGAAACTTCATCTCCAAAATTTCTCACCCATTTCCGAAATTTCTCACCCATCTCACATGGCCTCTCTCTCATCTCTCATCTCACTGTAGCTCAACCGATTCACCCTCACCCATCTCCATCGCTGAAGCTTCACACGGCCTCTCTCTCATTGCATAGGTGCTGGGTTTTGGATTTTTGAGGTTGGAGGTTGGATCAGCGTGGATCAGAGAGCTGGGTTTGGATCGTTGGGCTGGGATTGGTTGATGGTGGGTTTGGATTGGTTGTTCAGTGGGTTTGAAATGGTGGATCTGTTGATCGGTGGGTGGATCGTTTGGGTTGATCATCGGTAGCTCCGATGGTGGCTCCGGTGATGATTTTTGGGTTGGCTTGTTCTTCTGGGTTCTGCCTTTCTGATGGGTTTCTTTTTTTTTGGGTTTTTTTTCCTTCTGTTGTGACGCTGAGTTTTTTTTGACGTTTTTCTGGGTTGATCATTGACGTTTTCTGGGTATTTTTTACGGCCTGGGTTTCAAATGGCGGCGTGGGTTTTCGATCTGATCGGTGGCTTGGTGGGTTTCTGATCTGATCGGTGGCTCGGTGTATTGTAGGTCTCTGTGTGTGTGGGGCTTTGTGTGTTGAACCGGTGGTAGAGGTTGAGGGAGAAAGAGAGGGAAAAAAAATGGCTGTTGGAAAGCCCAAGAAAACCAAGTTTGATAGTTAGAAAGAAATAATAAAAAAAGATTAAAAAATAATATTTTAATAAAAATATAATTTTGGGATACTGGAGGTATTGGAAAATGGTATGTTATAATGATAAAGTGAGGTTTTGGAATGGTAAAATAGAGTAGCATTAGCATTTTCCAATGCTAATGCTCTTAGGATTGGCATGGGTTGTGATGAGTTTGGTAAAAGCTATGCTACCACAATGGTATTGGCGAGCTGGGTTGCTATAGGGAACTACCATACCATGACAGAGATAGAGAGAGATTTAAAATAATTATTAAAACCTTTTATATGTCACTGTATATATTAAAACAATTATTTCAGGGAAAAAAAATTTACTTTTGTCTATTTATTTTTAGTTTTGAAATTTAAAAAAATAGCAAAATGGCATCATCTTGGTGGATTTAGAGCCTGTTTGGATTGAGGGGAGAAGGAGGGGGAGTGGAGGGAAGTAAAGTAAAGTTGGCTAAAAATAAATTAATTTTAGGTCAAATCTAATCTACTATACTCTACTTTTTCTTCCTCCCTCTCAATCTAAACGAACCATTAACAATGGAGATTGGATCAAGATGGACGAAAGAATTACATGGAAAAGAAATGGGAGTTAAAGCCTTAAAAGGAAAACTAAAAAGAAACAAAGTATTGGATATTGTGGAATAATGGATTTTAAAGTCCAAGCCAGCAGTAAGTGGACATGTTGATTATTTGCTTTGCACTATCCTTTTATTGAAGGAAAATGTTTGGCTTTAAATATATTTAAAGCTTTGGGATCCAGTCATCACTAAGGAAGATGAAATGTGTCCTATTATGTGTCATGCGCATGACTCACTTGGTTGGTTAGGTAATTTAGGTTAAATGAATCATGTGCATTGCACATGATTATGACTAATGTCATCTTCTTATTGGTGGATGGAGCTTAAGGCTCCAAAAATGTTTAGAACTGAACTTAAATTTTTTTTTTAAAAAAATATTTAAACTAGTCGCAAACCCACACGATATATAGAAAAACCTAAACTTTGTAGGTTAAATAGTGTATGTGTTATTTAAAAGTATTTTCTATTTGTACAAGTTTTACTTTTATGTATTGTAATTTTAAGTTAACAATAGTGTGTGTGTGTGTATATATGAAAAATGTAATTTAATAAAAAGATTTAAATTGAATAATTATAATATTGTTTTATATATATAAACGGAAAAGATTTTATTGAAATGACATTTTTTAAATATACATCAGTTGACTAATTTGACCATAACTAAGAAAAAAACTTATTATTTCATGAAATACATGTAACATATTACATTAATTTTAAATTATTATGTAAGTTTTGAATTTTAGTAATTTTTTTTTCTTTCCAAATATAAGTATTGATGATGCAAAGAAAACTAGTAGGCTGAATATTTCGGGTTTCAATGGGCTAGTGGTTGCTTGAAAGGTCTGAAAAGAAAGAAACATAAGATCAAAAGTGATTGGGGTGAACCGGTCAAGAACCCTCCGATGCTTAAGTTAGTTTTTCCTTTAAAATTCAAGAATTCCAACTTTAGGAATAGCAGAAACTTACTTTCATTTGATGTGGATGAGTCCTTATATAGTGAGATTTGGAGTGGTTACTTGTTTGGTAACTTCCTCAACGTGTATGGAAGTTAGAAGATTCAAACTTAACTTTCACAACTGCTATAAAAGTTAGAAGGTTCCTCTGTAATTCATAATGCCTTTTTTTTTTTTGTATTTTTTAAGCCTAAAACTAAAGAGTTTAGCCCAATAGAATAAAATTTCATACTTTTCAACCCAAAAATCAAGAGAAAAAAATAAATTTTGAGCTCAAAATTGAAAAGGCAACCTACAAAAAGAATCAATTTAAGATCAAATTAGTTTGAAATGGACCAAAATGAACTAAAGTAAACCTAATGGACCGATATGTACTAAATTAGACCAAATGGACAGAAGTGGACCGAATGAGCCAAATTGGACTGAATTAGATCAAATGGACCGAATGGATTGAAATAAACTAGAGTGGACCGAAATAAAACCTGACCCAAATTCTAAAGCCTAAAATATAATTCTGTCTAAAAAAAAGAAAGAAAGGTCGGGCCATAGAAATTAGAAATGCATCATGGTCCAAAACTTTCACAGCCCACTAAAACAATCCATTTACAGCCGAACTCAGCCCATGAGGCCCAAAAATAAATTCTTCTCTTCTACACACTAGCTGTCTAGCATAGCAAAAATAAAGCCGAGCACTGAGCAAAAGATAGAGAAAGAGAGTGAGAGTGGAGTGGATTGAGTGGCGGTGTCGTTGACAAAAAAGCATGAACTGTTACACACACTTCCATAGGCCAAATTGGCCATTTACCATCAAATTTGGAAATTTTTTGCACGAAGACACTGTTTCGGAAATAAACAGCAATATACCACCTTTTTAAGTACTCGAGTTTGGTGAACTCGAGTACTATGTTTTCTAACTCCACCGTGGCACGCCTGACCTGGCATTTGGGATTTAAAAATTCCAAACAGTACTCGAGCTCAGGAAGCTCGAGTACTGTTCAAAGTAATACTCGAGTACATGAAACTCGAGTACTGTGTTAAGTACTCGAGTTCACCAAACTCGGGTATTAATCTGTTTGCCAATTTTTGGAAAATGCAATCTTTACGTCCCAGTTCTGGGGTTGTGGCTGCCCTTAGCTAAATTCACTGGTAGGTCCACTTGGCTAGAAGCTCATGCTCTCCCTCTCTCTCTCTCTCTCTCAATAAAAAAACAAAGAAAGAATATGTTTTTTTTTTTGTGGTTTTGGTTAGCCATCTAACTCAAATCATTAGAAACAGAATACAATGGCCCAATGGTTTCTTTAATCAGTTTGGTTCACCTTCTTCTTTTTGCTTTTGAAGAAATTCACAATATTATATATATATATATATATATATAATTTTTTTTTCCCAATTTGTTGATTTTCTTCCCCCTACACCTCCCTTCATTATTATATTATATTATGACATGCCTAAGGTTTTTTAATACTTACATGTGATCAAAATGGGTGGTATATGGAAAGGTTGGTTATAAAATCACCAGCATCATAACTCATTCAGTACCCAACTTATATGGTAACCTTGAGAACTCAGAGGTAGTATTATTTGGGCATTTTCACTTAATCCCAGTGTTATTTTGTATAATTATTTTTTTCAAAACAGTTCTATTTGTTTTAGAACTTAACATCCCTCCAAGCCAAATAAAAAAATTTATGAACTTGTTAAACTATCCAGTAATGCATAGGTCATTGCAATTTGCAAGTTGTTGCTCTTTACATACTAAGATTCACCCCCATCCCCCAAAAAAAATAAAAGAGAGAAAATCTCCCCTACCAGTAATAGTATAATGCATGGGAAGCAGTCATCACCCATGCTTTCCCATGCATTTCTGAATTTGGAGACTCCAACTTTCAACATGTAATCAGCTGCTACAACCTCCAGGTCCTCTAGTTGGTATTCATCTTCAACACCATCATCCTCTGTCTCACCAGTGGTTGGATCAACCTAACTATGATATGTTTGATATTATCAGTGTTTCAGGTGTTAGTACCCTGCCTTTCAATTGTGAGTCGGTGCAGCAAGTTTGATATTATCTACAGCATGACGTTACAACTGAATAGCTAGCGCACGACGATGTCATGTTCATAGAGTTATTTTGATTAATTCATAAAAGTACACTAAATTGAATCAATCAACACCATCAAATTACTCTATATTAATGATGCCTTAAATCAAAAAGCTTTAACTTGGGAGCCCAAATCCGAAGCTTAAGAAAATAATTACAAAATATAACACAAGATATGTAACTAAAGAGCAAAATAACTCTTCAATGGACTTGAGATGAAGTTGATATCATACAAGAATCCTCAGTAAACTTGTCATCCATTTCCAATCGTTCTTTATCACTTTCAAACTTGCATCTCTTTTAAGCGTTTCCAATATTCCCAGTTCAGTCAAACTTTTCTATGGCACATAATCAGGTGCAAGTAGTTTTCACAAGTAGAAAGGGGCAAACTTTTGTGAATTTTCAGTTATAATTTGTAGACATACCGATATTAGTATGCCACACAGGCACATAAATAAGAAAATCTGTAGCAGGACCCCTAGAACAGCAACTGCTCGAACAACGCGAAGCTGCAATGACACAATTATAGAGTTTGAATCATAATTTCACTAAAAGAGAAAGAAAATGAAGCAGGCCAAAGAACAGAATTTAACCTTCGTTATGGAGAACTCCAAGGCTAGTGCAAAAAGAAGAAAAACTACACCAAACTGGGCCACTGTTTCAACCTATGTGCATTCATCAGGGGAAAAAAGTAAGTGACCTGTAGAGACATCTGATAAAAAAAGAATACCAAGATGAAATCTTGATTACCACCAGAGAGCATCTTGTGACAATAAGAGCATATGAGCCTAGCAAATAACTACATGGGCAAATCATCTTCATTTTCAGTTGCTATTATACAATGAAGGCCACCATTTCATGCTTGATGATTTGTTTTTAAATTTTTGTGCCCTTGACTCCTTCATAGCTATGTAACAAAATGCATGATATTTAGTAAATTTCTGACATAGGCACATTGACACAAGACTTTATATTAGCAGTCTCAATGTGAATGCAACTCCTTCATTGTTAGGTTCCTTTGGTTATGTAAAAATGCATTAGTTCTAATTGAATGCAAAATACACTTTATAATTTACAATAGCTTGTGAGTTATAATTGACAATAGCTGGTGAGTTAATAGACTGAAACTTTCCATCAATACAAAATTTGAGTTGATAGATTGAAACTTTCTATCAATATAAATTTTGGAACCTAAAGGCTAGAAATTAAAATGGATCGAAGAGAAGATTTCTTGTTATGAAGATGATCTTCATTTTCTATAACATGGATGTCATTGCCCCCTATGCTACCAATGAACTTCTTAGTCATTGCCATGCTACCATGTATTTTTTTTCTCAATCACAAGTTACCAAATTATGTGAAAACAATACAGCTTACCAATTACAAACTAATAAAAATTTACACGTTTATATTCTAAGTTAAAATCCTTGCTAACACAATCTTATTTCCAAACAATGTTGAAGTAAGGAAAAAAAAAAAAATCATCTTTCTTATTGGTGATAGAATTGTTGGGAGTAAAGAAGCTTTGTAAGCTAATTGGCATTTCAGTAAAACAATACACAAGTTCAATAATTTAAATATAAAGAGAAAGTCATCATCATCATAAGCATAATAATTTGAAGTTTTGAACTAGTGCAATCAAAGACATATAGGAGGAACTAAAGCGTGCAATTGTGATTCTTTAGGCAATTCCTTTGATTCGTAGCAATGTTTAAGAACAAGTCAGAAGTTAGAACTTTTACGATGAGCATTAAAAAAATGGAAAAATTTTACATTTAAAAGGATGCCATGGTTCAAACTTAGCGTACCTAGTCCGCGAGACCACCACTCGTCGGTACCTCGTTCCGCTTAGGGCATGTTCTTCGGTTATGGCCCTCTTGGTCACACAACCCGCATTGCACCTTCCTCCCCCCTTCCTTCCATGGTGTGGTTCTCGGCCGTCTCCCGCCTTCATCCATCTCATTCCTAATTCGTGTTGAGACAGGGCGACCTTTCTCTCGGATTAATCGAGGGTTAGGGAGGACCTTTCGAGTTTCTGTAGGATCTGGCCATGATAATCTATCTTTCAACACAGGGAAAACGGGAGCATAGCTTCGGAACAGTGCGTCCACGCTATAGCATGGGTCAATGTACTGCTCTGCATCATGTCGATACCTAATACAAACTGCAATGACATGTGAACATGGTATCTTGTACAGTTTCCATTTCTGACATGTGCAAGTTCTTTGCAACAGATTAACTCCATGTGTGTGATCCCCACGTCCAGCAGTCCCTGGATTATGCGATGTATCTACTTGATATGATTGTTGTTGCGCGCTCAATCTTGTAACCCTGTGATTCTCCGCCTTCGCCTTATTTCTCATGAAGATATCCAAGGCATATTTAGTCCATCTTTGACCCGATTTCAACTGTGCTATGCTCTTATTGCGACGATCATCAAAGTAAGCATTTAGTTTGAACCATGTGTATTTCACCATTGCCGTAATAGGCAGGCTACGAGCACCCTTTAGAACACCATTGAAGCACTCGGACACGTTTGTAGTCATCGCCCCATAATGATAACCGTTGTCAAAAGTTAGAGCCCATTTCTCTTTGGGCACATCCTTCAGATATCGATGCGCATCCCGGTTGACATTCTCAATTGAATCGAAAGTGGCATTGAACTTTCGCTCCTGGGTAGCACTTGCTGCCCTCCATACTAGATTCTTTAAAGTTTCATTTTTCCATCTAGTGTTGACGTTACTGCATAGATGACGAAGGCAGTAACGATGTTCTGTCATGGGAGGCCGCAGGGAGACATCTCGATTAGTGTCTCTGAAGATAGCTTGTATCCCAGGGTGTCTGTTAGATATGACACACAGGTGTCTCCGGTCGGTAACATATGTTCTTATACAAGCCAAGAACCAACCCCAAGTCTCTGTGCTCTCGCTCTCAACAACGGCGAAGGCTAGTGGATAAATCTTATTATTAGCATCTGTCGCCATTGCAATCATCAATTTCCCTTTATATTTTCCATAGAGGTGGGTTGCATCAATGCTAATCACAGGCCTACACTGCTTGAACCCAGTAATACATGGTCGAAATGCCCAAAATACGGACTTGAATGTACAGGTTCCCCTTTCATAATTATCCTCCACTATTAACTTATACTGTGTACCCGGACTTGCATCAGTAAGTCCTGCCAAAAAACGCGGCAACTCTGCATAAGACTCCTTAAAATCCCCGTATATAGCTACAACAGCCTTTTGTTTGGCATCCCATACCTTGTATGTGAATTATGATGATTAAGTTAGAAATGAATACAAGTAATTATAGTTGAAGAAAACAAATCAAGACTTGTAAGGCTATAAGATGAAGATAATATTTCTTTATCTTTATTCCTCTTTTTGTTTTTCTATTTCAATTTCAATTTTCATAATATAAAAGTATTCACGGGTTTTGGGAAAAAATATCATGCATAAAACTTCACAGAAGACTGATGTCTCTACATTGTATTGAAAAAAGAATGCAAGTTAAAGAAATACCTTGTAGTGAGATACTTCGTGTTTTAAGTCTGCCAAAACAACGTGGCGTAAGTTCTTTATCTTATATGCAGGGTCTTCTCGTATATAGCGCTCAAGTACATATGCTAGGAACGCCGAATCAATCATCCGACCATCATGAGCATTCTGAATTTTGTCGCACGTGTGGGGGCCCTTGCATTTTGCGATCTTCCAGACATTGTCTCCCTTGCAACAAATTGCACGGACTAACCATGGATATGAATCATCCTCACAACTCACCATAAGCCTCTCTGAGTCTGAATGCTCTGTTTTGAAGCTGAAATTCTCTCGCAATGCATACCAGGTCAACGCATGTCGCACTGCCAATTTAGTGGCGAATACCATCCCTTTAAGTGGCTGCTCCCCAGGCGTCCAACTTGATACTTCCGCTTGCATAACCGGTGATGGATCAAACATATTATCCCAAGTGTTTTTCGTGAACCATTCCGGCGTAGGATCTGGACCGGGGCATGTGTCTCTATTCTCTTCTACAACCACATCTTCAATATGATCAACATCCTCATGTTCACCCATGGTATCTAGGAACTCTTCGAAGTCATCCCTAGTAACGTCAATATGGGTTGCATCATCACCAAGTCCGTAATGATCTTCATTTTCGAATGTGCCCCCATGCAACTCATCATGAGATAAATGCTCTCCTTCATGCACGTGTGGGGGCCCTTCCTCCTCCTCAGTTGAGTTCACACCGGCAAATGTCTGCCATGGTTCACTTCCATCCAAAGCAGTATGTTGTGAACCCTCTCCAACCTCTACTATGGTGGGCTCAACAGTGACATAGAGCTCTGAAGCAACGAATCCTTTCACCACCATTTGTTCAACAACTGCCCACATCATCTTCACTTCGGCGCCACTCGATAACTGTAGTGAATTGTAGACAACCTGGGTGCCTACAACCAGTTGAGGTGCTCGATACACGATGGAAATGTTATGCCTAGACTGGTCTAACCCCATCGCCTTCAATATTCTTCGTTTCACGTTCATAAGGCCTATCCCACGCTTCACCTTAACACATTTTTGCTTTTGGTTTGAGCCTTGGTATGACAACCCATGCAACTCATGATAATACATCTCTCCATCATAGTACACATAGAAAAAGTGAAAATCCATCACCGACCTGTTATTAACAATATAAAAGTTGTCATCATCTATAACCACATACATAAATTTGGCGTATGATAAAAACAATTTATATTCAAACTCAACCTCCTCAACTTTGTGTATAGACATATAAATAATTGAATCTCAATCATACAAAAAATTTATAGGCACATAGACATAATGTGCCTATATATATATATATATATATATTTTTTTTTTTAAAAGGTCAACCATACACATATAAAATAATAAAAGGTATATTATGTTTACCCCACTACGTGTATGTGTGTAACTTACAAAATAATCTTATGCATGCTCTCTATTTGCTATCATGATCAAGTTTGATTCTTTTATATTTGTGCTCAATTTGTTTTGACAACACAGTTATATATATATATATATATATATATATATAACTATATAACCATTGCATGCTCTCTACTTGTATGGTCAAGCTGATATATATATATATATATTCCATATTTATATATATTTTCCATATGTAATATTTATACATATGTTCCATATTTATTTTATATATATATATATATATATATATATATAATGTTTCCATATGTAATATATATCAGCTGTTTTGTACATGGACCTTAAAATTGCAAAAAATGAATTACATGAATTCCACCTCATGTAAACACACAATCTCATATAACCATATATATATATATATATATATTCCATATTTAATATGTATATATATTTTCCATATTTATTATATATATATATATATATATATATTGTTTTCCATATGTAATATACACGGACGTTAATATTGCAAAAAATGAATTACATGAATTCCACCTCATCTCTACGCAATTTCATATAACCAAATGTATATATTCCATATTTATATATATTTTCCATTTGTAATATTTATATATATTTTCCATATATATTTTATATATATATTTCCATATATATTTTATATATATATATATATATATATTTCCATATGTTATCAGTTGTTTTTGTACACAGACCTTCAAATTGCAAAAAAACTCATTCCATGAATTCCACCTCATGTAAACACCTCATATAACCCACATGTAAACACATTACCATATGGTACATATAAACACAAACGAACAAAGCATTTATATTACCTCTAGCTACTGACAGGCAGGACCCAAACGATAATTGTTTGTCTTGGATGGAGACCGCACAGAGAAGGACTTGGACAGTGAAGACAGAAAACAGGTCCTCCCAGCTACTGAAAATAGCAGAAACAAAGAGAGGGTATTTAAACTAAGCAGTACTCGAGTTCAAAGAACTCGAGTACCATTCATTGTACATTCAACACGGCAGTTGGCGCGCCAGTAAAAGTAGGTTTGTAATAAGTGCTTAGTACTCGAGTCCAACGAACTCGAGTACTGTTTGAAGTACTCGGGCCCACTGGACTCGAGTAAAGAAAGAGTCCACATTTTTAAAAAAAATGCTTCCAACTGGTACCCGAGCCCAATGAGCTCGAGTACTGTTTGAAGTACCCGAGCCCACTGGACTCGAGTAAAGAAAGAGTCCATATTTTTAAAAAAAATGCTTGGAACGGGTACCCGAGTCCAATGAGCTCGAGTACTGTTTGAAGTACCCGAGTCCACTGGACTCGAGTATGGCTCGGTGTCTCCACAAGTTTTAAAAAAAAATCTTGCACTTGGTACCCGAGTCCAACGAGCTCAAGTACTGTTTGAAGTACCCGAGGCCAGTGAGCTCGAGTATGGGTCGGTAATATTCCAATTTTTTACAAAAAAACATTGCAAAGGTACCCGAGTCCAGTGAGCTCGAGTACTTTCTGAAGTACCCGAGTCCACTGAGCTCGAGTACTAGCTGAAGTACCCGAGCCCACTGAGCTCGAGTACTATCTGAACTATCCAGGTTTTTCAAAAAAAAATTTTCTTGCATTTGGTACCCGAACCCCAAGCCAACTGGACTCGAGTATGTCTCAGTGGTATTAAAAAAGAGGCCATGATAATCTATCTTTCCTGTCGTAAAAAGGACATTTTTGTACAATTAAAAAAAAAAAAAGAGCTTTTTCTGTAAACTGGGGAAATTAAATAGCAAAAAGATTCAAACTTGGATTCAATAATTACAACAATAGAAAGGAAAGATTCAAACTTGGATTACAACAAATTATATCACTAAATTATAAAACTCTTATAACTTAGGAATGTATTGTTTTACAATGTTTTTAGAAATGTAGTGATTGGTCGCTTCACTAGGATGGATGCAATCAAAAATTACTTATGAATCCCTCTCACATGTTGGAGTAATTGAATTACAAGAGGTTCCGGCCTCCACAGCACCCTTTCGAAGTTTCAACAAAGCCTGGTGGGCAACACACTCTATATTAGAAGTTGGAAACTTCGGGAATCTGCATTTAGATGCTCTATGCATTTTCTATTTATTGGTTTTGGGTACTTCAAGGTTATCTGGATGGGCAAGCAGCCCATTGGGGGAAGACCAACTACTATCATTTTACGGCATCCAAGGTCATATAGTTGCTGCAAGTTTACATGTCCAAAAAAGACAATATAATCAATATTTTTATATTGGTAGATAATCAACATTCAACCAAAAGTTAAGCTAGTGCATGTAAAATAAAATATCAAACCTACCTATACTGATATATAGGAAACAACAGCCAACACAAAACATGTCCTGCCCATACTGCTCATAGTGTTCCTTCCATTTTTCCATGCAGGCTTCAGGGACTTCAACATCAAAACATGGAAGTTTCCAAACTTCTGAATGGTGCACAGAAAACATATTACAATTCTTGTTACATGATGCTCTCTGAAATGCCACAAGAAAAGAAAGGAACTAACTTCTTTCAAAAGAATCCTCACCTTTCATGGACTGATCTTCTGTTTGATATTTATTAACCGTATCAGAAATTAAACCCAAAATTGATGTTGAATTGAAAGAATTATCCCTATCCATGTAATGTGGAAACAATTCAGCCTTCAGTTCTCTTGGCAAATCATTTATCATAGTGAAGAGACGTTTCCTGCATCAGAAATGCATTTTAATTGGTAAATAAGAAAATATTAAGCATAACCTAAAATGTCATGCCAAACATTTCTCAACATTTGAGGCTTCTTTTCAATGACAACACATACAAGTTAATTGTGGCTTCTAACTTTTTCAACTTATTAATTAATTTGCTTGTTTGTCTGAGTTCATTCCAATCTATGTCAAATGTCAACAATCAAGTGCCATTGTCTATTGTTACAAAGCTCAACCACAAGGAATGCAAAACCTACACACACACACTGTTCAGCAGGTAAATTATTTCATTGTGCTCATCTTACCATGCACAATGTCTCACACAGTCAATAACTTCTTCACGATAAAGATTCCGAGCTTCTTTCAAACGCTTTAATTGCTCAGTGCAAGTTCCCTCTCTTATTTGTTTATCAGTTTCCTCCAGAACAGAGATTGAATGTGACTGATGAGACATGTAATATGATGCCTACAATCAGAAGATTTTATTTCAGATTATTCACAACATCTCAAAAGAATCTAGGAATGTAACAACAACAGGTTAGTTACTCAGTAAAACAACAATGTAGACAAGTGAAAGGTCTTGAGTAGTGGACATGAGAAGAGAATGCTACTAAAGGGAGGGGGAGGGGGGGGAGGTGGAAAATCAAACACAAAACACTTCTTTTCAAACTAAAACAAATGCTCATTTAAGGAAATACTTTGAAATAACCAGGCATGGCAGTGATTTAGAAGTCAAATGATGGGGGAGTTTGAGACCACACATGAGCAGGTGTTAGAATAATGGTTTTAATGATTAAATTCATCATTTCCTATCAACTTAAACTAATTTATCATGGGTAATAACAACAATATCAAAATTTTACTCCCAACATTAACAAATCTTTAAAAAAAAATTTAGAGCTTCATCAAGTGATCAAAATCACTGATATTTTGCTCATTTTTACCTTGACACTGCATTTTATAATTTTAAGAAAGTGGATGGATTTCAGTCAAAGCAGTCACATCAATGAAGCATAACAATATGGGTATAAGGTTTACAAACATGCAAAAACAGAAACATTCATCAACATCAAAGCTCGTATACTTTAGAGAAGAGAATTTTCCATGTTGCTTCCTCACCTGCTTAAAGTTTGGTGCAAGGCCTATGTGATACAACAACAGTAAAGCATCCAGAAGTTCTTCTTCTGTTAGTGTAGCTGAAGACACATTACATTCCCTGGGTACAATCATCACATGTTGGACCGGACGATAATCCAATTCAGATTCAGATTGATCACTGGAGCTAGGCTTATTTGCTATCTCATCATTCAAAGTTCCAGCACTACATTCTGTAGCAACATGAGCCGATCTCTCTGGAATATGGTTGCAATGGCCAGTAGAACTTTTGGCTGTGTATATAATTGGATCCTTTGAGATTCTTGTGAAGTCATCATACCATGCTGACAGGTAAATTAACTTCCCACTGTTCATTAGGGAATCCATAAAGGCAAAGATTCTCCTTCTCTGACAGGCACCAGTCAGTCAAATACAATAGGCATCAGTAACAGTCAGCAGGTAGCCACAGCAAGTAAATGAAAAGGTCATCTTTTTAATTTAGCATATTCTCAGATCCGGACATGTATGAGAGTGCATTATGAAATTCAAGGGCAGTTTTTAGACAATCTAACATATAATCCAAATTAGTATACTTCTTTTTTATGAGCACATTGACAAAAACAATATTACATATACATATTGTGCATGATATCATATATATTTGCATTTTTATTCCCAAGACTGTTAACAGCAACAAAAAAGTCCAGTGTACTTGGTTGGTCTTCCTAATAAAATTTCTTAGGTTTCTTATAAAAAACAGCAACAAAAAAGAAAAATTACTGCTACAATCTTACATAATTACAACATCCATTTAGAGTGCAAAGACTACAAAAGAGCACTACCATACACCGGAGGACTACCATACAAAAGAGGCAAAACACTTACATTTATCAAAAAAAAAAAAAAAAGAGGCAAAACACTTACATTAACTAATTCTTTTCGAGCTTCTTGCAGCTCATCATTGCTCTTGCGCTCCTTCACTATTAATGTTTGGTTCAAAGCTTCTAAATCTTCAAGTTCTCCTTTATCTCGCAACTAGTTGAATAAAATAAAGCAGATAATAGGAGTTACTTTGACAGTGTCAAGTTTAACGGTTTTCTAATCAATCATTCTGGGGGTTACCAGATTTGATGAGTACGAAGGGAAAAAAGATCACTTTGTTCTTCCCCTTTTAGAGCAACTTAATATAGTAGATAAAAGTTTTACTGACAAAATAAACGAGAGTGTAATACAGTTGTGCAACTGAAAAATAACTTACATAAGTTATTCTTGGCCATCGAAAATCATCCCCGTTTTCTTCTCCTCACTGGTTCCTTGACTGGTCTCACTTTGCCTGAAAAGAACACAAGCAAATACTAATATGCAAATCATTTAACTATAAAGAGATGTATATGTAATCAGTATTGAATCGAAGTATCGTACCATGTCCAGTCCCACAATTAGGAGGATGTGTCCGTGTCCGTTGCGGCCTTCGCGGCCGATCCTGAATGTGTGAAGCCTCTGGTGGGGGGGCGGGTATCTGTGCCTGGATGAACTCGGTATGCACAAACTCAGGGGGGACAGCACCATGGGTGGGGAGCCCAGGAGTGGGCATGAATCTCATCTCATCTCTACCAGGTACATCTACGGGGGCAGTGCCGGTGGGCAATGGAGATGTAGTAGGGGATGTGGGTGGGGACCGAGATGTGTCCCCATGGGCAAACGTATGGGATGGACCCGCATCATCGTGCGCCATGGAGCCCAAGTCATAACCAATGTCCAAACACATCTCATCTGCTGTCTCACTTGCTTCCTCCATGGTGTGGTCATGCACGGGTGTGTGACGCCGACTAGATGTGGGCACAGGTGTCTGACGCCGACCAGATGTGGGCACAGGTGTCTGACGTCGACTAGATGTGGGCACGGGTGTCTGACGCCGAGCAGGTGTCTGACGCCGACCAGATGTGGGTACGGGTGTCTGACGCCGACTAGATGTGGGACGCTGACTAGATTGACGGCCTCCTTGCCGTTGACGTCTACCTGCTTGCCGACCACGCCCTACAGCTGGTTCACTTGTGTTGCCCGCAGTGCGTGCATCGTCCAATGTCAACCGACCGAGCTCTTCAACAGCTCGCAAGGCATTAATACAGTCGTTGTAGATCTCAGACCCTGGTTCGCACTTCTCCATAATCCTCAACTGTGATTCAACCTGTCACAAGTATACAAGAATAGTGTTAGTAGGTTGAACTAAACTATGCGAAGCGAGGTACATTTATAACGAAGCAGTGTTTGAAAACTTACCAAAGTGTCCCAGTACGAGGTCTCTCTCGTAATATGGCAAACAGTGCGAGGACGAAACCACACCATATAATCGTCATTGTAGCTCATCTCCCCATGAAATGGCGATGCTTCGGCAATTGTGGCATGCGCCGCCCATTTAGCAATATGTGTTCTATGTTCAACAGCCCAGTTTTTTTCATGCTTGCCCTGAAGTGTTATCTTGTGCAGTTCAGTTGAAGTATCGACATTGATCGGTACGTCTTGCTTCATCCCAAACTGTCGGAGAACACGTTCTGGGTGATGGCCTTCAACCACCCAAAAATGTATGAGCGGCACGATAGACCTCCATATGCGTTGGCCTGCCGTACAATATGCGGGCAGGGAACCCAAATAATTTCTGTATGGCTCCCAAACAATCTGCAATGATCCAACAGATGTAAACAACCATATTAACATTATAATTAGAAAAAATGTGTAACGAATGTGAACAATACATGACAACAATGTTTAACTCTGAAATAAAAAATGTTTATTCATTCCCACTTGTAAGTACGACAACTACATGCCAAAGCGATTTCCACTTGTAAGGCACAATACCTGATTTGGCCGTAGCGAAGTGAGCGACAAACGATAGGCGCGTAGGACGTGCATTGGATGTTCAGTTGTTATCTTAGCCCCTTTCCATCTACCAAACAACACAGGCATAACCTTCATATTAGTTACTTACATAATTCCCATGCGAAAAAGATAATACAAAAATGAAAAACAGTAACTATCTAAGATCCTACACACCTGATAGCAAGTGGACCTGGGGGCAGTGCCTGGTGTGGATGCCTCATCACAGGACATATGTGTGGAAACCTCTCCCATGCCCACAACTGCACCAATAGCACGGCACCGCCAATCTGCTTGGCTTCCTTCTCTGATGCCTTACAAAGGTGTCTATATAGCCAACTTAGTGCTGCACTACCCCAACTATATCTCTTTCCATTGCTAATTGGATTGAAAAATTGCAAATACATAACTGAGTGCCGTTCGCCAGACTTGTCCATAAACAATATACCAGCCAACATCTCCAGTATGTAAAACCGAGCATACTGCTGCACAAGCTCCTCACTGGCATCAGCCGGGAGAGGGTTCCTAAACCGATCCTCAAGCCATTTGGCTTTTATCCTCGGCCCTTCCATCACTCCAGTGTTCTTAACTCCACCAAGACCTCTCGGCGGCCTATGCCCTAGCAAGTTCGAACATAGGTCACTCCAATCATCCATATGGGTATATTCCACCACCGGCAACCCATCTACAGGTACCCCCATTATAACCTCTATGTCTTGCAGCGTGATGGTCATCTCACCGAGGGGCAAGTGGAATGAGTGCGTCTCCGGCCGCCATCTCCACCAAAGCCGTGATCAAGCTATGGTCAATGTCTATATTTGGGACCCGAAGTAGTCCATCTAATCCTGCATCCGTGATATGAGCGGCGATACGTGGGTCTAACCCACCTTCAAACAGACCTTCAAGCAAACCTTTGTCTCGATGCCGACAAGTCAGTACACCTGGCACTTCCTGCAAACAGAGCAACTTAGTATTAATAATAGCATTCACTAAGCACATAATAATTACGCTTCAAACTTAAATGCCAAAAATCTGTCTACTACATATATTGACAACGATGTTGGACAAGTGCATACCTCGCCTGCCAAAGGAGCATCCCAAAGCAAACTTGAACGATGCACATCCTGCCTCGTCAAGACATCCTGTATAGAGGGTCCGGGTCCCACTCTATGTGGGTCCATATCTGGCATAAATTAAAGATGATTAATGGCCCATATCTGGCATATCTAGCTCATCTCATTATTATTGTTTTTTGCTTTTAAGATGAGATATGAATGAGGGGATCCTTTTTTTTATTTTTTTTTACTCAAATAGAAAAGTATTAAATAATGTCAGAGGAAGATAGGGATGAAAATTCGAAGAAAAAGCAGGGAATCTACTTTGCAAAATCTTTTGCAAGCCTTTACCAACAAGGAATTGCTACATATTGGTAATCTTGCTAGAGAGCTTTAGTATTTAGACCAACACTGGAATTCATTTTTTAGCATCAAAGTTTTTTAATGCCTTGTTCTAACTTATAATAAAAATAATGTTTTGTTCAAATCCTCTCCCCATAGTAATTATGGATTTATCAGGAAAAATAGAGAGAGCAAGTTAATAATAACCATAATTGTTTGAATTGAATGTCTTTATTAAAAATTCCAAGCAATGTTGTTGAGTTATAAAACTCCTAGCAAAAGCCTTAAGTTCTTTTTGATACATGCACTTGAATTTCAATCTATGATATTTGCTCTATTATGCTTGATCTTTATTATTAAGTTAAGGCGATAATGGATTTTTGGTGTAGACGGGATTCAAATCTAAGTTCTCTTATTCGATGACACTAGACTTTCTATGGCAAAACTTGACAAACAGACCATCTAGCTTGATTACTTGATTGAGTAATTAACCACTGCCATTTCCGTGCATTTTGGTGGCAAAGAAGGCTAGTGCTTAGCTCTTACGACAAGAAAATTAGGCTGAAATTTTCCCTAATGAATCTTACAATAATGTCACAGTTCAATGCTATTGCTTGTGGGGCTTGTAGTCCTCTTAGTTGGCATTGCATGTGGGGCTAATGGTTCTAACTTTGTTTGGTTTGACGAGTTTTCAGTTTTGGACTCTGGATATATATGTGCATACAAATTGGTCGGTACCAAAGGTATTTCACGTTTTTGCTCCATTTTTGGTTATGAAGCATATCATTTTGTCAAAGAAATAAAGCAAGACTCTACATATTTTATCAACTGCCTATCAATACCAAACTTCTCAAGTGGTCTTTCGTTTTTAAATATGTTTTTATTTTTTATTTTTATAACCTCGTTTATATATATATATATATATATATATAACCCCATAAAATCCAAATCCAAGTCCACTATTTTTTATCAACCAGCTGTTAAACTATACTGCTCAAAAAAATATACATATACTTCTCGACTTGTCTGTCATCTCTGAATTTGTCAAACCAAAAATTATAATTAAAAAAAAAAAAAAAAATCTAACCCTATGAAATCTAAATCCGTGTATAGCTTGCACCCAAAACATGGATGAATTCTTTAGTTTCAGTGTGACACCTAACAACATCAAAGGCACACCTAACAGTCCTATAGAATACTCGACAACTATTTCTTGAAAATTAAGCTATTTTTTTCAACCCATTATAGCTAACTTCACAGTTTTTAATCCACATTTCTATTATACTCATGATACCTGATAATGCATCATATATGCAAGTCATAGAACCAATACATTTAGCATTTAGGCCTTCCAAACTGTTTTAGTCCCTCTATGTTAGGTTGTACAAACAAAATCAAGTCCTAGAAACTAAATTTGCATTACAAACCCGCAACAAAGTTTACATAAATAGAAATTAAAGACAAACCCAAAACAAATCATTGAAAAATACTATGAAACAAAACGCACAAACAATTGAACAAAACCCCAACAAAACCCACAATAAATCAAATGAAACCCAAGCAAACCCACAAAAAAAAAAAAAAATCAAATGAAACCCACATCCCATCCCATCCCAGAGCCTATGTGGATTCAGATTTAGCAGAAATAGAGGATTAGAGAGGTCAACGAAGAAGAGAAAACTTAGAGTGACGAACCTGTGTTGCCGTGAGAAATGGAGAAAGAAGAAGAGCTTGTGGTGTCGAAGAACAGAGCGAGAACGAGACTGAGAGGGAGATTGACTGCGTGTGGGAGATGATAGCGAGACTGAGAGGGAGATCGCGAAATTGAGAGCGAGAGGACGCCGGCGAAGTCTTCTGCCGCCGACGGGTTTTCTGCCGGCGATGGTGTGAGGCTTTGGGCTTTAGGTGTGAGGGAGAGTGAGAGTGTGTGAGTGAGAGTGTGTTCTGGTGAGTGAGTGTTCTGGTGAGTGAGAGTGAGAAGTAAAAGTGAGAAGTGAGAGTAGCAAGTAAGACTGGATGGGATACGCACAGTACTCGAGCTCAGGAAGCTCGAGTACTGTTTGGAAATTTAAACACAGTACTCGAGCTCAGGAACCTCGAGTACTGTTGAAATTTTAAAACCTCAATTGCCATGTCAGCGTGCCACGTTGGAAGCATAAAATGCAGTACTTGAGTTCACCAAACTCGAGTACTTAAAAAAGTGGTAGATCCCTGTTTATTTTCGAAACAGTGTTTCTTTGCCAATTTTTTCGAAAATTAATGGTAAAAGGCCATTTTGGCCCACTTCCATATGCTTCATTTTACTGTCAAAATGATTTCTGTCGATGCATTGCACGAGATTATGTGCCTAGCCCATTGGGCTCAGGCTCAGGCCCAGTCTACTATACTTGTACAATACATTACTTGCTGTACACACCTACAAATAGAGCTCTAAGCTCCATATTTAGGATCACAATCTTGTTATATGTGCCCATGTGGCAATTATTGCTATCTTTTTTCATCAATTTGAATTGGTAGTAATCAAACTGAACCAGGGAAGGCACAAACTAATTTGAGTCAGTCCATCTTCCTCTTATATATGACCTAGCAAACATGTTGGGTTGGATGGGTTCAGGTTTGATTCAACCATATACGAGTCAAATCGGATTCTAGTGAAAGCCAAATGGATTTGGACTTAGTTGTGGAGTCTATAATCTTTATCCGACCTTTGACGTGTCGAGGGGTTTTTTTTAACATGCAAACAAATTAAATAAATAAAAAAGAGACTTGTGTATATATATTCTCTTTCTCTTCCCTTCAAAATAACGAAAAAAACAAATAAATGAAAATACGAAAAATATGAATGTTATATTATACATAAATTCTTAAATTTAGAACTTGAAACTCATTAACCTAATATTATCACAAAAGAATAAAAGAAATACATGATTTTACTGACTAAATATCAACCTCAAATGCATTAAAAGAAATACATGATTTTACGGACTAAATATCAACCTCAAATGCATTTTTGTGGTGTATGCAATGTGAAATAAAGTTAACAGTATGATATTGAGGATTTTAAATTATTTACTCATGAAAGGCTTAATCCTAGCTAGTAGGATTACACATGGACTCTGTAGGACAATTTTTTTTAGCCCAAATAATTTAAATTAGTTTTAATTAAAAACAAAAAACAAAAAATATATTATAAAAAAATTATACATATCGTAAATAGTGAATTTAAAAATAAATTTTTGGTGTAATATAAATGACTAAATATAAGGTTGACTAGAAACAAGCTCAAAAATTAGGAGTGTTTGGAATGAAAAAATAAAATACTGTCAAGGTTAAATTAAATGCAAAAATTAATGGATGGATGCGAGACCAAGAGACAAAGATGAGTCACGACACTGGTTAGAGGAAATAGTCCCTAATCAAGCTTAGAGAAAGATAAAATTGAGAATAGTGAAAAGGAGACATATTATAGAGTTTGAAATTGTGAAACAAACAAAATCATAATCATATGAGAAAATGTGATTTTTTTTTTCTTCCTAAAAAAGAGAGGTCGATCCACTTAACTTGTGCAACCAATCCACGCCAACCCATCATTTTTAATGGCCGACTTTGGGTTGATCTTATTATTATTATCATTTCAAGAGTCAAATAGATCCTTACCCATATTCATTTTTATCTATATTCAATTTTTATCTGTTGGCGAGCTGGGTTGCTATAGGGAACTACTACCATGACAGAAAGAAAGAGAGAGAGACTTAATATCCTTTTTAACACCTTATATATGTGAGGGTATATTTTAAAACAATTATTTCAAGAATTTTTTTTTCCTTTATTTATTTTCAGATATATTTGAAAAAAAAAAAGAAAAAAAAAAGCAGAATGGCATCATCTTGATGGATTTAACGATGGAGATTGGATCGAGATAGACGAAAGAATTATATTGAAAACAAATGAGAGTTAAAAGGAAAACTGAAAAGGTGAAAAGTATTGGATATTGTGGAATGATGGATTTTGAAATTCAAGCCAGCAAGCAGTAACTGGACATGTTGATTATTTGCTCTGGAGTATCCTTTTATTTAAGGTAAACGTTTGGCTTTCAAACATGTTTGAAGCTTTGGGGTCCAATCATAACTAGGAGGATGACATGTGATTTGTCTTGCGTAATACGCATGACTCACTTAATTGGTTAGGTAACTTAGGTTAAGTGAGTTATGAGCAATGTACATGTTCATGACTAAAGCTATCTTCCTATTGGTGGTTGAAGCTCAAGTCTCTAAAAATGTTTGGAGCCAAATTTTGTCATTTGTTTAACTCGTCGCAAACTCATGTGATATATAGGAAATTGTAATATAATTATTCTACAAGAATGTAATGTAAAATTTGTAGATTAAATAGTGTATGTGTTATTTAAATTTTTTTTTTTCTGTTTTTACAAGTTTTACTTTTATGTAATGGAACATATAATGTATTTTGCATTCAACAATAATACATACATACATATATATGGAAAAATGTAATTTAATAAAAAGATATTGATGGGTAATTAAAAAGTGTTTATTCTCCATATGAGTCGTCCACAAGAACAAGGTTCGTCCAAGATAATGGTCTGAAACTAAAAAGAAGAAGGAAAAACGGTAACACCAAGAAGAAAGGTCATCCAAGAAAGATAGATCATTTACACGACGAGAGAATGTAGACGACCTACGAACACTTAGTAAATTCTAAGGATTTCTCTGCAAACTAAGAATGGCTGCACGACAATCCACTATTCCAAGATGTGGGGTGAATTCCCCTAAATTCGCTTTACTCTCTCCACTAAGTTCACACATCTCCCACGATGTTAGTGGCACCTAACAAGTAGACCTACTCCAAACTTTCTATAAAAGTGACCAAGCCTCACCAAACCAAGGTATGTACTACTATTCATCCACTTATTATACTTGAGTCCTTGAGAGAAACTGACTTAACCATTGAAGGGTCCTTGGCTGGTTCACCCTAATCACTTTCGATAATCTTTCTTTCTTTTTTAGGTTGTTGACCTATCTTTGAAATTCGAAACATACAGCCTACTGATTTCACCCATCATCAGATATAAATTACATAATTATAGTATTGTTTTATATAAATGGAAAAGATGTTATTAAAAAGATTTTTTTTTTTAATTTCTCAAAAAAAAAAATTTAAAAATATATCATAATTTTTTGACTAATTTGAACATAACCAAGATTTTTTTTTAATGTACACCCACATTCCATGAAACACATGTAACATTTTAAATTAAGTTTAAATTATTATATAATTTTACAATTTTAGTATTTTGTTCTTTCCAAATATAAGTATAATGCCTATATTATTGAAACTTGAATTTTAAGGTAATCTTTTGAATATTTATCATATTTATTATTTTTTAGGGCTTATATCTTTAATTTATTATGCTTATTTTGTTTGAATTTTTTAGCCCAAAACTAAAGAGTTTTTCCCAAATAGAATAAAATTTCATACTTCCCAATCCAAAAATTAAGAAGAAGAAAACAAATTTTGAGTCCAACACTAAAAAGGCAACCTACAAAAATAATTAATTTAAGACCCATTTAGTTTGAAATAGACTGAAGTGGATCAAAGTAAACCGAAATAAACCGAGGTGGACTGAATGGACCAATATGAACTGAATTAGACCAAATAGATTGAATTAGACTGAATGGACAGAAATGGACTGAAATAAAACCTGACCAAAATTCTAAAGCCTAAAATATAATTTGGTCTAAAACAAAAAAGGTCGGGCCATAGAAATTACAATAGCATCATGGTCCAAAACTTTCATAGCCCACTAACAATCCATTTACAGCCGAACTTAGCTCATGAGGCCCAAAATCCATTAACAGCCGTACTAGCTGTATAGCACAGCAAAAAGAAAGCCGAGCACTGAGAGAGAGAGAGAGAGAGAGAGAGAGAGAGAGAGAGAGAGAGAGAGAGGATTGAGTGGCGATGTCATTGACAAAAAGCAAAGATATGAACTGTTACATACACATATATGCTTCCTTTTACTATCAAAATGATCCCTGTCCTGCTGTCCATGCATTTTGATTTTAATAAAATTGAGATAGGTGTAAAATCTCCGAGGGACGGTAGATCGAAAAGTGCCTTCTAAACCACCCCATTCATCCAAAAGAGAAGGGAAGGGCCTATGTATTTCCATGATCCTTGTGGATTTGACCTTATCTACACTTGGAGCCAATCCCCTTATCAGTCTTGCCACCACGTAGCAGAACGGGAGCTCATGTGGAACCTTTTATTTCTGGTGTAACGGTGGTGGAAGGTAACAAAATATTACGGTCGCGTAACATATCCTTAAAATCGAGTTATATATATATATATTTCTAAATAGAACTTGACATTAGCAATGCCGAGTTTCACTTAAATTTATAAAAAAATTTAAGTGGCAAAATATGCATAGAATTTGACATTGTTAATGTCGAGTTTCACCTGTAACTCGATTTTGTTAAAATTAAGTTTAAAAAATTGAGGCATTTTTTTCAAAACAAAGGCATTTTGCTGCATAGTTAGTAAATTATGGGCAAATGCCCATTTTACTACGGCCTTTTGATACAGTGTTTTTTGAAAAAGTGTAGCATGAAACTAGTTTTTTTTTATAAAAATTAGTGTGTTTGGTAAAATCTGTTAAAAATTGCTTTTAAAAAAAATCGAGTGTTTAGCTAGCACTTCTAAAAGTGACAATTTAGGTTGTAAATTACAAAAAATGACAAAATGTATATATAAGAGAGTTTATTTCATACTTAGTATAACATAATAATAACAATAATAATGATAATGATTACTTCATGTTAATAATAAATAAATCTCTTAATAAAATATTTTGTAAAAAAGTATTTGGTTTTGGCATTTCTCTTTTTAAGAAGTGTTACGTTTATAGTATTTTTGTAATACTTTCACAACAAATTTTATATGGTAAGTTGTTATTAGTTACAATTTGAACTTGATGGGATAACAAAAATTACATCTATGGTTCGTCCAGATGGGTCGTCCATCATGAACCGTTGGCCAAACGACCAGACTATCTTTTATTCGTCCAGACCTCTCTTCCTTGAGAGGTGGACCAATTGGGTAAACCCCATAATCATGCCGAAAAGAGTCGTCCATGGGTGTAGAGCATGGACGACCAAACAACAGCGTAACAAAGGGTCGTCCATAGGCATCGCACATGGACGACCACACAACATTTAGCAAATTCCGGAGCGGTTAACCAACCCGTGTTCACCGCCGCCAATTCCTCCCAAATATGTAACTTCCAACGACGGTTATGGTTTCAATAGCAGTTGAAGTCCGAATTCCATGAATCTGGGAAAAGTTATTTGGACCAGTAACCGCCCCGAAGTACCCTATATAAGGACCAGTCTGAACCATGCAAAGGTATGAGATTCTAAAATTTTACTCCCAATACAGTGAGAACTCCATTCGAGAGAAGACACTAACTTAGCCATCGGAGGGTCTTAGGCCGGTCCACCCCGGTCTCCTTTGATACTTTGTTTATTCTTTCAGGCCCTTGCTACCACCCTCAGCCCATTGAAGCCAAGTTGTCCAGCCTACTGAATTTGTTCATCATCAGTTGGCGCCGTCTGTGGGAAGAAAACTTCGAGTTTGGCAGTTTCTTCTCCAACAAAAGGCTGTATGGTTCGGACTAGATCAAGGGCCACTAGCCCAGGCCATCAAGAGAGTAGGGATGCTTCCAGCCATCCCCACCGAGATCACCCATTAGCGCCTATCATGCAGTCGCCTTCCATCCAACATATACAATCCATGGCGGCCGCTATGGCGGAGTTAACTCGCCAAAATCAGGAGTTAATTAGGGAGATAGAGAGGCAGCGCTGTGAAGGGGGACATGCTAAGAGACAATCCCAGAGTCAAGAAGATGGAGGGGGACATGCTGAGCCTGAGACCCAATCAAGAGGCACCACTTCGCGAAGGGTGCCACATTTGGAGAAAGAAATGAATCAGATGAGGAAGGTTATGGACGAGATGAAGGAGAACATGAGAAGGGCAAATCCCGTAGAGGATTTGGTTCACCGAACAGATTCCCCTTTCACGGCTTCCATCAATGGGCATCCCTTGCCATCGAAGTTCAAAATGCCTTCCCTGGATTCGTATGATGGAGCGCGTGATCCCTTTGATCATATCGCAACTTTCAAAACTACCATGCATCTCCAAGGGGTTCCAGACGAGATTATGTGCAGAGCCTTCCCTACCACCCTTAAGGGACCAGTACAAGTGTGGTTCAGCAAAATACCCCCGAATTCTGTAAGTTCTTTTGAGGAGTTAAGTAAATTATTTGTTAATAATTTCATTGGGGGGCAGAGACACAAACGTTCCTCGTCCAGTTTGCTGACCATAGAGCAAGGAGAGAATGAAAGCCTGCGTTCCTTTATCACGCGCTTTAACAGGGAAGCCCTGACAGTAGACGAGGTGGACGACAAGCTACTATTGGCAGCCTTTCACAATTGGGTTAACTCGGACTTGTTTATTCACAAACTGTATGAAAAAGAGCCCTAGTCCATGGCTGAACTCGTCCATTCAGCCCAAAACTTTATGAACGCGGAAGATGCAATCATAGCTAAGAAGAGGAAGAGAGCTGAGAGAATGGAAGTCAACCCCACGCGTCACTCCGAACAAGGGCCTCGTCCAAAGAAGGGATGAACGGAAGAGAAAAAGGATCGAGACAGAGATAACAGGAAGGCAGGCCCATCAGCAAGGAATCAGAATTACACACCTTTGAATGCCCCACTTTATCAGGTGCTCATGCAGATCAAGGATGATCCTTCCTTGAAGTGGCCAGAGAAGATGAAAGGAGATCCTAACAAGCGCAATAAGAATAAATATTGTCGCTTCCATAGAGATCATGGGCATGACACGGACGAGTGTTATGACTTGAAGCAGCAGATTGAGAATCTCATTAGACAAGGAAAGTTGAGGCATTTCGTTGGAAGGGATCATAAGGATGAAAAATTGAAAGCAAAGATGGAAGAATCGTCACGGCCCCCACTCGGAGAAATAAGGGTTATCATTGGAGGGACTTCTAAAGGAAAATCTTCTAGATCAAAGAAGACGTATCTCAAAGTGGTGCAAAATGTCCAACACTCTGGACGATCCCCATGGAAGAGGGGGACGGACGAACCCATCATCTCTTTCACTGATGAAGAAGCTAAAAGAATTCATCATCCGCATGATGATGCAATTGTCATTACCCTACTCATAGCAGATTATAGAACCAGGAGGGTGTTGGTAGATAATGGAAGCTCAGCAGATATATTGTATTATCCTGCCTTCCAGCAAATGAGGCTTGGACGAGATCAGCTTCGTCCAGCATGCTCGCCACTGATAGGATTTGGGGGAATGAAAGTGCAGCCCGTAGGTACCATTACCTTACCTGTAGTGGTGGGGTCATACCCGCAGCAAATAACTAAGGAAGTGAATTTCCTTGTGGTGGATTGTTCATCCTCATACAATGCCATCATTGGAAGGCCAACCTTGAACAGTTGGAAGGCGGTAACATCTACCTACCATCTATCAGTCAAATTTTCTACGGAGTGCGGGATTGGACAAGCACAAGGAGATCAGTTGGCAGCCAGAGAGTGCTATCTAGCCATGTTGGCTGTGGACGAGCAGATGCAGACTATGAGTATAGAAGAAAGAAGAATTATTGCAGAACCGACTGAAGTGTTGGAAGATGTTTTATTACAAAATGATCCGGAGAATTTCACGAGAATTGGAACAAGTATGAAGAAGAAGGCGAAAGAAGACCTCGTCCAGTTTCTAAAGAAAAATGCTGATGTTTTCGCATGGAGTCATGATGACATGCCTGGCATTGACCCAAGTGTAATCACTCATCGACTGAACGTGTCCCTCTCTTTCAAGCCTATTCGTCAAAAGAAGAGAGTGTTTGCCCCTGAACGAGAGAAGGCTATCAAGGAAGAGGTTCAGAAGCTAACCACAGCAGAGTTCATCCGAGAAGTCTATTACCCGAATTGGTTGGCAAACGTAGTGATGGTAAAGAAAGCAAATGGCAAGTGGAGGATGTGCGTCGACTTCACTGACTTAAACAAGGCTTGCCCTAAGGATAGTTATCCTTTGCCACGTATTGATCAATTGGTTGATTCTACAGCTGGCCATCAACTGTTGAGCTTCATGGACGCCTTCTCAGGATATAATCAGATAAAGATGGACGAGACAGACCAAGAAAAGACATCTTTTATTACCAGTCAAGGTTTGTTTTGTTATAAGGTGATGCCCTTCGGTATAAAAAACGCTAGGGCAACTTATCAAAGGTTGGTAAATCACATGTTTCGTCCGCAGATAGGACGGAATGTGGAGGTATACGTGGATGACATGCTCGTGAAGAGCTTAGACGAGGGAAGCCACTTGGATGATCTCTAGGAAACTTTTGAAACACTTAGGCGATACAAGATGAAGTTGAACCCAAGTAAATGTGCATTTGGAGTATCGTCAGGAAAGTTTCTATGGTTTCAGAAAGAGGAATTGAAGCAAATCCAGACAAGATCAAAGCTATATTGAACATGGAACCACCGAAGAACATCAAGGAAGTCCAATCCCTGGCTGGACGAGTTGCAGCTCTGCACAGGTTCGTCTCAAAAGCCACTGACAAGTGTTTACCCTTTTTTAAAATTCTCAGGAAGGCGTTTGAATGGACGGACGAGTGTCAGAAGGCCTTCCAGGACCTGAAGCACTATCTTGCCACAGCCCCATTGCTAAGTCCGTCCGTTCTAAGAGAAGAACTATATCTATACTTAGCAGTGTCCCCACATGCCGTAAGTTCAGCGTTGATCAGGGAGGAAGAAAAGGTGCAGAAGCCTATGTATTATACTAGCCGGGCATTGAGAGGAGCAGAAGGAAGGTACTCACTTATAGAGAAGTTAGCCTTCGCACTAATAACGGCTTCTAGGAAGTTGAGACACTACTTCCAAGGTCATGTTTTCAATGTCATGACTGATCATTCGCTTAAGAAGGCAATGAACAAACTTGAAGCAGCAGGGCGACTAATTCAATGGGCAGTTGAACTCAGTGAATTTGACATTCGGTACCAACCAAGGAATGCAATAAAAGCTCAAGCCCTCACAGACTTCATTGCAGAATTCACTCTAAGCTATGAGGACTTGGATGGAAAAGAAGACAATAAGAAATGGGTCGTCCATGTAGATGGATCGTCTACACTATATGCAGGAGGTATAGGAGTTGTTTTGCACTCACCAGAAGGAGATAAACTGGAGCACAAAATTCGCCTGCAGTACCAAACGACCAATAATGAAGTAGAGTATGAAGCCCTTCTTAAAGGGTTGGAATTGGCTAAATCAGTGGAAGTAGATTCAATACTAGTCTTAGGAGACTCTCAGTTGATTATAGGCCAAGTAAATGGGACATGTGAGGCCAAGGAAGATAGAATGAAGAGATATTTGAAGAAGGTGTTACGCCTTGTGAAGAAATTCAGAGAAGTTAATTTCGTTCAAATCCCGAGGGAAGAGAACATGGAAGCGGACACTCTAGCGAAGGAAGCCTCCGCTAATGAAGCAATGGACAAGTTAGATGAAATACGATACATGCCAAGCATAGACCTTCCAGAAATATTGCAGATAGAAGGTGAGGAGAATTGGATGACCCCAATAGTCTCATACCTGAAGGACGGAAGGCTTCTAGAAGGTAAGGACGAAGCCAGGAAGCTCAGAGTTAAATCAGCCAGATACATCCTTATGGACGAAGTGTTATACAAAAGAGGTTTTTCACAACCATACCTGAGGTGCTTAGCTCCAGACGAAGGGAATTACGTATTGAGGGAAGTTCATGAAGGAGCATGTGGTAATCACTCAAGAGCCAGATCACTCGTCCACAAGGTCATCTGTGCAGGGTACTATTGGCAACCATCCAAGATGACGCTAAGGCGTATGTTAAGGTATGTGACCAATGTCAACGTTTCAGTAATATTCCTAGACAGCCTTCAGAATACCTCACCCCAATGATGGCCCCTTGGCCTTTTGCACAATGGGGTTTGGATATTTTGGGCCCCTTTCCAACTGGAACCAGACAGATGAAGTTCTTGGTGGTGGGGATAGACTATTTCACTAAATGGGTGGAAGCTGAACCCTTAGTGAAAATTACACAACAAAATGTCAAAAACTTCGTCTGGAAGAGTATTGTATGCAGATTTGGAGTACCAAAAGTATTAGTATCTGACAATGGACGACAGTTTGACAACACCCCCTTTAGAGAATTCTGTGAACAGCTTGGAATCAAGAATCATTATTCCTCCCCCTCCCACCCACAGGCTAACGAACAAGCAGAAATAGCAAACCGATCCTTGTTGAAAATTATCAAGACTTGGCTTGAAGGGGCAAAGGGAGTATGGCCGGATGAATTACCAGGTGTTTTGTGGGCTTACAGAACAACAGCGAGGACTACCACATGAGAGACTCCTTTCAAACTGGCTTATGGGAGCGAAGCAGTCATACCTACAGAAGTGCATATGGCCAGCCATAGGGTGATGAAATATCAAGATGAGGAAAACAACGAACAGCTTCGTCTCAACCTCGATCTCATAGACGAGGTAAGAATGGACGCGGAGCAAAGAACAGCAAGGTACAAAAACCTCATGGCAAAGCAGCATGACGCTATGGTGAAACCCAAGCGCTTCAGCATTGGGGATCTCGTCCTTAAAAAGGTTTCTTTGGCCACCAAAAACCCGGCCCATGGGAAGCTGGGATCAAACTGGGAAGGACCTTACAGAGTTATCAACTCCAAGAGACAAGGATCCTACTATTTGGAAGCCCTGGATGGACGAAGGTTAAAACACCCGTGGAATGTTGAACACCTAAGGAGATACTATCAATGAAGGGTGATCATGGACGAGCCTTGGCATGGACGAGACCCTTGGACGTTTGAAGTAATGCTTAATATTATTTTCCAGTATTTGCATATTACTATTGTGTTTTAAGTGTATAAGTATTTTATGCTGCTGATGGACGAAGTTATGTTGTATTATGTGTGTTTAATTCCCTAAAAGCACAAGCTCTTAAGCATGTGCCATGATTGTGGACGAATGACTACATAGTATGGATTTTTGAATATACATAGTGTGTTTTAAATATGTATGATTGTATGGGAATCCTCCATTTTCTATGATTCAAAGTGATCCACGGAAGGCGAAAGGCCAAAGACGAGTAAAATCCTTAGACGCAAGGAAGTGCCGTCTAAAAGCTTTCCTTTGGATAAGGATAAAGCAAGAAAAATGAACAAGGTATGTCCGTCTAAGCTCAAGACGAGACGAACCTGAAGTACGATTGTCTAAACCATGGACAAATAATGTGCGTGTAAAAACACCACAGGCCCATAGACGAATCTAACCAACTTAACAATCCAGCCCATGGACGAGCATTTGTTGGGAAAATTATTTTATTAAGGACGAGTAAATAATCGTCCTAAATTTGAGCAACAAATTAAATCTGGCAAAAAGGCATCATTCATGGACGAACCTTACTTGAAAATAAACATCTCATGAGGTTGTACATGAAGGAGCTCGTCCATATCCTCAAGACGAGATAAAACCTAGTCCCACAACCACAATGGTATGGACGACATGATTGAAGTTTGTTCACAAAACTAAAGGAATATTCACACAATGAACAATGAAAGAAAAGCATTCATACATTCATAAAGTTCAAAGGGTAGACGACCACCGTCCAAAAACCCTTAGTAGTGCTTGTTCATAAAAACTCGTCCATACACTTGGACGAAGAAATTGTGCTTAGATAAATTCTAAACGAAATAAACAAAAGCCCAAAACACTGGGCGCCTCCAAATAAAATTAAAATATAAAATTTCTAAAGGAAAATAAAATCACTTGGATTCACCACTGGGAGCACTCTTTGGATCGTCTTGTGTCACCTCGTCATTGGCGTCCTCCACCACGTTGACGTCCTCAAAACTCGTCGCTAGCAAAGAACTTTCTGTAGCAAGAGGAAGCTTGAAAGAGTCAAAGTTTAAATCAGGGAAGGCTTCTTTGGCATCAGCACAGAAGTCTTCATAGCCAGCAGCATAGTGATATCTAGACGATTCTTAAGCTCGTCAGACTTCTTGAAGGCTAAAATGGCTTCCTCGCGTGCTTTCTCCAAGGACGAAGCAAACCCTGAAACTTCTCCCTCCAAGTAAGCAATACGAGTGTCCTTCTCGACACCATCTGCTTTGCGTTCTTCCACCTCTTCCTTTAATTTCGTCTCACATGCTAGCAAACGGTTGACTTCATTAGTCAGCCTAATCACCTCTCCCTTCTTCAACAAAATTTCATTAGTCAACTCTTTAGCCTTCTCTCTTGCCGTCTTGGCCTCCTCAGCAAGTTCCTTGGCCTGGCACGTCGCTATATAAAACTTTGACATAGCCTGTTCATGGACGAAGGAGAGTAAAAAAAAAAAGAAGAGAAAAAAGAAGAAGAAAAAGAAGTACACAAGGACGAACTAAAGCCATACCTTGAAGAGGTCATGGATGCCAGAACGTTCAAATTCCTTCACTGACATGTTGTAGCATTGATTAACTTCATTGTCAGTAACAATCCCTTTGAACGTCCTCCATGCATACCCTTCGTCCAGCACCAAGTTAGAGGGACGATCTGATTGCTCTGACGGATGAGACTTCCGAGGAGTCTTAGTTGGAAGGGGAGTAGGGTTAGCCTGAACAGGATGAATTATCTGGACGGGCTCCACGTTGGTAGGAGGGTCTTCCAGATTCACCATTGGAGAGGAAAATTTGGGGACCTTGGGAAGAGAAGTCTGAGTGGTCTTTGGTTTTTTGGAGCCTCGACGACTGGGAAGGTTGTCCAGGTCCACAGCACTTGAAATCTTAGACTTTCTCTTCCCAGCCTGGACGGCAGTCTTCTGGACGACAGGAGGCATAGGAGCACCTTCGTCCCCACTAGTTACTGTTTTGTCTTTATTTTCTCTCATTGTCATTATTCCTATGATGAGGAAAACCAGTTAAAAAAGAAGAAGAAAAGGAATAGAAAGAAGTATTGAGGGACAGACGACACTTACTTCGTCGAGTGGTCTCCTCGTGACCTAAATTTTCAGGGGTAGGTTCTAGGCCAAGTCCCCACGTAGCCAAACTACTGAAAGTTACTGAGTCGTGGAAGGTCCTTCTAGGGAAGGCACGTACGTGGTCGATTCGATCCAAATAAGACCTGTCCAAACGTGGACGAGTAACAGCTGCACCAATAATAAAAAAAGAAAAAGTGTTTAGACGATTGAAAGTTAGAAAGTATAAGGAATAAAATAACATGGAAAGAAAACATACCCTCAGGACGAAGGCGACCTATGGGGCTGGTAAAAGGAGGGAAGGGGGCATTACTAACATCTGTTGGGTCCCCAGCCCAGTTTCCAGAAATGATAAAAAAACTCTTGTTTCCAGAGCCTATCAGACGAGCTACGGCCCTTTATTAAACTATAGTGAGAGCCTCTGGACGAGAACTGGTAAAAACTAGCTGATTGTTTTATTTTTGAGGGCTTACAGCAGTAGAGGAACTCGTCCACTGTTATAGGACGATCCCCTTCCAGTGCCTCTCGCCATAACACTTGCATGACAACTATCGTCCTCCAACCATTGGGATTAAGTTGGTTAGGACCAATACCTAACCTATGAAGTAGACCTCTACAAAATGAATTTAGGGGAAACCTAAGACTAGCTAAGAGATAAGACGAATATACTCCAAAACCAGAAGAAGGTGAACGACACCATTCTCCTTCCCTGGGCAGACGAGGTTCAAACTCGATAGGAATTTGGTATCTATCTACTAAGGTTTTTAACTTAGGAGCGTCTAAGGTGGACGCTACCTCAGGTGCACAGCTATATATTATGTTTTCCTCTTCCTCCTCCTCGTCCTGAGAAGGGTTGGGTGGCGCTCTGGATGAACTAGCCCCAGTTCCAGAGGCCATCCTACGTTGCATCTCTTGAAATTTTTCTAAGGAAACTCCAGGTACCCCGGACGAATATTGCTCGTCCGAAGAACTGCTACTAACACTAGTGCTACCCTCACCACTCTCATAACTTCCAGACGAGACGTCCTGATACTCGTCTATTTCCCTCTTTGTACTACTAGACGAAGACATAACTAAAGATCAAAACGAAAACCTAAAAGGAAGAGGAAGTACCTGAGAACTAGGACGAATGCTAGACGAGGATCTTGGACGAGATAGCAGAAGGAAGTTTACGAGAAAGGTGAAGGGCAAGAAAGAGAATGTGCCTATTTATAGGGCCCAGGAGTAGGGTCAGCGAAGAGACACCATCCACTAAGAAAATGACACGTGGTAATCACGTGGGGAAATGTAATCGATTTAATCACTCAACAAATCAAACAATGACACGTGGCAGTGGAAAGGGGATAAAATCCCTATAATGTCCTTGGACGACACCCTGGACAAGGGGGCAACTGATGGGATAACAAAAATTACATCTATGGTTCGTCCAGATGGGTTGTCCATCATGAACCGTTGGCCAAACGACCAGACTATCTTTTATTCGTCCAGACCTCTCTTCCTTGAGAAGTGGACCAATTGGGTAAACCCCATAATCATGCCGAAAAGAGTCGTCCATGGGTGTAGAGCATGGACGACCAAACAACAGCGTAACAAAGGGTCGTCCGTAGGCATCGCACATGGACGACCACACAACACTTAGCAAATTCCGGAGTGGTTAACCAACCCGTATTCACCGCCGCCAATTCCTCCCAAATATGTAACTTCCAATGACGATTATGGTTTCAATAGCAGTTGAAGTCCGGATTCCATGAATCTGGGAAAAGTTATTTGGACCAGTAATCGCCCCGAAGTACCCTATATAAGGACCAGTCTGAACCATGCAAAGGTATGAGATTCTAAAATTTTACTCCCAATACAGTGAGAACTCCATTCGAGAGAAGACACTAACTTAGCCATCGGAGGGTTTTAGGCCGGTCCACCCTGGTCTCCTTTGATACTTTGTTTATTCTTTCAGGCCCTTGCTACCACCCTCAGCCCATCGAAGCCGAGTTGTCCAGCCTACTGAATTTGTTCATCATCAGAACTTATTACTTAAATTGCTTTTTTGCTCATTAATATCAACCAATAACAATATATCACTTAAAATTTATTATAAAAGTATTGTGAAAATAACATTTTTCTTTGTTTAAAATTTTTTTTTTTTCTCTTTCCCATAATGAATACAAAACTATTATCTTAAAAGTTGAAACTCAATAATTTTGGTAGAATGAACCTCTGCAAAAGAAAAAAATTATTGACACTTATCTTATAAATGAGCTGTTTTGTTATTACAAACTTTTTTATAACATTTTTTGCCATATTTATTGACGTGACAATCTGTAATAATTACTTTTCATTGTTTTCAACTACACATGTACTCACAATATTTATTTCACCACATATTTTATAACATCGCAATTATAAAAAAAAAATTGTGAAAAAAGTTATGTTCTGGACCCAAAAGGAACCTCTTTTTATTTATTTTATATTTTTTTCTCATCCGCTCGTCCACTTCTTCCTCATCTACTTATTTGTCCTTTTCTTTGACTTCCCTCACACATTTCATGTCATGTCATCCAAGTTTGATCTTCTCTCACCTGCCTTCCTCTTCTTTCTTTTCTCTATTTTTCTTCACAGAAACACCCATAATCTTCAGAGGCCAATAGATGGATATTCTTATCTTCCCATCATTAACAAGCTTATTTCCGGGTGAGGTCATTCAAGAGAGAGAGTGGGGGGCAAAGATTTGTTGGGTTACACGTGTGAGTGAAGTCCCATATTGAATAAAGATGAGAAGAATGAGTAGTTAATATAACATAATTGAGCACATACCCATTGGGCTTAGGCCTTTTGGGTTAAAGTGTGTCTCTATATGTTATATTAATTACTCAAGGAAGCTCCCCAATGTGTTTATCTCCCCGACAAGTGGTATCAGAGCCGATGGTGGTGTGCGGCGAAGGTGGTGAGGTATTCATGGTCCCTACCCAGCGGGGACAGAGAAAGCCTTAATGGCCCACACACAAAAATCCTGGAGAAAAGAAAAGCCCAACAAAGGAATATTGCAAATGGTGCTAAACAATGATGAGGTGCGAGGTTCCCATGGACATGGACGTGCGGAGTTCCCATGGATGTGCGTGCGGGGTTGACAAGTGGTTCCCATGAATGGCGTACGAGAGACCCATGGATGACGTGTTGATACAAAAGCCCATTAGGCAAGAGGGAGCAAGTAGGACTTATTCATGTCCCACAGAGAAGTCTTGAAGCCCACAGAGTGGCAGAGACTCACACGTGAGGGGGAGATTGTTGGGTTACACGTATGAGTGAAGTCCCACATTGAATAAAGATGAGAAGAATGAGTAGTTAATATAACATAATTGAGCACATACCCATTGGGCTTAGGCCTTTTGGGTTAAAGTGTGTCTCTATATGTTATATTAAGGCCAAAATGCAAAACTCACCCTCTAAGTTTCACAAATTTTCATTTCGGTCATCTAAGTATGCATTTTGTTATTTCAGTCCTCTAAGTTTCAATTCTCCTCAATTCAGCTCTCCATTAACATTCCATCCATTCTTGCTGTTAGTTTTGACCCTAATTTAATATTTATTTCTTAATTTAAAAAAAATGTTACAAAATCCATAAATTAAAATAGCAAACCAGAACGGCTTCAAAAAAAAAAAAAAAAAAAAAAAAACCAGAAGAACATGAATAGAAACCCATTCTAACCCATCGATAACTGACTAAGAGGGAGAAAGAGAGATCAAGAGATCGAGAGGAAGAGCGAGAGACCGAGAGGGATATGAGAGACAGATTGAGGGACGACTCCGGCCAATAGTCGGCAGCTCCAGGCCGGTATGACAGGGCAACTCGTTTCCTTTTGTACACCAATATGTTGATGCCGCCGCTTCTTCTTCTTCTTCTTCTTCAGTTCATTTACTGTAAAATAGGACATTATATAATCAACCAAAAACCACATCAAAATCACAACAAACTACCTAGCAAACCAACTCATATCACACCCAAACCAAAACCACAAATCCAACCATACCAAATGCAACCAAACCAAATAGAAGTTTACAAGAAAGACAGAAGCATCTCAAACTTGACCCAACCTCACCGCTGCCAACATCACACCGCCGCCAACAACCTAAGTAAGCCCTGATTACAGTGACCCACTACCTACACTGTCATACCGGCCTGGAGTCGCCGAGTATTGGCCGGAGTTAAGCCGCTAAAATACCTCATCTTCCTCTCCCTCTCCCTCTCAATCTCTCGATCTCTCTTTCTCCCTTTCAGTCTCTCTTTCTTCCTCTTGGTTTGCTCTGTTAATTTTAGTCTCCTGGTTTTTCATGGTTTGCTATTTTTTATTCCTGGTTTTTTTACTTAAATTTTTTTAAATTAAGAAATAAATAATAAAATAAATATTAAATTAGGGTCAAAACTAACGGCAATGGATGGAAAGTTAATGGAAGACTGAATTGAGGAAGATTGAAACTTAGAGGATTGAAATGATAAAATGCAAGCTTAGAGGACTGAAATGAAAAGTTGTGAAACTTAAAGGGTGAGTTTTGCATTTTAGCCTTATATTAATTACACAAGGAAGCTCCCCAATGTGTTTATCTCCCCGACAAGATGCCGCTACAATAACAACCTTTCAGGCAAGGCACGAGGCGGAGGCGGCCAGATTTAGATAATTCAGTACAAGTGTGAGGCTTGGCAAGTCCGGCTAAGAGTTTGGTCAATAGCAGCATTGATTTTCAAACGGGTAATACGTGTTCAGTTATTGGGCTTTTCACTTTTTTTGTGCGTTTTGTCTTTAGAATAGAGGGGGTAAAGTTGGGTTTTTAAGGGAAAAAATTGTGAGCAATTTAGGAAAAGGGTGTTCTTTTCCAACGCTAATATTCCAGGTTTTGCAAACACGGTTTTGGTGGGTGGACGTGCTTTTAAATATTTTTTACCAAACACACTTACTTTTCCACTTTTTGGGTTGACAAACTCCCGTTTTAGGCCTGAAACTTCGAGCCGAACGGGCACTCTGTGTGCTAAGAAGACAAGTAGACCTAAAGCCCAGCCTATTACCCGTAATACCTTCAGAGTATAGAACATTTACACACACCTAAAAGTTCTGCAGCAGTTGCTATTCCAAACCAAAGCGGTCCATCATCCATTTGGGCAGCACATTTCATTTTAAAGTATCTTTTTTTTTTCATCCCCCTTTTTCTATATAAAATTGAAAAAAAAACTCTGTGTTATCGAGTTATTCTATATCGGTAAGTTGCGATATTGAGAAGAAGTTTATCACTTGTTTTGTGATACTAATTGTTGCATGCAGTTTTAATATTAGTGTGTGAGAGTATTCATTTATCTCATCTCTTTTTACTATATAAGTGTGTGTTTCTCAAATAAAAAAAAATATTTCTTTTATTGTCTTGTTCTAATTATTTATACGACAAAAATGCAAAACTAAACTTTTAACTTTCGCTGTTGCCATTAGAAATGCTTGAACACGCCATTTTGCTCTTTTTTTTTTTAATAACTCGGAATTAAAATAAAATAAGAAAAATCTAAAAAAAAAAACATTAAGTGAACGACGTCGTCGTTCCCTTCCCTGAATCAAAACAAAGAAATCACCCCAACCAAATCCCTAACTTAGAGTAATTGGGAAAACGATTTGAGAGAGAGACTGAGTCGGTTTGAGAGAGAGACCAAGCATGAGAAACTAAGTCGGACTGAGAGAGAGAGAGACCGAGTAGGAAACTGAGTCCGTTTGAATCGGTTTGACTGTTCGAGACCGATTTGCAGAGATATTATGAATCGGTTTGACATAATCGGTGATTGAGTTCTGATGAAGACCGATTTGCAGAGATTGAGACCGAGAAATTTAGACCAAGAATCCCTATATTGACTGAATCGGTGATGGAGTTCTGAAGCGGCGATGAGTGTACTCCGAAGCTCCAGCTCCGACCAAGTTTTGGGTAAGTCATGAAAACCCAATTTTTTTGGTGTGTTTTTTTTTTTTTTTTGGGTATGAGTAGTAGCAGAACAATGAATTGTTGTGTGTTTGGTGTCTTTTTCTGTTGAGAATTAAAACTTAGATTTATAGGAGCATCAAACGTTGTAGTTCTATCTAATTTACTCTCTGTTTTAAGATGAATACTCTCTGTTTCAGACCCTCTTTATGCACCTTCTTTGTTTTGATTCAGGGAATTATTTATTTATTTATTTCAGATTTTTCTTATTTTATTTTAATTCCGAGTTTATAAAAAAAATTAAAAAAAAAAGGAGAAAAACGGAGTCGTTTCAAGCATATCTAACGTCAACGAAACTTTGAATCGACAAAACTGAAAGTTAGAGAAGCGAAAAGAAAAATAATGAAAGTTAGAGGGTCAGCCTACATTTTTGCCTATTTATAAAGCTTAAGCCTTTTGTGAGTGTTTTGTAGGTTTTGTCTTCTCCATATTATCTATAATAAAAAAAGAAAAAAAAAACAGGTGAGTTAAAGTATCAAATAATAGTTGACTCTTTTTTTGGGTTTTTTTTTTTAATGATGTTGGAGTCAAAATTTATATGGAAATCTTATCATAAAACCTAACGTCAAAACTCTCTATTAAAAAAAAAAAAAAAAAAAACCCTATGGGAATGATAATAGCTTTCATTCTTCACAGAGACCGAATTACACGTTGGTTCTTGTGGCCAGCATAAAGCCACGTGCACTTAATTGTTTCTAATTTTTTTTTTGGGTGGTCTGATCATATTTACTACCTTAAAAGGATTATAATCATACAAAGTTATCTCACATAAAAAAATATAGTAGTCCTATCAAAAAATTATATATATATATATATATATAGTAGTATTTTATTTCTTTGGGCTATCCCTTTAAATTTTAATTCCTATTTGACTTTTTAGGCTGGTGAATGGATTGGGTAATAAACTTGTATTTTTAAGGTTTTTCAGATGATCTTGGCTTATGAACCTCTTCCAAGTTCTTTGATTATATCTATAATTTAGAAATATACAAAAATATGTTAGTTTATAAATAAATGTAATATATATTAGTTTATAAATAAATGTAATATATATATATATATAATCTAGAAATGGCTAGAAACGGTACACTAGCAGTAATCAATACCTACATATTTCATTTTTTTACTAAATCAAAAGAACTCTAGTATGGTATTCACTCCATAGAGTGAATAACACAATAAAATTATTAATAAATGGTCACTATTTGTTAATTTGTTGTGCCAATGATTATTAGCATTAATTTTGTTGCAACTTTATTGTGTTAATAAATTACTAATAATAATATTGTTGCAACTTGTGTTTTTTTATTTATTATAATTTTTAAACTAAAGAAATAAATATCTGAAATAAAAAATAATAATTTTTATATAGGATAAAGATTCTTGACTTTCAAGTCAAGAAATAATTTGAATCATTATGTAGGATAAATTCCTAAAAATTAATATTAGAATAGATCCACAAATATGATATTATGACGTGTATGCATTTTTCGGTTGGCTAAAATCAACACTGGCGAAACTTTTTTTTGGTTAGGCTTGTCTCCAGGTTCAAATCCTAGTTCCGTCCCTGATTCTTCACCCAATAATGGTTGCTGTGTACAACAAGGCCCTCTTGAGCGGATACCTAATCGCCCTCAAGTTCAGAGAAGCTGTAGAATCTGGAGTAGTCAATCCACCAGATACTGAATGGATGATCTCCATAAAAAAAAAATCTTAGGCAAGCTAGTCAAGACAATGCTGCAATTTCACGATGCAGCATTTACAGAGTCCCCTACTACCTACGAGAAGGTGATTACAAAGCTTATGCTCCTCGGATTGTCTCTGTAGGACCTTATCATCATGGAAAGAAAGGCCTACTTGAAATGGATCGCCACAAATGGCGTGCCCTTAATCATGTTCTCAATCGTACTAAACATGACATAAATCTTTATCTTGATGCTGTGAAGAAGCTCGAAAAAAAAGCTCGTGCCTGTTACCAAGGGCAATCAATTACTAGTCTTGGCAGCAATGAATTTGTTGAAATGATGGTGCTGGATGGTTGCTTTGTGATTGAGGTCTTTCGAGGTGCTGCTGAAGGATTGACGAAGTTGGGTTATCCTCAAAATGACCCCATCTTTGCAATGCGTGGATTAATGCATTCCGTTCAGCGAGACATGATACTCCTGGAGAATCAGCTTCCACTCTTTATACTTGATCGCCTTCTGGGACTTCAGTTAGGTAAGCCATACCAGAAAGGAGAAGTAGCCAAGCTAGCACTCCAATTCTTCTACCCATTAATGCCAACATATGAGCTATTGACAAAGAGTTGTAGGAGCAATTTGAAATTACCTCTTCAATGTACCTTTCAGCCTTTGTCAGATAGAGATAACCTTCATTGCCTTGCTGTTTTACGAGGAAGTCTCTTGCAAAGACGGTCTCAACAGGAGATGAAGAGATGGCTTCTGCCCTTTCCACGCATCGACAAGACAGGAGAAAGAGCTTGGACACCCTGGTCAGATGAACGAAGGCAACAGTTAATACATTGTGTTACTGAACTCAGAGAGGCTGGAATCAAGTTCAAGAAAAAGAAAACAGATCGCTTCTGGGACATAGAATTCAAGAATGGAATTCTCTACATTCCACGGCTCTTGATCCATGATGGTACCAGGTCACTTTTGCTAAACCTTATGGCCTTTGAGCTGTGCCATCTTGATCGTGGCGATGATATTACTGCATATGTGGTGTTCATGGACAACTTGATTAACTCTCATCAGGATGTGGCTCACCTCCATTACTGTGGAATAATTAAGCACTGGCTTGGCAGTGATTCTGAAGTTGCTGACCTCTTCAACCACCTAAATCGAGGTAAGGTTTTCGAAATCAACGACAGTTACCTTTCCCACTTGTCCGGGGATGTAAACCGGTATTATGAAAATAAGTGGAATGCTTGGCGTGCGAGTTTAAGGCATACCTATTTCAGCAATCCCTGGGCTATTATCTCATTAGCTGCTGCTGTTTTCTTGTTGCTGCTTACTTTTGCACAGACCTTTTATGGAATATTTGGCTATTACAAGCCAAGATGAATTCAGTAAGTCCAGGCTGACAAGCTCTCTCTCTGGTTGAGTTTCACTTTCAAACCGCAGAGTCGCCAGACATTTTGGGGCTAAAGTGACAACTAAAATAAACGGGCCTTTTTTTTTTTTTAAGGTAAAGGTTTGGCTTTCAAATATGTTTAAAGTTTTGGGTCTAATCATAATAAGAAAGATGTCATGTGTTCTGTCTTGTGTAAACTGTGTAATGTGCATCTTGTGTAATGTGTATGATTCACTTAATTGGTTACGTAACTTAGGCTAAGTGAGTTATGTGCATAGCAAATGATCATGACTAATGTCATATTCCTATTGATGATTGAAGCTCAAAACTCCCAAAAAATTTGGAACCAAACTTTGTCCTTTATTTAAACTAGTTGCAAACTCGCCATGTGTAGGAAAATGTAATATGATTATTCTATAAGAATGTAATATAAAATTTGTAGGTTAAATAGTGCATGTGATATTTAAAAATATTTTCTATTTTTATAAGTTTTACTTTTATGTAATGGAAATATAACGTATTTTGCATTCAACGATATAGTGATACACACACAAAAAACATAATTTAATAAAAAAATTTAAATTACATAATTATAATATTATTTTATATTAATGGAGAAGATTTTATTAAAATGACTTTTTTTTAAATATACTGTAATCAGTTGACTAACCTTAATATAAACAAGAAAATTTTAAAAAATTTACGTCCCCTATTCCATGGAATAGATAGAACATGTTACATTAAGTTTAAATTATTATATAAATTTAGAATTTTAGCATTTTTTTTTCTTTCCAAATATAAGTATAATATCTACATTATCGAAACTTGAATTTTAAAGTAATTTTTTAAATAATTATCATTTTTATTACTTTTTTAAGACTTATTTCTCTAATTTCTAATGCCTATTTTATTAGTATTTTTTAGTTCAAAATTAAAGAGTTTCACCCAAATAGAATAAAATTTCATACTTTTCAACTCAAAAATTAATAATAATAATAAAAAAAATAAAGAATTTTTTAGCCTAACATTGAAAAGGCAACTTACAAAAAGAAATTAATTAAAGGCCTAATTAGTTTGAAATGGACCAAAATGAATCATAGTGGACCAAACGAACCGTTATGGATTGAAGTAGACCAAATGAAATGAAGTTAATTGAATAGGCCAAATTAGACTGAATTAGACCAATTAGACCGAATGGATTGAAATAGAAGGAAATAAAACCTGACCCAAATTCTAAAGCCTAAAATATAATTTTTTCTAAAACAAAAATGTCGGGCCATGCAAATTAAAACAGCATCGTGGTCCAAAACTTTCATATCCCACTAACAATCCATTTACAGCCGAACTCAGCCCATGAGTGGAGAGGATTGAGTGGCGGTGTCGATGACAAAAGGCAAAGATATGAATTATGAACTGTTAAATACACTTATATGCTTCATTTTACTGTCAAAATGATTTCTGTCCATGCATTGCATTGCATGAGATTATATATACTTTAGAGCAAAACTACCTAGGAAGTGATCTCATAGCTACTGTCAGTGTACTGTTTATATGTGCCCAGCCCATTGAGCTCAGGCTCAGGATCAGTCTACTTTACTTGTACACTATATTACATGCTGTATACACCTATAGATGGAGCTCTAATCTCCATATTTAGGATCACAATCTTGTTATACCAGTTGCATCAATTTGACTTTGCTTATCATTTTGGGAATAGATATAAGCTCAGGACATTGGAATCAAGCTGAACACTAGTTAATTTGAGGCAGTCCATGTACCTCATCTTATACATAAAAGTTGAGACCTAGCAGACGGGCTAGGTTGGATATATGGGTTCGAGTTTGATTCGGTCATGTGTGAGTCAGATTGGATTCTGGTGAAAGTTGGATGGATTTGGACCTAATTGTGTAGCTTATAATCTTTACCTGACCTTTGACGGTTTATTTATTTATTTATTACATACAAACAAATTAAATAAATAAAAAAGAGACTTGAGTATACTACTCTTTTTCTTCCTTCAAAAAAAAGAAAAAAGAAAAAAGAAAAAAGAAAAAAAATATGAAAACACAAAAAATATGAATGTTATATTATTTACAAAAATTCTTAAATTTACAATTCGAAGCTCATTAGCCTAATGATGTCACAAAAGAATGAAAGAAAGATATGACTTCACAGACTAAATATCAACCTCAAATGCATTTGTTGTAGTATATAAAATGTGAAATAAAGTTAATTAACAATATGATTTACATTGGATCTCACTTGAATTGCCCTATCTATCCTCTTGACTTTGTAATATAGATGATTAAATATATGGATATGGCTGACTAGAAACAAGCTCGCAAATTAGCGTTTTGAATGATGATGATGATGATGATGATGATGATAATAATAATAACAACAACATCAAGGTTGACAATTGAAGATGATTAAATATATGGCTGACTAGAAACAAGCTCGCAAATTAGCGTTTTGAATGATGATGATGATGATGATGATGATAATAATAATCTATATCTATATATTACTAAAAGCTGAAACGTAGCATTTAATGTTACTATGCTCCCGTTGAGCCACATCAACAGCCATGTCATTACCCTTCTTTTTTCTAAAATTTTCCCATAATTTAAAAATACTTTTTCTAAATATTTCTCATAATTTTAAAATACTATTAAAAAGAAATGATTTCCAACCCTATCTGCACCATAAAGCCAATCTTTCGTTAATGTTGTTAATGTTGTCTTTAATGCTAACCCCTCTATCTCCCCTCATTCTCCTTTTGCTCTTCTTCTCTTTCACACTTTCAAAAGTTCATAATTTCACCTTTTTAACGCCAAACTCTCTCTCTTCCCTCCTTGGTCTCTTCATCTCCTCTGAATCACTTCTTCATACCTGTTCAATTGCCACTTTACTAAAAAAATCACTTCTTCATACACGTTCATCTCCTAGGTACGCATTATCTCTTCCTTTTGTAATTAACATTTTGCTATTCTTTCAACTAATTGAGCATTAATTCAGACCTTCTTCAAATCTGTCTCTTGATTAATGGTGATTCTTCCTATTCCCAATCAAGAGTTTTTTCAAAACGCTCAATTGTTGCCTATTGGAAATAGAACCCCCACTGCTTTATTTTTCTATATATATATCTACAATCTCTTTGCCTTCTTAGATAAAGAGCCTATCAGCCTAACCTATACCAATGCAGAATCCAATCCTTTCCACTAATAAGCCCCCATGAAATTATCATATTTAAAGCCATGGATATTTGTTGTGGGGTTCTCAGCAAACAAATAGACCAAAACAAAAACAAAACAAACAAAAAAAAAAAATAATAAAACAAAAAGCTTTTAGAATCAAAGCCCTTCAACCTCGAAACCAAAACGTTGTCAACGTTAAAGAAGTGCTTGAACAATTTGTAATTCGGTTCTCACAGGTTCAGATTATATATATATATATATATATATATATATATTATTTTGGGTACTTACAACCATTGTTGAAGCTTCAACCGCCATGAGATGCTATCAAACCATGAGATTGTCTTTATCTCTCTCGCTCTCGTTGCATTTTCTCCATTTCTACAGGTCTTATTTGCTTGACTGTCACGGTGAAGGTTTTGGCTGTTGCAGAAGATGGACTGGTTGTGCTTGACCCACTAAATACTTAGGCAAACTTAGTTGTCAGCCACTTTATAGTGTGTCAAACGCTTGCAAGCCGTCAACCACTTATTTCTTTCGTAAATTGCCTTGGGCTTGTGTTTTTACTTTTTACTTAATCAGTTTTTTAATGGGTGGACAAACCAATGTTTGCCCCTCTTTAGTTCTTGTATTTTTTTTTTTTTATAATTTTATACGTGATCAATGGGGTTGGGCATAATAAAAAAATATTGGGTAATCAAATGGGCTAGACATGATGTAAGATAATTTAAATAAAGACTTGCATAAAAAGTAGTAGAATATTAAACTCTAACAAAAAGTTTAAGTATATTAATTTCATATATATATATATATATGATTTAATATTACTTATTTGTCTTATGAAAGTTATGATATAAATTTTTTTTTTGAAATATAGATATTTATATTTATTTGAATTATTTAAGTCAATTTTTATATTTTTATTAATTTAATATATTTATTTTTTAAAATAATTATTAAATTAATTATGATGTCATCATGGTTCGACTTCAGTTCGACTTCAAAAACCTCTCCCTTTTACAGTTCTTTGAACGATCTGAATTTCAAAACTATGTTTGTAAATGACAATGTCATAAACAATCTCTACCCACTTGGTATCATAGATCCTATTTGATCTCTCAAGACATTATCTTTGCTTGAATATATGCTATTGGTATAACAAATTGGAGAGCAAATTATGGAGAGAGATCACAACTTTTCTTTTCTTTGTTTCTCATGAAAAAAAGTATATGGGAAAATGGTTTCTTTTTTCCAAATTTGGTAGGCTGTGGTTGGTCATGATTATTGAGAGTTAGAGTTGTTTCGTTGTTGATGATAAATGCATGAATGTTTTTAGGAATAGGTCATAAATGTTTTTAGGGTTTGACAAGTTAGTTGTTAGTTGGAGCTTGTCTGTGCATGTGTTTTTAAAAAAAAAAAAAAAAAAAAATTATTTCCCACTTTGTTATTGGAATAGTTGTTACGTTGTAGGTATTGCATATATTCACCAATTGTAAGAGAGAAGGTCCCGAATTCTATAGATTTAATTTTTAACTTATCCCAATGAAAAATTATGTATTTCTTTTAATAATTAAAGTACTATACAAAGAAAAAACAGAGGAATTATGATATTGTATGTATTTAAATTATAGGTGGGCAATTTTATCCAAACAAAAAAACGTCTCAATTAGGGCTTTGTGCAAAAAAAAAAAAAGTGTAGCAAATATGCTATTGCAATCCTGCTTTGTTTTTGAGTAGCTGTCTGTTTATTTTATTTTGGCCATACAAGGAATGAACATTGCATTGAAGTGCGCATTGTCATTTGTTGTTGGACTAATATGTTTTTTGTATAAGGTTTTGTAATTCTATTTTAAAAATCAATGAACACTAGCCATTTTAGATATTGAATATAGACTTCCAAAGATATGCTTGCTATTTTTCTACTTGAATTTTCCTTTGTTGTATGAAATTAGAACTTCTCTTTAAGGAGGTGAATGAAAAGCTAGTCAACGAAAGACGAGATGTGGCCTTGAGCAAGAGAAGATTGTTGAACCATTCAAAAGGAATTGATAAGGATAAATAATTAATACTCACAAATAAGGATAAATACAATACTAATCTTTTTTTCCCGATGACAACTTATTCTTATCCTACATATTACCAAAATAACTTTAATTGTTTACCAGCCCAAAATATTTTTAAACTTTACTATGCTAAAAAAGCATAAGCTAAAATATTAAGTGAGCCCAACAATTGCAGCTCTTGTTTCTCCTCATCTCAAAACTAGACATGGCATTGGCCTTTTTTCAAGGCCATCTATTATGCAGGTTTGGGCATTATATTTAGAGATAGTCATGGTTCCCCTGTTATAGTCCATAATTAATTCATTGCCAAGGAAACCCATTATGGATGGCTGCCATGCTCTATTGAGTGTTACACTCCTGTCACGAACTGTGGATCGGGGATTTGATTGCGGAGTTTGCCAACTCAGTTGCTGGCATCAATTGGGTTGTAGGAACCATGCTTGAAGGAGATTTCGGATGTGTTAGAACAAACTCATGCTTTTTGTGAAATAGGTAGGACATATATCCTATAGGACAATTTCAAGATTGTGTAATAAGTAAGTGTAAGTGTTGGAGTTCTCTCTTTTGAAATTTTTTTTATTAAAAAATAACTATTTAGGATGTTTCATAAATATTTCATTTTTTGAAATTTTTCTGTGCATCGCACGAGTTAGCGACTAGTAATAATAATAATAATAACAAGATCAAGGTTGACAATTGAATGCAACAACAAATGGATGGGTGCAAGACCAAAGAGACAAAGATGAGTCACAACGGCAGAGAATGTGAAACAAATCAAATCATGACCACATGAGAAAATGAAATTCTTTTTGTTTTTTCTTCCTAAAAATAAGTAGCCCACCCGCCTAACCTATCAACCAACCCAAGCCAACGCATTTTTTTTTTTAAACAGACCAATTTTGGGTTGATCTTATTTTCATTTGGTTTTTTCAAGAGTGAAATAAATCCTTACCCATACTTGTTTTATTTATAGGGTTTGACAAGTTAACAAGTCTAGGTTCAATTATGCTGAATCTCCCATCCATGTTCGGATGCTGCCAAGGATGGATAGAGCAAAGAGTAACAGAAATGACATCAATAAGTAGGATCATCCATTCACGTCACATTGGGAATTGACTCATCAAATTAACCACCTTTAGCAGGAAATGAAGATCCCTCCCCTCAACACTTTTCTAGGAAGATAGAATATATGAATTAATAATGTACGTGTCCAATGCTGAAAAGTAGTAAGTTTTTTTTAGAACAGAAAAAAATTCATTCAGATACATCATCAGTTAAGTGGGACTGAAGGAAAGAAGGGACTTTCTCCATCCAGTAATGACATTTGGTAAAATTAATAATGTATATGTCCAATGCCTGAAGTTGATTCTTCATTGATAGGACACAACTTTTTTAGCAAGATAGAACATATGCATTGATAATGTATATGTCCAATGCTGAAGTTGATTCTTCATTGATAGGCAATCTAAGGTAATCAAATCGCTTAGAACAGAAACATTTTTCATATCCCAAACTGGAAAAACCAAAGTGGGTTCAAATCAACCAATTTCTCCTCTAAAGCAGTCTAAAGTTCAGATATTTGGGCACAAGGCCTCCCCTCTGTTTAACTCAAACTGGGTAAGCCAGTAAAACAATTTCTCATAGTGGTAGAAAATGGCTTGGCAAAGTTTGTAACCAGCTGGTTCAACAAGGTTTGCTGGCTCTAGGTTTGTTCTTTCAGCCAGGAACTCGAAATTAGCAAATGAGTTATCAAGCATGTCAGCCCAATATTATATGACTAACACATGGCTTAATTTCAAGAAATACATACACATGGATTCCCAACAACAGAAAGTTAAAATTATACAAGAAAGAAACGAGAAAATGAGTAAAAATGCATGTAGATGCCTAGATATGAGCCATTACTTGTACCCCTTCAATTGCAATAAATCAATAGGTTCACAATTCTAACATCCACGTCCAGAGACATGGAGAGAGTACAATAGCAAATGTCAATTTACGAATCAAAGGGACCCCAACCAGTCTATCAATAGCTTTGCTACGCTAATAATCAAATCTAAGATAAAGTACTTCGAATCCTACATTTCCTATTAAGTAGAGGAAGAACCAGCCATGGAGGTCACCTTCTGTAGAAGGCCTTTAATTTCGCTCTCCAGTTTAGCCCTCATCTCTGGAGAAAGATTATCTCCTGACTTTTCCAGCATTGATGTCATCATCTGAAGGTTTTGCCTTATAAAGTCAAGTGGAGGCGCCTCACCAGGGTTAGCCACTGACCCAGACGCCTTTCCAGGAGTCATAAGTCCTTCCTTTGTTGGAGAGCCAAGAGTTGTGAGTAAAGGCCCCTCTGGTTCAAAAACTCTGGAGCTAGCTGACAGATTATGGAGCCGATAATTGACAAGGGCTGCACCAAAAGGGTTATTCATCTCTAAACTCCGAGAAGCTTCCTCAGCATCAGCACTTTTCAGAAAAACCACCTGGGCACTACCGGAATCTTTCAACGACCGTGTTTCTGATTCCTTTAAGGGCCCAAACCTGCAAAATGTAGCGAGAAAGTCTTCTTTTGAAGGCACAGGAACTCCTGGGGCAAATGTCAACAGAAGAGCAGTCCCTGGAGCTTTGTTAGTATTAGGTCTCCGGACAGTCAATTTACTTCTTGGATGCTCTGAACTAGCCTTTTCTTTTCTCTGTCTCTTCTTCCGCTCTGGTTTGATTTGAGATAAATGCCCATTAGCCTCTGGAATTTCCTTTCCAAACGAGATATATTCACCACTTATTCCATTTAAATCTGGTATGCCCACAGTAAGTTTATTCTCAGCTGGTGCTTTATCCTTCCTCTTTCTCCCTCTCTTCCTTGGTTTACCTTCAGCTGAGAGGAGGCTGATCTCTTGTGGATCTTTAACCAAGAAGCCAGGGCTAGCATTACTTCCCCCAAAATTCAGTACACCAGCAGAGTTCATAAATAATGAAGTCGCTTCTTCCTTTCCTTCCCTGTCATTTTTCTGAGTAATACCTTCAAAAGAATGTGGGCTCACTACCCCCAGATCAATGACCAATGAACCAGTCGTAGTAATGTCTCCATTCAGATGTTGTACACCAGAAGTAGTTTGAATCCCTGAGTGCCCTGAAGCAGCTTCTTTCCTCTTTCTCTTTTTCTTCTCAGGTTTACTTGCAGAAGCAACATGGGCCATAGCCGGTTGATCTTCAACAAATGGTAAGTGTGTGGCAATGTTCCCATTCAAATCAGGTATGCCAGTCACTTGTTCTGTTTGCAGACCCATTGGACTTGCTCCATTATTTAGCTGTGTTTGCTTAGGTTTACCATTTGACATGAGATGGTGATCCTTCATAAATGAGCTACTTGTAGCAATATTTATATTCACATCTGATAGACCTGAAAGCGGTTTAGTCTTCAATCGCCCTGAGGTTGCCTTTCCTTTTTTCTTTCCAATCTTCCTGTCAGGTTTAGGGTTGGATGAAGGCAGACTTATCTCTACAGAATCTTTCCCCGTATGTGTATCAGGGCTTTTGTTAACATCCAGTACACCAGAGACATTGTTTCCAACTACATTTGGTATGCTAGAGGTAAGTTCAGCCACTGAACGCTGCAAGGTTTCCCTCTTCTTCCTTTTCTTCGAACCAGATTTAGTCGCAGGGGAAGGGTGCTGATTCTCCTGTAGATTAATTTTGAACAAATTGGGCTCAGCAGCTATAGCCTCATTTTGACCAGCCATATTCTTGCAGGACAACTCATAAATAGATTCATCATGATACACCGAAATTCTATATCTGGAAAAGAACCACTCAATTGAATCAAAATTTTCTTTCTCAATTGGATATAGGCAATTCACAGCTGTAAAACGGAGTTCAGAGAGCAATTGAGCTGAAGATTCGTTTATTAACTCTGAATTACCATTCCTATTACTCCCACTAATGACTTTCTTGTACCACTTACTCCAGAACCTCTTGCTGCTAGATTTAGCAATTGCAGGGGACTCAGTGATGTGATCAGAACTTGTATCTGCATCCTCTCCTTCAGGAGCTATTGGAGCCTTAGGGTCTTCTGTTTCAGCTGGCAAGCCCTTTTGTTCCCAGTTTATGTATGGGTAAGATAAGTACCTGCTCTTCTTCCGTTCTCTTGACTCAAAGCCCGTTTCAATTTTTCCCTTGCTCCCACCTTCAACTTCAGAATCCTTTGCCCTCTTTCTCTTCTTCAATTTTGATGCCTTGCCACTTGAGACAGTAACTTTGTCGGCAGCATTACTTTTGCAGTTCTCTTCATTCTTCTCTTCAGGCAAAACTTGATGCCTTGATACCTTTGATTGTTTCTGTGACCTAGTTAATGGTGTGCTTTGCAAGTTCTCTTCAGCTGGCTGTGTACTTTGGTCTTCAATCTGAATATCGGATTTTCTTTTAACCATTAACATTTCATCATCATTGTCTTCGACAACATTTGTTTCTCGGAGTTGATGCATTGGCAATTGTAAATGCCCTCTGGAACTGTAGAATGCTGATACACGATTTTGTGCAACAGCAAACTCAATCATTCCAGGCTTGCAAACTGCCAAGGCAAATTTTTTGAGTTGTGCTAGAAAGTTTGCAGGTTGGAACTGAGAGACTGAAAATTCATCAAGTTCACCAGAGACAGGATCTGGTCCTGTAGCTCCTTCCTTGGATTGAGGAGACTGAGCTGACAGCTGAAGTTGTTTCAAAGCACAAGAACAAGTCATCTCCAACTTCACACGTCTACCAAACTCTTGTGCAGCCTTCTCCACAGCTCCAAGGAAGCTTCTAGACTTGTTCTCTCGCAACATATTTTCAAAGTACTTGTGGAAAGGCTTCAATTGAGATGGACTGCACCAAGCAACATGGCTGCTCCTGATATATCCAATAAGTAAACAGTTCCTCTGGTCACCCTTTGCAGCATGCTCCGGGGCATCCAAAGGATCATAAATCTTTCCTGGCCACCATGTCTTACTTTTTGTTTTAACCCACACAACATCGCCCGCAGAAAAATTATATTCCTGATTCTCAATTCCACTTTCCTCCTCATCTTCAGCTTCTTTTGACTTCTCTCCACTACCAGTCAATTCAAAACATTCTTCTTCATCAAGTCCATCAGGAGGACCACAGATATCTACAAAAAGCGATATACCATCTCCCGAAACTTCAATCTTCTTAGCTGGATGAATTTCATCTAATCCTGACCCACTGTCTTCTTTCATCCCCTCCTCTTGCACAATCTTCTCAACTCCCACATCCTCACATCCATTAATTACCAAACCCTCCAAGTCCCCATCCAATTTTGATTCCACTCCCACAACCACATTATCCCTATCAACCTCACCATCTACCATATAACCCTTCTCAATACTAACACCATCCATGCCACCCTCCCCAATATTGGTCATTGATTCCACGCCCACAACCACATTTTCACCTTCAACACCACCATCTCTTTCCTCAACTTCAACCTCTCCATTCACCAATTCCACTACGTCAATTCCAATACCACCCATACCACCCTCTTCAACACTGACCATTGATTCCACACCCACGGGCACATATTCACCTTCAACACCACCATCTCTTTCCTCAACTTCGACCACTCCTTTCACCACTTCCACATTGTCAACCCCAACACCATCCATGCCACCCTCTTCAATACTGACCATTGATTCCACACCCACAAACACATTTTTACCTTCAACACCACCATCTCTTTCCTCAACTTCAATCACTCGATTCATCACTTCCACATTGTCAACCCCAACACTATCCATGCCACCCTCTTCAATACTGACCGTTGGTTCCACCCCCATAAACACATTTTCATCTTCAACACCACCATCTCTTTCCTCAACACCAACCACTCCATTCACCACTTCCACATTGTCAACCCCAACACCATTATCATTCACATCAACCCATTTGTCATTTCCTCCAGCAGAAATCTCCAGAATGGACTCAAACCCATTATAGTTCCCACTTGAATCAAACAACCCAGCAAACCCAGAAGATTCTTCCAGGCTTTTATCACGTGGGTCATGGGCTTCTAGGGTTTCTGGGGTTTTGGGGCTCTCCATATACAAAGAATGTTCAAATTTCCAACACTCCTTTTCCTTTTATCCCAATATATCAACCTCACTACCACATCACACTGATCAAAAACAGAAAACAAACACAAAAATGAAATCTTTGTCACTACATAAGTACATAACTTTTACACTGTTCATAGAAAGATTCCAAATTTCCAATCAAACACAACACACACACAGGAAAAAAAGCAAAAAAAAAAAAAAAAAAAAAATTTAAAGCCAAAAAGAACATTTCATTAACAGGTCCAAATTACCCAAAAGAAAAAGAAGAAAAAATAAAGTACCTGAGGAACATAGAACTTAGCATTACATTAGTGGATGATCCAAGTAGCCCTAAGTTGAAGAACCAGTTTGATCCTAGAGAGAGAGAGAGAGAGAGAGAGAGAGGTCTATGATGGTTAGTCTAAAGGAGAAGAAAAAAATTATAAAAAAAAAGTTGTTTGCTTTGAGAAAACAGTGTTCTAGACAAAGGCAAATTACTCTAGAGAGAGTGAGATAGAAAGATCCTCTTTTCATGTGACTGAAAGAGAGCTGTCCGTACTTAAAGGGGTTATACTTAGGACTGTCCTGGGCCTCCTGGCCCTGTTGGCGAAACATGCAAGAGAGAGAAAGATAGATTTCAATAAAAAATTAAAAAGTAGATTGTTGTGTTCTTTTCTCGCACGAGTGGTGAGTTCTGTTCGTGATAAACTAGATCAGTTCTTTCTAGTTATAATTACGAAGTACAAAATATCACTTTCACATAACCTTATACTATACACCATAAGTATTTATAATACCAAACTTAGTACTCGCACCTCAAAAATATAAGTGCAAATCTAATGTTATATTATCTTCTTTTTTTTTTTCTTTTTTCTTTTTCTTTAACTTATTCCTTTGCAAAGTTGGGGAATCCTCGGATGCTACCTGCCTCGAATTAATTAAAATTTGTTTGACTTGGTTCATTTTTATCTTTATTTTACTTATTTATTTATGTATAGTTTTTTAATATTTTTTTTTTAATACCGGTAGAACCTTTATTTATTTCGGAAAAAAAAACTAACCTTTATTTATTTCGGGAAAAAAAACTATTTTAAAATAAAATAAACCATGAAATCTTATCAAAAAATAAATAAATAAACCATGAGATAGACGCATTGGTGTCTAATATTTTGGTACACTAAGCATAAACGAAACCTTACAAAAGTAATAGTAGTTAATGTACCAAATTTGATGAAACAAGCTTGAAGAACTTCTCTTCTCTTCATTTAAAAAATATATATATATATATATATATATATTTTTTTTTTTGTACCCAGAACAAAAAAAATATATATATATATGTGGGGGGAGAAAAACCCAACCCAACTTATTGGGCTCAAGGCCCTGAATGAGGAACACTTTTCATCCGAGGAGGCAAGGCCTTCAGTCAGGCCCATGTCAAAGGGGAATGCCTTAAGATGAGCACGTGTACTATCCGAGGAGATTTTCATATGTCCGAGTAGTCCAACATCCTTGGATCCGAAGAGGTCTGACCCAACACGAGCATGGGAAGTTCAAGTGATCTGTTTGACAAGTGTCAAGAGAGAAAGGAACCTCGGACACACATGAAGCTAACGGGAACAGAGAAATATCAAGGAGGCATACTTCAACCACCACATTTAATGCACTACACCTGCCTTCCTGGCCGCATTTATGTGGATAAGACTCCTGAACAGTGCTTTCTCAGCTACCGCCACTCACATAAGGCTGAAAATGAGGTGATGGGACATGCACTCAAATGGGTGCCTGGATGATGAACAAGTGGACGGAGGAGATGTAGGAAGGCAGTGCTATATAAGGGAAGGGGGGGAGGATAGGGGGGGATATTTTTTTTTGATTCCTGTAGCTCCAGAAATTGTAATCCTAGATTATCAATGAAAAGCACCTCTTCGGACATGGCACTCATATCAGTCCGAGAACACATTAATCCAAACCCTTCCATTGGTGTTGCCGTTTAATACTGTTCTTTTCATTATTACCCTAGCTCTTTCACCCACTCTCTACAAAATTTATTGTTTCGGACTCGGTGAGCTCCAAATCCATACTTCCTTGGGCTTGGGCCGCAAAAACTGACCCTACAATATATATATATATATATATATATATATTTTGTACCACAAGAGCATTGTACTAATTGTAGACAATATATATATATATATATTGTTTTCTCTTAGGTTCTTACATTTTCTTACGTGTAATTTTTTTGAATTTTTTTTTTGTTTAGATATTAAGTTTCGCTGAAAAAAAAAATATTTTGGATTATATTAATATTTTTAAGGTGTAAAAGTTATATGAGAAAAATAAGGTTAAAAAAATAATAATGAAACAAAATTTTAAATCAAGAGAAAAAAGTGTAAAAAAATATTGTCTATTTTCACAAGTTTTATGAATTTAAACACTTTATGTGGTAACATATTATTTTTCATAACAATGTGTATAAGTAATAATATTTGAAAATAATCATATAATAAACTTCATAAATTGATATTGTAGGGACTGGGTTTGAGCACTTCTATTGTTGAGTGAGTGGACTCAAGTCCAGTTAGCCCAATACAATGAATTTGTAGAGAATGGGTTCAAGAACTAGGCTCTAGCAAGGGATACAACAGCTAGGCATGGTTGCATGTGGGTCGAATAGCATGGATGTGGATTCGAATGTGCAACGATGTTCCTCGACCCTCCTCTTGGTAGCTTAAGGTTCTTATTATTTATTTAGTGATTGAATACAAATGCCTCTCCCTTCTTACAGGTTGTTGCAGTGTTCTATATTCCTCATTTCTCGTCCTCCTTTCAAGAGGGATTCCTTACATTATATACCTCCTTTTAGTTGATCTTAGCCCTAGATTTGTCGATAAAACAGGTCATTACTTGAGTGCTTATCCCATCAACCGCCTTTTCATTTTTTCTGTGGGCTGCAGCAACCAAGGCTGCACTGTTCAGGGGTCATTTCCTCATTAATGCGGCCAAAATGTTAGTTGTGGGCATTTAATGTGGAGGTGACAGTTCATCTTAAACTTGCTCCTCCACTACGCCTCCACGGCTGACACGTTGTACTTGTTCCTTCTTTTAGATGCTCGGGAAGGATGCTTTTGGTGGGCCATTACTTCCTCTTCCTATGGTCTCGGTTGGTCGAGGACAGGGTCGTCCTCGGCAAGGTTCCTGGGCAATTTGGACTTTCACGCTTCATTCTTTGGCGTTTCTTCATCCTCGGCATGGGCCTTGGGCTTGGTACGAAGTGGGCCGGGGTTACCAGATTCTCTGTCCCCACAATAGCCCCTCAAAATCCTGCTGTCCGAGTCCTCGGGTGGAAAGGAGGATTTTGACACCCTCGGGCCGTCGTGATGACTTGTCACGTCTTATCTTCCATTAGTGCCAGAGTCTTTTCGCCTGTCCAAGCACGTTCCTGGCGCTTTGGTATACGAAGCGTGCTCTCATTTAATTTTGGCGGCTCTGTGCTCCCCACGTTCAATGGCGTGATGCCAATCCAACGGCTGGGCTTTTCCCAGCTTTATGAGCGGAGAAACTTGCACGGTTATTGTGCACGTAGAAACTTGGGGGTATAAATACCTGTTTGATCCGATTGGCCTCTTTACTTTTGTACTCAAGAGTTCTTGTGCATGTACATTGAATTCGGTCAAATCTCCAGCTACACTCACGCCTTTTTCAGCACAAAAAGGCTGTCCGAGGAGCTTTTCCTCATTTCTGTAAGTTTTCTTCTCTCTCTCTAGCTCAAATTTCCTCTCTGAGTCCTTTTTTTCCTTCGCCCTTTCTTGAGTCTCTTAGCCGTTGTTAGTGATAGGTAAATTTAAGAAGTTAGTTGAGTCTGAAGAGGCGATGAAGAAATTCGTCGCCGATTATAGGATACCCAGTAATGTGGACTTGAGGTACTGTGGGGAAGGGGAATGGCACATTTGGAGGAAGGAGGGTGAGGTCGTGATTCCTATAATCGCCTTCCTTGAGGGCGGTATGAGAATCCCAATGGGGCCGGTAACGAGGGGTTACCTTAGGTACTTTAGGTTGGCCCCTACATAGTGCGCCACTAAGGTGTTCAGGATCCTGGGTTGTGTGGACACTTTGAATGAGCAGATGGGGTTGAGGTTAACCCATCATGATGTAAATTGGTGCTACAACCTCCAAAAACTAAAGGGTAAGTCTTATTACATGAAGACGAGGGACGATAAGGTCCGACTTATCCAGTGCCTTCCTGAGTCCAGCAAGGGGCTGCATAAAGACTTTCTCATCGTGTCCGGGGAGTGGCACGATGGCCTTCATTGTCCAACAAAGGAGGGGACACCAGGTGGGGTACTTTGAGTATAAGAGGGTCGAGTCTTTCGGGTTGTAAGTCTGCTTTGTTTGGTTGCTGACAGGAACATGTTTTTTTTTTTTTTGCAGATCCGCACGCCTTTGAGCGTCATTTTAACTTGGTCAACAAGGAGGACTTAGAAAAGGTCCTTAGGGCAGAGATCTTTGTGAACGAGGCTGACAACCAAGTTAGAGCTGCCCACAAGATCCTCGGGTACAAGCTGCTCCAGAAGTCGTTCTCGGCTCTGAAGCACGTGATCAGAGCCAAAGACCCTCGGCTTTGTAACATAACTGTAGTAGAGTAGGGGTTTTTGTTTCCTGAAGGGTCTCTTGCTCTGGAAGGTATTCCGTTGGCAGGTCCTTCTACCTTTGCCTAAGCTGCGGAGGTCGAGGAAGAAGAGCTAGGAGAAGAGGAAGAAGTTGCTGATTTGGGTCCCTCTGAGGACGAATTTAGCGCTTTTGACCAAGTCCACCTAGTCGAGGATCCCTCTGGTGACTTGGGCGATCCTAATCTGACCGAGGCGGACCTCCACTCAGCAAGGACTTCTCCTCAGGCTGAGATGGGCTTTAAGAGGCAACCCCGGTCCAGCCTACTTGACCTGCTTGAGGGTCAGCCGGGGAGGGACGAGCTGAAAAAGTCCCAATCCAAGCTTTCTCCTCCGCCACCCAAGTCTCAATCCGTTCAGACCAGGTCGTCTTCTTCCCAGTCCAAGCTTCCACCTCCTCCGCCTCAGCATAGTTTGCCACCAAGGCCCAAGCCTACCGATCCCCAGCAGAAGAAGGGCCTTAAGGGCAAAAGGCCTATGGGAGCTGACAGGACTCATTCTTCTCAAGAGGAAGATGAGGCTCGGTGGCCCTCTAAGCAGAAAAAAACTGTGCACTAGGGCTAGGGAAGAGAGGTGGTTGTGCAGTCCGAGGCCCAGGCTTGGCTCTCTGCCCCAATGCTCCATGGGGAGCCTTTGACGGATAACGCCTCCCTCAGGGACTTCAGAGGAGGTGAGGGCGTATACTTGGCCGATGCACTGGAGAGGTCCCTGCTACTCCCCGCCGATATGGCCCAATTGGAGGACTTAAGAAGGCAGGAGGTCATCCTCAGCCTGAAGAGGTACTTAGGCATGGTAAGCTATCCGACACTTGAGACTTCGTTAATTTTTACTCTTCGGTTCCCAACTTATCGTTTATTTGTTTCGATTTGCAGGCTGTCCAAGCCACTTACAGGCTGGAAGAGGAAGCCAATAACTAGAGCAAGGCCGTGGACCAGGAACGCGACAAGCGCCTGGAAGCCATGCGGACCCTTAAGAACTCTGAGTCTGACCTCAAAAAGGCAATGGAGGATCTAAAGGAGGTAATGAAGGCCAGAGATAGCGCGGTGTCAAGCCTGGTCGGTGCTTAGAAACAGGCCGCTGACCAGACGAGGCGCCTTCTAGATGCTGAGGGTCAACTGAAGATTGCCATGGAGCATATTACTGACTTAAAGCAACAGTTGGCCGAGGCAGTGGGGGCTAAAGGTGTTGCCGAGTACGCCAGGGATGAGGCTTTGAAGGCTAAAACAGAGGCCGAGTCTGCGAGGACAGAGGCCGAGATCTCCAAAGAGCGAGCGGAGGAAGAGGCCTTTGCTGAGGGAGTGGCCGAGACTGAGGCTACCCTCAAGGCTCAAGTTCTTGAGGTGTGCAGGCGCTACTGCTTCCAGGCTTGGAATGAGGCCCTCAACCAAGCTGGAGTCGAGGCCTCGTCTGAGCTTAGGAGGGCCGAGAGAGTGTACTACCCTCTTGCTATTCGAGAGGTTGCCTCTGCCATCTCTGAAGCCGACACTACCCCCAAAGCGGCAGACGGGGGCCAGGCCGATGCTGCTAAGGATCCCACTTCTACTGGTAGGCCTGCCGAGAAGGCTGAGCATCAAGGGGTGCCAGAGGAAGGAGAAACCAGTAACCTGGAAGCGCCCCGGGATGTGGTGAAGCCCCCTGTTGGACTTCAAGTCTCTCCTGCTGACTCTCAGGCTCTTCTTGCTGAAGGGGACCTTCCCAAAGTTGCCCCTCCAGCCAAGGAGACAACTCTCATGGTGGTGCCTCTGCAAGCTGTTCCCTTAGGTCAGAGCTCCGAGGACCCCGAGGATACCTCTAGACAGCCTCCCAAAGGGGAAGTGAAGCTCAAATCGAAGAAATAGGCTGTCTTCTTTTAAGCACTGTAATGCTACGCTTCAAGTTGAATGCATGAATCCTCTTTTTTACTTGGTGTTTGTTGTTATTGTGATGAGTTTTGCTACTTATGTAACCTGGGTTTTAATTATTAGCTTCACAATCTCAGAAGCTCAGCATGTTTTTCATTCTAAATTGACAACCGAAAAATGTAAAGCCCATAGTGACAGTTCCCATTTGGACCTTGGACGATAATTGAACCGCCTTGACACCACGTCCTATTTTTGCCAGATTGAGTACTGAGAGAATAACTCCACAACATTAGTTCTACATCACATGAATTGGTTACTGTAGACAGTAAAAAATGCTTAAGAAAGCCGTTAGTTGCTGATTATGCTAAGGGGTTAGGTTCAATGTGCCTCAAAATGCCTTAAGTGATGCTCATGGGCTTATGTTTGTTTACTCCTTTGCTGAATGTGGCCAGTCTCCTCAGGGACCTGGGTCTGAGGGCCATACAAGACCCTGGTGGTACCAAACCCTTAGGTTCTTCTCTGAGTAGCTAGTTTCCCCATAAGTTTGAGTCTGAGGACTGTACAAGGCCTTGGTTCTGTCTAACACTTAGATTCTCCTGTAAGTGACTAGTTTCCCTATAGTTTGAGTCCGAGGACCATGCAAGACCTTGGTTCAGTCTAGTACTCAGGTGGCCACCAAAATACAAGATATATAATCATAATAGACATAAAACTTGAATAAAAAAGGGCATGCTTTCATTAATAATAATACCTTCTCAGGTTATTTACATTCCACGGACGTGGTACAGGTTTTTCATCTAGGTTTTCTAAGTAGTATGCACCTATCCCCGCCACCGAGGTAATTCGATAAGGCCCCTCCCAGTTGGGCCCTAGCTTCCCCCAAGAAGGATTCTTGGCAGCCCCTACAACTTTCCTTAACACTAGGTCCCCCACTGCTAGTGGTCTTAGCTTCACATTGGCGTCATATCTCTGCTTGAGCTGTTGGTGGTAATAGGTCAGCTGGATCATTGCCCCTTCCCTTCATTCATTAACTAGATCTAGGCTCCTCCCCAGTAGTTCATCATTACTGCCTGGAGTGAAAGAGCTCGTCTTTAGCGTTGGGAAGTTTACTTCCAGAGGGATGACAGCCTCAGCCCCATAAGTCATGGCAAAATGCGTCTCCCCCATTAACCGCCGTGGTGTAGTCCGGTATGTCCAAAGAACGTGTGACAGCTTTTCTACCCATCTTCCCTTAGCGTCATCCAGTCTCTTCTTAAGCCCATTGACGATGACCTTGTTGACAACCTCAGCCTGTCCATTTCCCTGAGGATAAACTGGAGTTGAATACCTGTTTGTGATCACAAGCTTACAACAGTACCTTCTGAAGGCCTTGCTGTCAAATTGGAGTCCGTTATCCGAAATGAGGGTGTGAGGGACCCCAAATCTCGTGACAATGTTTCTCCAAAGTAATTTCTTAACGTCCACATCCTTGATGTTGGCCAACGGCTCAGCTTCGACCCATTTGGTGAAGTAATCCGTGGCAACCAACAGATATCTCTTATTCCCTAGTGCCTTGGGGAAAGGGCCTACAATATCCAAGCCCCATTGGGCGAACGGCCATGGGCTGGACAAAGGGTTGAAGACCCCTCTAGGCTAATGAATATTTGGGGCAAACCTTTGGCATTGGTCATACTTCTTAACATACTCCAAGGCCTCCTTCTGCATCTCCGGCCACCAATATCCTAGTGTGACGGCTCGATGAGATAAGGACCTTCTCCCTGTGTGGCTCCCGTAGATCCCTTCGTGCAGCTCTTCGAGCAGTAACTCTGATGCCTCGGGGTGAATACACAGTAGGTATGGTCCAGAGTAGGAGCTCCTATACAACTTGTGGTCCTCGAACAACCAGAACCGAGAAGCTCTCCTTCGTATTTTTTCAGCCTCTGACTTCTCCTCGGGCAGAACATCGTCTCTGAGGAACTTCACTATGGGGTCTATCCAGCTGGGATCCATCCTAACTTGATGGATGTGGACCATGCCCTTTGCCACCTCATTTGCTCTCTCTAGATGCTTTACAAGAATGATCTGAGGCAAATCCCTTACCGAGGAGGTGGCAAGTGTGGCTAATGAATCGGCATGGGTGTTTCCACTCTTGGAGACATGTGACAAGCTGAAAAGATCGAAACCCGACTGCAAGCGTTTGACCTGGCATAGGTACTCTTGCATCCTCGCATCTCTTGCTTCCAATTCTCCCTTTACCTGGCTTACCACCAATCTCGAATCCGAGAACATCTCCATTGCTTTTCCTTCCATTTTTTGCACCATGACCATCCCTTGTAACAGTGTTTCATACTTGGCTTCAATGTTTGTGGCTGAGAACCCGAGCCTCAGGGATTTTTCTATGACAGACTCCTTAGGGGATACTAAGACCAGCCCCACTCCAGACCCCCTCTGATTTGCCGTGCCATCAACGTATACCCTCTAACATGGTGGCCCCGAGATAGAGATTGCCCCAACTGATTTTTCATCCATGCTTATCTTCTCGGGTGGCATCTCTACTGATGGTTCAGCAAATTCGGCCACCAAATCAGCCAGGACCTGGCCTTTTATGGAGGTCCGAGGCATGTATTTGATGTCAAAAGCCCCTAGAATTGTGTTCCACTTCACGATCCTTCTTGTGTAATCAGCCGTCCGGAGCACAGACTTCAAGGGTAATTGGGTTAGGACAACCACTGTGTGAGACTGGAAATAGTGGGGGAGCTTTCGTGTAGCGTGGACCACAGCTAGTATGGCTTTCTCTAAAGATAGGTACTTGACCTCAGCTTCATGTAGTGACTTGCTAACGTAATAGACTGGCTTTTGAACGCCATTGTCATCCCGAATCAGTATCAGGCTCACAGCGTCAAGTGCCACAGCAATGTATGCGTATAGGACCTCGTCGGCCTCAGGATTGGACATGATGAGTGGCTAGGATAGGTACTCCTTGAGTTGCTGGAAGGCCGTGACACAATCCTCGGACCACTTAAATCCCTTCCATTTGTTGATCAGGAGATAGAAGGGTCTGCATCAGTCACCCGACCTGAAAATGAATCGATTCAGGGCCGCGATCATTCCAATAAGCTTTTGGACCTCCTTGGGGTTTTGCGGAGGTTTTAGATTATGAATAGCCTTGATTTGGTCAGGATCAACCTCGATTCCCCTGTGGGTAATATTATATCCTAAAAACTTGCCAGATCCCACGCCAAACGAGCATTTGGAAGCATTCAGGCGCAGCTTGTGCTTCCTCAAGACGTAAAAGGTGCAGCTAAGGTCCCCTAAGTGTTCAGATACCGCTTTACTTTTTATTACCATATCATCAACATAGACTTCGATGCTCTTGCCTAGCATCGACTCAAACATTCTCGTCATCATCCTTTGATAGGTGGACCCCGCGTTCTTCAAGCTGAACGACATTACTTTATAATGGTAATTCCCAATGGGCGTCACAAAGGTTGTCTTCTCCTGATCCTCCAAGGCTAGTGGTATTTGATGATAGCCTTGAAAGGCGTCTAGGAAGCTCATCCGAGGATGGCCTATAGTTGCATCCACTAGCTGATTTATCCGAGGCATGGGGAACAGGTCTTTTGGACATGCCCTGTTCAGGTCAGTGAAGTCCACACAGACCCTCCACTTTCCGCTTTTCTTCTTGACCACCACAGTGTTGGCCAACCATTCGGGGTAAAAGACTTCTTTGATAGCCCCTACACGCTTAAGCTTATTCACCTCTTCCCTAATCGCCTCAGCGTGCTCTCTTGATGGGCGCCGGGGTGGCTGCTTCTTGGGAATTATGGGCGGATTGACATTGAGATGGTGACAGATAAAGGACGGATCAATCCTTGGGGCATCACAGGCATCCCATGCAAACAAGTTGATATTATTTTTGAGGAACTCAATTAGCTCCTCCTGCTCCTTGGGAGGCAGCCGAGCCCTGACTCGAAAGAACTTTTTCGGGTTGTCACCAATCACCACTTTCTCCAAATCCTCACATTTTGCTTCTTCGGCAACTGAATCAAGAGGCGCCGCCGGGGTCTTTGATTGCTATAAGCCCGCTTCAGCAGTGGCCGAGGGCTGTGCATCGAGCCGACGTGATATGGCAGCCACCAGGCATTGCCTTACCGTGGATTGACTACCACGGATTTCGAGAACTTGATCCCCTGACGGGAATTTCACCTTCTGGTGCAAGGAGGAGGCGACAGCCCCCAAGGTATGGAGCCATGGCCTTCCTACGATGGCTGTGTAGGGGGAGTAGGTGTCTACTACTATAAAGTTCACCTCCACCACCTCTGGGCCGATCTGGATGGGCAGCCTGATGATGCCCTTTGGGATAACAAGCTTCCCATTGAAGCTCATCAAGAGAGAACTATAGGGCGTTAAGTCCTTTAGTTTCAACCCCAACCCTTTGTAGAGGTCCGGGTACATGACCTCGGCCGCACTGCCATCATTAACCATCACTATCCTCACATCATAGTCCCCGATTCTGAAAGTGATCACCAGAGCATCATTATGGGGCTGGGTGGTCCCAATCTTGTCTTCCTCTGAAAAGCTCAAGGTTGGGTGAGAATTTCTTCTGGCCCTCTTCGGCTCTGGCTGGGACTCCTCGGCAGGGATCTGAGCCACAGATAACACTCGCGAAGGGTGCGTGCCTGTTCTTCCTAGTGCGGCCAAGATTACGTTGATCGTCCTTGCGGGTGCCCTTAAGGCGTTATCTCTCTTCGGCTCCTGATTGGTCTAGCCTGGATGGTTATCGGGGTGATACAGAAGGTGCTTCAGCTTTCCTTCTCGGACCAGCTGGTCCAAGTAGCTCTGGAGGTTCCTACAGTTCTCTGTAGTATGTCCGTGGTCCCTGTGGTATTGGCAGTAAAGGTTCTGATTGCACTTCGTGGATTCCCCACCATCTTATTCGGCCACCTAAAGTATGGCTCGCTCTCAATTTTCGCCAACACCCTGTGCATTGGCTTCCGGAATACGACATGGACCGCCTGCGTGTCGGCTGCTCCAGATTGCCCGGCGAAGTCCCTCCTCGGGCGGGTGTTGTTGTATCGGTCCAGCCTGAAATCCCTCATTTCCTGAGGGATAGCCTTCTCCTTTCCTCTGCCCTGCAGCTGGTCTTCCTCCACTCGCTTATACTTGTCGATCCGATCCATTAGTTGGCACAAACTGGTGGCAGGCTTGCTAGTCAAAGACTTCCTTAGGCCGTGTCCAGTTGGGAGACCATTTTTAAAGGTACTGACGGCCACATCATCAAAATTTTCCTCCAGTTCGTTGTACATCTCCCAATATCGGCCCGAGTAGGCCTTCAAAGTCTCTCCATCATGCATGGATAGAGACAGTAGCGCGCTCAAGGGCCGAGGGGTTATGCTGTTTGTAACGAAGCAGGAGCCAAAGGCCTAGGTCAGCTGTCTATACGAATCTATGGAATTCGTCTTCAAGGCGTTGAATCACCTCATCGCCACTGGACCCAAGTTAGAGGGGAAAACCTTGCACATCAATGCCTCGTTCTTAGAATGGACTACCATCCTTTAGTTAAACTAGCTCACATGCTCCACGGGGTTCGTTTTGCCGTTATAAATGGAGAAGGTTGGCTGCTGGAACTGCCGAGGAAGGATAGCCCCCTCTATGTGGTGCGTGAAAGGTGACTTGGACAGCTGATCCAATGCCCTGCTCATGGCATCGTATCCTAAACCCCTAGAAGATGGGCTCTTACGTTTACGCTCCCGATAGTGCTCTTCTTTATGAGAGAAGGTCTCGCTTGGAGGAGTTCTCGACCTTTGCCTATAGTCATCGTTGCTTTCATCGTCAGAGGGTAGGTCGGGGCTAGGTCGAGGTCGCCTTCATTGTGCATGGCGTAACCTCCTCTTCAAGTCATCTATCTCTCGCTGCATGGCTTACTCATCGTTCTGCCCCTGGGTCATACGGCTCCTAACCTTCTTTGGCAGGGTGGCCTGGTTGTTGTTTTGTCTCTGGGTAAAACGACTGTCCCCATGCGAGTAACTTCTGCTGGTTTGAGTGGTGTGCACACTTCCTTCTCGAAATCTTCCATTCTCTTCATTTCGATCTCGCTTAGGGTTGGCGAAGTTACCCTGATGCTGGGATTTGACCTGTTCAAGCTGATGGGAGCCTGCTTGATGAGGGCCTGATCCTGCCATGCTTGGTCGTTGCCCTTACTAACACACGAGTTCTTCCCACAGACGGTGCCAATTGTAGGGACTGGGTTTGAGCACTTCTACTGTTGAGTGAGTGGACTTAAGCCCATCTAGCCTAATACAATGAATTTGTAGAGAATGAGTTCAAGAACTAGGCCCTAGCAAGGGATACAACAGCTAGTCATGGTTGCATGTGGGTCGAATAGCATGGATGTGGGTTCGAATGTGCAACGATGTTCCTTGGCCCTCATCTTGGGAGCTTAAGGTTCTTATTATTTATTTAGTGATTGAATACAAATGCCTCTCCCTTTTTACAGGTTGTTACAATGTTCTATGTTTCTCATTTCTCCTCCTCCTTTCAAGAGGGATTCCTTACATTATATACCCCCTTTTAGTTGATCTTAGCCCTACATTTGTCGATAAAGCAGGTCATTACTTGAGTGCTTGTCCCATTAACCGCCTTCCCATTCTTTCTATAGGCTGCAGCAACTAAGGCTGCACTGTTCAGGGGTCATTTCCTCATTAATGCGACCAGAATGTTAGTTGTGGGCATTTAATGTGGAGGTGACAGTTCATCTTAAACTTGCTCCTCCACCACGCCTCCACGGTTGACACGTTGTACTTGTTCCTTCTCTTTAGATGCTTAAGAAGGATGCTTTTGGTGGGCCATTACTTCCTCCTCCCATGGTCTCGGTTGGTTGAGGACAGGGTCGTCCTCGGCAAGGTTCCTAGGTAATTTGGACTTTCACGCTTCGTCCTCGGGCGTTTCTTCATCCTCGGCATGGGCCTTGGGCTTGGTACAAAGTGGGTCGGGGTTACCAGATTCTCTGTCCCCATAGATATTGTTTTCTAATTAAACCCCCAACTTTTAGATGTATAAATAATTACTCATTACTATATGGTTTAAAACTATTATAGTTTAATCGTTTTATGAGTTTGTATTAAACCTATATAAGTTGTACTTGAGGTTTATCTAATTACTATAAATCATCATATGAGAATTATAAATGAATTTTTAACCATAAAAGAATTACAACACAACTCATTCAGATATAAAATTAAACATAAACAAAAAAAAAAATAGATATTGTTATCTTTTATGGGTTTTATTGCATTAAAATACTGTTTGATATTCACAGGAGTGGCATTTTAATTATTGTACAAATTGGCCTTGTGGGGCCTGAGGGCCTGGTGACCTCGTCCCACTTTACATTCGGCCCAGGGCCCATGCCGAGGAAGAAGGATCGTCCGAGGACGATGTATGAAGGCCTAAAGCTTTAGAAATCCCCGCCGAGGATAATACTGTCCTTGGTGGACCGAGACTAACTCCAGGTGGGGGAACAGGCCCAGAACAGGTTGTCACCTCCACACTAAATGCACTCACCTAACCCTCTGGCCGCACTAATGGAGATGTGACTCTTGGATAGGGCAACCTTGGTTATTGCAAATCACTTGAGTACTGATAATGCAGCTGATGGGACGGATGGTCAGAGGGAAAGCGCATGAATGATCAACAGATGGAAGAAAGAGATGGGACGAGGGGGACTATATAAGATGAACGAATAGAGCAGTAAGGGGGGGGGGGGAAGAAAAAAGAAAGAAAGAAGAAAAAGAAAAAGGAGAAAATAAAAGAAGAGGGACAAATATCAACCTCCTCGGATTAGTGCCGAGGAGCAGCATTAAAGTGGAACTTGTATGTTCCAACCTTCAACGGTGGTGAGTTCATCATTTGGGCTCCGTTTGTCTGCAAGGACCAATTTCTTTAACCCACTCTTTAGAAATGTATTGTTTGGGGCTTATTGGGTCATATTCCTTCTGATTTTAGAGGGCCTTCCCAAGTTGAGTCTTTACAATTGGCGCTGTCTGTGGGAAGAATTTGTGCACTAACAGGCGCAGTGGACAATCATTCTTAAGTAGCTAGTTCACGGAGGGTTAGCAACAACGCGTTTGCAAAAAAAAAAAAAAACATTGCAGAAAAGTAGAAGATTCAAAGGAAAAGAGAAGAAACATCACAGTATTTTATTAAATGAAAATGAAATACAAGATACAAACAGAGGCTCAGACAGGCTTGTTTTAAAGCTAATTCTACAAACAGAGGCCCAGACGGGCCTGTTCTAAAGCTAACTAAAGGGAAGGAGGCTAAGGCAGGCTTGTTTTAAGGCTACCAACAACACCCAAGTCGGTGCGGTGGTGCTAGCATGAAGAGAGGAGCAGATGCAAGGGCGCCTGACGGCCTTTCCCCACGATGTTCCCTTGATTCTCTTCCAGCCCCACGGTGGTTGACCGTTGGAGACGGCAACACTCGGACACCAGACATGACGTAATCTTGTACGCCTCCACCGGTATGGGTGCGCCCCGGATAAGAGCGTTATGTACTTTAGGGACCTCCCTCTTGGCCGCTATGCACGGCACCATCAGGATGACGCCCAAACTTTGCCGCGCCGGAGACCTGACGCGGGCTATAGCCACAACAGCTCTCAGTTGAAGGAGGAGGACCTTTGGCTTATGTGCCCTCACTCCCATCTAAGGCCGTCCCATTTCTCCAAACTCTTATCATTATTCTGGCAGGGTTATTGAGGGGGCTCTGAAAGTTTAGGGGACATGTTTCCTGTTTTGCTAGAGGGTTCGTGGAGCGTAGAAGGACATTTCCCCCCGCATAGCCTTAAATAGAGGATGGAGGTTGATGGGAACTGATCTATGCAGAATTCGAAGTAAGGATTAATTGCGACATTAATCCTGACCGAACTCCAAGGCGGCTATCAACCGTTCGATCTGCATCAATCCACGAGGATATTAATGAGAGCGCGCCTCGCGTGTCAAAACGTCAAGCGTGGGACGCGAACAGTCAGGAGGTGCCTCGTAATTGAAGAGTGCAGAAACTTGAACTGAAGGCGGGGTTACTGCCACGCGTAAGGTTAGAGTTCCAAACCACCCTTGCACAGGACACTGCGGGGTCAAGGGTCCGGTCCACAGGATGGCCCACTTCCGACAAAGCAGGGCCGAGGCCATCATCATGCCAAAACTAATATTCCCAACGCTGAGGACAATCTCCTCTACCCTATACAGAAGAACAGAAGTGTTAGACAGAACCAAGGTCTTGCATGGTCCTCGGACCCAAACCTATGGGGAAACTAGCTATTTGTAAAAGAATAAAAGCGTTAGATGGAACCGAGTTGTGGTACGGTCCTCGGATGCAAACCTGAAGGACAGCTGATTGTCTCATGAGACTAAGTCCAGAGTAGAACCAAGGTATTGAGCAAAGCATTAAAGTATAACAAGTAAAAGGAAGTATCAATCAAAGAACCAAAAGCAAACTATTGAATATATATTTCAAATAGAAAATATGTAGTTTCGTTACAATGTCGTCAAGGCAAAAAGCAAAAAGCAAAATGAAACGAAAAAGAAAACGAATAAGAGTGTCCCATGCCATCGAAACGGGGTGGCCCAATGAAATGGCTTACTCCCCCAACTCGGTGGGCAGTTTATCTTGAAGAGCCTGTTGAAAGGCTTCGACTAACTCCTAGGGACCCTGACTCGAAGGGGCTATTTCATAGGACCCTTCCACGGTAGGAGGGATCTGAGGGATAGTGAGTGTGGCTTGAGAGTCAGCAGGAAACCTTACCACATGTTGGGGCACTTCTTGACTGTCAGTTCTAACCCCCTCCAACGCTCTACCGGGCTCAGCCTCCTCAAAAGGTCTGTCAGCTGAAGATGTGTCCTCGGCAGTTTTGGTCCGACTTTCACTTGCCGCTGGTAATGCAGACTCTTTCTCAAAAGTAATGGGTACAACCTCGCGAATTGCGGGGGGGGGGGGGTAATAGACTCTCGCTGCCCTCCTAAAGTCAGACGAGGCATCAATTCCCGCTTGGTTGAGGGCTTCATTCCAGGTTTGGGAACAAAAGCGCCTGCACACTTCAGGGACTTGAGCCTTGAAGGTAGCTTCAGTCTTGGCCACCCCCTCAGCAAAGGCCTCTTCCTTCGCCTGTTCTATGGAACACTTAGCGTCTATTCTCACAAACTCAGCCATTTCTTTGGCCCTCATGGCCTCTTCCCTGGAATACTCGACAATACCCTTTGCCCTGACCGCCGCGGCCAACTTTTTCTTCAGGTCGGCGATGTCCTCTTTGGCAGCCCGCAATTGGCCCTCGACATCCTGCAAGCGCTTTGTCTGACCTTCGGCCTGCTTCGTAGCCGCGGCTAAGTCAGAGGCCGCACTATCTCTAGCCTTCGTCATCTCCTCCAGATTTTCAATAGCCTTCTTGAGATCTGCCTCAGATCTCTTAAGGGTACTTACAGCCTTCAAGAACTTGTCGCGCTCCTTCGCCAGAGCGCTACTCTGGCAGTCGACCTCCTCATCCAGCCTGAAAACAGCCTGGATAGCCTGCCAACCAAAACAGGTACGCCATAAAGGGGAGGGGAGGTGCTAGGCAATAAAATTTAAACGAAATAAACAAGTACCAGAGGTCCTACCATGCCCAGGTATCTCTTGAGGATGCCGGCAACCTCTGGCCCCCTCGTGCTCCCAAGCTCAGCCATGTTAACGGGAAGGAGAAGGGACCTCTCCAGGGCATCGGCTACACGAGCCCCCTCACCTCCTCGGAAATCTCGGATAGTAGCGTCATCCATCAAAGGTTTTCCATGGAGCATGGCAGCGGGCAGCTAGGCTTAGGGCTCAAACTGTTGAACGATTTCTTTCCCTTTTTGCTGACCATCCAGCCTCAGTTGTTTAGAAGGTCGTCGGGCTTCATTCTCCTCTAAAGAAGGATGGGATCTGTCCTCATCCACTGGGTCTTTGCCTTTGGAAGGCCTCTTCCTTTTTGGTTTGGGGGACTCAGGCTGAGATTCCGAGATTGAGGAGATGTATAAAAACCTAGTCTGCGCAGGCGAAGGCTGAGAGCCGGGTAGAGGAGGCTTGGGTTGTGACTCCCTCGGCACCCCTTTCCTAGACTTGCCCTTAAGTAAGTCAAGAAGGCTGATTGAGGGCTGTCTCCTGGGACCCATCTAAGCTTGGGTACCAACCCTCGGGGGCTGAAGATCGGATTCGGACAAGTGGGGGTCCCCTAGATCACCGGAGGGATCCTCGGGTTGATCAGCTCGGTCAAATACACTGAATTCGTCCTCAGACGAGCTTAGTTCGACCACTTCCTCTCCTTCCTCCGAGCTCTCTTTCTCGGCCTCTGCTGCTTTATGGGACGAGGAAGAGCCTGCCAACGGAGTGCCTTCCGGAGTAGAAGATCCTTCGAAAAGCGCAAAACCGTCCTCTACCACAGTGATTTGCCTAAGCCGAGGATCACGAGCCCTGATAACATGCTTTGGGACCAGGAATGACTTCTGGGCTGGATTGCATCCGAGGATCTTGTGGGCGACTCTAATCTGGTTATCGACCTCGTTCAGAAAGAGCTCCGCCCTAAGAACGGTTTCCAAATCCTCCTTGTTGACCAGATGAAAATGACGTGCGAAGGCGTGCGGATCTGCAGAAAGATAAACAAAACTCCTATGATCAATCAACCAAAGAAGATATACGACAAAGAAAAAATAAAGGAATCTGGACGGCCTCCTACTTCGGATACCCTACCTGGCTCTTCCTCTACTGTCGGGCAGTGAAGACCGTCATGCCATTCCCCCGACACAATGAGAAAATCTTGGGTCAACCCCTTACTAGAATCGGGGAGGCACTAGATAAGCCGGACCCTATCATCCCTTGTTTTCATATAATACGATTTACCCTTTAGGTGCTGAAGATTGTAGCACTAATTTACATCATGATGGGTTAATCTCAACCCCATCTTCTCATTCAAGGCGTCTACGCACTCTAATATCCTAAATACATTAACGGCGCACTGGGTAGGAGCCAGCCGAAAATGCCTAAGGTAACCGCTCGTCACTGGCCCCATAGGGATTCTCATGCCTCCCTCTACGAAGGCGATTATAGGAATCACAACTTCACCCTCGTTCCTCTTAATATACTACTCTCCCTCCTCGCAATACCTCAGACCGACATTACGGGGTATCCCATAATCAGCAATGAACTTCTTCATCATCTCTTCATACTCAACTAATTTCTTAAATTTACCCATTCCTAGCAATGACTAAAGGACCCAAGAGAGGGAAGGAGAGAGAGGAACCAAAGAAAATTCTGTGCTACAGAGAGAAGAAGACTTACAGAAATGGTGAGACTCTCATCGGGCAAGCTTTTTACGCTGGGAAAGGGCGCTTGTCAATGTGGAAATTGGACCAAATTCAGAGTATATGCACCGAAGTTCGTAAGCGCGCAAATGAGGAGGCCAAGCGGTTCAAACGAATATTTATATCCCCAATTAAAGTTAACCAAGTGTAACTTCCCGCCCATAAAAGCGGGAAATCCCTGCCAAGTGATTACCATCACACCGTTGGAAGTGGGAAACATGGAGCCGCCAAAATTTAATGCAAACACGCACTGAGTCTCGAAACACCAGAAACTTACATTGGGCAGGCAAAAAGACTCCAACGCTGACGTGGACCGAGGTTGGGTGAATCATGTAGAGGGCCCGGGGATATCAAAACCCTCCTCCCCGTCCGAGGATACAGACAGCAGGGTTTTGAGAGGCTATTGTAGGGCCTGAGGGCCTGGTGACCTCGACCCACTTTACATCCAGCCCAGGGCCCATGCTGAGGAAGAAGGATCGTCCGAGGACGATGCATGAAGGCCTAAAGCTTTAGAAATTCCCACCGAGGATAATACTGTCCTCGGTGGACCGAGACTAACTCCAGGTGGGGGAAAAGGCCCAGGACAGGTTGTCACCTCCACACTAAATGCGCTCACCTAACCCTCTGGCCGCACTAATGGAGATGTGACTCTTGGATAGGGTAACCTTGGTTATTGCAAATCACTTGAGTACTGATAATGCAGCTGATGGGACGGACGGTCAGAGGGAAAGCGCATGAATGATCAACAGATGGAAGAAAGAGATAGGAGGAGGGGGACTATATAAGATAAACGAACAGAGTAGTAAGGGGGGGGGGGGAAAGAAAAAAGAAAGAAAGAAGAAAAAAAAAAAAAGGAGAAAATAAAAGAAGAGGGACAAATATCAACCTCCTCGGATCAATGCCGAGGAGCAGCATTAAAGTGGAACTTGTATGTTCCAGCCTTCAACGGTGGTGAGTTCATCATTTGGACTCCGTTCGTCTGCAAGGGCCAATTTCTTTAACCCACTCTCTAAAAATATATTGTTTGGGGCTTATTGGGTCATATTCTTTCTGATTTTAGAGGGCCTTCCCAAGTTGAGTCCTTACAGGTCTAAGTTTTATACATAAAATTTGTGTGCATTATGCTCATCCATAATGGATTGAATTATGCTCTCCTAAAATAAAATCTTGATTCCACCATTAACAATAGACGATTAAATATGTAAAAATTAATAGTGGGCACTTATAGATTTTTTTAACATAGTTAAGAATTCAAATTTTAATGGAATTAGATTTTTGGATTTATTTCGTTACAAGGAAGATATTAACATCAATCACATTTATGACTTGTAAAAATAAAATAAAATTGTGTAACACGGAGAGCATAATGTGAGAGACTAACTAGATGACTATCACTAATGAATCAACACTTTTACTTGCCGTCATTTTGCATAATCATCTTTTTCAGATAGAGAGAGAGAGAGAGAGAGAGAGAGAGAGAGAGAGAGAGAGAGAACAAGTCATTTCGCATTATATATATATATATATATAAAAGTTTATTGAAGTCATTTGAGTAACATGATTACATGGGAAAGGACAAAAATTTCTCAATAGTCACTTTCAAAGTCATTTTTTTAGTAATATTTTTTTTTTTTTTGGGATTATTTGTTAGTAATATCAAGAAAGGACAAATTTTTTTTTTTTTTGAAAAAACAGAATAATCAGCAACTGATTTATTGTTTTGGTAAAGATTTTTTTTTTTTGATATTCCGATAAAGATTCCTTAATCCATTGATTTACTCTAATAAATATCTCTTATACAATTGAAGTCTAAAATGCCTAAAGTCAAAATGTTATGAATGTCTTGCCACTACAGGGAAGAAGAAAATTGGTTATCATTGAAAGGCCCTCTATCAATTATCATGGGCATGTATGGAAAACCACGCGAAAAAAGGACGGAAGTGGCATGGCCCTCACATTGTTCATAATGTACTAGTTTTGAATGCTTATCCATATAATCTACACGCCATTTTTCAGAATTTGATTTTCACATGAATCTCATAACTGACACTATTTTATTGTTCATAATTAACAATTTGCTACCTCAATAATTATGGGAAAAAAAACTGTAAAAAGAGTTAAGTAATGCCCATTAAATTGTATAATCAATGGTTTATCAGAGATTTACCTTGAAAAACAATTGCTGAATGAGATATCAGCCTTTCAATTCTTAATAAATTGTATGGATCATGTTTGAGATTTTCATAATATTTTCGGTTCCTCTCTTTTGCAAAATCAATCAATCAATATATATATATATATAAAAGTAGAGACTTTATGTTAGAGAGTATGAGATTGTGCTATGTGGAGCATTCCTTAAAGTTCTCTTTATTTAGGGTTCTAAATTAACAAAGTTTGTATTTATATCAAAGTATTATTTCATTAAATTAGCTAATAGAGTAAATGCTTATATTAATTATTTATATCAAATGAATTAATATGATTATTTTTATCAATTCTATCTAAGAGATAATTTTTAGTTGGAATAATAATAATAATAAATTTAGAATATGACATTCTTACTCATGTTTAGTTGCTTTGACAACAATTGACACAAGAGCCATAAAAAAATTAAATATTCCTGAATTCACTAAAATAAATCTTAGTCTTTTAAATTTCCTAACTCCTTTCAGTCACATGTAATATATATATATGGGTCATGCTAATGAGTGCCCTAAGAGCACTTGTTAATAATTCATTTTAAGAAAATTTTGATACTACTTTTATGGAAAATGAAAAAAACTGTCAAAATATTAATTACTTTTTTTTCATTTCCCATAAAAATTTTCTTTAAATAGATTATTAACGAGTGCCCTTAGGGCACTCGTTATCATTTTCTTATATATATATATATGTGTGTGTGTGTTTTAATATAATTTTTCTACATTTATACGAGAAACAATAATTGAAGGATATATGCATTTTTTTAGTATGCATGAAATATGTTTTTCTATATTAATCACTATATCATGCAATTTTCAATTTTTGAACACACATATATATAGTATGATTTCTATTTTGGGGGCGTTTGGTCACCCATTTCAAAACATAGTGTTCAATGTTTAAACACTGAACACTAGTGTCCAAAAACAAAAAAAAACGTGTTTGGTGGACTAGTTCTGCTCAGGATTGTTTGAAAAATATTGTTCAAAAAACCATGTTTAAATGGATGTTTTTGAAATCACCTCGGAGCTGATTTTAAACAACAAACACTAGTTTCAGTGGCACTTCGGTAATAATATTGAACACTCTTGTGGGGCCCAGCTGGTTAGCTTTTTTTCAAGATTTGTCTCCTCTCTTTACTCTCATCTCTTCAATCCTCTTGCACCTGGTACGAAGATCACACAGAGCAAACCCAGCGGCATAACTCCCCTCACCGACCTAGCGCCATAAATCCTCACCGACCCACATAAACGCGTCTTCTACACACTGGTTACAACACCGCATCACCAACCTCGGTCTTTAGACAAAAACCCATTGACAAAAACCCAACCTCGGCAGCGACAGAAGCTCTCACCCACCTCCATAACTCCCTTCACCAACCCAGCGCCATAAATCCTCACCGACCCATCATAAATGCGTCTTCTACACACTGTTTACAACACCGCATCACCAACCTCAGTCTTAAGACAAAAATCCATTGACAAAAACCCAACCTCGGCAGCGATAGAAGCTCGATTAGTTGCTGGGTCTTGGAGTGCTGACAGTGGATATGAGATCCGAAGAACGTGAAGCTCAGTCGTGGATCTTCTTTAGCGTCGATGGAGATGAGGATTGTGCGTGGGTTTGGTTTTCTGCTCTCAGGGAAGAGAAGGGATAAAGAAAGAAAGAGAGGAGCAACGGGAATATATGGATGTTCTCTCTCCTAATAAAAAAAATGTTATTTTATAGTTTGGTCAGCTTTTTTTACCTTTCAAAACACATGTACCAAACACATATTTTATATTTTTTGAAAATTGAAAAATGTTATTTAAACCATGATACCAAACACATTTTTTTGTTTTATTAACACTAAAAACACGTTTTTCAACAACACTTTTTAAACCACAATTTTTACGTCTTTTTAAACAACAATTTTTAAACTCTATGACCAAACGGGCCCGTTTTTGTCTCTAAAATAACTAAAGATTACAATTTTTTACAAGAAAATTTATTCAAAATTTTCTTTATTCATCGATAATTTAGGGATATGAATCATGAATATCTCTATTGAAAATTGAGGTGTCAAACAATTAACCTACAATATTCTTGACAAACTTATTGAAATATTGGAAAAAACTAATAATAAATTGCATTGCTTCTTTCTTCTACCGATATATAATAATAGAAAAAAATGGACTGTGCCAAGCGAAAAAGATGGTAATAGGGGATTGGATGGGCAGTTCAAACCCTTTCTTCAGAGTAATAAGGGCCTCTTTGGTGGTAAATCAAAGAGAGGGAGAGTAATACAGATCTAATGCATTCTTAAATTGTATACCTATAGAAAGGTTCAAAAGTGATAAATATTTGCAAAGTTGATCATCCCTCTTCAATTCCTGAGCAAAGAACAAGAACACTCTAGGAAGTCCCAAACTCTTTTTTTGCTTTAAATAATTCAGCAGTATGAAACTCACTAAAGAAAATGGCATATGCAATGCCATCATTGCTATTTCCACGGTTAATTTCACATTGTTCGTGTGACAAGATCACGACAAACTTACATATTTGGGACAACAAATAAAAGTCCAAAGCAAAATGAAAAGAATTCTAACATAACTATGGATGTGACATCACCATGCAATATGATATGGCACCACATCATGCTTCTTAAGTACTATGTCTGTCCCTATTTGAGTGTCTGAAGAGAAGCTTTCAACTGGCTGGTTCATATCTACAAACACAATCATATATGTTTCCTTTAATCAATTTCTCTGCCAACCTCTGATTCTTCACCATTGCAAGCTGCAAGAAAAGTTTTTCATGTTATATTAAAGCGTCAAAGGAAAACTTTAAAACCCGTTGACCTCCCAACATGGCTTACAAGATTTCTTACATGCATGCAGTTTGAAAGCAAGGGCTTCATTTCAATGAAAAATTATAACAGTCATGATCATAAAACTAAGGAAAATATGACCTTAGAAAATTTTATTGAGCTATTACTCAAACAATAAAGTTGCCAAATAATCAAGAAGGCTAGACAAACAATTGCAACCCTCTTTTTCACATCCCAAATGAGACACAAGAACATAGAGTCTTACCTTCAAGGCATCACATTTAAATCGAGCATTGTAGTTGGTGTGTAGAGATCTACCCATACCTTCTAAAATAATCTGCAGAGCACAAACCATGATTATAGTGTCTCTCTTTATTTATTTCTTCTTGATTCTATATTTGCAACAATTTGTTGTAAACTGTAAAGGACATTAGAAAAAATACAATAAAAGCGAAAAAAGCTTGCAAATGTCCTTCTGGCTTGATGGCACCCCACCCCCAATTTGTAGGGCTTGAACTGGGGATCGAGCAATGTAATGCTTGACATGGATTTCAAAAAAAGGAATGAGCATCATACCAAATCAGCATCTTTTGCAGCAGCAGCTAGCTCAGAGCTGACCTGCCTTAAGTCAATGCATGGACTCCCACACCCATTCTCAACAACCATCAACGGAACCGAAGATGAATTTTCTTTAGAACCATCTAAGGTGTTGATCATTGCATCCACGAGTAAGCCTCCTGCTTCAGCAGCTCTGCGAAGGATGTCACAATGCTGTGGACAAGAAGAATCTATTACCTTCTTTTGATTAATTATGTGACATCAAGAGTACTGTGTTCAGTGTATCATGGAACAATGAATACCAATAAATAAAACCAAAAAAAAAAAAAAAAAAACATGCAACCCAGATAACATTTTCAATTTCAAAAAATTTCTGATTACTGATAATCCTTGAAAAATATAAACAAGGTGGATTAATGATATTATGGTCAATGATATGAATCTTTAAATGGGACACCTCAAAAAAAGACAGATCAATTGCATAGAAGTATTCATGCAAATGGACAGACCTTGGCTGCCTCAGCTACAATGTCAGGAAGCTCCATTGCAGTTACATCATTTAGAGCAGGGAGTGAGTTTGCAACCAACACAACCTGCAAAAAAGAATCCCATTGCTCAATTATTATGAGTTGGCAGAAGAAACTGATCCTATATCAAAACAGTCAGACACCCCATCACTTTGACTGTTCTCTCAAGCATTTATGAGAAGGAAAATCATAATCTCCTCAAAAAAAAAAAAAAAAAAAAACTAAACTAGTAATATTTGGGTATGGTAGGACAGGAACAAGAAGTATTACTTCAACATTTACATTGGTGGGCAAAGAATATATGTTTTATTTCATAATCATTAATCAATGGGCAGGGAATAAATGTTGTAACAGTATTATTTCAACTCACACTGTAGTTAGGAGTAAAAAGAACTAAAACAGCTCTTCCCTGCAGAGATTCTAATGATTGGTAACACCATTCTCATTGTTAACCAACAAAAACAAGACAAACTGGGTATGAAACCCTACTATCATGGCTGATAGACAGATATAAGAGCTTATTAGCATTAGAAACAACTAAACTTACTTCAGTTCCTCGTCGGAGAAGTTCCCTTGCAAGGGGAAGCATCCCTAGAACAATGTCAGCACCTGAGTTGTCCACAAAGAGTAAAGCTCTCCTATGTGGGGGAGGCTTCCTGTCTCCAGACCCAAACATTCTCTCTTTGAAGACATCGAAATTATCCACCTAAATCACGTAGCAAGAACTTTCTTTTAAACAAATTCTACCAGCACTCAACTTAGATCAATAAAAATAGCAAATCAAGTTCGTTGAATGGGGAATATTTTTGGCTCCACTTACTCGCCAAGGTCTTTGCATCTTATTGCGACTCATTCTATAAATTTCTATAATTGTTCCTTTATGATAGAGATCCACACAGGCACGGGATCCCCAGTCAAAAATGTTTGCAGCTAGAACACCTTCAATTAGAGTTAACAGTCTGGCTTCCTGCAAATTAAAAAGTGGTTTCAAATGATCAGAACAATGGTTTTAAAAGAGTGCCAGGTACAGTCACCTCAGTATGCTGGAAGTAAATGGATGCCCACGTGATTGCCACATGAACCAAGCCAGGAATCTGCCCTACTCTGGTTTTATTTAGTTTTGTTAGGGTTTGTAACAACCCAAGGAAAAGCGCTAACCACATCTGCGCTATACAAAGGACTAGTCACAATTGAGGCTTCTTGTAGTTATTAATAAAGCCCAAATCTACCCAGTAAATACCCGACGTGCGACTCATCACACACCCACACACATCACACAATCAATCAAATTGGGGCATCACAGGGTTACTTGTTATTTTTATATTAGCATGTTATTTTCATTAGCATAAAGGTATTATTGTAATTGTGCCATAACCCTAATAAAAATGTGCTAAGGTGAGGGACTTATAAACATAGCCCTAGACCTTTTCTCAAATCTCTCTCTCTCTATTCCTCCTTTCTCTCCTTTAAACCCTAAAACCTCATAATTTACAACTTAGTTTTAACAGCATATAATGACAAGTGAAATATCCTGCATAACCTTTAAGAAAGATCAGAATTACAAAATGCAATAACATTCCCATTGAACAGTTTAACTTCTTCTGTTGAGCAACAAGAGGCACAGAACAGCAGATTATAAATACACCTACCTCACTCATGCTATCTAGCTCCATTAACAGGTCAGGTAAAACAGCAAGTGATGCCTCATTCTCCCTGTTACATTCAGAAATAGTAGGGCAAAACAAAATAAGTAGAAGAGGTGTCAGTAGACTGTGTGCGTGTGTATGTGAGAGAGAGAGCACTGTGCTTGTATAATGTCCCCTCAGCCTTTTCTGTTTAATTATTTTTTTTAGTAGTTCAGTTTTTATTTTAATTTTCACATCTAAAGATAAAATGATTGATAGATAATTAATTAAGGGAGAATATAAAACCTAAAATAACATGTCCACATTGACCTTCCATGGTTAATCTATTTTTAAAAACTTACAAACTAAACCATAGCTAAAGATTGTTGTTGAAAAAAAAAACACCTAGAAACAAGGATAATGAATGTATGCTATACTACCAAACACATATATTTAAGAAATTCATTCTGTGTGGATCACACACATGTAATTCCTCAAAGCAAGTACACATGCAAATTGTTTTATGCTCATATTATTAAAACCATACGTTGCTCAAAGCAGACTGCTTAAATTGTACACATGACTTTCTGCATGTAGTGCACAAATACAACATACTTTTAATATGTGGAAGTAATCATCCATTACAATTTACAACTTGAAATATTTCAAACAGAAAAATCAGAAAAACCTTTACTGCTTGATAAAGAAAAATGCAGTTACCTCTGTTTTATACTTCTGTAGGCATCAACAAAATGGAACTCCCTCAAGCACTCTTCCCTTAGTTCCAATAGATTGGCCAAGCCTAATTTTCCATATGCTGCGGGCTCCTCCATCAACCTATTCGGGCAGTTGGAATTGGTAAATGATATAGGTAAAAACTTTGAAAATTCAGAGCGGATAAATTAACAGCAATAAAGATACATGGAGTCTTTCAAAAGTAATTGATGATTAATAACAACTTCATGATACTTTTATGTTACATTGTCCAAACCAAATTGTCTATGATGTTCTCACTTTCATTCAATGGCTCAGTTCATACAAACCTAGTGATGCGGAAAGAACGAAGACCATTTTATTTTAATTTTTTATTATTTAATTTGAGAAGTCAAATTACAATTTTTTCTGCTGCAACATTGGTTTTTATTTTAATTCTTATTAGCTAATTAGATTACTGTGAGGTTGACCGAGAGTGAATCTATTTCAGTAAGGAAAAAGGACTTTGCCTATGGTAGAGATTGATTTGGAATTGGGCAGAGGAAAAGGTGATGGGCCTCACGTGCTCACATGCATTCACACAGGGTTGACCACTCATATTAGAGCCTTTCTTGGGTTTTCATTTTGAAGCCGTGTGAACCTGTCCCTACAGCCCAGGCCCAAACCTGGCAAACCAGAAACACATGGTTCAGGCCCATGCCCTATGACAGCTGGTCAACAGCCCTAGGCAGCAAGCCTGGTTCTTGTTTCAATTCTTTATTAAAACGTTATTCTAGTACCATGATGGTGATATTGAAAGCACCTACTTTTGGCGGTCATCAAGACCCACACATCTTCACTAATTGCTTACATGCGATGGATCAGTTCTTCGAACAAATAGGCTTACTAGATGACAGAGAAAGTTTGGTTTGCCAAGATGAAACTGATAGGCAGAACCAAAGAATTTTGGTACAATAATGAAAAACTCCATCTTAAAAGGAACAAACTTACCATAACTGATTATGTAGAAATGAAAGAAAAAGAGAAATATTTACCTCAATCCTATCTAGAGAAGTATCTATTCCAATCCTAACGGTGTTCATGTAGATTATTATTCTAAGTCTCAATCTACTATGGAACAAACTCTAGAAAATCTGGTAAAAGTCATCCAAACCCTTTCAGCGAAATTTAAGAACTTGGACACTAGGGTAGATGGCCTTGGTTCCTAACTAGGATCCATTGAGTCTTCCATCCAAAAAGTGCCCAACAAGTTGAAGATGACGCTTCCGATAGGAGAGGCAATACCACCAAAACTTATGCTTATTGAACTACAAGTACCAACAAATGTTGCTACAATGCTAGGGCAACAAGAAGAACATATCGCAGAGCCTAAACAAGGAATTGAAATACCAGAAACATGGGTAGTAGACTTAATACAACCTATTAGAGAGTCAGATATATTGGTTATCTCTGAGAATGATTATTCCTCACTGCTTGGTGAAGAAAAAATTTAACAATAGAGCAAAGAAATAGTAAGTTACCTAAGCTGATGATCATAACTACAATAGTTATTGTCCTTTACCTGGAAAATTTTCACATTAATTTAAATTATTTGAAAAGAACAATAATTATGCATCAATTTTAGTTCTTTTCTTTTCAAAAAAAATTATAGTAGGAAGCTATCTAAATGGGACTGTACTTTGTTAATCCCCAAACAATTAACCTTTTTATTTTTTCCAGAAGTAGTAAAACTATGCAGTAAATGTATAAGATAGAATTTATGAAATCATAAAACTACCTCGCCAAGTGCGCAGAAAATGCACGAGCAAAAGCGTCACCCCTTCTTTTAGCATCTTCAGTTCTGCCTTCACTTGCTACCGCCTACCATATTGCTCATTAAAATCTCACAATCATAATGAGACAATAAAACCAACCCTTAATATATTTTTATACATATATTGGCTCTTAAGCTTCCCACTTCTTATACCAAACAATCAATGAAAAATTAATAAAGCACCAAGCTACTCCCAACAATATACACGTGGTAGCACAACATTACTATAACCAAACAAAACAAGGGTGCACATAGCACAATAGATTTTTGATAAGCACATAGCACAATAGATTAAAAATAACTTTCTCTAATTTATTTCTTTCAGAAAATTTGGCGGGCCAGATGTTGGCATAACACATCATACGGCCCCTAGCACATAATAAACAGCAGATTAAGGAAAAAACTTGGTGTTCATTAATTGCAGTGTTACCAGAACTTCACAGATATTTCACTTTTTTGTCACTTGTTGCATGGCCAGATTGTGTATTTGTGTGTTTGAGAGAGATTTTGGGGGTTTCATGATGATATCTATTTTTACCTTATCAACAAGGTCGGGCAAATGCTCTGACAGCACAGTAAACCAATACCTACATCAAGATTAACATTTAAAATAAGCTAAAGAGGCATTAGATTCATATTTTTGTAAGTAATGATTGGGCATTAACCATTCTTATCGCTTATTATGTAAAAAGAAAATCAGAGATTCCAGATTCACTGTATGTACTCACTCTAACTCACTGGGATCCGCAAGATCAATAGTGTTAGGCTCATACCTGCAGGAGAACTAATACAATATTAGAATCAAACTTTTTAGAAGTAAGCTTATCTAATTAGAGTAGTATGTAACATACATTTTTGGGTCTGCCAATAGAGGGAACACCTCTAAGGTGGGCACCAAATGAAGAACGCCAATATTTAGAGCACTTGCATCAGAACGCAGAGTTTCTCCTTTGGATGAAGGAACTTCAAAGCCTCCAAGTCCAGTAGTGCCAGTTGGAGCCATTGGTACAGGTGCAGTAATCTCAGTTCCCTTCTGCACAAACTTCTCCATCCATGAAATCTGCATTTGAATCCAAAATGTTCATGAGAATTTGTATGAATACACAAGAAATTCAACCAAAATATTTCTGATAAGGCATGGGCTTCTGGTTCTGGAGCTAAGAGGATAGAGCATAGAAGTAAAAGCTCAAAATTAGTTAAAATAGAACATGAGGACTTCACCCAGCCACTGGCCTCTCTCTTCCAAGTACTAGACTATTGAGCACATTGGGAGCAAATGAAGTGTAAATACTTCCCCGGATATCTAATGTTTGTTATAAGAAGAATAATCTTTCTTTGAGCTCAACATGAATCCAACAGAAAAGGACATATGTTTACATTGCAATGCCATGCTCCCAATGGGAAGCTCAAACACAAAACTCAGATATAAGATGAAATAATTCTTAAAAGTACCTGAGAAAGGGGGGGAAATCAACATATACACCACATGATGACCCTAATTATATACTAATGGTTTCAATGGATCTACGAGACTATCATTGATTGAAGTACAAGTTCATTTTGCATGATGAAGTTGTAAACCAGATTAGTTAGTCACAAAGATGACTTAAAGTTCAACCTTTAGTTTCTCCTTTTGCCAATTTTGCAATTGTTTTCTTCAACTTTAAAGGTTCTCTTGGCCATTAATCAATTGATTCCAAAGTTTCTGGCTTTAAAAGCTATCCAATTGGAGGTGGAATAAGTTCAACCTTGACAGAATATGATTCCAGAAAACAACAGAAGAGAATGTGATTCCAGAGAATCATGAAAAAAAAAGTTCTTTTGGCAACTTTTATTACTGTCTTTCCAGGAGAATCCTGTGCTGCAATTAGTAGGACCATCTTAATGAAAAATAGGTTAACAGCCAAACTCAGACCTAACTCGTTTGTCATCAAGTTGGGTTTGCAGCATGCAGAATACCCAACCCAGTTACAATAGTTTCAAGTGGGCTAGCAGTCCAAGTCAGATTTGCCAACTCTTACTACACTTGCCTTCTCATTCAAATCTCCAAGCGGTGGGCCATGGATCTTTCCTCCTGTGTACGGTGCACCCATTGGGAATCTTTCAACTAACTGATGGACCATCAAGTCATCAAGACCATGCTTTTCATAACTCATGAATGCACCTAAAGCTCCCAAAAACCCTTCATGCCGCAAGAACATTGCTTGTGCTTCTCCTTTTGACCTAAACAAAAGTTATATTTTAAAGCCTAAAGTCAAATTAGAAAAAAGTAATGAACCAAAAAAAAAAAAAATTAGAGATGAAACTGACCAACACAAGCAAACAAGGAGGCATTTTATGTGCAAAATGAGGAAAAACTGGTTTAAGCCTTGTTTATATTTTTAAAATTTTTTAACAATAAACATAAAATCCTAGAGTGGACCTCAACAAAGTAACACTCACCAAAATTGAACTGCAAATGAGATAGTGTCCATGGTATAAGCATGACCTCTTATAAAAAATCCTCCGAAAAATATTCGCTTTAGCCCAAATCGTAGCGCATTCAAGTAAGATATCTACACAGGAAAAGAGTCAAACCAGATCTATAAACAGCCAGCATACAGATACCAACTATTTCATTCGTTAACTAATATGAAAATACCAAAACTATCTGAAGGTACACAGATTGAGAGGGCCCTATCATTGAAACACACTTAAATATAAGATATTAAAACAAAATACTTATAAACCATTATCTCCAAAAAGTCCCTCTGAAGTCATGAATCAAAGATCAAGTGCAGTAAGTTCACCAAATATGTTTTTTTATTTTCCCTAATTGAGAATTGAGAGTGTAACAGCCACATTTTTTAGGAGAGCATGAGATCTATCGAGCAATTGAAGTCCTTGCTGCCTTGCACTTTGTTTGATTGGTCTCCAGCATGGGGTTTTACCAATTGTACTTCCATTTGTTATTTTCAAATCTCTTAGATCTTCTAATTGATTTGCTTGTATTTCTTCAAGGTGCATTATGTTCATCATTGTGAACATAGAGTAATTCCTTTCATTTCGATTACTTATCAAAAAGAAATATATATATATATATATATATAAAGATTCAAATATACATTAAAATAATATAAATTTAATAAACTCAAAATGGAAAAAAAAAATTGCTTAACAACTCAAATTGATAGTGGAATTGCCCAAAGTTTCAAAGTTCATATTTATATAAGTTATTTCAATCTCTTAAAAAATTTGTATAATAAATTTAAAATCAATTATAAATGAGTAATGTGATAACAATCTAGTCATATAAAGTTTAAATATAACATTTGGTATAATTCTCTTGTCATAAGTAGTGCACAAGGTGGTCTGGGAGAGGTGGTTGGTTGGAAACCTTACCCCCAATTTTGGAGAGGTTGATTCCCAAACTCAAACCCACATTGCTTTGGGGGTGGGCACTTGCCATCACACTAATGTCTTTGACATAATTCTCTTATGGGACAAAAAAGTGATAGCTATGATCAAAATGAAGTATATTGTTTAATCATAACAAATCCAAAAGATAACCGACCAAAAAGCACAAGGATAATCAATTATCCTTGTCTGTGAAGTACAATGCCTTAAGAATAGTGTTTGTACAATAAAACAATGGCCCATGTCATTTCCTTCAAGATCGAGTGGTTAATTTTAAGGATTCATTCATTTTTAGAAAAAATAAAAAATAAAAAAGTTTGCCTAGGTGTGCTTTGTGCTTCTTCAAAAAGTGCACCTAAGGGGAACTTCATTAAACGAGCTTCACCTCAAACAAGTGAAGAGCATAGTCCTTTGGACATTGAGCTTTGAGTATGCTTGAGCACACTTTTAATAACACTGCTAACATGACAGGATGAGATGGTATAACAGCTTATTTTTTCTAACCCATATACTTTGGATGAGGTATAATGGCAATTGCTTAATTGAATTTTTCTAGGAAACTTGCATAATAAAATCCTGTAATTACACAACTCACCTGGCCAATATTATAAGAAATCATTCGTAAGAGAGAAAGGGATATATCTTCTGGTCTGTAGTCCTCAAGCTCCTTGTTTTCTGAAATAGCCTTGCCAAAACTAGAAGCAATAGTTGACGCAGAGAGACCAATCTATAAAGATTTAAGGTTGGAAAATACTTAGTAACGGATTATAAAAAATAAAATAAAAAACTCTGGCTAATATAATCTATAAATAAATATCTGGACTAATTCAAAGAACCTAAGGATTTTCTATGGCATGTACAGTTTATATATCCCAGTATAGAAGAAATGAAAATTAAGATTAACATATACCTTAGAGTAATCCATACCACCATAAATATCTCCAACAAGCATGTCTATGGTCCTATTATCTCCCCTTTGACTCAGCTCTAGCAACTCATCAAAACTGAAAATGGAATTAAGTAATGCAAGAACTTATCAAAAATTTTAGACAGAGATGGAGACATAAAAACACTACAAAATTGAATAGAAATCACACTGACCTCTTGCACTTTGTTAACAGCCTTCCCAAGCCCCAATAAGTACCACCACCAACATTTGTGCCACTAACCCGCTGAAATTTCCCATCCCCATCAACCTACCACAACTCGAATCAAAAGCATAGATTAATTTAGAAAGTTATTACCATTGTTTAGCTTAGCAGTTATCAATTAATAAACTGCAGAGGAAAAAACAAAAACAAAAAAGACAAAGGTACCTTGATCATACTAACACCAGATCCAATATTGACAAGAAGATAAGGAAACAAGTCATTGTGGTCAATCTGCACAAATTCTTTGTGACCCTCCATGTGTGTGAAAGCTTCATGGCGAATCGCCTACTAAGAAACATGGTAAAATATCTAGTTAACTATTTCAAGAAGCACATGAGTAATGGAGGAAAAGAACAATTGGTAAGTATGTATTCTCTTAACATGCATCATCATTGTTATTATTTATTCAGCTACAATGGGGTTAAGATATAACTACTAACTGCAAATCTTGGGCACAAAAGTAACTTTTCTGCAAAGCATAAAAAATATATTTATTTATGTTCATTTTCATGCCAACGTTTTGGAAGCAACAATGTAAACCACGTAATAACATTTTGATCTCTCAGAAACAAGATCTTCAACCAAAATATGAAAATTTTATTCCATCTTTCAATTTAATTGGCATGACATAATTTACTGATTCAACCTGTTTGATGATTTTATTTGCATGTGCTTGCACACATAAGTTATTATAATATAAGTGAGCATCCTTGGCTATTTTCCATAGCTGTTGTGCTACATTGATGTAGGCAATCCAAAAAATAAAGGGATAGAATCATGGTTCCAACTCTTAACTAAGAAGAAACTCCTCACCCCCCGGCCCCCCACCCCCAAAACAAAAACCCAGACGTGTAATGGTGAAAGTATTATGAACATTAAACCATCTGCCTAGAACTACAAAATTTAATTTCTCAAACACTTTATGTCCACTAGAAAATTCCAATAAGGAGCTCAGATATGAATATAACATTAAGTATACTTGGGTCTTTCATGCTGTAGAATGTGAAACAAAATAGAATCCAACCACAAATCCAAAACTAATGCCAATTCAAAGCTTTCAATCATGATACCAGAAGTATTGGGTTAGAAAGGAGAAAAGGTCTGTAACTTACTTGTTCATTACTAATTATCAAATTAATTCTTTTTCCTAATACAAAATACTCAAATCCACTTGGTGCTTGTGTCACTTACCAATTAAATAATAAAAAATCACATACCAACAAGCACATTCTACGCGATACATAAGAAAGAAATAGAATTTTCCACCTTAAGCAAAAAATTTGCTCCTGCCACAAGACAATCCATCTCATCTTCTTTGTCCAGACTTACGCCAAGCCTTTCCTTGAAGAGATCTGCAAACTTGTATGCCCCACCACCTGTGGCCTTCACACAATAATCAACTTGTTGATAAATCATGTGTGAAAAGAATGACAAAAAATCCACCAAATTCAAAAAATTCAGATAACCCATGCCTTAATTGAACAGTTTTCCAACTTTGAAACTGATGACTGCTGTACAATCACAATCATGATTGAAGAATCAAGAACTTGCAAGTGCCAATTAAGGAAAAAATATGACAATTTCGGAGGATTTCTAAAATAAAGAATTCATAGAATAATTACCTTGACAATGAATGAAAAGTAGAGGAGTGTAAGGAAAACGAGACTGATTCATGTTTATGCCAAATGAATGGGTTGTCAATGGGGAGGACCTTAGAGCCAGGAAGCATATTACAAGCAAAATGGGCTTTATAAAGTGTGAATGCATGACCAATTAATGGAATGATATTGCAATCTTATGGGGTGCAATTTTTTGAATATATTTGTTTCTAACTACAAGGAAAAGTAGCTAAATCTTGATCAAATAAATCCAGGTCTAGAGGAAAATTAGTCTCAAATGTTACTTTTTGTATTAGTAACTCTAAAATCTAATTAATGCATAATTTATCCCATTCCGTATAATAGTGTGTAAAATTTTTAAAGCCCTGCCTTGAGGTGTTTTATTCCATAAGACAGTACAAAATGCAACCAGCTTTTGAGATGCTGAAAGTGCTCAACAGAATTTTACCTTGATAACAGCATTGTTATCGGCTGGGAGCTCAGAATGCCAACGCGAATCCATTCCTATCGACAAGAGAATATCACATTATCCCCAAAAAGGAGGGAAAATAATGAAAATGAATGTAAGCAACTTAAATGTAGTCACATAAACTAGTAGAAATCAAAAAATATAATTCGACAAGCTGGTACATTCTACTCTGTTTAACAGTAAATAATGACGACAAAAGCAGGATGATAAGGAAGAATGCAGCGAAATACCACCACAGTGAAGCTGCTTGGAAGAAATAAAGTCTAAGCACTCGTTAATTTTGTTTGTCTCAAACTTCACAAAATGAAGCCTCCCACCAAGAATAGGGTAGCTTCTCCTACTACCATTGGAAATCCCTAATCTCTCCTTCAAAGTCTTCTTCCTCTTATCATTACTTGATCGGTCCTCATGTCTTGAAAAGTAGACCAACTTGATGAGTGACCCTGCCAATAATTCACAGAAGAATCTTAAATTCCAGTCAATCTTCAAGAGACTTCTAACAAACTTGAACATTTATCAAGAAGATAGTTGTAAGTTGTAAAGATAGCAGGGGACCCGTTACTTACAATTGAAACAGTCATGCTTGACACTTTTAAAGTTTATTCAAGAAGATAAAAGGTAATTGACAAGTATTTATTGACAAATAACTTCGCAAGAGAGAAGTGGTGGGGGTACAAGGCTATATGTAGTTTCTTGCAGCCAAGCATATAAGGTAAAAAGACTGTTATTTCCTGCAAATAAAGTAGTATTGATCACATTGGAGTTATGTTCATTAGCATTAACCCTGCATCATGTTGTCCATTGAAGTTCAAAAGCACAAACATTCATTAATTTGTTGACAGTAATCGCACAACAAATGGTGGCACTCAAGAAACATTTCTCCTTCCCCGCAAAGGCAATGAAAAGTGAGGATAAATATATTCTCACTATAAAGAAAACACAGTAATGGGTAACCAAGAAATAGAATAGCAGTTTAGTGTCCCAAAAAGCCATTCATAGGGAAAAAGTAAAAAAACAAACATGAATGGAAGAATGTAATATACAAAACTACAAACACGCGAAAAGCAACATTCACAACAACCCAATAGAGAAAGAAACAACACAAAATCAACAAATACAACCACAATCAAGCCTTAGTCCCAAAAATTTTGGAGACGGCTCAAAGTCAACCACATGTATTCTTTTTCATCATTCTATCACAAGAACAAATAGCCCGAAAGAAAAAACACAAAGGTGAAATATTTATACCTCCAAGGTCTATAGCCAGATGAGAAATGTCATCAGACTGATTAGGCAACAAAATTATGGGATCCTTCTCCTCAAAATTGCCTTCAATTGCAGCCTTGCTAAGGTCAAGCTGAGGCCTTGAACCTGACCTGTGAATAGAATTGCCTCCTGGAGGGGACATATCTCTCTCACCTTGACCTTCCTCTCTTACTGCCACCTTGTTGTCTATAGCCAAATTTGTATCCTCCTCCTCTACCTTTATACCGTTAATTTCAAGAACTGGGTCCTCTGTTAGATTAGCCATTAATCCCAAAATTCTTCCCAACCAGCTACCGCCTAACCCTCCACGCAACCCAACTGTTTGTGTTTGGTCAGACTCCTACTCGCTGACTTTGTCCCTATGCTCCAACCAAAAACAAAAAACAAAAAACAAATTTGTCAAAAAATATCCCAGGTACTAAAAAGTCTAAAATTCAACATACGGAGTCAAACAAAACCCAAGAAAAATAAAAATAGGCAAAACCCATTTCATTTTTCAGAACTAAAATTGTAAGTTTTTATTAGAAATGCAGTAAAAATATAAACTTTTTTTCATAAATGATAAATATAATTAATACCCAGATGAAAAAATCTTCTAAAAAAAAAGATGAAATTTTTTTAATTATTTATAAATTGATAGAAATAGTTATTGAAATTTAATGCATTTAGTATAGCACTGGACCAGCCGAAAAAGATGGTTAACATTAAATAATAAAGATAGATATTGATTAAAAACTCCAATCTCTCTTATTGTAGGAGTATCCTACTAGGCTACTAAAAATCCCCATGAATTTTTTTTTTATTTTTTATTTTTTTTATAAAAGAGAAAGATTAATAAAATAAAATAATTTAAATATTAATAAAAATATGGGGTTTAGGTGAGGAAGTGAAAATGACTGATTGAACTGAATTTGAAACTAACAAAAACAAAAGAAACGGGGGGTGTTAAAAGTTTTGGATCTTGAACAGTGGTTCTTACTTAAATGGGTGAAGAAATTTGTTGGTGAAAACACAAAGACAAGTAAGAAAGTAAGACCATGAGAATTGGAATTTGAGAGAACACAACACACGGCCAAAAGGGTTGTCCTTCTTCGTGTTCCTGTTAGCTGTGAACGTTAACTTCGGACCCGATGAGTATGTTTGGTGAAATTTTGGTCAGTTTGGTGTCTTTTCATACTCGCATGGAAGCGCGTGAGGGTTACGCCAGACCAGGACAATGCATTTTGTCTAAAATAGTGTAACTTCCTTCTTTTTCATTTTTTTTTGGGTAGAAATAGTGTAACTTCCTTCGCTCATTGCTGACTCCATATGTGAAATGTATGTCCGCCACAATAAATCCTAAATATTAACTATATAGTAATAAGTTTAAATTAAAAAACTAATAACATCTTTCCATGTAAAATTTATTTTCTTGTGTTTCCTCAAAAATATATATATATATATATATATAATTTTTTGTAAGAATATTGTAAATATAACATTTCTCGATCTGATATATTGGATGAATATAAGCCAAATTAGTCAAAATGGAAATTGGAGGAAAGTTGAAAAAGAGTAAATGACATAAGATTATAATTGGGTGAGAGCATTTATATTGGAGTATACAAGATTTTTATTATATGGCATTTGTTTATAAAATTTATTAAAAAAAAATTATGGAAAAGAAAAAAAATGACTTATCTTTTTGACAATTTTTTATATTTTCTATAAAAGTTGTATCAAAATTTTTTTAAAGAAAACAAATGCTTTTAAGACACCCTTCACAAAGAACAACTCACACACCTCCAGGGGCATCACATCCAATACTTTTTCAACTAGGTGCAAAAAGGAGACCTGTTGCGACGAAAACTTCTGCAAACCCACCAAGCTACCAGCCCACACATCTTGGGCTACACCACACTCCCAAAGGGCGTGGGCACAGTCTTCAGGTGCCAGAGAACACAAAATACACCTAGCCTCGTCAAGAACTCTGCGATGCACCAAATTCTGACGTGTAGGCAAAGCATTTAGGCAGGCTCTCCACCTAAACACCTTAACTTTGTTTGGAATCTTCAGCCTTCATAGTTTTTTCTAGACCCTTTGGCCCATTGACCCAGCAGAAGGTTCAGCCCAATTCTCACCCCGAAATATCAGCCTTGCAACATGGTACCCGCTCTTTACCGAATAGCTCCCCTGTTTTGTATGAAGCCAAAACAATTCATCCGGCGGTAGCCGACAGCTGAGGGGAGTGTTTAAAATTGCAGCTGCATCAGCTCTACTGAAAAGTTGAAAAATAAGCTGGCGGTTCCAATCATTTACCTCAAAGTCAATTAATTCGGATACCCGCATTTCCCAAGCAGAAGAAGAGAGGGGCAGAAGGACCTTCTTCGAAGGATGGTGAGGGAGCCAGTTTTCTCTACAGACCCGAATACAATTCCCAATCCCCATACGCCAGCAAGTCCCAGAGGCCAAGATGGGCTTTGCAGCCATTAAGCTTTTCCAAATGTAAGAGTTGTTTAGGCGGTCACCAGCTTCTAGAAAGTTGCACCTTGGGAAGTAACGGGCTTTAAGGCAGCGGTGAAGGAGAGAATTAGGTTCACTTAGTAATTTCCATCCTTGCTTGGCTAGCATTGCCAAATTGAAGTTCCTTAAGCTACGGAAACCCAAACCTCCCTCATCTTTTGGCAAACAGAGCTTTTCCCAGCTCAACCAATGGATCTTACGCTCATTAGCTGTATGACCCCACCAAAATTTGGCACACAAAGAGTTTAGCTCATTGCACAGTTTTAGAGGAATAAGGAACACACTCATTGTGTAGGTTGGAATTGCTTGGGTCACTGCTTTAATCAACACCTCCTTACCCGCTTTAGACAACATCTTACATTTCCACCCTTGTAATTTCTTCCAAACTCGATCCTTTAGGTAGGCAAAGGTCTGATATTTTGCCCTCCCAATAAGAGTGGGAAAGCCTAGGTAAGATTCGAATCGCTCCACCTCTTGCACACCGAGAAGAACCTTGATCACCTCCCGTTGAATTCGGGAGGTATTGCTACTGAAGAAAACGGAGGATTTTGCCAAGCTAATGCACTGCCCAGATGCTTCCTCATAAAGCTTTAAAATATCATTTATCACCTCAACCTCATTATGTGTAGCACGGCAGAAAATTAGTGAGTCGTCCGCAAAAAGTAATTGGGAAATAGGGGGTGCTCTTCTGCATATAGCGAGACCATGGATCCGCCCCTCGTCCCCTGCTTGTTGTAAAAGAGAGGTGAAGCCTTCTGCACATAAAAGAAATAGATAAGGAGAGAGAGGGTCCCCTTGCCGAAGTCCCCTACTAGGTATAACATGACCATGAGGTTTTCCATTAATAAGGATAGAGAAAGATGTAGTGGTAACACAGCCCATAATAAGCTTAATCCAAGCCTCCGGAAAGCCTAGTTTTGTCAAGATTCCACGTAAAAAGTCCCACTCCACCCTATCATATGCCTTACTAACATCCAACTTCATCGCCATCCCTCCCTTTACTCCCTTTTTTTTTACAGTGCATAGCATGTAAAACCTTATAGGCAACAAGAATATTATCTGTAATAAGACGTCCCGGAACAAAAGCACTTCGTGTGGGAGAAATAACATGTGGGAGGATTTGCTTTAAACGGTTAGCTAACACCTTAGCAATGATTTTATAAATAACATTACATAGACTAATAGGTCTATAGTCAGTCATCTTTTCCAGTGTCTTTATTTTTGGAATTAAAACAATATAGGTAAAGTTTATTTTACTTACCATATGTCCTGAATTAAGGAAGGAGAGGACAGCCGCCACAACACTGTCACCCACAATATGCCAATATTTATGGAAGAAAAGTGCATTCAACCCATCGGGGCTAGGCGCCTTCGTGGGGCCCATTTGGAAGAGAGCAACTCTAACTTCCTCAGCCTCATAGTCTCTAGTCAGAAGATCACTCATTTCGGCTGTCACTTTATGAGGCACATGTGCTAAACACTCATCCACCCTGTTGCATGCACTTGAGGAGAAAATAGAGTCAAAATAGTTAGTAGCAATGCCAGCCACATCTTCAATATCCTCACACCAACGCCCTTGATTGTCCAAAAGCCCCTGAATAAAATTACGCCTCCTCCTCTGAGATGCCTTAGCATGGAAAAATTTGGTGTTCTTGTCCCCATGTTTCATCCATGAGATCCACGCCCGTTGGTGCCAATAGATTTCTTGTTTACGGAGTAAATCATCCAAGGATTTACTAAGCTCAACAAAAGCATTTCGGGTTTGTTCCGTAGGAGGAGCATAATTCAGAGCATCAAGCTGTTTCTGTAGGCGTTTTATTTCTTCTTTATCTGAGTGTGTTTTGTTTGCACCCCACGCATGTAAGTCCCTCCCACACTCTGTAATCTTCTGCCCAACCACTTCCAAAGCCGACCCAGCTCCAGTACTGTTTCTCCAAGACTCATTTATCACATTTTCGCACTCGTCCCATAACAGCCACGATTCCTCAAATTTGAACCCCCGTGGGCCCCTTTCGTGCCTTTGGTTATCGTCCAAAATGTTGAGCAGGATAGGTAAGTGATCCGACGCGTGGGTGGGAAGATGGGTAACCGTGCTCTTTGGACAAATTAAACGCCAAGCTTCGTTGGCGACTGCGCGATCAAGTCTTTCCTTTTTATTGGCTTCCTTCGACCGTCTATTATTCCATGTGTAAGGGTATCCCCGATACCCCAAGTCAACCAACTGGCATTGCTCTAGAACCTCCCTGAAGGCATCAATCTGTTGTGAATCCGAAGCCCGCAAACTAAGCTTCTCCGATGAGCTCAGTATGGCATTGAAGTCTCCAATGCAGAGCCATGCACCCTCAACAAAGGACCTTATATGATTAAGCAGAGCCCATGACTTGGCCTTTTGGCTTGCCTCAGGCCAACCATAAAACCCGGTCAAAAACTACTCTCTGCCATTTAGTTCCACCACCTTAGCCAGAATGTGATGATCTGAGAAGTTGATAACATTGAGGTTGACATCTTCCTTCCATAACATGGCCAACCCGCCACCCCAATTTGGTTTCTTTACAACAAACTTGTTCGGAAGCTTAGTATCCTTGCAAATCTGAGCAAAACCATCAACAAACAATTTTGTTTCCATCAGGAAACAAATTTTGGGCGCTTGTGCCTCTACGATGTCGCAAAGGCCCCGAACTATCCAAGGGTTCCCAAGCCCTTGGCAGTTCCAACTTAAAAGCTTCATTGGTCCTGGCAGAGGTGACCACCCACCCCTGCCAATCCACATTTGATGTCCAGACCATCACACAAAGTTTGTTTTTCACGCTTCGAAGAACAAACTTCAATGTCACAAAAGTTCAGTTCTTCCTCTCGCCATGTGCTACTACGTTTGCCAAGTTCAACAGATAGAGGATACGTGAGCCCACCATCCACATGTTTCATCTTGGTCCATGTCCCACTAGGCCTATCCGCTTGCTTTAACTCCTTAGAATGTCCCGGCCCACTTTTGGAAATGGCCAACATTGGCCCATTTGTTTCCAAGCATGTAGTGTCAATCAATTCGTGATTCACAGGATCTGGTGGATGGACTTCCTAAACATCTTGGACTTCCATACTGGCAGAAGTGACACCCAGATTTTTTGGGATATTTGCCAGTGGACCATTCTTGCCTGGTTGGCTTTCGTGTGGGGTTTCTTGACTAACTTCAGCCTTTGTTACATCCCCCTTTTTTGGTGGGGCAACTGCATTTTTCATCATTCCATCCCCTCTTTCCATTGGACCAGCATTAGTATTGCTCGAATATGACATCGAATCTCTCCGCCGTGGCGAAGAACGTTGTCTATTTGAAGTTGCACGCAACCAATCTCCATATTGATAGTTGATGTCCTCCCCTAGCTTCTTGGCCTCGTAGTGTGCAGCACAATGTCGAAGGTCGTGACCCAGTAATCCACAGTAGTGACAGAGCATTGGAAGACGCTCATACTTAAAGGTGGCCCAGGTTCGCTCCCCTCCTGTACCGACCAGAAAGCCCCCCCTACGTAATGGTTTCGCGATTGGAATAGCCACACGAACACGCAGGAAGAGGCTCTGATCATCCCTTTGCTTTCTGGACTTCACCTCTTCCAACTGTCCCAGGCGACCCCCAATTTCAGCCGCCACCTTCGGTGATAACATTTCAAAAGGGGCCCCCCAGATTTGAACCCATAATGACGCACGTTCAAAGGACACGTTCCCAGTACACATACCTCTTTGCCATTTACGCAGCATGAGGAATTGATTGTCGAATGACCAAGGGCCACCACTTAACACCCTTTCCATCTCAAACTCAGTTTGAAACTTGAACTGGAAAAGGTTTTCACCGACCTCTATGATCTGAAGTTCCTTCTTTAAGCCCCATGCTCTTCTGATGGTATTCTTTGCAGCCTGTTTATTGTAAGATTTACAAGTAAGGAATTTCCCAATTAGGCTAAGATTGCAGCTTTCAATATCATCAGCTTGCCCCTCATCAGATATAACGATATCCTCCTCTGCTGTCGTTAGCCGCATCTTATTTAGGCTATTAATCACTTCCTCAACCATTTTTGCCCACGCACTAGAGCTGACAAAGTGGGGACAAACACCCAGACAAGACCCAGATAAGAGAAAGGAAACAGAAGAAAAGAAAAGAGAAATGGAGGTGGAGAAAAAACGTGTTTAGGGTGAGGGAGAAAAGTTATGAGAAAAGACAAAACCCCTAGGGGAAAGAGAGCCTCGTACAAGCCGAGGAGAAAGAGCTCCTACCAACGAGGAGAGTTAACAATCTGGCATCAGAGGAACTCAGTGGTGCATGGAGGTCTGATTCAGGACCCTTCGATTCTAAATAGGAGAGCTAAAGAATATTTGGAGGACTTCAGGAGTTCTCATGTCAAGCTTGCTGTGATGCAGCGCACCTCTCACCTTTGCATGTGGTTTCCTCCTCCTAACGGGCACTATAAGCTCAACTTTGACGCTGCCATGTTTCCGAACCCACCTTACACGGGTTATGGAGCTGTTATTCGCAATGAGAACGCTGAAGTGATGGCGTCCTTTTCTGTGCTTGGCCTGAAAGCTGTTGACAGTGGTGAAGCTGAGCTTCTCGCTTGTCGAAGAGCAATCAAATTTGCCGTGGAAGTGGGTTTCAAGGATGTTGTTATTGAAGGGGACAATGCTATGATTATGGAGGCTATTTCTAAGCGTGAACTCTGTAGGGCTCAGCTGGGACATATATTTACTGATATCCATTCTCTGCTGGCTGAATTTAATTGGTTTTCTATTAGTTGTGTGAAAAGGGAAGCCAATACTGTGGCTCACTCCCTTGCCCGCTTTGCTAAACATACTTTGGAGGATGTTTTTTGGATTGAGGACGTTCCTCCCCCCGCTTTGGAAGCTCTGTACTGTGACTCTGCTTTTATTCATTAATGAAACTCTGGTTGCTTTCTCAACAAAAAAAAAAAAGACACCCTTTAACTTAGCGGCGGAGCCAAGAATTTGGGTCGGGGGGCAAGATTAAAAGACAATATTAAAAGTAAAAAATTAATCTAAAAAAATTAATCAATATTAATAACAAAATAAATAAACAACTATATGTCAATTAACTACAAATATATGTGTCATATCATTAAAATAAAGAAAAAAATTACAATTTATGATTAAGAATAATCAAATTAAGATATCATTATAAATACAAATAGTTTAAACATATAATTTGAATTATAAATTTATGGTTAAGAATAGTCAAATCAAGAGATCCATCTAAATATAAACAGTTTAAACCTATAATTTGATTCTTCAAAAAATTAAATAAATAAATAAATCAAAGCAAAAGTATTAAAAGTATGCATACTTGTAAATATTTAAACGTGTGACTTAAAAACTTAACTTGAATGCTTTTAAAAACTCCACAGAAACTCTAAGGTCCAAAGAAAGAGACTGGTATGAAGATTTTTTATTTTATTTTATGGGAGGCGTACTTTGTTTGCAGTATATATACATTTTTCTTATTCCAGAGTTCTTTCTATTCCATGTAGGTGTAGCAAAGTTGTTATAATTATTTTTTTTAATCTTTACCAAGCGGGACCCACGGTTTTATATTTTAGTTGTAGACTTGTAATACGTTTTTGTCTAGTCCATCAAATTTTTGTGTTCAGACTACTATTCAATGAATCAATGTAGAGATTTTTTTTGTTTTTTTTTAAAATCATTACTAAAAGCATTCGCATCCGATAATTTTATCCTATCATGTTTTACCATCTCAGAAAGTTACTTTATCAATTACACATACCATTTTACAATACATCCAGCATCCCAACTTTTATTTTCCTATTCTACTCATTAAAATAATATAATTATCCACTAAAATATATAACCAAAAAAACTAATCTCCACTCTCTAATTTTCTCTCTCTTCCTTCCTTCCTCCCTCGTCTCTCTCTCTCTCTCCACCGTGAACAAACCCCAACCCCAACCATAGCAAGAACAACCACATGAAAATGGCCACCTTGCCACCACCACGCCACCGACCAGCAACCACCACCATAACCAAACTCACCACCAACAACAACCACAAGAAACAACCACCAAGAGGAAAAGAAACACAAAAAATTGCCAAAAACTACCACCACCACAATCACAAGACATGGCCACAACAACACTGATCTAAACCCACAACACCGATCCACACACACAGCAACGATCCAAACCTATAAACCCACCAATCTCCACTGAAAAACCTACCAATCTCCACGATCCAAATCCACTGGCCACAACCGATCCAAACCCACCTGACCCATGATGCACCGATCAGAGCAAACCACACCCACATCGAAGCAAACCCATCGAAGCTACATCGAACCCATCGGAGCAAACAGCACGCATCACCATCGAAACAAACCACACCCACATCAGAGAAAAACATCGAGACATGGCCTAGGCTTGGCGTTGCTGGGTGAAGGTGGCCAACGGTGGCCTGAGGGAGAGCAAAGGGAGAGATAGAAATCACTGAGAGAGAGCAAAGGGAGTGGGAGAAATATGAAAGAAAGAGAGACATGGGAGATAGAGTTGAGAGAGTGGGAGAGTCAAGAGACATATGAGAGAGAAAATGAATAAAATAATATTTTTGTTTTTATAATTGAGTTACAGTGCAATTTTACATGTAGAATCACACTGTAGCACAATTACAAATTTTTTTGCAATAGTCTGCATTTACAATTCTAGATGTTGAGCTCCTTTGGGCCTGAATGCCAAATTCTTCTTACATTTGGCATTTCGTAGGCCTAATGCGAATGCTCACTCATTGGTTTTATATATAAAATTTTAGTAGGAGTAGAAGTCTACTACTACTAAGAAAGGTACCGTAAATTCACTGAATTGAGATATTTTTTTTGTCTTTTGTGTCGGGGCATATAAGGTATTTCAGGTTATTATAATATTATTAGTCAAAAATTTGAAAGTTCAGGGGCACTTGCCCTCCCTCCCTTCGCCCTTGCTTTAACTATACCTTTTTTTTTTAACCCCTCCCTTTTCCCCTATTTTATTTTGCTGACCAATTTTTCTTGTATCTACGTCAAATTCTCTATTTTTTAGTTTTTCTTTTTTAAATATTTTTTTTCACCTAAAATAAATAAATATTTTTTAAATTCTTTCTTTATTACTTTTCTCTCTAATTTTTCTCTAGCATCTCACATGTTGATCAATAGCTTCTCATTAAAGGCAACCATACAAAACCCATGTCCACCACTAATTAGTGTTCTCACCCAAATACAACTATAAATGAGTCGTGCTTAACCAAATATAAAAAGTTCAAACTTAGTCATTTAATTTTATTTAGAATAGGAGTTGAGCTCGAGTTTATCAATAACCTATAATGCATATTTAGGCTTGGTTTAGTTTTTTGTCAAACAAGATTGAGTTTGTTCATTTGCTATTTTATTGACTTATTCTTTTCACACATATAACAAATACCACAACTAAAATATTTTATCCCTAACAAATAAACAGATGATGTAAGAAATCAGTAAGCCATATGCTTCGAACTTCAATGGTGGATCAACAACTCGAAAAAAGAAAGAAAGACTATCAAAGGTGACTGAAGTGAACCGGCCAAGGACTTTTCGATGGTTAAGTAAGTTTTTCTCTAGTACTCAAGTATGATAAGTGGATGAAAAATAGTGTGTACCTTGCTTTGGTGTGGTTTGGTCCTTTTTATAGAGAGTTTGGAGTGAGTCTACTTGTCTAATTGCCATTAACATCGTGGGTGTAAGGTTGAATTTATTCAATCATGTGTTGGCTTTATTCCGTGCCAAATTTGCTTGTAATTTAGTAATTAGATACCTTATATTTAGGTAGGAATTATGTAAGAGTAGTGTGTGAGAGAGTGTGAAGAAAGCTCAAGAAGTGTTCACTCAAGAAGAGCTTCGTGACTGGATCTCGCAACTGACAAGGTTCGGCGTAACTCTGTTGGAGTAAGAAGCTTAGAGGGCTTAGGTGCACTGGGTAGATTAGACTTGGAGGGTCTTCTGCTATTCATGTATCTCAACTTTATTCTCTAGTGGATTATTGACCGCTTGAAGGGTGGTGAAGAGATTTTTCGCCGAGTACTTTGGTTTCCTCTTCGATAACATGTCGCCGTGTTATCTTTGTATTTGCATCATTTTTTCCTTTCTCTTTACCGTTTAATTACTACTGTGTTGATTATTAATTATGGTTTAGAGTGTGTTACCAAATTGGTTATAGCTTATATTTCATTTTTCACACATATAATGTTTGGTTATAAGCTTGTGTTGGTAATTTTAATTTTGGGGTCTAAACGTTCATAGGTGTTTTACGCCCTATTTGAACTTTCAGTGGGAGATGTGTGGACTCAGTGGGGAGAGTTGAGCGAATTTCTAAAAATTCACTACAAGTCTTGGAATAGTGGACCATGATGCAACCATTATTGGTTTGCAAAGAACACCTTAGAATTTACTTAGTCTTCATTGGTCATTTATTTATAGTCTCTTGTCATGTAGATGGTCTATCTTCCTTAGACAACCTTTTTTCCTTAATCTTATTGTTTTTTATTCTTCCTTCCAGATTATTATCTTGGACGATCCTTGTTCTTGTGGATGACTCATATGGACGATAAACACTTTTCAATTATCCATCAACTAATAGTCCAAAAATAACGTCATCTAAGTTTCTTAGATAGAATGATTTTTGTTTATGAACTTATAAAAATTAGATTTACCAACCTTATTATTGAAAAATAGATTTAATTTTTTATATGAAATGAACTATTTATATTATCAATAAATTACAAATACTAATTTGATATCTCAAAAACTTATTTACAAACTTACATAATTCAAATTATCCAATATCAAATTTATATAAGTATATCGGTAAGACTTAACTGCAATACTTTACGTGCAATACATGGCATTCCCTCTCTAAGTTTAGATGAATTAATTTGCATGTAAATATAATTTATACAAATAAGGGTATAATTTGAATGATGATTGGCATCAAATTATAGTGCATTGAAAATCTAAAGACACTTGAAAAAATAGGTCAATCAAAAGTACACTTATCACAAAACTGGAATACAATTAGAATATAATTTGAATTATTGATTGTGCTTCCACTTTAATATATTATTAGTCACTAATACGTGCGATGCACGGGATAGTTAAATAAATATTTAGTTAATCAACCTCACATTAAAAGAAAAAGCTAAAAGAATTAAGAAAAGGCTGATTTGCCCACCAAGAAAAAGCTAAAAAGGAAAGGAAAAAAAAAAGACATTGAAAAAGAAAGAAAGAAAAAACTATATATATTTTTTTTTGTTGAAAATAATGTTGAAAACTAAAGAAACATTAAGATAATGGGAAATCTATTTGTAAAGGATTGCAACCTTTGTATGTTTACTTGGCTCAAGGTCAAAATCCAAATTCAATTTTGAAACAATGAAAACACACTTCATATTAATTGTAAATCAGTCTCACTACATAAATTCACTTTTCGCTCTAATGTATTTTGTAGATCAAATGCTGTCAAAAGAATTCCAATAAACACTATTGCCACATCTATATTTGTTGTAGGCATTTAATTTACATAGAAGCCAATAGCAACCGCAATAGCTATCACGGTTGCTAATGCTATGACAATCTAAATCCAAACATTCTCCTTCTAGAATCTCATCTCTTTTCTTTAAACTTGCACATCAAGCTTTGTGAGCATGCATCCCCCTTATCTTCATGGAAGAACAAAAGAAAATGAAGTTGATAGCTTTATATTTGTTGGCTGCTTTGCAAAGGAACACCGCTTCTTCAACTAATGACATAAGTGTAGCCTATACATAATAATTACCAAAGGCAATTGTGAAATTGACCAAAACATCAATTACAGATCTAAAAATGACATGTATACATATACCATATAAGAGGTTAATACTCACTGATAATTGTCCACAAAACCACATTAAAGAAGAAGAAGAAAAAAAAAAAAAAAAACAACAACAACAACAACAAAATACACTTTACAAATTAATGCCAAGTGCATGTTCTTCCCAAATTATCTCTTAGGCAACCCCTTTTATGTTGACCATAGACTAACCCAATTTCCTAAATCAAAACCAATCCACCACAACATCAAAACCTAAGTCATATTTAAAATCCAAATTTTCAAAAGGGAAAACAAAAACCCTACACCATTTTTTTAACCCAACAGCACCTTATTATTTGATCTTGCAAGTTTTTCCAAGATATTTTGTGTTAATTTGCACCTCAAGACTTGTTATACTCCTTTGTGGGTACATTTTAACTTGTTCAAAGTGGTTTTTATGTGTATTTAATCTTCGGATAAATTGGTCTTTGAAAAACTAACCTTGCATTGTATCAAGGTTTTGTGAGGCTTGAAGAGATCACCAATCCAAAGGTTTCATTATCTGTGTGAGGGTCTTCGGATCTGATTTAAGATCATAAAATTTTACAACTAAAAAAACGTTAGTGATTTAGATAGATAAATAATTATTAATATTACTTAAAAGACAAGGCTAAAACCAAAAGAATTATTAATCTTTGTAGGAAAGAACTCATAAGAAAAAAAAAATTTTCCTTAGAAAGAATATAAGAATTTTTAACACGCTTTGAAGACAAATCTATAAAACTCAAAAGAATACTTTCTCTCTGTTTTTTGAAGCCAAAAGAATGTTGTTTCTTAAAAAGTTCAAAACAAAGTTTAAATATTTTTTGAAGACAAAGCTAAAAGTCAAAAAGATCTATTAATAATCTCTAAAATCTAGTATGTATCGTTACCTTCCACCAAAATTTTGGGAATTTTGTTGAAAAATGGAAGCTCTTCCTTTTCCCACTTACATGTGCAAACATTCTCCAAAGTCTATTCAAAGAGATTCACTCTTTTTCAACTCAAACAGACTTGTAGTCTTTTTTGAACTCAAAAGAGACTTACAGTTTTTTCCAAGTCAAACTGACTTAACAGTCTTCTACTCTTTTTCAAACCATAGACCCATGGTCTGTTACATTAAGGCCTATGGCCTCCTTTACAACTCAAATAGACTTACAGTCATTGGAACTTGGGTTGTTGCTCTCCCCCACTCCACCCTCTACCCAAAAAAGAAGTCCAAAAAAATGCTACCAAATTGGGGTCCCTATTTTAGCTCTATGTTAAATTTAAAGGTTTCTCTAAAAGAAAGCACAATCTGGGGATGGCTTCTTGGCGAGATTGATTTTCAGTGTTGAGTTTTGGGTAAGGAAAGGGTAGAGAAATGGAGAAGAGAGAGGAACGGCAGGGGTCTGCGTTTTGGAGGAAGAAGAAGACTAGTTTTATATTTATCGGGTTTTGGAAAAGATTTTTTTTGCGTTTATTTTATTTTATTTTTTTTTGGTTTCAAAAAAGTTTTTTTTTGTGTTTATGTTTTTTTAATTTAAATATTGTATTGACGTGGAAAATTGTGGGAGTTTTAGAGGCTTTGGTTATATATATATATATATATATAGACTAGTATTATGCGTGTGATACATGGTTTAATTAAGAATCATATATAACTTAAATAAAAGATAATAACAACTAAGTTTTTATATTTATCTAAAAATTGATAGAGATGTATAGAAAATATTAATAAGAACAATTATAATTTTGTGTCTATCCATGAGGTGTTTTAAAAAAATAAAAAATTAAATTAAATGTTGATATTAGTAGTTGTATACGTTTACTATGATTAAAAAAAAAAAAATTAATGTTGATATGAACAATTAGTGTGAAACCAAAATTCTAATATGCTAGAACTCATAAATCATAAATGAAGCAGATCTCGTATTGCTAATTAAATAAATCACTTAGAACTTACAGATAAATCAATAATAAAAGGTTAATTGAAGAATTTGGATTGTATTCAAATTGAAATTTTTATCAACTTAGAAATTATAGGAGAAGAAGATAAGAAATATATATATATATATATATATATATTTAAAAATCTAACAAAATTTCTACAATTTGGTGAAGCCATGTGGCACAACCACGACTTCTAAGCTCAACTTTTATCATATAGTATATGATTATATATGATCAGAAAATGTGACATTATTTGTATTTTATTGGTCAAAGCAACCATGTGTTTGAATTTAGTGGAAGAGTTTAAAGCTAACTTTGAGACACTTTCTGAATCATACAAATTCAAAGTCTAAGCACGTTGGTTGGTTTTTTTTTTTTTTTAACTCTCAAGGAATGCTTCTTTTTATCAGAAAATTGCTCTGTAACAGGCTTTAACTACATTTGTGAACACCTAAAAATGATCGCTTTTAGACGCTTTTTTGGAGAAGCAATCCGATGGTTGCTTCTCAAGGGCACTTCACCTTTCAATAACACAGTTGTTGAGAGCAGGACAACGCCGCATTTGTTCAAAATTTTGGCTGCACATACAATACAATGTTAACATGTGAAGTTAGATCCATAATGATTGTTTTTTACGCACTATTTGTTTCGGCAATAATATTTTTAATAAAATGAATCATCTTTCAAAAAGTGTTTTCTATAAAACTATTTTATTTTTCTATATTTGGTAGTAACTTTAAATGAGTTGAAAAAAAATCTCTTAACTTCTCTTATTTAGCTTGCTGTGAGATAGAGTTTTTTTTTTTTTTTAATAAAAAAAGTTAGTGAAAAACAACCTCTAAAAATAAGGCATATTTTTTATGTTGACCAAAAAAATAGTTTTTCTTTGATTTATTTTTTATGATACTACTAAATACTAGAAAACATGAAAAACTATATTTACACAATATTTTTTATTGAAACAGATAGAGTATTATTATTAGGGCAAGACATCAATTATTTTTTAATATAGACTAGATTCAAATTTTAAATTTTTTACTTGACGCCATTAAACTTTATTAGTTGAACTAACTATAACGATATAACCACACCATCCCACATTATAAAGTTTAAAGCTCTGGGAGGGAAAAAAAAACCTAATCATTCTATAAGTATAAATTTCAACACATGAGAGTTTTAGGGTATTAACCTCATCCTATAAATAGATCAAAAACATTTGATATTCTATATATGGCAAAACTTAAGTACAGTACGTATGTGCAGTACCTTAGATTCCCTTTTTAAAACTCTGACACGTGTCTCATTAACATTTTCATTAAACGGCGTTAGAGACCATCTCTAGTTAGAAAATTCATCTGAAGCACAAACCAATTTGCATAGGACCCAGCATAAACCCGTTGAATTATTGAAACCCAAGCATAGACAGTAGACCCATTAAATTATTGAAAGAAAATTTAGCATAGAAAAGATAGATCAAAGAGAGAGATTAAAGGGTCTACGAGGGTTAGAGAGAGAATGAAGTGGAGATAGATCAAGATGAGAGAATGAAAGAGCAGCTGATCTGCCATGGTTAGCTCCCTCAAAAGCTTCTCTCTTAGCCCAGACCCAAAATAGAACAAATCGGTGAACAATAAAACGGAGGAGAAAAAAACATGAAAATAGTAAAATTAAACAAAGACCTATAAGGCATTATTGAGAAAAGTTGAAAACTTTGATGGGTATAGAGTACAAACTGAAGCTTTGCGGTGGATTTCTTCATAGGGTATGGGACAGGGAAGGTTAAAGAAATCAACTTTCTCTTCCTTTGTGGGCTTTGGATCCTCCTTATCATGTGGGCTTTGGATCTTCCTTTCTCTAAATCTAGTGCTGCCATTGCTCAGTTGTGGTGATTTGGTTTGCAGAGAGAAGAGCTTGAGAAGCCGGCCATGGTGGGCTGCAAGACCTTTGGCATTCTGCGTTTCTTTGATTTCAGGGGAATAGAGGTTTTTTTTTTTTTTTTGGTGGTGGATTAATGCCGTTAGCCGTGATTATTAAATAACAACGTGTTAAAATTTTAAAAGGGAAACCTAAGGTATTGCACCTAAGGTACTATACCTAAATTTTACCCTAAATATAAATTTCAACAGAGTTTTAGATTATTAATCTCATACTATAAATAGATCAAAAACATTTGATATGCGTTAGCAGGCATCCATACGTGGTAACACAATATGACAAGATCAAACCTCCTTCACATCCCTGAGGAAATGAAAGGGGGGTGGGTGGATGGGAAGGAACACACTTCTTAATATCCATTTTACTAAGGGTACAACTTAAAACCCATGACGTGTGTTCTGGAGCTATTCTTACATTCCATTATTACATTACTACTAGATAATCAGTATGTAAAAATCCACTCTCGGAAATTTTCGTCATCAATGTACATAAACATAATCAGGCACCAGAGGCCTTATCCACAAACATCTTCAAGCCTAGAGGCCTTATCCACAAACATCTTCAAGCCTCAGCGGCCTTCGCTGCAGTTGTTGCTGTTGCACTACCATTTGATTTGGCACGTTTAACTTCATAATCTTTAACAGCAGCCTTGATAGCATCCTCAGCAAGCATGCTGCAGTGCAGCTTTACTGGTGGCAGAGAAAGATATTTTGCAATTTCCCTGAGGACATACAAAAAAGAGTAATTTAGTTAAGCATAAAACTCTTTATAAACCCTTCGTTATACTTGGTTTGAAGTAGTATACATGCTCATAAACCATATTTGGAATGGATGGCAAGATACATTGCTTCCTTAAAAAAAAAACACGAACGGGAATCATTTTATGTCTTACTTGTACCTTCCACCATCTAATCTCAATTTCTTTCTATAGAAGTAGAAAATTTAAGATTTAATTATTCCAAATTACTGGCCTACAGACTATCACACGGAATCTAGACTCCTACTGACCTTCATTCCCATGTTCCAATTAAATATATCTACTACAATCTAATGTTCCGTTTATGCCAGTTTCATTAACTGCAAATTCTACTAAATACGGTAATACTGCCATAACATAATGTTTTCTCAATTCTCATATAATTCATATCAAATGCCTGAGAAAACACCAATGTCCATGTGATGTCCATATATCCAACACACTCACACGGGAAAAAATCCTATCCTTTTCAAATTGATCAGTTTCATAGTTTTGATTAAAAATTATAAATCTAAAGGTGTATTTAGTGCCACATCATACAAGAAATCGAATCTTAATTGTGAAATGGACTCTCAATGGAGAGGATCCTATTCCCACCAAAAGGGATAGCACTTACTGCAAAGTGGGAAAAAATTCCACAATTATCAACTGCAAAAGTAAATATGGAAACACACAAAAGATGAAAACACCACACAAAACTGATCATACAACTATAATTGTAATTACAGTGGCATAATAAGCACAAAATGGAATGGTGAATTCATGGACTCAATTTAAATTCAGAGAAATACGGCAGAACTCACGTGTTTTTAATGGTCACAACTTCTTCCAATTGCTTCCCCTTGACCCACTCAGAAGCTGAAAATTGTGACAGAAAGCAATTAGAACAATCCCTTGCAATAAAAAAGGCCACAATGCCATGACAAAAGGACAATAAGCTAAAGCAGAACACAAACTGCAACTTCCATAAACTTGACAAATCAGTTAAAGAGACAAATATTTAATAGCAATTTCTAACTCTAGACCAAGTTTCAGATATTTTCTATGGCCACTTATCCTAAATAAAATGAAGTGTGGAAGCATTTAAGGGGCAGTCTCATTAGTGAGCCCTTGATGATGCAGTTATATAGAATGGTAAAGATTTTGGCATTCTACTACCCTCCAAAAATAGACCCAAACCCAATGGCAAACATAGAAGATCATTAAAAAAGAGATCCTGATAGGAGGGCAACTGTAGTTGTTATTGCGCAAAGAAGCCAAACATCTTGGCCCTAAAAGCTAACCAATTTAATAACACGAATATATATATGAAGATAAAGCCTTCCTAAAAACACCACAACCTATGAAGATACAGAAGAACTGTCTCCATCAAATTTGTACAATTGTATTTGTGGCAAAATATCATTCACATACCCTAGCATAATTTTTCTCACCAAACATTAGCATGTCAACGAATTTCAAGACACACAGCAAAGACATACATTACTTCATAGATACACAATAACAACAACAACAACTGAGCCTCAGTCCCATAATGTTGGGGCTTGCTATGAATACCCAACAAGCTAGTCAAAGTCGGCTACATGTATTCTTTTCTTCCATTTCATTCTATCCAAAGTCATAATCTCTTTTACTCCCTTAGTTAACATGTCTTTTTTTACCAGGTCTTTTAAAGTCATTTTTAATCTCTCTTCCTCTACCTATTTCGTTCCCTCAACTTAAATCAACACTCTTTTTCACTAATGCACTAATCACTCTCCTCTGAACATAACCAAACCATCTCAAACGACTCCCTCCCATCTTTTTGGACAACCCTATCCTTAAGCGAATCTCCTCATTTCCAATCCTATCTTTCCTTGTATTTTCACTAATCCATCAAATTCCATACCATAAGCCATAGCTAATCTTATAACAATCTTATAAAAAATTTCCCTTTTTATCTTAATAGAATCATACAATAAATAAATTCACATTAATTCATAGATTATAAAACAAATAAAATAAGAGAAAATCAATTATTTCCCAATAAATTTCAAAACTTTAAACAATAAACATAAAATTTGAAACCTTGAGTTTCTAATCTTGATTAACAATTTTCCTCAACTTACTCAAAAATCACATTCAAATAATAAACATATGAAGCACAAAAACCCAAAAACCCTAAAAAAAAATTCAATCAAATTTTCTGAGCAACCAAACAAAAATCAGCACACGAACCTACAGACGAGGAGGCGATAGCGGAGCCACAACCGAAGGTCTTGAAGCGAGCATCGACGATCTTCCCAGTCACCTCGTCGACCTTGATTTGGAGCTTCATGACATCGCCACAGGCGGGTGCACCGACGAGGCCCGTGCCCACCGTCGGATCGTTCTTGTCCAGCGATCCAACGTTGCGGGGCTTGTCGTAGTGGTCGATCACCCTCTCGTGGTACATACGTGGCAGCACCTGGACGGGCCGCGACGCCGACAACGCCGACCCCTCCTGTGAGACTAGCCCTAGCACCTTCTTCGATACGAGCCTCAGCATTTTTTACTTTTTTTTTTTTTTCTTTTCTTCTGGTTTTGGATTTTTGGATTTGGTTTTGTGAAGTTTCAGTTTGAGGGGTTTTTGTAAATTTTAGGGCTTGAGTTTAGATTCTTCTTTTTATTGAAAGGCGGTGCGTCTTTTATGAGGACACGTGGATGCTAAGTGTTAAAAAAATATGAATATCTTGAAATTCCAAGATTACAATACTGGATCAGCTTTGTTCAAATTCTATCAGGTTTTAACATCATCCACTTGCCGCTTGTTCCTCTAATCATCTTCCCAATACTTTCTAATAAATAAATAAAAAAAATCATCTTCTTATAATATGTTACGAGAATTTAAAAAGTTAATTATATTTCAAAATGTTAAAAATATTCCTAATCTAATTTAATTAGATTATCTTTATTCCTAACAATAAGAAATAGAGTTAAAATTATAATTCAAAAAAATTCAAAAACCAAAAACCACTCGAGAAAATTTTTTTCTTAAAAATTAGCGTAAACTTTTTATTTAGATAATCTTACCCATGTTTGTTATACTTTTTTTTCCCTAAAAATTAGCACACACTAAACCTAGCAATTTACTTATTTTTAAATTCTAAATTTTAGCTTTTTTAAAAGTCTATTTTGGCATGACCTCACTAACAAAGACAACTTCATTTCTCCAAAAAAAAAAAAAAAACACAAAATCAAATTGAAAATTACTACATTAAACTCAAAATAAAAAAATAGCCTCATTGCGATGAGGCTAGTTTCATTTATTCTAATAGGAAAAAAAAATATAATTTCATTAACTTGAGAATTTCACAACAAATTTAACCCGAACATCATTCTCAAAAAAAATAAAAAAAAAATAAAAAAATAAAAAAATTAACGCAAACATGGTAAATTGTTAATAGAAAAGTGATGATAATGATAGATCTAAAGAGGATCAATAAAGCAACTTAATTGGCATGAAAAATATTCTCAATTTGTTTTGTGTATATAACTTTACTCTTGTTGAATTATTCTACATAAGCAAGGATTATAATGACAAATTACGAAATGAATAACTTGACGTTTCTCAAAAAAAGAAAAGAATAACTTGACAAGTTTATGAGGCGATCTCCACGACATTTTAAATATACTATGTATGTTGGGTATGTTTTAAAATTAATTGGGTATGTTCAGAGCTTATGCCCATAATATTTTGTTGTAAAACCCAAGCCCATGCTGTAGAATTTTCCTTGGCTGGCGACTGGCGTGGGAATTTTTGGTAGCAAACAAAACTCTCAATCATCTCACATTTCCTTAGAAAAATAGTCGGCCACACCTTCTCCTATTTTGCAGAAAATACATAGCAGATTACGGCATCAATTCATTTGTTTTTGCTTTTCCCTTTTCACTCTAATCATCTTTAGCTACTTCCTTTTTCAGACCTCTAAGACTATCAAAATTTTGCATATATGATATTAGTTGAAAACAATAAAACACATATTACTTTGATACTTTAGCTCCTTTGTTTTTACTGAAAATTTTCTCTTGGACATTTGTGACGAGTTCGAAACTTTGTTTGTGAGTGCACATTAACAGAGTTGCCGTTGTATCCTGGAGAGCGATCGCCTGAACCATTTACATCGACGAATTCATTCCAGTGAGGGCAAAATCGCTTCTTAAGGACAACGGATTTAGTTCCGTGCCTCGGTGATAAGTTTTACTTAATCCTTAATTTTATATGCTTTTGTACTTGTCTATTTTGCTTATAAGTTAATTTGAGCATATATTGTTTTATTGATATATTATTGATATTATTGATATTACTTTGTAACTTTGTTAATCAATTTGGACAATTTTTGAAACTATACTTCCAACAATGTATTGGTCATAAGCTATTTTTGTCTAATCTAGACAAATGTAATTATTAGAAATAGTTGATAAACATCATTTCACGCTCTAAGATTTAGCAGTAATGAAAAAAGTTGTGAATTATGTTCCTAACATTACTCTTTTGCAATGATGCATTATCGAATACAAAAATATTCTACCAAGGCAATAATGCATTATCTCATACAAAAGCATTCTATTACTAGTAAATTTAGAAGATTTCAAGGCACCTTCAAGTTAAACTTAGTATAACTCTACAAGAATTACACATTTTTTATGCTATAGATTTCTGAAAGATCAAAACAATTAAAAAGAAAACACTATTATTCATTATTACATCATTAAATATTTACCAAATTAATTGCATCCTTATTAAATGCTTCTTCAGTGATGGTCGAATTTATATATTTTATTTTTATTGACATCAATAAATCATACACATCTAATAAATCTAAAAAAAGCCCAATGGCCCCATCAAAAAAAAAAAAAAAAAGCCCAATGGCTAGAACTTGGTGACAATGGGTCTATTTGGATTGAACTTATTGTTGCTAAAAATTAAAAACTGAAAATACTGTAGTAAAATAATTTTTAAATGTGTAAATAGTATCGTGGGACCCATTTTTAATGAAAAATTTGTTGAAAAGTGGTATTTGTGGGTCTGTAAACAGTGCACAAATGCACTGTTTACAGTGAAAAAGTCAGCCTTTGCGGCTGAAAAAAAAAAACCTGAAACGCGGACGCACTGAAACGCGGAGGCCAAACGGGTACAATGGACACTGCCCAAGGCCCGTCTTTGTTGTTCCAGGCTCCCATGTGAAGAAGCCTTTCGGTGAGTTAATTGTGTAGTAACCAGGCCCAAAGAAAAAGGATATGTAGAAAAGAATGTGATGACAAAGCTACTTGCTTCTCATCAAGGCTTTGATTAGATAGTCCCTGAGTTGGAAATATGCCCAAAGCATATCTTAAGCCTGGGTTGAAAGAAGCTGGACTCAAATTTCTCCCTAGACTCCTAGATCCAAAAACTTCATTAGTCTTATAATTATAATGATGCAACGACCAATAGATGGGAAAAAAATCTTCTGCAATTTAACCTCTTGATGAATAGAAATTTTTTGTTCCACTTTGTGTGTGTTTGGCTCCAAATTAAAAAGTCAACTTATTTTACTATTTAGCTTATTGTTGTTACTATTCATGAGCTCCACTGTACTTTTTGGTACTATTCATGAGTCCTATTGTACTATTTCAGCTAACTTTTACTTTTATCTGCAGTACTTTCAGTAAAAAGTTTTTAGTTTCAGTAAAATAAGCTGATTCCAAACAAACCCTTTATGTTCCACTAATTGTGGTATGTCATGTGTCTGATTTTATTTTATTTTTTAATTTTATAAGGAAAATAACAAAAATATGTAACAAACTGTAATTGGTAGAGTATAAAGTAGAATAATTATCTTTAGAGTATAAAAGTATAAAGTAGAATAACTATCTTTAGAAAATGCTGATATTTTTAAAGCTTTTGAGAGAGGATCAAGGAGAGGGCGTCGGTATTTCTTTCTAAATTGAATTACACTTTTATCTCTTAGAGTTTGGGATTTTATTTTTTTACCTTTATCTACGGTACTTTCAGTAAAAAGTTTTCAGTTTCAGCAAAATAAGCGGATTCTAAACAGACCCTTTATGTTCCACTAATAGTGGTATGTCATGTGTCTAATTTTATTTTATTTTTTAATTTTATAAGGAAAATAACAAAAATATGTGACAAACTGTAATTGGTAGAGTATAAAGTAGAATAATTATCTTTAGAAAATGCTTATATTTTTAAAGATTTTGAGAAAGGATCAAGGAGATGGCGTCAATTTCTTTCTAAATTGAATTACACCTTTATCCCTTAAAGTTTGAGATTTTATTTTTTAACATTGGCATATGATATGCCCCTTGCCTTAAAGCTATTCAAGAAATTCCATTATTAAGTTTTCAACATTAGCACATGCATTTGATCAACTTCAACAACCCCATTTTGTAATTATTTGGTTTGTGTGATGGGGCTGCACACTCGGGGAATAGCGAGGTGTTGTCATGCTAACGAGTGCTTTTAGGGCATTGATTAACAATCCAGTTAAAAAAAATTTTTATGGAAAAAAAAAAGCAATTAATGTTTTGACAGCTTTTTTCATTTCCCATAAAAGTGATGTCAAAACTTTCCTAAAATAGATTGTTAACCAATTCCTTAAAAGCATTCGTTAGCATTTCCATTGTAAAAAAACTATTGCTTAAATCTCTTTTGTAGTGGAAGGTAAGATATGGATACACAAAGAAAGTGAAAGAAAAAATAGTATCTCTTATCTGATGCATTTTAGACAGGTTGATGAAATCTGTTGGCCATGAAAAAGGAAAAACTAGCACTCCAAAGGTTCCTAAAGTATTCCTTTTTTTAACCAAAAAAAAAAAAAAGTATTCCTCTTCTTCTTGTCGCCATACATGTTGGACTTTCATGAAGGTCTGCTGCCCTTCCCTTTCATTGATCAGTGACAAATTAATAATGCTATCAACATGTAACAACAGCCAAACCTTTCATGTCTTTCTTTCACCTATCTTCTCCTCAATGATGGATTGTCATTTTTCTCTTTACAATTTGTTTGGATTCTCAATATGTTCTGGAAGAATATATATATGTATATATATATGGGTGCTTATTGTAGCACTACAATTTGATTGCCTCAAAAATTAGCCAAAGGACAAACGTAATGTGGACTAGCAAATAGCAATAATATAGCATCCTTTAGTATTATTGGGGCTTTTATGCAACCTTATTCTAGCATAGCTTGCCTATGAGCTTCATAATTCATATGGAGGGCTTAAAGATGTGAATTCATATCCTCCCTAGATTCACTGTTCCTTTGTCCTAAAGGGTATCCTTAGCTTTAAGTTGACCCCCAAATAGGAACATCAAAGACCCTAGCCTATTAACGAAATTCACATGGGAGAGAAAAAGAAGAAGAAGAAGAAGAAGAAAAAAAAAAAAAAAAGAGAACCCAAAAGCTCAAAAGAAAATTGTGTATAATAAAAACAACTATGGTATGAATATATAACACCATCACAAGTTCATAACCACAACAACAAAATACTACCAATAAATACAACTGATACATGTCATTTCTTGAAGTAAATGACCGATTAATCAGCAATTGACTTATCAACAGGCACAAGTGCTGAAGTTCCATACAAATAATGGTCTTTTTCCTTCACATAAGTCCTTAGCATTTCATAGGCTTTGATGGATGTTGTCGTTGTGTTAAATAGACAAGCTTTCAATGCTAAATACAGTGACATTTTCTTTGGGTGCGCTTGTTACCTATATATTATTATTAGTTTGTGGTATATAGTAGCCGAAATGATAAATCACGTTGCTGATCACCCCTCCTTCTAAAGAAGAAATAATGCTACACTTCGAAATATTTTTAAAGTATTTATGAGCATATTCTTCATATATGAATCTGGTCCGAGAGATTTATAATGAAAGCTGAGAAGTAAACCCTTCAATCGTTCCCCTAGATCCAGCGTATCCAATCATCATATATTCATATAATAGAGATGTACTAAATGAGAATCACATAAAATTAAAATTTGTTTATATATATATATATATATATATATATATAACAATTGTCTTAATTACATTGTTTTTTTTTCATGACTTAAGGGTATTTTTATATTACCCCTGAGCAGGGATGTAGCTTTCTAACAGACCGTGACGGTTTCCACAAAAAATTATACGAAACCTAACCATTGACCTAACTCCTTCACAATGCAACCTTTTTAAAAGGAGTCTCCCAGTCCCTCCATAATTTTATATTTTATGCTTTTCCTGCTATTTCCATACTTGTATATTTTATGCTTTTTCTGCTTCCATTTCCATAATTGTTAGTTGTGTGTGTTTCAATATATTGCAACTGCTTGCAACTTCCCATATTAAGGTTTAGGTAACGAGGGGGACCTTCCCACCAATGGCCTAATTAAATGATTTCTACTTCTCTTTCATAAATTATTTTTAAATGTTTTACACTTATACTTATTTAGTTTTAATGGACATCCATTTATTCTTATTAAAAAAAGTAGTATACGACATTAATGAATTGCTTATCATCTAGAATGGTATCTCTTTTTCTTTTTCACTTTTTGTTGTTGCATTGGTCTTTTATTTTTTTTGTTATATAAAAATTTTAATTATTAAAAATGAAATTAGAGACTAATAATGATAGCAATTCAAAAGAATATGCATTGTAAAAATTCTTTAAAAATAATAATAATAAAGTGCGTATAGAATTTCTTGAAATTGTCAGATATATTGTCAAAATTTTATGCTTATACATTGATTTATTTTCTCAATTCACTTTTAGTTAATCAAATTATTTATTTAAATTTCTTAGATTTGAATAATTCTTTTATAAATTATTATGTTGATTAATATATACTAATTAGTTTTTCTTAATATATTTTAATTGACATTAGATATGAAGAAGTAACTTACAGTCTATATTTACATCATATTTTATGTGGCAATTAAATTTTTGTTTAATTGTTTAATTTTTATTTATTAACACTTATCAGATTAATTTTATTTTCATTTTTATCTCATGGTGAGTATGTATTTGTTAAAACTAAATGAAATGCACTCCCCCTTATTTTTCTATAATCTATAATATATAAAAAATCGAAGACGTTTTTTGACTTTTGGTTCACAACATTGTGTCACATAAACTTTTAAGTCTTACAATTTTACATGTCATTATCTTTTTAATTAAATTAAAAGTCTATTCTATACTTATATCCTCAATTAAAATTAAAATCTTAGTACAACATATTTTCTTTAAATGGTATAATATATAGTTTCATATATCAATACAATCATAATATATAAATGTCTAATGCTAAAATATATAATTTTTCAAATAAAAACATAATTATAATAAATGCCTATTAAGTATTAATAACTATTACAATTATTAAATTTCATATTTATTAAAATAAATAAAAACAAGAAAAATTCTTTTTATATAAATATTTTGTGTGTATCACACGGGTTATTGACAACTTTATTCTTATAAATTTATAATAATCGATCACATTAGGCAGATATGTGGCCTAACGGCAATGGTTTTCCTCACCTCCTGGGCCCAACAATGGACTTGCTGATCAAATCAGTGTCTACCTCTAACCCTTAACAAACTTTAAAATCAAGAAGAAGAAAAATAAATCAAGGTTAGCATGTCCTCGCCGTTATAAAAGATATTATTAAAAATTAAAAACTAGGCCTAAGATCATCCTCAAACAATTGAAGATGATATTTGGGTCTTTCTGCCCCATCTAATCAATGTCAGCTAATATGTATTATTGTTAAAGATGCATTATTAATTTATCATTTTCAAAGACTTAAAGAGCTCCATTATTCTTTTGTAACCTCCCACTATTAATCACATAAAAAAGGGTTGCGTGTGTCACTCTTTCTATGTTTATTTTAGGGGCCACAAATAATATATAGGACACTAACTAATATATCGAAAACAAAAATGTCTTAATCACTCAACCCCATTTCATGATATAACCTTGAATGCTCTTTATCATGTAGCTCTTAAAAATATGGTTGCAAATGACCATTTGTCTTTACTCTTAAATAAAGTGTACTATTTATCTAAAAATTTACTGGCTGAAATGCAAAAAAGGTCTTCAATGACCTAACTTTTGAACCATTGATAAATTTTTTATATAAAATTAGATTGTTTAGAGTTCTATAAGGAACAATAGGGGTATTGGCCATTGGGGAATTCAGGTCATGCTGATGTGAGAGGGATCTAAGTGCACTCGCATTAGTGATTGCATGATAGAAAAAACATTGTTAGCCAACTAAGTTCAAAATTTATCCACATAGTTGCTATAGTAATCGTGTAACTTTTGCATTTAGTTTATTTATTTATTTTTTATTTTTTACATATACCAAGGATGATGAAGAGGGTAGATGATGGTTGTTACATGTGTAAAAAGATTAAAAATAAAAAAAATTGACATTTTAATGAAATATAGTGTAAAATAGATAATTTGATGTGGAGTGTTTTGAAAAGTAAGTATGTTAAATAGAAAAAGTAAGTTCTTATGTTAAAATAAACACAAATTTTTAAATGAATTAATGTGAATGCTCATAGATGGCTTAATCTTAGCACTCAACTTGGGCTTTTCAAAAATTATTGTGAAAGTAGATGCAAAAGCTTCTTCTAAATATAAATAAAAAGGCAAAAAAAGAAAGATGCAAAAGTTGACATTCCTACTCCAGTGCTTTGAGGAGATATGGAGAAGGAGATTTTTGTGCTGATTTGTTAGTTAAACTAGGATTAATAATAGGGAGTATTTTGTTATGTACTCAGAATTATCCTCTTTATTTATTTATTTTATTAAAACCCTAATATTACCCCAAATTGTCTTGTTCTAAAGTTATGCTTTAATATAATATATTATAATTCCTTATTCCTTTCCAAAAAGAAAAGAGAAGAGAAGTTGTTAGTAAGAAGGGTATCTTTGCTTTGTTATCTCCTTCGAATTTCATGAAATTATCTTCGATCACTAAATATATATAAAAAAGAATTAAATATATATTTAAAAAGCTTAAGAAATCATAAAATAAATATGCAAATTGAAAATATTAGGCAGGCCTAAATTACTAGCTAAAATTAAGTCTAAAAAAACTGACACCTGAATAATTTTTATCTTGTCATCAACTCATCATAAGTCAATTGTCAACTTTTTGGTCTTCACAATGGAAAATTATTGAATACTTCGATATAATAAATGCGTACTCCATCTCTTACATGAATTGTGAGTCCTACTATAAATTTAATTAGTGAGACTTACAGTTATGTGAAAAGAAGAAAATACGTATTTATGGTACTCTAAAAGTACCTAATAATTGCCCCTCCACTATGCCTTGTTGTACGGATTTGCTTATTAAACTAATAAACATAGGCAATCAATTCAAAACTTTGATCAAGCATATTAATTAGGTATGTGCATCCATCATCTCATAATTTAATCAAATATGGTAATAAAGTAATTTATCTACATTAGGCGTGAGTTGTGACTATCGTATATTAAAATAGTTTTAACGTAAAAATACAAATTGCACTCTCTAAGTTAGACCAAAATTCATTTCAGTTCTTCATCAAATTTCATTAAATGTTGCGGATAAGCGTCCAATTTATTTATTTATTTATTTTTTTTATCTTCAAAAATTTTAAATTAAAAGAATCCAATTAATATGTATACTCAATGGTGGCTTTATGTCCCTGATTCTCAAAAAAAAAAAAAAAAAAAAAGTTGTACTTGACTTGCAAAAAACAAAATATAATCAATTAAACATAATTATTTTTAACTTAACATATTTTTTTCTACCCTATAAAAAATATTGAATACCATGACTTGAGAATCCTAAGAATTTGAGTTTAATAAAAATAATTTTGACTTTCCAAACATAATTCGTAACCCTTAAAAAAAAAAGAAAAAAAAGAGAGCCCAAATAACAATAATAAAAAACAAAAATAGACTGTTAGGTTATTTAACTTTTAGTGGTTTGGCAGCATTATTTAGTATATTTTAACTGGTATGATAGAATCTTATTTTTATTTATTTTTAAAAATAGTATAATAGACATTAGACTATAAAATTTTGTATAATTTAAGTTTCTTAATGACTATTTTAGAAAAAATTCCTAAAACCGTCACAATGAATATTCAGTTAAGAGTATTATAACTCAACACATCATAATGTTTTAACCAAAATGTCAAGGGTTCAAATTACTTCTCCCCTAACTCTCTCACACACACACACACACACACACATGCAAACACACACATACTACTATTAAGGGGTTTCCCTTGTTTGGGATCCTCATTTTTTTGGGTTCAAAAATGCTTTTATACTCCTATGTTTAAGTAGAGACAAAATTAAAAAACAATTCAGTAAAAAAATAACTTTTAACTCCCACTAAAACATTACCTAAAAAATAGGGTCACTTTCTTGTTGATTTTCAAATTACTTTATCTACTTATAAATTATATAAGTAAAAACACAGTTTTTTTTTTTGCCTACAAAATAGGACCATTAAGCCCAACGTTTTCACTTTTAATTTTTTCCCCTTTATCAAGACTTAAATGTTTTTTTTTTTTGGTTTCCTTTCTTCATATTTGTTAATTTTTTGAAGCTAGTTTCATTACACTCCTGGTTGTATTAGTAGTTCTAAATGGATAATATTAATGAGAAAATGTGTAAATCTCAAATTTGAATGAATGCAAGGGCGAAGTGCGTGTAATGAGGATAGTATATATATATATATATATATATATATTCAAACTAATGTCTACCTCTAATTCCAAACTGTCATCTTCAACTGGTATAGGTATAGCTCAGCTAAATATGTGGTACACACTAATGAAAATGTTTTGGTCCAATCTTGATGAAGATAGTTGCTTGTTTTAATACCCAAAATGGCGTCTTCAACTGGTATAGCTCTGCTGAATATGTGGTACACACTGATGAAAATATTTTTGTCCAAGACAAGGCCCAAGCTGGATGCATCAGATTGAATACCAACTGAAGTATCACTTTCTTGTCTGTATGATTTTTTTATTAAGTTAACAGATATTATGTAAAAGACATAAAGATGTTAATAAATGGTGTTTCTAATTCGCAATTTTTTTAAATAAAAAGGGGAGTATTATTTATATAATTGAGAGTTTATACAACATGCATATATTTTAGCCTTCTAAGAGACACAGTCTACTAGTCCCAAGTTGCCTCAGATCCCATACAGAAGTTGGATAAACAAAAGGAGGACAATCGCTAATCCGCTATTGCCTATTATCATTTATTTAAGATTTGAATCATAAATATTTCTGTTTAATGCGGTTGCAATGACTCGAACCTATAACCTTGGCTCTGATATCATTTGTCGGACCGTGTGCCTTACCGATCCATCCAACGACCAATTGGTGAAGGATGAGAGGGCACAAATCATTTATAGCATTTGATCGCAGACCAAGCCCATTGGTATTAGAGTGAATTGTGAAATTCCTCACACTTTTTTTTTTTTTTTTGAAAATACTATTATATGGTATATTCTGTACTTCCTTTTTTTTTTTTTTTTAATACTATTATATGGTATATTCTATACCTTCATACATGTGTTATGAACTGGTTTGTATTTATTAAAATATTTATTGTTTCTACACATTATAAAATAGAAATAGACCAAATCCTATCTTAGATGTCAATAATTTTGTAGTTTTCACTACATCTATTCATGAGGAGAATCATGATTCAAATCATTCATTCTCCATTATTGTAACTATCAAATTATACAAAGAAAAAGAAAAATCCGTTCATAGATCCACTCTACCACAAATAAAAAGAATCCACCAATTGAGGTAATTATAACTAATAGTTCCACTTTGGTATATTGTATTGGTTAAGACTAAATTGCAATTTAAACCCTTCAAATTTGGGGTAATTTTCTATTTTGCCCATTAAAATTTCAAGATTTGGATCTATACCCCTAACGTTACCTATTGTTTATATTTAATTAGTCTTTTTGTCCATTTGTTGTGACCCTAGCTAGAGCTTCGAAGAGTGAAGCGTACACATAGCAAACGTAGTGAGTGAAGTGAGTCGTAAACCTAGTGAGAAAAAGAGTGGAGTGAGCGAGGTGATTTAATGAGCGAACAAGCTAGCTTCCCACTCCCAAGCAAGACCCTCCATAGCCCTATAAGGCGGAGGGGGGCTGCATTTGGAGTGGGTAGCACATCAAAAGAGCGCATTTACAACAACATCATTTTGAGTTTAGTTGGCACTTGATAGACATCTCGTCACAATGATTTAACGGAATGACTTAAATCTAAACAACATGTAACATTAGAGGTTCAAATCCAAAATTTGAAACTTTACCATCTCTCCTTTGGTTTTAGATTGTAGAACACTATTTTCTAATAGTTCTAAGTAGAAATCCTTTGGAACTTTATAGTTTTTTGTATTTTTGATATTTTGTGTGATGGCTTGCATTTGAGCACCCTTCATTTTGTGGACTTGTACATATTTTGTCTATGTATAATTTTATATACACAATCCCCCAATTGATAAAAAAGAATCAATTACATAAATTATATACAAAGTAGTTTTTTTTTTAAACAAAGATAGAAATTCTGCTTTAATTTAATTTAAGTATATATGTGTGTAAAGTTCACTCTTGAAAACTTGAACTCTGGCCCTTGCCCCTTCTAGAAAAACTTTGTATTTGTGAAGTGACCATCACGCCAGGGTGGGCGGTAGTTATGTAGAGTAGTTCCTAAACCTCTATGATTTATGTGTGAATTATATGTGTGCATAAAGTGTAATAGTTTAAAAAAAAAAAAAAATTATATGGGCTAGTATTTTTTTGTAATAGTATGATTAGAAATTCTAATATCCTAAATCCCACCCCAAACCTAACCATGACTCAAATACAAACACAAACATAAATACACACGAGCCCATAAATACCTCTAAACTCTCGTTGCAAGGGGAGGTACCACTTGGCCCGGCAGGAACGGTGCTAGAGTGAGTCTTTGCGTTTGACATGACTGACAGCTAACCACCAATTTGTTGGTGCATGCTCAAATCAAGAAGAGGTCGCCATGCATTGCTATAGACCACTTTTGAGTGTAGTAGCTAGGGCCACTTTGAATTGAAAGGATCACTTGGCCAAGCTGTTAGTGGAAAATGACAGAATGCTACATATATTGCCAACGTACGTACCCATTGATTTAATTGTAGTAGTTGTCAAGTTGATCATGCCGTTACCTTTAAATTAGTATAAAATATTTTATCCCAATATATTATTCATATGGATGTCTCATCTTGCCGTTACGGTTTTAGTCCAAAAGTCCGGGTTTTTTTTAAATTTTAGTTACCTAATTTTCTAAGAAGTTTTATAAGATATTCATTTTCTTCCCCTTTCTTTATTTTGTTTAATGTGTTAAATTTGACTTATTGGAGACAATAAAGTTTATTCCAACAAGGTGGAGTTAGTACTTATTTTAGCAAGTAGTTTATCATCGGTAGAAGATAAATATGAATCCCTAATACTTTAATCAAGTTAGTATTTATTTTAGTAAGTAGTTTATCGTAGAAGATAAATATGAACCCCTAATATTTGGTTAAGTGGTAAAATATCTCGTCCACCTCACCTTTATGTTTTACCACTTAGGTTCGAGCCGTACGGGATGCATTAGTATGGGATGGGGGTGGGGTCATGCATAAATGGTGTTTATCTTGACACTCCTAATGAGTTTGACTTGACAAAGTACGGTTCATACTAACTATATATAACATATTCTGTTTTGTATACCAAATTATGGAAATGTGTTATTATAATGTGACTTATTTTATTATTACTATTTTTCCATATATTTTTTACAGCAAATTGTTAGAACAATTTCCATATAGAAAAGAGTAATAGTCAATAACCGATCTCATGTATAAATAAATGTATCATTTCCAAGAAGAAGACACAATTCTCCACTTACAAACTACTTAAACAGAGAATTCTCTTTTGTTATTGTATTTTATTTTAGTCTTAGTTAGTAGTTCAGCAAGTCTATTCTTTATATAGGTTTTTACTTTGTTGTTATTTGATTATATTTAAGGTCCATTGAGTTTGCATTAAGTTCTCAGTTCTTAGCTCGTTAGATCTTTAATTATATGACATCGATCTCATTATTGTTTGTATCAATTTGTTCGTATTGGCATCTCGATTTGCTTTGTTAGCGTCTTGTTTTAGTGTAACTTTAAATCATTTAGCTTCCTAGTACTTTGAGACTTTGAAACTTAGTTAGAAGTTAGCCATTTATTTTCTATAAAAAATTGTTACTTGCATTCTCTTAAGTAATCAAAATAGTCTTGAAAAGTCCTCTTAATTGAGGCATCATTGAACCACACTCTTGTTAGATACGAAGTCAAATAATCCAAATAAGATCATGTGCAAGAAAATTGAAGTCTTGAATAGGGCATTGATATCCTGTATTCACATCGATAAGGTAAAATTAAAATCATTTCAAACAAAAATGAAATAAGGAATTTTTTCTATCCAAACTTTTACTAAGGCTATGTTTATTTTGAAATAAAATATATTACGGAAAATATTTTCCCATTTTTTAGGTGTTTGTTTGCAGGTAAAATGTAATCAAACTTGTAAAATATTTTTCCTTGACAGTAAAATCTTTTATAAAAAGTTCTAAAATGTTTTATCTTTGAAAATTTGGTAAAACATTTTCCAAAAACACCTATCTGGTCGCTAGGTCAAAGGTTCAGTGGTCGGAGACTCCACTTTGGAGACTATTGACGGCGGTCTAGTGGCTAGAGACACAGCACCGCAATCTATGCCAGATGTCTAGTAACCGAAGATGTCGTTTTGTCAACCGGTGTTGGTGGTCCGGTCACAGGTTGACTACCAGTTCCCGTGGTCCAGTCATTGGACATTAGGCACGAGCGACTTTGGTGTTTAGTTGTCAGTTTTGGTGGTTTGCTTGAAAATTTTTACTTGTCATACTAAACATCTAAAAATATTTTATTGAAAATATTTTACATGTAAATATTTTACTTCAAAAACAAATCGAGCGTAGATCTTGGTCTCAATCCTCTAAAGCTAAGGTAGTAAACTAAAATATATTTCATTAAAAAAATTTGAGCATACCGTCCCCCTAGGGTTGTACACGATGCAATGTGGCCAGTTTGGAGGGAGGTTTTTGCACTACGCTGACAAGGTTGTTTTCCCCTTAAGCCTAATCGTGTTGCACCTGTGGAAGGGAGGGTATCAGTGTATATGGGGTGCAGTGGACAAGGTTGATTCGGTGCAGTTTTTCTGGAAGCCACCCTTGCGAGGTGAGATCTGTGTTGTTCGATGCTAGTCGGAGAGTGTACAACCTTACCATCCCCTCCCAGAAAACAAAAAGAAGTATAGTCGACAATGCAACGAGGGAACATGGAGGTGGCAAAAATTGGACAATCCCCTGTGGATTGAAGAGGGATTTGCAATCATTATCAACACATCATATGGATGCACAAATTTGTCCCCACATTTGAGTAGATTTGAATCTATTAGTGCGTCTAATTGGTCCTCAATCTTAACACATTTAATTTGTATGCCACTTTACAATGGAAAATATGTATCATGTTAAATAAGGCAGTACAAAGTTCCGTGTGTAGTTCAATTTTGTCGATAATTCAGTATCATTAACAGGTTGCTCTGTGGAACAAGTTGGTGTACCGTGTAGATAACACTCAAGGGTAACTGGGTAAGGCTGCAATGACTTCACTGATAAGATGATAACAGATAAAGCTAGAGGTGACGACTGAGTACTATGATAAGATAATGATAACAAGTAATTAACATCTGGCACAGATGATAAGATAATGATGATAAAGTTACACGAAACCTGAAAGAGAGGTTAAATAATCTATGGTGATGCATAGTACTAACTAAAGAGAGGAACATGCATAATCCAGAATCCAGATGAGCAACTTAACACATAACAATATAAAAAATATAATCCTAAAAGGGTTTCATTAACTTTTTGATGAACTGTATCATCTTGATCTTTTGTTAATGTAAAAAAGAAAGGTTATCATACCAGATCATGACCTGTTCAAGATGCATCTCACCTTTTATAAAAAAATTTAAAAAAGGGGAATAAATTGCACTTTTTCACCCTAAATTATTACCATGAATAACTCCCTGAACTATCAAAACGCTTAATCGACCTCTCTTGTTTTAAAAATACGTTATATTTAACCTCATGCCATCTATTTTAGTGTTAAGTCTAACAGAATTCAGCATTGAATGACCAATTTGCCCTTCTGCAATTTGTTTTGGAGTGAGGTAAATTGGTATTTCAATACTAAATTCTGTCAAACTTATAGTCCGTTCGAAAATTGCTTATTTTTGGTAACTTGTTTGCATAATATGAGACAAAAAACTAAAACTTAGCTTACTTTCAAAAAGTTCAAAGTTAAATTATTTGCTAAGACAAAAAGTAGCATAAGACTCGTAAACTATACATAAAATAAGCAAAAAACTAGCTTATAAATATACTTCAAACACAGACTTAACGTCTAAAACGATAGGATGAACATTGAAACAAAGTTAAAACTTTGTGGGTTAATTGTGCATTTTAATAATTAAGGGATTAAGTGTAATCGGGTAAAAGATCAAAATACGAAAATGTAATTCTCCCTAAAAAAAGGGGGAGAAAAAAGGTTGCCTGCTGCTGCTAAAATATGCCACAAGGTTAGTGTGAATGGTGCACACCTATTTTGTCACACAGCTGTAGTGTTCCAAGTTTGACCTTAAGAGATAGAAATATTAACAAGAAACTTATTTTATTTTATTATATATATATATATATATATATATATATATATAAATCTATTACAGCTGTGACTCACTTAGCCCCCCCCCCCCCCCCCACCCCCCCCAACAAAAAAAAAAAAAAAATAGGAAAAGAAAAGTAGCCTCTAAAAATTTGAGCAATGCCTTCTGAATTTTGATTCTTTGAATGACTTGGATAAGTTCATTTAAAAACTTAATACTATTTAGCCAAAAAAAAAAAAAATTAGCACTGAGTTGGATAATAAAATCATAGTATCATACCATAAATTTAATTAATGAAAATTTTTATTATGTAAGAATTGAAAAAAAAAAATATTGTTGAATAATAATTATTCTTTTTTTGGTAAAAAAATAATAATTATTCATTTATTATAAAGAGTTTTGTTGAAACATCTTTTAATGTTTATATTCTTTTATGGAATTTACTGACGTGTGACCTTAAAGTATACATTAGTAAATTATTTTTAAAAAAATTTTAAGGCATATATTAGTAAAATATTTTAAGAAATTTTTTATTGAAAAACGAAAAAATAATTAACTATTTTGATATTTTTTTAATTTTTTATAATTTTTTTAAAAATAAATAATTAATATGTAACCTAAAACACACATTATCCAAACTCTTCTTTTATTACCGTCACGCCTAATAGGGACATTTCAACTTATGAAACTTTATTATTCCTTGATCTGAGTCTTTTCAGTCGCTTTTATGGTTAGAGAGTAGAAAGATTTTCAGTTGCAACTTGCATCATTGCTTTTGTCTTTCCGGCACCTTTCAATCAATCATAATAAAGTCTTGCAAATGCGATTCAACCTTTCAATCTTTCCTACTTTTTATTTTTTATTTTTTTATAAAAATTTTCAACTTACTCAATTACTATTATCATCAAGTCAAGATACTAATTAATTTTTAGTATAAGTAAAAATTAAACTCTAAATCTCTTATTTAATCATTATAAATTTTATTAATTGAGCTAATTGGAACCATATTTTTACTTTTAGTACTTCACTTTCCATGATTGATACGAATTAAGAAAGTATATATTACTGCCTCAAAATTAATATCAGGTAAAATAAAATCTTATTTTTTAAGTGCTTCACCAATCACCATCAAAATATATACTTTTAACATATAATGGTTTTTTATAAACATGATAGGATTTGAAATTCATAGCAGCTGTTTCATGATGTTTGTTTTTTTACAGTCAAGTCAAGATAGATACCAATACATCAAGGACATACTGTTGCTTGTGCCTTGGCATTATGAGCTCTAGAAGCACGACTTTTTTCTTTTCTTTTTTTTGATAGAAGAACTAAAATTTCATTAAAAATATTGAAATGAAATTACATCTGTTGAGAGAGCGTGTGCTAAGAAACAATGACTCTCCTCAATCCAAGTTACATAATGCTCAATACCTAGAGCATATTTGCTAAAAAAATGAGTTAGTTGATTACCATTCCTACGAGTATGAGAGACCTCGAAATGATGAAACTCATGTGACAAAGAAATAATGCCAAAGGTAACAGCAGCTATTGATGATGGAGGAGGAAATTTTTTGGCTAGAGAATTCACAACCACAAGAGAATCACCTTAAAGCACAAAGTCTCAAATACCAATATCTCTTGCAAATAAGTTACCTTCCTTAAATGTATGGATGAAGGAAGTTCTATCAAATTTAGCAAATTTATTGCTAAAAGACGTTATCAATTAATAAAATCTCTTTTATCTTTTTTCTCAATTTTTTATTATTATAAAAAAGTTAACATTTCATTGATTTCAATGAATTTCTTTTTATTTTAGATGAAATTCAAACTCATATCCCTTATTAGAGCTGTGGGGTACAGGAATTTAAATAAGGTATTTGTGCCACATGTCATACCTATGGCCTAGGGGGCTATTATCGTGCCGAGGAGGTCACATGCTCAGACAGTAAGGCCACGTCAGTGACACGTTACTAGAGGGGGTCATGCTGTAAAGAAAGAGCTTCGGGGAGGGGGTTATCCCTGACATGACTGGAGAGATGGTGGCTGCCACCACATTTAATGCATCCCACCAAACCTCCTAACTGCATTTATGTGGAGAACACCACTGAACAGTATTGTCTTGGCTGCCCCAACTCATAAAGAGTTTGGGAAGGTATCTGATGGGACAAACACTTAAGTAGCGGCTTGGACAGTCAATAAATGGAGGGCCAAGATCATCTAAAATGAGCTATATAATGTAAGAGACCCTCTAGGGAGAGGGGATCGAAAATTTTAAAGAGAAAACACTATAGCAAGAGGAATTGAAATTGTATCCAAGTTTAAAGAAAAGATATATAAGGACAACTCTTCTTGGATTTGGCCGAGGAAGGATTTCTTTGCACAGACTTGTTTTATTATCTTTGGTTCATTATGTGTTGTTTAATCCATTTAAGCCTAGTCTTTAAACCCACCATCTACAAATTCATTGTGTTGGACTTTTTGGGCCTGAATCCATTCATCTTTTGGGCTTAGGATCCAAAACCTGCCCTTACAAGAGCATTTACACAAGGCTCAATGAATTGTTAGTAAACTTTCGTCTAAAAGTCTCACTCTTGTTACTTTAACTAATCTATTATTTACAAATAACTATATTAGCTTCAATACTTTACCACTATTCTATTTAAATAGTTAGACACAAAGAGAGAAGTGAGAAAATTAATAATTTTTTTTTAATGTATTGAGCGAACTGTACTCAATAAGTGTATTGAGCCCGTTGTTTTTTTTTTAAAAAAAAAAATCTCATTCTCTCTCCTCGTGTGTGTGTTAAAAATACTATTCTCAAAAAAAATTTTGGACCATTTATTAAATCTGATGCATGAGAATTTTAGGTGAGTTTAGATAAAATTTTGACTAAAAAAAAGTGGTTTTTAAGGGTCTGCTGTTGATGCTCTTAGACAATAAAATCAGCGGAGCCAATTGAAAGCCATTAATATGCTGTGGCTTTGAGGAGGAAGGCCTACGATTGAATAATTTACCTACATAGTTCTATTATTTTATTGCATTCTTCCCATATGGGGTTCAAGAAAGTAAAACTAAAATCCTTCTACAAATGTCAAGAAATGCACCTTCTCAAAAAAAAAAAAAAAATGTCAAGAAATGCAGCAATAAATGCATAAAAGTACTACGATTTATAGAGGATTTGGATCCAGTTCAATTATCAACTCCCTCTCACATAAATTTTTACCATTTTTATCTTTTAACTTTAACTTTTTAATTTTTCTTAATTATTTTTCAAATTTTTTTATTCAATAGTTGAGATTGAAAGTTACACCTGATCTCAATTCATTTATAAAAAACATTATCAGACCTCAAAAATTTTATTTTTATAGAGTTTTAATTTATAACGTTTGTTTATGATGATTGCTTTTTTTTACCACCAAACTAAAATATCAGTTAGTTTTTAGTGTAGTTTGAAATTGAACCCGACGTGAATTGAATTAACCCTCGTACAATGGTTTTCTTATGATGTCTCGACTCTTGTTTGTTCATTATTTTCTGTCAAAAAAAAAAAAAAAAAAAACTGATATCTTTTCTGGGTAAGCAAGCATTAGTTTATTTCAGGTGAAAAAAATAAACTACTACTAGTTTGTTTTTCTCACGGCTCTCTTTCTCTCTCTAATCAAATTGTTTATTTGTTTTTATTTTAATAATCAATACTGCCAAGACTTGAGAGAGTTTTTATTTTACTTATTTATGCTTTGTCACACCGCATACCATCTCATTCACGCGAAAATCACTTCAACATTTTGCTGAGTTTGTTTGCTAAAAATCTTTCTCTTTGCTTATCCAAAGCGTCAGAGTTCAGAAGCTGTTTTGAGAGCATACATTTTGAACCTTCTCTTCCATTGCTGTCTTCTTTTTTTATATTTCTGTGCTCTCTCAGCTGATGTAACTGCAAGCCGTACCTACTCTTTTCCCTCTCTCTCTCTCTCTCTGTATGTGAGTTCTTTGTTGTTGTAGTTGTTGCTCAAAAGGGTCTTCTTCTTTTTGTATAATGTAACTTTGATTTAGCTGTTCAAGTTGGTTCTTTTCCCAGTTTGGTTAATGCCCATTTGCTCATAACTGTTCTGAATCAATCCTGCTATGGTTTTAGTCATGAATTCTCGCTAAATTTCCAATCTTTATGTTAATGCCCACCTGCTTCAAACTGTTCTGAACCAATCCCAAAATGCAGTTTCTGGTAATGGGTTCTCGTTAATTTCTTGGTTCTTGCTCTTATAACCTCTAAAGTCTAGAGCTTGACACAAATTTCACCAATTTTGGCATGTAGAATTTGTACCATGTAGTTTAATCCTTAGCATTCTGCTCCAATTTGTTATTATTAGTGGGAACAGTTGATGAATAGGAGGCCACTTTGATAGATAGGAGAAAAGGGAAGGTGATGGATCTGAGCTTTGCCAAAGTCAATCGTTACGTCTGATCTGAGCATATATGGCGAGTGTCTGTGTTCGTTAATATGGAACTTCTCAATTCATTATGGATTCCATCCGCTAATATTAACATACTTGATTCTTTATAAAGATATGGAATCCAAGTAGTTAGGTTCATTACTTACTACCTTTTGTTCTTCTTCAAAGCAATATACCCCAATTATTCTTTACACTAAGCTAAAATGTAAAATTCTTCAACTTTATTCATATGTTTATATTATCTTCAAGGGTCTGTTAACACTTAATGATTCAACATTCTTTTGTCCTGCCTTTCTTTCACCTCCAATGTTGAAGAAGATATCTCTGCTTCTCTTCCCTTAAATTATGTATTTACATACATATATTATATATATCTTCTGTTTTGCACGTTTAGTAACCATGTTGGCCTCTCGAGTCCCTTAAGTTTGAACTTAACTTAAGCTTCTTCGATATCATATATTGCCCCAGTTACTTGTCACTCAAACAAAAGCTAAATAAAGTTTTAGTCCTTTTGTTGTTCACAAAATATTTCACTTATCATGGAAGAAACATTTGTTCCCTTCCGTGGGATCAAGAATGACCTCAAAGGAAGGCTTTTGTGCTACAAACAAGATTGGACTGGTGGTATCCGCGCAGGTATCAGGTATGCAACTCTTGCACTGCTCATCCCTTTATCACAAATAGAATATTATGTTGTTGTTTAAACATATTGATTTCACGACTGCAACTCCAAAATTTTGGGACTAAGGCTTGGTTGTTGTTGTTGTAATCGGAGGAGCTATCACAACTTCAAGACAACATTGTTTCTGGTCCATGGACAATGTTCAATTTTTGCCTACACTGCTACTTCTAAATATATGTCATTTGAAGCTATAATAATTATTTTCTGTCATTTAGGATCCTGGCTCCAACAACATACATATTTTTTGCTTCAGCAATTCCTGTTATATCTTTTGGGGAGCAGTTGGAGAGAAATACAGGTCTGATGGATTTTCCTTTTTTGGTGTTGCTAACATCCTGTTGTACTTTGTACTTTGGTATAGTTTGCTAAGACATGCTTTGTTTGATTCTATGTTACAGGAGGAACTTTGACTGCTGTGCAAACTCTTGCATCAACAGCACTTTGTGGTATTATCCACTCAGTTGTTGGAGGACAGCCTCTACTCATTCTAGGGGTGGCTGAGCCTACAGTGTTAATGTATACATTCATGTTCAACTTTGTTAAAAACCGGAAGGATTTGGGGCAGAAACTCTTCTTAGCCTGGGCTGGATGGTAAGGTTATATGAATAATGCAAAGGGATTGATTTTTGGTGATATTTTAACATTCTCTATACTTTATTGGGATTTCAGGGTATGCGTGTGGACAGCCCTTTTGCTCTTCTTGCTGGCTGTTCTGGGTGCATGCTCTATTATCAACAGGTTTACGCGCGTTGCTGGCGAATTGTTTGGTCTGCTAATTGCGATGCTATTTATGCAGCAGGCCATACGGGTGAGTATGCTTTATGATTTTACGTTGTGTAGTGAAAGTTTCATTTTCACCAATCAGGACTCAGAAGTTTTTGAAATAACTGTATATTTGTAAGTTAGTTGGAAAACATCCAGTGTGTTGAGTAATTCTCATTAGTTGAACTTTTCCTCAAATAACTCAACATACTAATATTGTTTATAAATATTTTTTATGTGGTACCTTCAACTTTGGAATTTCACACTACAGGGAGTTGTGGAAGAGTTTGGTATACCCCAAAGAGAGAATACACAACAGACTGCACTCCAACCATCCTGGCGATTTGGCAATGGAATGTTTGCCTTGGTTCTGTCCTTTGGCCTTCTTCTTACGGCATTAAGAAGCCGAAAAGCCAGATCCTGGCGCTATGGGACAGGTATGAGGAGTTTGCTTTGGAACTCTTGAATATAGGGTTAAAAGATCATTCACATGTGTCCCATTTTATTAGTTTGCTTCAATTGGATAATCTCTCTCTTGTTGTCCTCATTAGTAAATGTGAGGTCATCTTTTCTATTTCTTTTTATGGATTCAGTGATTTTTCTCTCTTTGAAGTATTTTTGTTACCTTCTCTCAGGAGGAAGCAATATCTTTTCAGTACCTATGCTGTTCACTTAATATCTGATTAGTTTCTTAATGGTAAATGTGATTTGAATTTATAGGTTGGTTGCGGGGATTCATTGCGGATTATGGAGTGCCACTTATGGTGCTTGTATGGACAGCTGTGTCTTATATACCTGTTAATGATGTCCCAAGAGGAATCCCAAGGAGGCTTTTCAGCCCAAATCCATGGTCTCCTGGGGCATACTCAAATTGGACAGTCATTAAGGTGTGGTTTGCCAGATATCTACTAATATACATTTCTAGCATCTGCTTTCAGAGAGACCCAAATTTTTTTTTCCTTGCATCTGAAGATTGTCTATAAACTCATACTTGTATAGTTGTGCAGGACATGTTGAATGTTCCTCCATTATATATAGTTGGAGCATTTATACCTGCAACTATGATTGCTGTGCTTTACTACTTTGATCACAGTGTTGCATCTCAACTTGCCCAACAGAAGGAATTCAATCTGAAGAAACCAGCCTCTTATCATTATGACCTTCTTCTTTTGGGTTTCTTGGTAAGTTGTTTCCCCTGAATATAAAATTTCACTCATGTAATTATGTCAAGAGTCTCCATCTCAGATTGAATAAAAGCATTTACTTTATCTTGTATCTAGGGAAAATTTTCATTTTATTTTTGAATTCTTCCCTTGCCAGGTCATATTATGTGGGCTTATTGGTATTCCTCCTTCCAATGGTGTAATTCCACAATCTCCTATGCATACAAAAAGCTTAGCTACCCTAAAACATCAGGTAAGCTCCTTTATTGGGTTCTGGAATTTAATGAATCTCATTTTATGACAATAAAATCCCCCTATTTTTGTTCTCAAGTTTATCATAGAATTCAGATCATAAGACTAAAATCGTAGCCTCTCTATGCTGGCAAACAAGCAGGACCAGAATCTAACCATTCTAAAGATTCATTCCAATGCTAATCATCTGATAAATTGAGTGCTCACTGTATTTTACAAATTAGGCAGTTGGAATTATCTGTCTATGGACACTTGTGTTCAGAAACTCTAATAAAAATCCTTCTTGTCTTCCAATTTTAATTTATTCTATAATGAGAATGATCCCTTCTTTTCCTTTTTGTGCGTGTGTTGAATTTGTCTTTGACTGATCCTTTTCTGTTAGTTTCTCTCTTGGTCCAATGTATAGTCAAATGTTTGGTTAGTATTATTCTTTTCTTGTGATGTAGAACCTAATAAATACTCTGGGCCCTTTTGTTGTCCATGGAACAGCTTTTGCGGAATAAGCTCGTATTAACAGCCCGGAAAAGTATTAGTAAGAATTCAAATTTGGGTCAATTATACCGGAACATGCAAGAAGCATATAATGAAATGCAGACTCCACTAGCCTACGAAACTCCACCAGCTCTGGTAAATTTATTCATTTACAATTTTTGATTGATACAAATCTATTATCTTTTCCTTTTTCTTGTCTTAGATCTGAGTTTCAAACAGGGACTGAAACAGCTGAAAGAATCCACAATTCAATTGGCCTCTAGTCGTGGCTACATAGATGCCCCTATTGATAAGACAGTTTTTGATGTGGATAAGGATATTGATGATCTTTTGCCTGTTGAAGTAAAAGAACAACGCCTCAGCAATCTGCTTCAGGCATCAATGGTTGGCTGTTGTGTTGCTGCTATGCCACTTCTCAAGAAGATCCCTACTTCAGTTCTTTGGGGCTACTTTGCTTTCATGGCAATTGAAAGCTTGCCTGGAAATCAATTCTGGGAGAGAATATTGTTGCTTTTCACCGCTCCAAGCCGAAGATACAAGTAAGTTTATGCTCATACTTGCAGTTGCTTTTGGCATTTGGTACAAATTCTTAAATTTCTTCTATACTTTGAGACTTAAACCTCCAAAGACATTGTTTTCTTCTTCACATGTTCTTCAATATCAATCCCTTTTTTCTCCTCTTTCCAGAATTTGGATTTATAATACTAAATATCATGTAGCATGGTGTCTAATATCGTGTGTGTGTGTGTACATACTTGGTCATTTTATTGGAAATGCGTTATATCCTTCATGTAATCCAGAATAGTTCACTTTTGGTTTTTCATTTCTTAAATCATACCTGTGGATAGTTTTTCATATATGTAATATATTATTGTTGGACTTATTATGGAACATAATTCATCATTATTTTTTTAATAGATGCTGATAATGATTATACAATTTGTTAGGGTGCTGGAGGATTATCATGCAACCTTTGTCGAGACTGTGCCCTTCAAAACGATTGCTACCTTCACCTTGTTCCAGACAACTTACTTGCTTCTATGTTTTGGCCTAACATGGATACCAATAGCTGGGGTCCTTTTCCCACTGTTGATCATGCTTCTTGTACCAGTGCGACAGTATGTGCTCCCTAAGTTTTTCAAAGGAGCCCATCTTCAAGACTTGGATGCTGCAGAATATGAGGAAGCCCCTGCCATTGCCTTCAATGTGTCATTTCAAGTATGTTGTCTGGTCATTTTAGCCTGACCTACCAAAAGATCAGATTTGGATTGAATATTTTTTTACATTCTGTTTCGCGAGGGTAATTCCAATTTGGTCCTGCTTCTTGCCAGTATTGTGCCCTTGATGAATTCCAATTACAAAAAATGTTAAGAAGTCATAGTTAGATTTTATCTAGGCATTTGTTTATCTATGTTGTTTGAGTTTGTACATTGGTTCATCTGAGCAAAAAACATTTGGATGAATTGTGGTACATGGGTTCAGAACATAATTTGAGAAAAGAACATCAAAATGCATTAAAACTATCTAGTTACAAGAGTTCCATCCTTGAAAACAGGCCTTTATTAGCTTATCTTCTGAAGCTTCTCTACCCAGTCTTGATGTTTTATACATATTCTTGCAGAACCAGGATCCTCAGGAAAGAATTACCAACTTTGATGATGGGGAAATTCTTGATGAAATTATCACAAGAAGCCGTGGTGAGATCCGTCTCACTCAGAGTCCAAAAGTAACAAGTTCAACCCCTACTTTGCTAGAGGATATAAGAACTGCTCATAGCCCGCGGATATCACAGAGAGTATACAGCCCCCATGTAAATGAACTAAGGGGGGAACAGAGTCCCAGATTGAAGGGAAAAAGACTTGAAGCAAAGCAAACTCCCAGTCCTGGGCCAGCTATTCTTGGACAAAGTCCCCGTGATTAATTTTCAAGCTAAACCCTATATTTGTGATTATGGTGAGGTTACTTGTCAAAGGTGCTCAAGAGGTCCTGTTCTAAATACCATATAACCAAGTGTTATATTGTAGATGTTTGTCTTTTCTTTCTTCTAACATTTTAAAAGGGTAGGTTGGTTGCCAACTTGTCATACTACTCTTCCTCCTATCTCTTATATGGGCTGGGCAGAAAACATAAGTCTGATAATGGAAAATGCATCTATTTATTTTCATTGCATCCGTTGGTTGGTAATATTATATCTTTACACAAGTAATATTCATTATGCTGCTGGTTAGAAGGAATGCAGGAAAGATCAATATAACTAGCTTTTGATAGGGCTCTATATATATAACAGTACAATAATCTAATAATCCAAAAGGAAAGTTACAATTGTGTGTTTCATGAACCTTTATCTTCTATTATTAGGAGAGTAAACAATGTTCATCAATCTAGTGCCCCATCCTTCCCTTGGGTTGGACAATATTCAGCACTCATCTGATATGTGCATGTCAAGTACTTTAATAATTACAGTATCACTTTATCTGAAAGTCAGATTCTTAGATTAACAAAGATTGATTAAACTGCTAAATATGTTGTAGTCAGCAATTCCTCTATGGACTATTATTGTTTACTTTTTGACTTGAGCTAAAATTATTGGAACACAAAATGAACTTTTGAAAAGGAGGACATGATCTTGATGTAGGCATGCTTATTCATTAAACTATTTGTAGAACATGAGAAGATAAGCAAGACATGGGAAGTTTTTCTAGTTCATTTTCTCCTGTTTAATTGAGGAAGCTGCTTTCCATTACCGAAATTGGTTGGACTTTCTAGAATCTATTTTTCGCTATGTATTGATCTACAATCAAATGGAGCTGCATTGACTTCTGGACACCCTGATAGGAGAGATTAGATATATAAAAAATATTTCACTGACTTTAAGTAATTGAAGAAAAGAAAAAGAAGAGAAAGATTGCGTGGAGTTACTTCAATATGGTTTTGCACATTTTTTTACTTGTTACTTTTTTTTTAATGTAAAAAAGGTGATAAGATGATCAAGGTTTCCACTGAAATATTTATGCATTGTGCCTTTTTTGGGAAACTTGACATAAATTTACTTGGTTAAAACTTACTTTCAACTTCAAGTGAGTTTAGAAACATGGATTGGTTCAGGTGTCACCATTAGTGCATGTTGTAAGTGAGACGTTTATGTTATAGCTGTTTAGATGATTTGAACATTTGACAGTGAAACCATTGACATGCGCAACAATGATTCAATTCTGACCATAGTTTTGACATGTTTTGGATTCTTCTATTTCTTTTAGACCGTGTGGTGGGGGGTTGCTTGCTTTCTTTTTTCCATGTTATCAAGAATGTTGAAATTATGGGAATAGATCATATATCGCAGCATGAATTTGGAAGTGGATCAATAATTGCGCCATAGATATGTCATCTTCCAGAAACAGAACTAAACAAGAGTTGTGTACTATCTATCAGTGTCTTCTCACGGTTTTCTCTTTAATCAGCACTATGTTATTTGAGTGAGCCTTTTACTTGAAGAAAAGTCATTTCAATGCTGTATCATTTACACTGCGACAAAGATGAAGTTCACGATGATCAGGCTTCCACTAGTGGCTTTAGGATTGATGAGGGTGAATCTTTCTCATATAGCAAAGAGAGCACTCCGCTTTAGCTTTCTATGCCATTGCTCAAACAGTTAGTATTAATGCCAATGGAGTAAGCCTACTACTACTAGTCGGCAGCTGCTTTTCTGCTCTTTTTCTTTTTGCAATATTTACAAATCCTGGATCTAATCACTCTGATCATTTTCAATTCTAATGCATCATTTACTTTTTCTTAATTCTCTCTTGCCTTCATGGATGCATCATTTTTAGTTCTTTCTTGAGATTATTGCTTAATGATGGTGTTTGAAGAAGTGGTGATAATGTTATTTTTTTAGAACACATTTGGAGACTGACTAGATAGGTAGCTCGGGCACACTAGTTAGTGGAATGCATACAATTCTTTCCATTGTCTCTACTATCTGCAACTTGAAGTAGCATACTAGATCCTCGTGTCACACTCAAGTATTAGGTGCCGAGGGAGATTGATGACCACTTAGGTACCTCATACATGAGTCATGCATGAAAGTATACATGTTATTCAAAGGCCATTTTCTTCCATGTATATTATTATTACCTTTTACTCAAGAAAAAATTTACTACTGCTGGACACTTTTTCTTAATCTGTATTGATTCCATTCAACGTCCTTATCAGCACAGATTTTGTCACGAACAAAATAGTGTCTTTGCAGCCAATTATTGTCTTTTGAAATAGACCTCACCTAACGTACGTATGAATATATCATGTTGACAATAGCAAAGAAAAAAGATATAAAATTTTATTGTTTGGTGTTAGGTGGTCTCAAATGTGAGTTTTTCAACCAGAAATTTAGAGTGGTATGACAAGAGGTTGGTAATCTGCTTTTTCCCATACTGACTTAATACACATTCAATATAAAATTTAGTATGTATTTTCGCAATACTTTCACAATCCAAATTTACATGCTAATCCACACAATTTGGAATATTACAAATAACAATAACATTGCTGTTTATGGTTCTCAACTTCGTTAATTTGGTATTTTTCTTTAGAGAGAGAGGTTTTTTTGGAGGATAAAATAAATAGACAACATCAACCACCAAACCTTTTAAATTGAGAAGAAGAAAAAAAACCATTTAAAAATTTTCATGTGCAGCGTACTGGCTCCTTTTGCCATGAATTTTTTTCATCTCAGTTGCATAAATGCATTAGAATCTTTATTGCCTCAAATATTCGGCTTGGAAGTTTAAAACTCATCACTATGTCATTTTGGGGTTTATGATTCAATTTTTATGGGTTTTTTAAAAGTTGGAAAAACTCAACTCAATTAGCAAAACTAATTTTACGAGGTTCAATTGACTAATGACTAACTAGTTGAGTTTTCGCACGATGTGTAGTGCAACTTATTATTAGTTTTCTCCAATATTTCGATAAGTTTTATAAAAAATCTTATAACTTAACTGATTGACACCTTAATTTCTAATAGAAAAATTCAGGATTCAAATTCCCAACCCCAACTATCGATGTACAAAAAAGATATTTCAATAAATTTTATTGTAAAAAATTGTAATTTTTAGTTATTTTATATATAGACAAAATAGAAATACTACGAGTAGTATAGTGGTTTGATCATACTATATATACGTGTTTACAAATTGAAAATTGCATGATTAAGTAGCTAATATAGATAGGCATGTTTCATGCCTACTAGAAAATGCATATATCCTTACATTCTTGATTGTGTGTTACTAAAAATATTTTCCCCTTTTGTTGGACATGGTTTCAATTGTTGCAAAAACAACTAAATTTGAGTAAAATTGTCATATTTCAAATAAATTGTTTCTCACATAAAAAAAAAAACCGATTGTTTCTCATATAAATTTATTATGTTAGTAACCTTTCTAATTACATAGAATACTTACTACAGTGTTAGTTCCACACACACATGCGCACACACACGCGCACACTCACACACAAAAGAGTTAGAAAATTTAAAGGATTAAGATTAATTTTAGTAAATTCACAAATATTTTATTTTTTTATGGCTTTTTCTAAATTTATTATCATTATTCCAACTAAAAATTATTTTAGTCTTAAAAAAAAACTTAAAATTATTTTCCATATTGAGTTTATAAAAATAATAATATAAATTCATGTAATATAAATAATTAATGTACAACAATAGATAATTAATATATGCATTTATATGACACAACCTCATACTCTCCAACATGAGATCTATACTTTTATATATATACTAGTCGCAACCCCGCGCATCGCGCGGGGATATTTGATTATTTTGAAATGAAATGTAATATATAATTTATTTAAAAAAAATTCATAAAATTATATATTATGATTAATAATCTATAACAAAATGTTTTCTCATAAGAGAATTTCATTTTCTTTTTATATAACTGTTTACCACACAAACAATGGGCAAGTGTTTTTTTTTTTTTAAGTAATGAATTTTGTGTTTTCTATAAATAAAAAATTATATATATTTTTTACTATATTTATATTAAAATTTTCATCTATTCATATTATGAGCCAATTTGCTGGTGATAGTATATAGTGTGTGTAGGGGTATTGGGCCCAAGAGCTCATTTTCTATGTATATATTGGACCTAGGGCCCAAGCCGAGGACTAGGGGTTGTCCGAGGATGAGTAAACATTGTCAAGGGAGTCCATGTTAGTGAAAGAAGAAGTTAGTTTTAGTCATAATGGCCTAGGAGGGCGGTTCGAGGATGAATGCCTCCTCTGCTAACCATAGCCAAGGTCTGAATAGGTAGTTTGCCGTCTAGGGGAACATTCCAGGAAGTTCTGTTGGTACGGATAAGTATTGCAAAGATATATGACAGGGGGGAGTCCTAAAATATCTAAGGAGAAAGCTGCTACTATTGCATTAAATACTCTGCACCTAACTCTCTGACCACATTAATGTGGAAGTGATACTTAAACAGTTGTTTTCAACCTTATAACTATTACACTAAGACTTCAAGAAGGTGCTAATGGGACAAGTATCAACACCAACCATCTGGTCTGCACGTGGAGGGTAAAGATGAAAGGGGAAGGTAGTATAAAGGAAGAAAATGGTAGTGAGAGAGGGAGATCGAGAAATTAAGAGAAAAAAACTGTAGCAATCACAAATTGCATTTGTAACCTAACTTGAGAGAAATAAATAAGAATTGATCTCCTCGGATTGTGTCGATGACAGTTTTCTTTAGTACAAGCTTATCTATTTTTATTCTCTAGTGATCTGAATCCACTTTAGTGACTGTCTAATTCATTAAAGTTTAGTTTTTCCAACCCACTCTCTACAAATTCATTGTTTTGGGTTTTTTGGGCCTAAGTCCATCCACTTTTTGGGCTAGGGACTCAAATCTGGTCCTTACAATGTGGATTAAAATTTTCCAATGATGACATTTAGAAAAGAATGAGAAAAATAGATTTTTCCCATTATTAAAAAATTTCAACTTGTGGCATCCTACTTTATCTCAATACATCCATAAAAATACATTGAATCAAAATAAACCTATATGAAGATACTTTGCAAAAGAACTAAATGTCTTATCAATCATCGTTTTGCAAAATGTTATATTAGTCATCGCTTAACAATGATTAATTTGATCAATTAGGAAAATAATTTGTTATATATAACCTATTAAGATTATTTTCTCTACAAAAATTGCAAATTTGTCCACCTAAAGAGATTATAAAATAAACAATTATTAGCAAAATCTCATTGTAGGGATATTGGGCCTGGAAGCCCATCGTAGGTTCATATAATTAGGCCTACGGTCCAAGCCGAGGACATGTTGCCGTCCGAGGAGATTGAATCTTTGCTAGATAGGACTGTATGGTGCACAAAGGTCAACTTTGACCACCATGGCCCGAAGTAGTGCGCCAAGGACAAATATACATCTTCGGCTGACTAATGCTTAGGTCTGTGAAGGGTGGCCAATGAGCAAAAGTAAAACTCTAAGAAGTCAAATGAAGGTTGACAATGCTTGTCAAACTGTTAGGTGGGGAAGCGTCCTAAAATATCTGAAGGGAAGGCTGCCACCACCGCATTAAATGTTGGACAGCTAAATTCCTGGTTGCATTAATGTGGAGAAGACACCTGAACAGTGTAACATTGGTTGCCCCAATGCAAATAAGATCAGTAAGAATGCCTGAAAATATAGGTACTCCAGTGGTAGCCCCAAATGATTGACAAGTGTAGGACCAGGATGTATTGGAAGGGACTATATAATGGGAGAGACCCTTCATGAAGAGGGGATCGGAAAAATCAGGAAAGGAAAGAAAATAGTATTGAGGAATCATACTTGTAACCCAATTGAAAGATAATATAAAAGAATAATGCACCTTGGACCTTGCCGAGGATAACTTTTCTTCAAAATAATCCTATGTCGTTCCCTTCTTTTATTGTTAGATCTATTCCCAAATTTACTTGATTAACTACAGCCCAGTTTTTCAACCCATTCTCTATAAATTTGTTGCTTTTGGGCTTTTTGGGCTTAAGCCATTCCACGTAGTAGGCCACCAACCCAAAACCGGTCCTTACACTTATAATTAAGTTTCTATGTGCATCATTATAATAATTGATAATAATAACAACAACAACAACAACAACAAAATAATAATGAAAATACAATTGCGAAAGCTAAAATATGTCACTAATCCAATTATTTCCATTTGATTAACCTTTGGTTTTATCTAAATAAGTGACATTATATATAGAGTATTTATAATACAATTACTAAGAGTACTTTCTCTACAAAAACTACAATTTTGTTCATCCAAAATGATTTAAAAATAAACAAAACTTATCAAAGTCTCATAGTTTAACATTTAAATGGATCACTAAAAAATAAAAAAGGAAAAAAAAAAATTTTGATCAGGAATTGGAATACCAAAATACCTAAATATGCATAAAATTCGATACAACTTTTCCAAAAAGAGAAACAAATGTGAAGTGACAATTAAATCAACAATAACAAAAAGAACTATTAGTGGGGAAAAAAGTGGTTGAAACAATAAAAAAAAATGCATCAAAAGAGACAAATTTAGAGAGAGAGAGAGAGAGAGAGAGAGAGTATTGACCTTTTTGTAGTGAACAACTTGGAAAGAATAGGAGAGAGAGGTGGAAATGAAGTAAAAGAAATTTATAAGAAAATGAAGTTGGAAAAGTAAGGGCGGAAGCAGATGAAAGGTTCAAAAAAGTAAAATCGTAGAATTTATGAAGATGAAAGGTTGGAAGGGTGGAAGTAGATGAAAGGTTCAAAAAAGTGAAACTGTAGAATTTATGAAGATATAAAGGAAATCAAATGAAAACTTTAAGAAGACATGATTGGAGAAGATGCAAATTTGAACTAAGAAGAAGACAATGGTTGGAGAAGATGAAAGGTTAAACAAAGTAAAAAAAACTAAAAATAAAAAAGGCTGCTAATGACATGGCACAAAAAGAGTTTTGTAAAATTTATTTTAAAACTTCCATTATTATATAATAGTATAGATAGATATGTATAGACATTGTTTTTGCTTTTAAATTCTTCATTGATTTTATTGCTTAGTTATAAACATCTAAATAAAGTAGATGAATTTATAAATGCAAAGTTATATATAAAGTTAAAACTGCCTGTGGGGCCTGAGGGCCTGGTGACCTCGGCTCAATTTACGTCCGGCCCATGGCCCATTCCGAGGAAGAAGGCCTGTCCAAGGAAGATGCTTGGGAGCATACGCTTCAAAAAACCCCCGCCGAGGATAACCCTGTCCTCGGCGGACCGAGACTAGCTACAGATGGGGAAACGGGCCCAGGACAGGTTGTCACCTCCGCACTAAATGCGCTCACCTAACCCTCTGGTCGCACTAATGAAGATGTGACTCTTAGACAGGGTGACCTTGATTATTGTGAATCACTTGAGTACTGATAGTGTTGCTGATGGGACGGACATTCAGAGGGAAAACGCATGGATGATCAACAGATGGAAGGGAGAGATAGAAAGATAGGACTATATAAGAAGGACCAATAGAACACCAAAAAGAGGGTGGGGGGGGGGGGGGGAAGAGAAAGAAAAAAGAAGGGAAGCTTCTCGGACCAATGCCGAGAAGCAATTCTGAGAAGAGATTTAGGGGCACTGGCCCTCAATGGTGATGGGTTGATGGTTGGGTTCCGTTTGCCTGCCAGGGCCAATTTCTTCAAACCCACTCTCTAAAAATGTATTGTTTGGGGTCTTACTATTTGAGTCCCTACACTGCCCAAGATGAATGTGTAAAGTTAATCTATTTATATATTTAATATATTCTCAAAAAAATATTTATATATATTCTAATATTGTCAAAAAAATTTAGGAATAAAAATTAAATAAGAAAAAGAATGATTGTGCAGGCAATGATGTGGCGAATGAGGTGGCGCAATATGAGCATAGCAATAATAAATGCTACGCTTTAGTTTTTAGATATATATAGATATGGATATAGATTATATAATAGTATAGATAGATATTTATAGACATTGTTTTTGGTTTTAAATTCTTCATCGATTTTATTGCTTAGTTATAAACATCTGGATAAAGTAGATGAATTTATAAATGCAAAGTTATATATGAAGTTAAAACTGCCTAAGATGAATGTATAAAGTCAATTTATTTATATATTTAATATATTCTCAAAAAAATATTTATATATATTCTAATATTGTCAACAAAATTTAGGAATAAAAATTAAATAAGAAAAAGAATGATTGTGCAAGCAATGATGTGGCAAATGAGGTGGCGCAATATGAGCATAGCAATAATAAATGCTACGCTTCAGTTTTTAGATATATATATATATATATATATATATGGATATAGATTATATAATAGTATAGATAGATATTTATAGACATTGTTTTTGGTTTTAAATTCTTCATCGATTTTATTGCTTAGTTATAAACATCTAAATAAAGTAAATGAATTTATAAATGCAAAGTTATATATGAAGTTAAAACTACCCAAGATGAATGTGTAAAGTCAATCTATTTATATATTTAATATATTCTCAAAAAAATATTTATACATTCTAATATTGTCAACAATATTTAGGAATAAAAATTAAATAAGAAAAAGAATGATTGTATAGGCAATGATGTGGTGAATGAGGTAGCGCAATATGATCATAGCAATAATAAATTCTACGTTTCAGTTTTTAGATATAGATATATATATATATATATATATATACACACACATGTCTATAAGAAACACAAAATTTTAGTTTCCTTTTGTGAGGTTGGAAGAATAGAGAAGTGAACCACCTCAAAGATTTTGATGAACACAAAAGTAGGACATTCCCTAGTTTAAAAGCGGAAAGTCTGCAAAATGAGAAGCCCTACTCACCAGGCCGAATACAAACCAGTGGGATTGGTTGGAGGAACTCAGACAGTCAAGCTAGTAAAAAAGATCACTGAATGAGCTCAATAAAAATGGCAAGTGGTCACATACCCTTGAAGATCACTTTTGTATTATTGACCCCATTCATGAAACATCAATGCTATTTTAGAGTTCATTTTTTTGTTCTAGACTTCATCACACCTTTACCTATTTTGGCGATTGGCAAACGACAAATGTATAAATCTCGAATTGGGATAAATTAGAATTTTCTACCTCTTTCAGTCAAAAAAAAAAAAAAAGAGTTTCTAACATTAAACCAAAGAAATAAAGGCCTTTGATGAGGCTAATGATTATAATTATTATTTATATACAATTAATGGAAATATCTTTCATCCAAGTCGTCCTTATAGATTTTCAAGTTCGGGGAACTAATGTTTTTTTTGATAATTTTATAGTTATTAGAAGGATGGAAGATTTGAATCCTAAATGTTTTTGTGAAAAATATTAAGAAGTGTCAGTTGAGTTACAAAACTCTTGGTCATGACACTAATGTTAACCAAGCTTGTTTTTCTAATTGATTATTATTTTTCATTACATTTTATTTGGTTGTCGTTTTAAGATAATTATTTGAATACCATGTAAAAATGTAACATTTCAACATTCACATAATGTCTTAAAAAATTGCCAAATATGGTTTATCCGCTCTCTTGATATCGTATTAATAGTGGGGTCTAGTTATCTCAATTGGTAAAGTTTCTAATTGTTGAATAAAAGATGTGGAGTTCAATTCCCGACTACACGAAAAACCCATTTGTTTCAATGGAAAATCTTATGTGGAGATAACTTTTTGCAATACCCTATATTTGGTATTATTAGTGGGAAAAAAAGGTCAAAGAAAAATTATCTCTGAATTTCCTTTATTTAGCTTGGCATGTGATAAAGTTATTTTCTGCTAAAATTTTCTTAAAAAACAACTTTATCTTACGTGATGCTAAATAAGGAAAATAACTTTATCTCATGTGAAACTAAATAAGGGAAGTTAAGAGATAATTTTTAGCTCATTTGAAAGTCATTGCCAAACATTAAAAAAAAAAAAAAAGATAGTTTTTTAGGTTTTATTTTAAATGATTCATTTTCATGAAAATGTTAATATCAAACTGTTTATGAAAAATTTGAGTTGAGTTCGGGAAAAACTTGTTTTTGCTCTTTTGTATAGCAAACAAAACAAATTCAAACCTAAGTTTAAACTCAACTATTAAACAAGTCAAGCATAATATTATCTATGTAAACAGGCTCGAAAGCATGTTCTCTCCACACACAAAAAAAAAGAGCTCAAAAACATGATACTCAATTTTACTATAAATATTATTCTCCTTTTATATGCATATTTATCTAAAAACATACTTATATAAACTTGTGATTAGATTGTATAAATTGTAATGAGTTCATATGATATCAAATTATTATTATAATTTATTGATAATATAAACAACTTATTTATAGTAAAAATTCATAAATAACGTGAAATGGTAAAAAAAATTTAGTGTAGTTTTATTATATATATATATATAAAATAAATTAAAAACTCAAGCTCATTTGACAAGAAAAATTAACTAGGCTTAAACGTGTAATCTTATACTGTCGACAAAGTCACAAAAGTAGTAAATAAAATTAAATAAACAAATCTAAACTTCTACTAGGCGATTCATTTTATATCTATTCACTATTTTTTATCCACGGCTCACAACCTGCCGCCTTCTGGTACAGAAGTGTGTGTACCTAGTAGACTCTGCGTCCACCAAACTATACTCTGTGTTTGGCTTTAAATACACACACATAGAGGGAGAGAGAGAGAGAGAGAGAGAGAGAGAGAATGAGGCCTCGGATCGTGCTATTCGGAGATTCGATAACAGAACAGTCGTTTAGATCAGGTGGATGGGGTGCTGCTCTTGCTGACACATACACTCGCAAAGTAGATCCTACATTGATTGTTCTGTTTTTGTGCGGCAAAGATTGAGCTTTTAACTATAATCTTATTCTGGTTTGTTTGCAATGTGTTATAGGCTGATGTAGTAAATCGTGGTTATGGTGGATACAATACCAGATGGGCTTTGTTCTTGCTGCATCATCTTTTCCCTCTAGTAAGCTTTTTCTTTTTGTTCCTCTCGTCTTTTGGGTCATTGTTGATTCTCTAGCTTCAGATTGTGATTTGTGCATTAAGGTTGTAATTACTGCATTGAAGCATCAAATGGGTTTTTAGATATATTGGCATATGTTAATTTTTTGTCATTCATACTTGTTGATCTGGAGATGGGTTTTTGTTTATTTATATTCTCCTGTTGATTATAGTACATAAAGATCAAAATTTTGTTAAGTTTAAGTAGCAATGGACCAATGGTGGTTATAGGCTTATAGCTAAGAGAGAGAGAGAGAGAGAGAGAGAGATAGATGTTGATTGTAGTACATGTAGATCAAATCGAGTGAGTTTAAGAATCAATGGTGGTAATGGCTGAGAGAGAGAGAGCGAGAGAGAGAGCGGTTGGCTTAAAGGGTGCTTTGTGCATCTCCTCCTAAAGTGGCTTTTTGGCACGGACTTCCAACTTATTAGGAAATTCTGACCATTGATAACTTGGTTTAGAGAAAAGTCTTCCCAGTGAATTGGTGTATTATATGCAAATGATATGAAGAGAGAAGAAACTGAAGAATCCCTAGACCTAGATCATCTATTTTTTGGTGCATTGTTTGGCTTGGATTGCTTCTGAAGTGTGGGAGGTTCGCTAATAACAATGGTCATATGACTTGGATACATTGGCACTTATGAATGTAATATAATAGCTGAACATTTGAATGGATGGAGTGATCTATTGGCAAGATTCTGGCCACTTTTATGTTTTTCTACTTGTTTGGGTTATTGATTCTTCTTAGTCTATCTTTTTTTGTTTGTTTTAGTCAGAAGAGGTTCATTGTTGTAACCTTCTTGTGTACTTGGGGGCACATGGTTCCTTTTGTTGAATCTCTGCTTACTTTAATAAAAAATCATTATGATGCTGTTCAGCTCAAGTAAGTTATTAATATTGATCCTCTGCAGGACTCTACAAAACCTCCTGCTGCTGCAACAGTTTTCTTTGGGGCTAATGATGCAGCTATTCTGGGGAGAACCAGTGAACGACAATATGTTCCTCTTGAAGAGTACAAGGAGAATCTCAGAAAAATTGTTTTTCATTTGAAGGTTCAATTGTTGTTCCTCTAATACTTAAACAACCTGTTTAGTATCTTGGTTTCCACTTTATAAACATTTTGGGTTCCTTTCCTACTTTCAGCTACTTTAAACCCACCAAGTTTCAATCTTTGCAAACATTAGTCCTAAACCCTAGATTCCCTTCCAATCTGTTTAGAACTTCAAAAGCCACAAGTTCTTCCCAAACTCTGCCATCAATATGCTGTCCTATGTCAGTTTGTTGTCTGAGTTCTTTGTGTGACTTTAGGAAGTAGGCCTTCTGCATCCACCTAATTTATTGTCTATTACATAAGTCAGTGGATGCAATAAGTGGTGTTTATTAGACATCAAATCCTTTCAAAGATTTTAAATTTCAGTAACTTGCGTTATCTTTTTGGAGTAAAATTTTCTTGACTGTTCTGTCTCTGCTTAACATTGACCTTATGTTAAAGCATAGATTTTGCCTAAAACTATTGGCAAAATCAAAAGCACTACATTGCATATAGGTCACTTTTTATTTCACCTTGGTGTTCATTAGCGGATCTCATGCTCCGTTCATTTCCTAGTAAGAGGCAACTACAGAATAAGTGGCTAATTATTAAATCTGGTTCTCATTTTGTTTTGGGATTTGGTTGCAGGAATGCTGCCCTACCATGCTAGTTGTGCTTATTACACCACCAGCAGTTGATGAGGCTGGCCGAAAAGAATATGCACAGTATGCACCTTCTCATATCAAATTCAATAGACTTTTTTTGCCCTGGTTTATTGGAATTGGTTCTATGGGCTACACAAGGGGAGACAGATTTGATCCCTGTGTAGGTGGGATTGATCTTAGGTCCCAAGTAAACTCTTCTAATGGACTTTTCAGCAAATCTGGCTGGCATCTTCAACACATACTGGCACACATATTTGTCAAGTTGTTGCTACCTTTCTACGTCTAGCAATGCCATTGTAATTTCTTGCTCTTCGCATCTCTATCAGCTCTACTCACACACAGTGCCACTAACTGCTGGTTTCAGAGCTGCCATTGCTGACTCCACCATCGGAATTGTCACAACCATCACAATCACAACCTCCATAATCATCACATCATCAGTTCAATGTTCTTTCGTTAGCCTATCTCCACCTACCCTTTTCTCCATCTGTAGTTCCACCCTTGCACTACCACTTTGAACACCCTAACAATTTTACTGTGACAAAACAACCACCTGATGCCACAATTACTGCCTTCATTATTGCATTCCCCTGCACGAACATGATGCGGCCACCACCATTCACATCAATATTAACAATTTAACCTTCATCACCACTGCCCTCATCATCTCCAAATTCCAATGTCAACACCTCCATCAATGTAAACCACCCCCCCCCCCCCCCCCCCTCCCCAACACACACACACAAACACAAAAAAAAAGAACCAAAACCTCTCTTTTCTTCCTTCTTACTGTGGTAGTAATACTACTCAATATTGATTGGCATCTTCACCTCTTCTAAATCAATGCTATTTGAAATCCTAGAAGAAAAAAAATCTCCTGAGTAAATCAAAATGCCTGGAGGTAGTCTGGTGGTCTTAACACATGGAAATGCTTGAAACTTGAATACTCTAGTTGCCTCAGAGAATGTTTGAATGCATAATATAATTTTATTTTTGAAATTATTGTTTGTTTATCACTTCACTGTGTTGGAGGTAAGCTTGTAAATGGATTATGCAGATCTGTATATGGAGAGAAAGCAGTGAAACTACCAGAAAGGACAAATGAAGTGACAAGACTTTATGCAGAGCAGTGCGTTGAACTGGCTAAGGAAATGGGTCTTCGCTCTGTTGATCTTTGGTCAAAAATGCAGGAAACAGAGGGGTGGCAGAGGAAATTCCTAAGGTTTTTTATAATTGAATCCTTCAACAATTTCCTGATCTGTTTGGCATAAATGATATTCATTTGACTTTCTACTTCTAGAATTTCACTTCCAATGGAAAAGCTGGGTCCTCCAGATTTTCCTTGGGAAGAAGTATTCAAATTGATTTATGACTATTTTAGAGATGGGGACAATAATCTGATTGGGTTCATAAGAAGAAAGAAAAATAAAAAAGGGGGTGCGGGTTTGTAAACCTCTGATTCATGTGCCTTTTGTGTGGATGTGTTATATTTAGGGACATCCAAATTAGATAGGGATGATGTACTATAATTTAAAAATAGAAAACCTTTTGAGAAAACTGTTGAAGAGTTTGTAACAATGGAGAATATGTTCTAATTCTTGTCCCCCCCTTTACAGTGATGGGTTGCATCTGACATCAGAGGGCAATGCGGTGGTACACCAAGAAGTTGTTAGAGTGTTTAACGAAGCATGGCTTTTGGCAGCAGAAATGCCATATGATTTCCCTCATCACTCAGAAATTGATGGGAAGAACCCGGAGAAAGCTTTCCAGCATCAATGCTTATGATCGTATAATTTATGACAACTTTATGTGTATTATTTCGTTTTAATCTTCAGTTATAATATTGGTTTTTTTGCTTACAGAAAAAGAAAAGAAGGAGAAGAGGGGGGTGGAATGTGTTTCTTGATTAGACTCCCCAAAAAACAAATACTAGTAAATAAGAAATTCCATAACCTTCTGCTAAATAGCCATCATGTATGAATGGCTGACTCTGTATTTGACCTTGTCCATTTGGCTCAGTGACCAAAGTTTCTTTGGAAATTGAAACTTATGGCTCTCTTATGTAAATTTGGCTGAACATTTCTTTTTGGATTGAAGCTTGATTGAAGCTTTTGTTCGTGTAGTGAATTTAGCTTGCTAGGAAATCTTCACTATAATGCTCCTTGTGCTCTTTTGAAACACTTTGAGTTTCAAGCATGTCTGCAAGCCTCACAATTTCCTTACTCCTTTTATATCTTCATTTATAGGTAAGATTATTTAAACTAAAGAGTATTTGTGATTAAGAACTGTTGATGCTCAATTAAAGGTTCTTTAATTGCATAGCTTTTTCGTAACGCCCCTTAGTAAGTAATTTTTTTTTTATTGGTTAAAAAAAAAATAATTGGAGAAAGAGGAGTTAGAGCATTTGCATTTGTTCGAAAAAATTTATATTTATTTTAGCATTAGAGTCTATTTTTTTCTATTTTACATGCTTACTTTTCAAAATACCTCACATCAGATTATTTATTTTACACTATATTTTATTAAAATATCAATTTTTCTTCATTTTTAAAATTTATCTCTTTCTTTATGCACAACAATCAATATTCACTCTTTTTCTTCATTCTCAAGATACATAAAGAAAAAATAAACAACAAAATACAAAATGAATAGTGTTAATGAAAATTTACAAGATTACTGTAGCAAACTTATATTATTTACATGATTATTATAGCAAACTTATAAATATACACAATTATATACAGTTACTGTAGTAAACTTGTAAATATATACAATTATATACGGATTGATGTGAGTTATTTTTAGATAAAATTGTGTTAATTTTACACATTTTTTTTATTATATATGAACTGATGTGAATGCTCTTATTAAATAATGTTTTTTTTTTAATAGAAGATAGAAATTTTACTCTAACCTAATTTAAGTGATTTTATTAAATAATGTTGATTAATTTTTTTGTGAGTTATTTTTAGGCAAAATTGTGTCAATTTTACACATTCTTTTATTATACATGAACTGATGTGAATGCTCTTATTAAATAATGTTGGTTATTTTTTTATTTTTTTATTATACAAGATAGAAATTCTACTCTAATTTAATCTAAGTGTTTTTATTAAATAATGTAGGTTATTTATTTATTTATTTTTTGTTGATATAAGATAGAAATTATAATTTAGTCTAATCTAAGTATATATATGTATGAAACTTACTTATGGAGACTTGAACCTCGACCCTTATGGCTTTACCCTCCACATTCCACAAACATTTATACTTGTGGATCGTAGCAAGGGTGCACGGTGGTAATGTTGGTTAATTAAAATGTAATGCCAAAAGAAATGATAATAGTTGAAATTATTGATAAGAATATAAGATGTTTTTCTTCACTATAATGTATTGATATGATTATAAAAATTATTTATTTTAGTAGAGGTGGACTTAAATGATAAAAAAAAAAAAAAAAAAAAATCTAACTTATGATTTTCTTTATATCAGAATAAAGCATCACAAACACCAGTAATAAGTATTTGTATGATAATATAGAACAAACCAATGTTTACAAACTTAAAGCCATGAAAAGCATTTTACAATTTTCTTATCTTCTACAACGTTATTAAAATAAATAAAGTAATTAAATGAGATTCGTGCTTAGTGCACAGTTTCATAATTTTCATTGACCCAATTTTTCAAACAACAAATGCATCCCGGTTTCAAATCCTCAATATATCATATTGATTTGTCCCATATGTATTAAGTAAAAACAAAGGTCAAGATGATCATAAATATGTTCAACCATTTGATTCTATGTTGCAAAAAAATTGCTTCACTCAAAATTAATTTGTGGAGTAAATTTTCTTTTTATTTAATAAGAAGCCCTTAAACATATTTTGAAAGACAAGTTAAATTCTCATCAAATTGCACATTAGTTTGTCCCACATATAGTAAGTAAAAACCAGGTCAAGATGGTCATAAGTATGTTCAACCATTTTTCTACCGCTCTGTTTGTTTCAGCAACGATGTTTTATAGAAAATGAGTCATTTTCCAAGAAGCATTTTCTATAAAACTATCTTATTTTCTAATGTTTGGTAGAAACTTTAAATGAATTGAAAAACCTCTTAATGTCCATTATTTAGTTTGCTGTGAAATTGAGTTGTTTTCCAAAAAACATTAATGGAAAACAATTTCTAAAAATAAATCGTACTTTTTATGTTGACCAAAGATAGTTTTCCTTTAACTTATCTTTTTTTTTATGCTACCAAATACTGAAAAACACAGAAAATTATCTTTACACAAGATTTTCCATCGAAACAAACGGAGCGTACATCTTGCAAAACATTGCTTTCACTCATAATTAATTTGTGGAGTAAATTTCCTTTTATTTAAAATAAGAAAACTTAAAATAAATTCTGAAAGACAAAATTGCCCTTCAATCTAGTTAATGCCTTTATGTCTCGTGTCCAGTTAGAGTATCTACACCAAGAAGCTAGAACAGTACTCTATTCTATTCTCACATCTAAAACCATGATCTTCCTTAACTATATGCGATATGTAACTGCTTAATTAAACTTAATATACTTATTACACTGCTTAGTTATATTTAATATACTTATTACATATTTATTAAATTCTTAATTGCAGTTGCTAAATTACCCATCAAAAGCTAAGAAATGGCAAGTTAAGTCTTAACAAAGCAGATTTTGGTCACAAGTGTAAAGAAATATTTGCCTCACTTTTGGTCCTCATCTCTCCCTCTCTCTCTAATGGAGCTTGACACAAAATTTAGGGAAAATCTTGCTTCACAACCAATACAGTCTTATAATTACCTAGAGTCCTATATGAAAGATGATTTTTCCTCTGAAGCTCCTTCATCAAAGGGTTTCTTGCAAGATTTTCACCATCTTGATCAGTTTCAAACTAATGGGTCTTCATCAAATCCCATCTTTGGGGTGCAAACTCAGTGCACCTCAACTGATTTTGATATTTACGAGTGTAAGCCATTTATGGATAATGGTGGGCATGGTCATGTAATGGACAATTTCCAAAGTGGAGGATACTTGAATCTCCCTCAGAGAAATCCCATTGATATTATGGGATCAGATCGGAGTCACATGGTCTTTACAACTTGCCAAGACATAATAAAACCTCTGAATTTTGTTGTACCAGATGAAGTCTCATGCATAACAGCGGAAAATGGGTACTACAAAAAAATTGGCATGAACAAGAATAGAGAATTGCCAACAACTAAAAAACCACAAAAAGGTCGTAAGAAATCTAATGTTGTTAAGGGTCAATGGACAGTTGAAGAAGACAGGTACAAAAGATTTCATTCCTCAATATATATATATATATATATATATATATAAAATTTTTACATTATCTAGGTAAATTATTGTCTGACACTTTTAATATTTACACTCCATACACATTGGACATTAGTTTGAAAAATATGAATTCTCTGTGGATACTTGATGTTCACACTTTGTAAATGATTGTCCAATGTGTATGGAGTGTGAATGTTAAGAGCGTAAGAGAATCAAAATCCTATCAATTATGTATTTTTGTTATCAATAAATCCAGCGACACAAAAAATTTCACAAATTTTTTTCATGTTTTTACAACTATTAACTTGATTTATTATGATTTGTGTATAATCAAAGTGATATCGGTGATAAATCTATATGAAAGTGATATTACTTCAATCACAACTTATCATATTAACAAGTTGTGAAAAAAGTTATCCAATTTTGAGTTTCTCTAGTATTGCTCTTTTATTATTCCCCATGTTTGGTTGTCTTTTTCATGTATTGATGCATGTAAATACAGGCTTTTGATTCAACTGGTTAAGCAATATGGAGTGAGAAAATGGTCTTATATTGCTCAAATGTTGCCTGGGAGGATAGGAAAGCAGTGCCGAGAGAGATGGCATAACCATCTTAGGCCAGACATCAAGGTTTTATTAATTTCTTCTTCATTGATTCTATATTATTCTATCTTTACCCCTACATGTTTTTATGGAATTCATTGATTAAATGGAGATACAAATATGCATTTTTTAACACTAGACACCAATGCATGAAAATGTCGTTTATTTTTGCTCATATTCTTTCGTTACTTTGCAGAAGGATACATGGAGTGAAGAGGAAGATAAGGTACTAATTCAGGCCCATGCAGAGAATGGAAATAAATGGGCAGAGATTGCAAAGAGGTTGCCTGGGAGAACAGAAAACTCCATCAAGAACCATTGGAATGCAACCAAAAGAAGGCAATACTCGAAACGAAAATGTCGTTCAAAGTACACTAGAGGCTCTCTTCTACAAGAATACATCAAGGGCTTGGACTTGGACCCATCAAACATGACGCAAAATAGAAGAAAAACTTCTTCTAGTAATGCCACAGCCAATAACACCACCATTAAAACACCAACTCAGCTGCCACAGTCCACTGATCAGTTTTGCCCTAATGCTCGGTTGGTTCCAAACTATGATTTTAATGAGGTTCTGGACTTTTGTTTCGACGAAAACATGTTTCAGGAGAGCTGTAGTATTGATTCTCTTCTTGATGACATACCTAATAATGCTCCTATTATGGTTGAGAACAATTTTGACGATCAAATGCCTTGTGGCCCTGTGGTTGATGAGAATATGCTGCATTGTGCTCCAGTAGTTGTGGATGAGAATGATTTTGACATGGATATTCCAGTTGATATGACTCTAGTGGTAGACTGTGATGCGAAGAAGGAGCTGGATTTGGTGGAGATGATGTCTCAATTACAAAAATAAATTTACTATTTTTGAATGAAATAGTATTGATTCTCTTCTTTGAGACTTTTTATTGCCTTGGCTTGGTTGAAATGCTTTATTTTTCAAACTATACTTTTTTTCTCCTAAATAAAAAAACTGAGTATTCATAATCATAGTCTTGCTTACCATCTCAAAGTGCTGAAAATGCATTCTACCTTTAGACAATGGTTTATAAAAATTTCACTCCAAGCTAGAATTGAAACCTTAAATTTTTTTTTTTCATAAAGCTTAGGTTCAAAATAATCGTAATTAATATATGGTTAGAGTCACACGGCCAATCCTTGGCACTTAAGTCCAAATTTATATTTTAAGTCACATATAGAATGCTCAAGCTCAGTTTAGTTTTTCATATGATTCTCAATAAAAAGAAAGTTTAGTTCTTCATATTAAACCTTAAAGGAGCCTCTAATTGTCAATCTTCGAGCAATTAAGTGAGAAATTAGTTCTGGACATGGATTTTTTTTGGGGGTCTAAAATAAAGGGACTTTAAAAAATTAAAAAAGAAAAAAATGGACCTTGATTGTAGATCATATCTTTCGAAAATTGCAATCATACCATCACAATATAAATCACATGAAATTAAAAAATAAAATAAAAAATTACTGGAACCAAATACCATGTAACGTTAACAGAATAATTATTCCAAAAATTAATAAGCAAGAGAGTACAAAGTTTAGGGAAAATCTTGCTTTGCAACCAGTACTTTTGTCTGATAATTACTTGAAGTCCTATATGAAAGATGATTTCTCCTTTGAAGCTCCTAATGGGTCTTCATCAAATCCCATCTTTGGGGTGCAAACTCAGTATTTTGATTGATTGAATAACAATTTCACATATGGGTGCACCTCAACTGATTTTGATACTTACCGAGGGTAATTAAGACATTTTTAAGGATAACGGTGGGCACGGTCATGTTATGGACAATTTCCAAAGTGGAGGATACTTGAATCTCTCTCAGAGAAAAAGCTCTCTTGATACTCTAACATAAACAAAGACCTTCTTTTAGGATTTTGATCAACTTTGATACAAAACTCCTTATAATCAAAATTGTTTCTAATTAATAAGTTGAGCACTCATCATGAAGATGAAAATTTTCAAAAAAGAAGGGTATTCCATGATTTTCACTTTCTAGTTTAACTTCTTTTCTAGAACTCACTAGGTGCAATGTTTAAAATAGGTGCTGCACTTAAATTTATATAGGCCTGAAGGTATGTTTTCATATGCAATATGTTTTCATATGCAACGTCTAAGTTGTAAAATATTATTCATTAAGACATGATATGCTCAAAAATTCCAGCCCAACAACTATAACTATATTGTTCTTTGTTCCTATTAATTCTCCATATTTGCAAAGATATTTTAATATCACCTTCCTAAATTAGCTGAAACTCACAACTTTGAATGGATTATTTTTCAATTGCACACCAATTTTTCCTTCTTAAGCTTATGCAAGAGACAAGTAATTATGCTTAAAAGGTAAGGAAGAAAATTGGAGTGATGTTCAATACTCGTGCACGTATTCATTAAAAAGGCGTGAGTTTCATTGGAGTGCATGTATCCAAAGAAAAAAAAAATTCCAGATTAATTAGAATTTGAAATATATGGATACAATTTATTATCATCATGTTAAGATATCAATTGATTTATTATGATGCTGTTCAGCTCAAGTAAGTTATTAATATTGATCCTCTGCAGGACTCTACAAAACCTCCTACTGCTGCAACAGTTTTCTTTGGGGCTAATGATGCAGCTATTCTGGGGAGAACCAGTGAACGACAATATGTTCCTCTTGAAGAGTACAAGGAGAATCTCAGAAAAATTGTTTTTCATTTGAAGGTTCAATTGTTGTTCCTCTAATACTTAAAACAACCTGTTTAGTATCTTGGTTTCCACTTTATAAACATTTTGGGTTCCTTTCCTACTTTCAGCTACTTTAAACCCACCAAGTTTCAATCTTTGCAAACATTAGTCCTAAACCCTAGATTCCCTTCCAATCTGTTTAGAACTTCAAAAGCCACAAGTTCTCCCCAAGCTCTGCCATCAATATGCTGTCCTATGTCAGTTTGTTGTCTGAGTTCTTTGTGTGACTTTAGGAAGTAGGCCTTCTGCATCCACCTTATTTATTGTCTATTACATAAGTCAGTGGATGCAATAAGTGGTGTTTATTAGACATCAAATCCTTTCAAAGACGTTAAATTTTAGTAACTTGCGTTATCTTTTTTGGAGTAAAATTTTCTTGACTGTTCTGTCTCTGCTTAACATTGACCTTATCTTAAAGCATAGATTTGGCCTAAAACTATTGGCAAAATCAAAGGCACTAGATTGCATATAGGTCAGTTTTTATTTCACCTTGGTGTTCATTAGCGGATCTCATGCTCCATTCATTTCCTAGTAAGAGGCAACTACAGAATAAGTGGCTAATTATTAAATCTGGTTCTCATTTTGTTTTGGGATTTGGTTGCAGGAATGCTGCCCTACCATGTTAGTTGTGCTTATTACTGAAAAGAATATGCACAGTATGCACCTTCTCATATCAAATTCAATAGACTTTTTTCCCTGGTTTATTGGAATTGGTTCTATGGCCTACACTAGGGGAGACAGATTTGATCCCTGTGTAGGTGGGATTGATCTTAGGTCCCGGGTACAACTTTTCTAAGGGACTTTTCAGCTAATCTGGCTGGCATCTTCAACACATACTGGCACACAGATTGTCAAGTTGTTGCTACCTTTCTACGTCTAGCAATGCCATTGTAATTTCTTGCTCTTCACATCTCTATCAGCTCTACTCACACACAGTACCACTAACTGCTGGTTTCAGAGCTGCAATTGCTTACTCCACCATCGGAAATTCACATCCATCACAATCACAACCTCCATAATCATCACATCATCAGTTCAATGTTCTTTCTTTAGCCTATCTCCACCTACCCTTTCCTCCATCTGTAGTTCCACCCTTGCACTACCACTTTGAACACCCTAACAATTTTACTGTGACAAAACAACCACCTGATGCCACAATTACTGCCTTCATTATTGCATTCCCCTGCACGAACATGATGCGGCCACCACCATTCACATCAATATTAACAATTTAACCTTCATCACCACTGCCCTCATCATCTCCAAATTCCAATGTCAACACCTCCATCAATGTAAACCACACCCCCCCCCCCCCCCCCCCAACACACACACACAAACACAAAAAAAAGAACCAAAACCTCTCTTTTCTTCCTTCTTACTGTGGTAGTAGTACTACTCAATATTGATTGGCATCTTCACCTCTTCTAAATCAATGCTATTTGAAATCCTAGAAGAAAAAAAATCTCCTGAGTAAATCAAAATGCCTGGAGGTAGTCTGGTGGTCTTAACACATGTAAATGCTTGAAACTTGAATACTCTAGCTGCCTCAGAGAATGTTTGAATGCAAAATATAATTTTATTTTTGAAATTATTGTTTGTTTATCACTTCACTGTGTTGGAGGTAAGCTTGTAAATGGATTATGCAGATCTGTATATGGAGAGAAAGCAGTGAAACTACCAGAAAGGACAAATGAAGTGACAAGACTTTATGCAGAGCAGTGCATTGAACTGGCTAAGGAAATGGGTCTTCGCTCTGTTGATCTTTGGTCGAAAATGCAGGAAACAGAGGGGTGGCAGAGGAAATTCCTAAGGTTTGTTATAATTGAATCCTTCAACAAGGTCCTAATCTGTTTGGTATAAATGATATTCATTTGAACTTCTACTTCTAGAATTTCACCTCCAATGGAAAAACTGGGTCCTCCATATTTTCCTTGGGAAGAAGTATTCCAATTGATTTATGACTATTTTAGAGATGGGGACAATAATCTGATTGGGTTCATAAGAAGAAAGAAAAATAAAAAAGGGGGTGCGGGTTTGGTAAACCTCTGATTCATGTGCCTTTTGTGTGGATGTGTTATATTTAGGGACATCCAAATTAGATAGGGATAATGTACTATAATTTAAAAATAGAAACCCTTTTGAGAAAACTGTTGAAGAGTTTGTAAGTAACAATGGAGAATATGTTCTAATTCTTGTCCCCCCTTTACAGTGATGTGTTGCATCTGACATCAGAGGGCAATGTAGTGGTACACCAAGAAGTTGTAAGAGTGTTTAAACGAAGCATGGCTTTCGGCATCAGAAATGCCATATGATTTCCCTCACCACTCAGAAATTGATGGGAAGAACCCCGAGAAAGCTTTCCAGCATCAATGCTTATGATTGTATAATTTATGACAACTTTATGTGTTTCTTGATTTTAATCCCCAGAAAACCAATACTAGTAATAAGAAATTCCATAACCTTCTGCTAAATAGCCATCATGTATGAATGGCTGACTCTGTATTTGACCTTGTTCATTTGGCTCATAGACCAAGTTTCTTTGGAAATTGAAACTTATGGCTCTCTTATGTAAATTTGGCTGAACATTTCTTTTTGGATTGAAGCTTGATTGAAGCTTTTGTTCGTGTAGTGAATTTAGCTTGCTAGGAAATATTCACTTTAATGCTCCTTGTGCTCTTTTGAAACACTTGGTTTGAGTTTCAAGCATGTCTGCAAGCCTCACAATTTCCTTACTCCTTTTATTTCTTCATTTATAGGGGAGATTATTTAAACTAAAGAGTATTTGTGATTAAGAACTGTTGATGCATAATTAAAGGTTCTTTAATTGCATATATAGCTTTTTACTAACATCTCTTAGTAAATAATGATTTTTTTTTGGGTTAAAAAAAATAATTGGAGAAAGAGGAGTTAGAAAATTCGCATAAGTTCATGCAATTTTTTTTGTCTATTTTAGTATAAGAACTTACTTTTTCTATTTTACATACTCACATTTTGAAACAGCTCATGTCAAATTATCTATTTTACACTACATTTAATTAAAATATCATTTTTTTAAAATTTTTTTAAATTGTTTCTCTTTCTTCGCACACAACAACTAATATTTACTCTCTTCTTATATCCTTGAGATACAAAAAGAAAGAATTAACAACTAAATACATAATAAATAATGTCAGTGTAAATTTACACGGTCATTGTAGCAAACTTGTAAATATACACTGTGGGGCCAGTTATCCAAAAAGATGATGTAGAAATCGTAGGAAATGGGCTTGTGGCCCAACGGCCCAGTCCGAGGACATTCACTTATCCGAGGATGGTTAAAGAAAGATATTGTGGGAGTAGTATAAGAAAAAGGGATGGAAGTCATATATAGTGGCCCAAAACGCGTCCGAGGATAAGATCCACCTCGGATATCATGGTCCGAGGTGGATGTAACTATCTTAATATTTAGGGTACTCCGCAAAGTTGTATTAGAACTGGAAAGTGAATATAGAACAAAGGAGGAATCGGGAGAGATAACAAATATCTTCTAAAACTGCTACCTCCACATTAAATGCTTCCCAGCTAACTCTCTGGTCACATTAATGTGGAGGTGATACCTAAACAGTAACCAAGCAGCCTTATGGCTGTTGAGCGAAGGTTCCGGGAGGTGCTGGATGGGACAGAAAGGAGTTCCCAGAGTAGAACCTACACGTGTACGGTGAAAATGGGGTGAGGAACGTGGTATATAACCTGAAAGTGGATGACATTAGAGGGGATTTTTGGAAAAAAGAAGAAAACGATAGAACCTAGAAAGATATCCCCTGAGACCTAGCCGAGGAGAGTTTTTATCATTTGGTTAGTTCGAAGCGTCCTTTGCTGCACAATGGTTGTGACATTTTCTACCGAATGGAACTAGTTCTTTCACCCACTCTCCAAAAAATTTATTGTTTGGGCTTGTTGGGCTAGAAACCCATTCCTATTCTGGGTCCAATCCAATTTGAGTCCCTACATACACAATTATAAACGGACTGATATGAGTCATTTTTAATTGAAAATTTGTAAATTGTACATATTTTTTCTATTATACATGGACTAATGTGAATGCTCTTATTAAATAATGTTGGTTAATTAAAATGAGATGAGTCATGTTTTCATTATGTTTCATTCTCCACCACTAAATTTACCATTAAATTTTATCCTTAATGGCTAGCTAAATTTGACATTAAAAGAATAAGTAATAAATATTGGATATTTTCAAAGTGAGTTAGATACATTAATGTTTTTTTTTGGTGAGAGAGCAAAAAATAAGTTGAATAATGGATGCAATACCACAACAAAACTCACAACTTGTTTCCTATTATAAAAAAAAAAAAAAAAAAAAACTCACAATTTGCCTATGTAGCAATATTGTAAGTGGTGAAGTTATGGACCTACCACTTTTATTTCATCACTTACAATTGCCAAGTGGGCAAATTGTTAAAATAGTTATGAATTTCATCATGGTATTAGCATTATTCTAGATGGAGACTACTAATTGACTAGCTCTCTCTAAGCTAGTCCAAATTATTAGGATGCCTTTATTATTAAATATACTAGTCGTAAACCCGCGCATTGCGCGAGATAATTTTTTTTTAGGGTAATCTTATTAAATATATTTGGGGTAATAAGTAATAACACTCTCCCATTTTGTTTATATTAATAGCAAAATATTTTAAATTTATTTAAGAATTTGTTGATAAATGCTTAACCATGGTTAGTAAAGACATTACTCATAACTTTAGAATGAAAATACAAATTTATAAGATTCTCAAAAAAAAAAAAAATACAAATTTATAAAATACGAAAATATTTGAAATGACAAATCTCTCCATAACTCATTGGGAAAATAAAAGGGGGAAAAATGAAGAAGCAAAAGACATTACTTAATATTTTGAAATACACTTTAATTTAAAATTTTAAAATAAGAGAATTTAATTTTAAAATTAAGGATAATTTTGGAACCTATCTTAAGCACAGGCAGGTTAATACACAATATTTTAATATTAATTAAACAAAGTTTGATTAAACAAATGTAAAGAGTGAAAATATTTTTTCCTTTCAAGTTTAGGGTAGAGTGTCATTTCTTCAAACCTCAAGGAAGGGGAATGTAATTACCCCTATATTCTTCTTCTTCTTCTTCTTCTTAATAATTGATTTTTCATTTTCTTTTAAGTTAATAAAAACCTTACATATACCTTTTTATTTATTTATAGAATATACATTTTTTAAAACTTTACATATCTTCTTTTTTTTAATGTGAATCTTTACATATACCTTAAGTAAACTCTATATATTCCACTTCTTTAGATGTGAAAAATCATAGACTACTACTTCATAATGATAGTAACTAATTAGTTTTATCACTTTTTTTTCGTAATTTCATTTATAACATTTTTTACTATTATCATATATTTACTGGCTAATGATTTTCATAACAGATGTGTTAAATGAGATGTAACATTGTTTATTAGATTTTTAAATGCAATTGTGTATGAAGATTACATATATATATATATATATATATATATATATAAAGTTAAATGAAATGTCAAAAAAGGGATTTTAAAATTTTCTAACCTTATTTCTTATGTAATTTCTATTATTACATGAGAACATCTCCTTTTAGTTATGGATTAGAGTTTGATTAGTTTTTAGTTTAAATATATTGCTATGATTGTGTATAATTATTGATTATTGGTTCAATTTTTTAAGTGAATGTAATAGTTGATTTTATTGCACTGTAAAGTTTTTAATGTTCTCCATATTGATCATATTTATTTTTTATTTTTACTTCTCCTTACAACCTCTTTGTTTTCCAATTAATAGTTACTTATTGACATTTGATTTTTCTTTTCTTTACCATCTCTCTCTCTCTCTCTCCCCCATAGGCAACCTACTGTTTTCCAAAATTTGATGATGATTTTATTACATTAAATTTGCATTGTAGTTTTTTTTTTTCATTTAATTTTGCTACCCTTAAGTTAGTATATCCATAACTATTAGTTTCTTTATATTATATTTGGTTTGATATCCTCATTATTATTATTATTATTATTTAGTGTTTCCTAATTGGCATTTGTTTTGTATTATATTTTTTCTTTGATGTATTGGGTTTGAGAATGAGTGTGTCCCTAGTATTACTCCACTTTATGATGACACTTTTATTTATTGAAATTAAGTAAAATTTTTAATTTTTAATTTTTTTAAATAAAAAGGAGAGAAAAATATAAATAATTTAATGATATGGAAGATGTGGGGAGATGAATAGTGATATTAAGGTAGAAGGTAGTGGGGAGATGAAAAGAAAAAGGTAAGGAAAAAACTTGGAGAAAGTGTAAATGTAAAAATAAAATAAAATAAAATAAAAGAGTACAATTTTTTAAGGATAATTTTATTATTTAAATAAAATATTCCATGTTTAATTATTAAAAATAAAAAAGAGAGAAAATATAAATAATTTAATGGTGTAGAAGATGTGACTGAATTTAAATGTTGAATAACATAAGATGAGAAGAAAAAAAAGTAAAAATAAAATATATAACAATAAATACCAATAAAGAGAACAATTGCACATAAAAGATTTTTGTTCTTTCTTATAACTCAAATTAAGATTGATGGTTTTTTTTTTAATATGTGTTTTAGGATTGTGCTTTTTTTTAATTTCCCATAAGAAAGTCTTTTCTTTCCCTTTTATAATTTTGATTGAATTTTGGTTTGGATTAATACTTAATTGTTTTTGGAAATAGCAATTTGAATATACCTGCCAATTTTTTGACTAATAAATTATTATAAAATCTATTTTTTATTTCTTTAGTTTTATTTTAATTTTGGTTAAGTTAACTGAAACTTTGTGATGATTTTTTATTATTATGATAATTTCCTTATTACTTAAGAGATGAGTTGTATATTAAGCAAATGTAACACACTACAACAAAGTTAGAAGAATATGGTTTACCTTAAAAATTATTAATGAAATACAAAAAAAAAAAAAAAATTAAAATGATATATTTGTAGAGATAAAAAGATAAAAAAAAAAAGTGTAAAAATCTTTTTTTTTTGGAAAAAAGGACAATGCTTGAAGTAATTGTTACTTTTTATATATTACATTTCACTGCATAATATTTATATTCCCATGCATCATGTGAGTCTGCGGCTAGTTTCCTATAAAAACTGAATGATGCTACAAGTCTTCTATTGGGAATAAATTCTAATCTTAGGTTGCTAAATGCAAATGTAGTAGAAACATGGTGAGAGAGAATAATGGGTTGTGCTCATGGTTAGTGTAATAAGCATGTGATATGATTGTGGGCTTCCCTTTATAATAGGATCTTTTGTTACTCTTAGAGCAAACAAAATGACGCCCTTATCCCCACCCAAAAATTTTTCCTATAATGACAAGCTTTATCTTTTAACCTCTAAGAAATGCAACGCAATGGCCAAATGATATGCCCCTTTAATATATTGTCTCTAATCAAATAAACAAAGGCTCTTGTCCCCTTTAGGTACAGTTTTATACAGAATTCAATTGTTTTCAATTTTTTCTTTTCTCTGTAAGAAAAAACCATCAACCTTAACTAACCAAAAAAAAAAAACCATCAACATTAATTAGAGTTATAAGAGAGAGCAAAAAAAGGGTAACATTTAACAATTAAAGAGAAAAAAAAAAAAACAATTTAAAAAACAAATCTAAATGGCATTAACCAATGTGGAGTTTTAAAGAACTCTTGGTTTACCTAGAATATAATAGAGAAAATAAAAATGAGACTACTACTAATTCTAGGAAACATATGTACAGAAATAGAAATAAGGATGCTAATTAAAGAACATTGGCAATACCATCAATCCCGTTTGAAGCTTAATCATAGCTCCACTAATTTGCTGACTTTCAACTTTTGGCTAGTATATATTTAGGCATTCTCCAATGCCGTAAAATTCCTGATTGTTTGGTTTTAATTGAATTCCTGCAAACTGCCCAATTAAATTAAGTGAGAAAATGAGCATAATGATTCTAGTGTAGAAAAAAAAAATTCCCAAAAATTAGTAATTTGGCATAAATAGAAGAATGTATAAAAAATTCATTGAAAAATTGAGTGAGAAAGAGAGAGAGAACCTTTTTTTGAACTCTGACAAACTACTCGATTAAATTAAGTGAGAAATGAGCATAATGATTCTGGTGTAGAAAAACAAAGAAGAAAAAAAGAAAAAAAAGGATTCCCAAAGATTAGTAATTTGGCATAAATTGAAGAATGTATAAAAAAATCATCGAAAAATTGAGAGAGAGAGAGAGAGAGAGAGAACCTTTTTTGTGAGAGAAAACCATGCATAGAATGGAATAGATAGTTACCAATTTATAGTAAAAGAGTGTGAATAAGAAAAGACAAAATAAAAGAAGATGAAGAGAAATAAGAATAATAATATTTATGTAGAGAGTAGTGGGGAGATGAAAAGATGAATACTAATATTTATGTAGAGGGTAGTGGGGAGATGAAAAGGTAAGGATGAAGAAAGGTTGAAAAAATGCAAATATTAAAATAAAATAAAAATTAAATGTTAAAAACAATTATAGGAAAATTGGAAAGAAAAAGATAATGAGGTGGATGCTGATGTGGCTCAACTGGAGCGTAGCAACAATAAATGCTACGCTTCAGCTTTTAGTAATATATAGATTTGTCAAAAATAGTCAACTTGATTTTTAACGATAAAAAAAGTTCATTTAGCGGACTCGATTGTTAACGCATGTTAGTCTTTGTTTATGCCAGGAATCAAAGTCCATCAGAGGGTCTTAATCCATTGGTGAAAGGAGTGATTGATTAATAAATGAAAAGCAAGAACGATAAAGAGGTGATTGTGGACTCTACAGTATCTTTCAAAAGAAATACATACTGTTCTTTGATTTTGAGCTTGCTCTGTTAAATAGTCAAGTATGATCATTTCTACCTACATATAAGAGAGGCTGGATTATTTGGTGTGTTCTGGAATATTTAATTGTTTTCTCATCATGCCATGTTGTTATGCACTCGATAGTTCTAGACTTCAGTATTGTTGCATATAATATGACAATGTCTTTTTGTTGTTGGAAACTTGGAATTTGGTTGATCAGTTGTCTTAGGCTCTGAGTAGGTCTAATTATGCCCAGATGCTTTGTGTATATACTATGACATTCTAATTGTTGTGGTAGTTGTTAAACAGTTGACAGGAAAACTAACCTAATTAAGGAAATATCAACACGTATAGAAGATAAAGAAAAGAATCCCATAAAAGAAAGAAGTGCTATAGATGAGATAGAAAGAGTCAACAACTGTTGGAAAACTAGTAATAATAGTTTAAAAGAAATGATAGAGACAATAGAAACACAAAATAGTAGAAAGACAGACAAGAAAGAAGAAGTAGGAAAAGTCAAGGACATACTAAAAGAAAATAGTACTCTTGAAAATTATCTACGTAGGAAGATAGAAGTAGAAGAAGAAAGAACAAAAGGCAAAGAGATAGTCAACAAAAGTAGGAAAACTAATAGTGATAATAGTTTAAAAAAGGAAAATAGTGTAGTAAAAGCAAAAGAAGTCAACAATAGAAGGAAAATTGATAATACTGGCAGTTTAAAAGAGGTAATTGATGAAAGACTAAAATTAATTGAGAAATCTATGATAGATAACAGTTTAGTAGAATTAAAAAGAAAGATGGAAATTTTAAATTCACCTTTAGATACAGACAAAAAAAAAAAAGAAATAGCAGTTTTAAATACTACTGATGTATCAGATAATGAGAACACTGACAGACAAATTAAACATACTATTTGTCATAAATGTAAAGAATATGGACACACTAAAAAACAATGTGCTCGACAGAATAAAATTGCTAAACAAATTAGTGAATTAGAATTTGAAACAGATACCCTAAAAGAATTGATGGAAATATTTAATGTTAGTCAAAAAGAGATAGATCAAGTTAAGAAAAAGGAAGAACTAAAATCAACCAACCCACTTAAAGTTAATAAAAGAAAAAGAAAACAAAAAGACATAGTAATGAAACTGATAGACAATCTACCTAATCAAGACAAAAAAGACTATTTACTAAAATTGAAAGATTCTATAGATATACCTATTGCTTGTATCAGATGTAAGAAATATGGACACCATGTTACGGAGTGCAAAAAAGAAGAAAGAGCCAAAAAAGAAAAAGACAAGCAAGAGAAGATAAAAAAGAAAAAAGATAATGTAGAGATAGAATCAGTAACTTTACAAGACTTAATGACAGAAGCAAAAATATTCAAACAAGAAATTAAAGATATTAAAGAAGAAAATTCCATAAACATAAATGAACAAAATATTGTAGAAATAATAAATTTAAATTCTAAACCCATGATAGACTCACCCTTATTAGCAAAAGGTAATGACAATAAACAGAATTTCTTTAGTCTAATTGACAGAGTAATCTTTCAAAAATGGCATACAGAAATTACTTTGGTAATTAATAAAGAATTTTCTTTGACAGAAATTGCTTTAATAGATTCAGGCGCTGACATGAACTGTATACAAGAAGGATTAATACCTTTAAGGTATTATGAAAAATCATCTGAAAGATTAACTCAAGCTAATGGGGAAAAGTTAATAATCAATTATAAAATACCTGGTGCCCACATATGTAACGACGGAGTATGCTTTGAAACAGTTTTTGTTTTAATTAAAAACCTTTCTTCTAAGATTATTCTAGGAAACCCCTTTATGGCTTTACTTTACCCGTTTTTAACTACAGAAGAAGGAATTAAAACCAATGTGTTAGGAAAAGATATACTTTTTAAATTCATCTTGCCACCTATCCCGAAAGAAATCTATTCCCTTGACAACATTTCCATTATAAAAGAAATTGATAGAGAGAGAATTGACAGAAAGAATAGACATCTAGAATCTTTAAAATCAGAAATAATATACAAAAAAATTACTGATCAATTAATAGACCCCATGTTACAGCATAAAATAAAATCATTCAAACAACAGATTGAGACAGAAATTTGTTCTAATCTCCCCACTGCTTTTTGGCACAGGCACCGTCACATAGTACAACTACCTTATGAAAAGGACTTTAATGAAAGACAGATACCTACTAAAGCTAGACCAATACAAATGAATAATGAACTATTAGAACATTGTAAGAAAGAAATTGAAGATCTTTTAAATAAGGGTTTAATCAGAAAAAAGCAAGTCTCCTTGGAGCTGTGCTGCTTTTTATGTTAACAAACAGGCAGAATTGGAACGAGGAGTTCCAAGATTAGTTATAAATTATAAACCTTTAAATACAGCATTACAATGGATAAGATATCCTATTCCTAATAAGAAAGATTTACTTGACAGACTTCATGAAGCAACCATATTTTCTAAATTTGATATGAAAAGTGGATTTTGGCAGATACAGATAGGCGAGAAAGACAGATACTAAACTGCTTTTACAGTTCCTTTTGGTCATTATGAATGGAATGTTATGCCCTTTGGATTAAAAAATGCACCAAGTGAATTTCAAAATATAATGAATGAGATATTTACACCTTTCACAGAATTTTCAATTGTCTATATAGATGATGTGTTAATTTTCTCTAAATCAATTGCTGACCATTGGAAACATTTAAATATATTTGTTAACATAATTAAACGCAATGGATTAGTTGTCTCAGCCACTAAGATAAATTTATTCCAAGATAAAATCCGATTTTTAGGACATAATATTTATAAGGGAACCTTAAGTCCCATTGACAGAGCCATTCAATTTGCAGACAAATTTCCAGATGAAATAAAAGATAAAAATCAGTTACAAAGATTTCTTGGCAGCTTAAATTATGTTTCAGACTATTTTCAGGGATTAAGAAAATTATGCAGACCCCTATATAGAAGATTAGAAAAGAATCCTCCTGCATGGACAGATAAACATACTATGATAATTCGACAGATTAAAAAATATGTTAAACAACTCCCTTGCATTGTTATTCCATCACCCCATGCTTTTAAAATTGTTGAGACAGATGCTTCTGATATAGGCTATGGTGGAATTTTAAAACAAATAGCAAAAGATAATGCAAAAGAACAAATTGTTAGATTCCATTCTGGCTCCTGGTCGACTACTCAACAGAGTTACAGCACTATTAAAAAAGAAATTTTATCCATTATATTGTGTATTTCAAAATTTCAAAATGATCTTTTTAATCAAAAGTTTTTAATCCGAGTTGATTGTAAAAGTGCTAAAGAAGTTTTACAAAAAGATGTTCAAAATCTTGTTTCTAAACAAAGTTTTGCTAGATGGCAGGCTATTTTAAGTATTTTTGATTTTGATATTGAATATATTAAAGGAGAAACTAATTCCATTCCTGATTTCTTAACTCGTGAATTTCTACAGGGACGATGAGTTCCCCTGCAGATAAAAGCAAATCCCCTAAACCCAGATCCAGACAGTCCTATGCTGCTCCTCCGATTCCTCCCCCTAGCAGATTTCTCCCTTGTCCCTCTTTCACCTCACCTACTTTTTCTTCGAATAGACCCCATGAAAGACCCCCAATACCTTGTAGCCCAAACCCCTTCCAACCTCTCTCCCCAAGCCCCACCCCAACGTCCAGACAGTCTTATGCCCTACCTTCAACTTCCTCAACTCCTCCCCTAAAGAAACCATTTAATGTAGTAGCGTCCTATTTTCCTCCTTTAACCTCTCCCTCCAACCAACCAAACTATAGAGCCTCTACCCCTACCCCACAAGAAACCCAAACACCAAAAGAAGATCACAGTATTGAGCTCCCAAAAGATTCCTGGAATTTTATTTTATGGATTGAACCAGAATACCAGCACATAAAAGACACCCTTTCCCTAGTTAGACAGCTCATACCCCCAGGATGGGAACATCCTAAGACAGAAACATTAAAGACCCAGACATTTTATGAGCTTATTTTGGTAGATACGACTCAATATTAGTAACACATATGCCCTGTTCCCAAGAACCAAATAGATTTGGCTACTCTAAAGTGGTCATAAAACAAATTCTCACTCCTTCCCAATGGAGAGCCCAACCCTAGGTCACTAGGAACTTTTCTATACTTTTTGAACCAACGTTTTATAATTATTATGACTATATGGAAGCTTGGGATAGGTTCCTTCTATTCCAAAATAACATTTACAGGCATACGTGGTTTTTCCGGTTTGATATGTACAGAAAGAAAGACATGATGATCCCAAGATGGTTTATTGACTGGTGGAATTCCTATGGTCCTGAAGCTATGATTCTCCCTCCTGATCTCTTAAAGGCTTATGAGACTTTCAAGAAAGAACCAGACATACCTCATCTCAAGGATTTCCCACATCTTTTGTAGTTCTTTTACAGATTTCCTGATCTCCCATGGATCATTAGATGGGAATACAAGATAGAGAAGCATCCTCAATACCCTTTTCCTATGCTTACTAGAAAGTTTAAATTAAAATGGTGGAATAAGTTTAATTTTGATCATATTTGCAATGAATTACAGAAAAAAGCCTCTTCCTCCCAGACAGAAACTCCTAATTTCCTTTTAGAAAAGAGTCAAGTTCAATGCCAGCTTGCCTCCGTCTCAGACAGAAGACAGCTTAAAAAGCAGTTGCTTGAAGCTGCATCACAGATCTCAGATGATGAAGAAGACACAGTAATGGAATCCTCATCTCCAAACTACAAGACTCACCCAGAAGCATTCCAAGATTCCCAAGATCCCTATGATATGTGACAGATAAGGCAAAGGCAAAATAACAAAATGACAGAAAAATCTAGAAAGATATTTTTGATAAAATATTATTTACCTTGACAGATGAGTTCCACAAACAGAAGTCCCTTTTGAAAGATTACTATTCACTGGCACGCATTTACTGACAGAAAGACTACTGTTCAAGATTTACTTTTACTGTTCAAGATAAGATAAGCTCAGACAGACTACTGTTCAAGATTTACTTTTACTGTTCAAGATCCTGCCGACAGATTAACTTGAGTTCAGTTTATTTAACTCAGGTTACTTTTAAAGTTTTACCACGGTTCACTTCATCTATAAAGAGACTGACTCCGAAGACAGAAGATAGGTCCAATCCTAAGGTCCAAAAATTACAGGTCCAGACTAAGGTTCAAATTCTAGGTTCCAATTCTCAAGTTCAAATTTCCAGAGATAGTTTTAGAAAGCCTTGTAATAGCCTTCCCTTTCTCAGAAAGACTTTTGTAATCCTTTCTCTTTTGTAATTTTGTAACCCTTCCCTTCCAGACAGATAATCTTGTAACCCTTTACAGATTTTACTTTGTAATCTTGTAACTTTTCAGACAGTGTTTTATTTTCAAGCTTGTATCAAAGTAGCAGTTTTCAGTTTAATCAAAGACAGAAGTATTTTCAAGTAAGATTTTATCAGTTTCAGTTTTCATATTCCATACTCTGTTTTAACTTATTTTGAATATATCTATTTTGCTATTTTCTTCTTTATCATCTATTTTATCATTGTTTATGCTTCTATATTACTGCTGTGCTCTCTCCTGGGTAGTTAATGGTATCAAAGAAATACATACTGTTCTTTGATTTTGAGCTTGCTCTGTTAAATAGTCAAGTATGATCATTTCTACCTACATATAAGAGAGGCTGGATTATTTGGTGTGTTCTGGAATATTTAACTGTTTTCTCATCATGCCATGTTGTTATGCACTCGATAGTTCTAGACTTCAGTATTGTTGCATATAATATGACAATGTCTTTTTGTTGTTGGAAACTTGGAATTTGGTTGATCAGTTGTCTTAGGCTCTGAGTAGGTCTAATTATGCCCAGATGCTTTGTGTATATACTATGACATTCTAATTGTTGTGGTAGTTGTTAAGCATCCTTTGGGGCTCATGATTGCTTGCATTCTAGAGTTTTCAAATTTCGATGTTGACATTTTCTTTGATTAAGGGTGTAAGTACTAATTATAGTCAGGAAACAACTGTTAGGCCATCATCATTTTGGAAATGAGTTTGTAGCTAATGCCTTGAGATTTATGATTGGTTTAATTTTTTTTTTTTTTGATAAGTATGATTGGTTTGCTTTCTTTAAATCCTACTGTATTAAAAAGAAAAGAAAAGAAAAATATTAAAAAGAAAGAGAAAAAGAAAAAGAAAAATATTAAAAAGAAAAAGAAAAAGAGAAACATCTCAACTCATGTACACAGGAAGTGTATGAGGGCTGCTTTAAATATTGGCAATAGAATTTTTCTAGACCTGTGAATGATTGGGAGTTGGACTCTTGATGGGAGTGGTGGCCTGGTGGGTGATGTCATTGGTTTGAGTCCTATATGCGCATTAATTGATTGCCAAATCAAAACAATTAAAGGATGTGCCTTAAGAATTTCTTCCAACATTGGTGTTTGTTATTTGGCCGGTTAATAAAGGGTTTGTTTAAGATTCTATTTTATTTTATTGAAATTTTTTTGCTGAAAGTACTATAGATAAAAGTATGTGAAAATTCCTTTTTTAACAGTATCTAGGCCCAAACTGAGGCGAGGATCTCGGGGCCTTTTGTTGTAGTTTGAAGGGTCTGGGCTTGGTTAACCGTAGATAAATGGGCTGTTTAAAGAACCAAGTGGTGCACAGAGCAAGAATCCTACAATACGTACATACTAGCAAGCGAGAATATATGTATTGCACAGTAAGGAAAGCAACAGGAAAGGAAAGAAAGACAATGTAAATAAACAGTACGCAAATAATAGTTAAGGATCCTCAGACCCATGTAAAATGTTTTGTTATTTCTCTAAATTATGAGTTACGATGGGCTCACTAAGATGTGATACAAGGTCCAAATAAACTCAAAAATTACAAACTTAGATAGCTATCTTAGCCTTTAAGACTTGCAAAGTTTGAATCCTTTTGAATCCAAGTATGTATTAGTGGCTGTTTCTGGGATACCGGGAGATATTTCCCTACTTTCTTTGAATTTTACAGAGTTTTCTTAATGATTCTACTATGATTTCACTATTGCTGAATGCCCCTTCAATGCTGACTGCCTTCCCCTTTTATAGCATTGTTCCAGGGTCTCTGGGTACCACTGATTCCCCTCCTTTGCTCCCCTGGGTACCAGAGCCCGTTTTGTGCCTATCATTCAGAAGGTTGAGCCTTTCCTTTTCTCTCATAATTTCCTCATTTTGGTGCCGTTTCTTTGAAAGCCCAGGGCTGACTTTCCATTCTAGTGTGCTTAGGGAGTTGTTCTCAATTTCACGTTCCTCAAAGCTTCTTACCTTTTCAGACTCAGCTTTCGGCTGTCCTCCTTCTTTGTCATTTTTCCCAAGTGCGCGGAATCCATTTCTGCTGGGTCGAAGGTCTTCCATGCTACTTCTCTTTATAGCTCCTCATTTTGGGTTCCCTGAGGTACCCCTTTCTTGCGTCGTGAGTGGTTGGTTCTAAGCTTTTTGCTTTTTGCTGCATTTCTGGGTGCTTGAGCAGGACGTATCTGCCCTTCGTTTCTTGCGTTTCATTGGTATGCCCTTTGAGCTGTCTTGATCCTATCTGGCTGTTCTATACGCCTCAGGGATCCCAGGCTCTGTTCTTCTCTCTTTGGTCCTCTGATCTAGGCCCTTTTTTTCCTTTGTTCCATGGGCTCTAAAACCTGCCCATTCACGGATTTTGGGCTTTAAATCTTTGGGCCTGCCATCCTTCTCTTTTGTGAGCTCAACTCCTTTAATTTTTACTTTCCATGGGATTGGTCTGGTGTGCTATTTCTTTGGGCCTTGTGTTATGATTTTTTGAACCTCAAAAAAGTAAAAGTTAGCTGAGATAATATTGTGAGACTCATGAATAGTACCAAAAAGTGCTGTAGATCTATGAATAGTAGCAAAAATAAGCTGAATAGTAAAATAAACTGACATTTTAATTTGGAGCCAAATATACACATATTATACCATTAAGCAAAAGTAGCCACTTATTTTTTTGTGGTAACAAGTGATATATTTATAATACTTGCCATGAAGTTAAGATGATCACTTCATTCAAGTAAGCAAGATCATTTTATCATCACTATTGTTGAATGCATTTATATGTAAATATGAATTACAATATAGAATTTATGATTGACTAAGATTTTTTACACATTTAGTGTCTGTTTGGCAAAAATTATTTTTGTCAACTTATTTTACTATTCAGTTTATTTTTGCTACTATTCGTGAGTCCTACTTTACTATTTCAGCTAAATTTTACCTTTATCTACAATACTTTCAGCAAAAAGTTTTCAGTTTTAGCAAAATAAGCGGATCCCAAACATACACTTAGCTTCCTCAATTTTCCACATGGTTTACATTGTGTGGAAGGAAAAAATATAGGTATACGTCTTGGAGAGAAATAATTTTGTTATAGTTGATTCTCATATATAAGTTTAGTGATTATCAAAGTATAAATTGCAAAGAAGTTAATATTGTACTGTATTGGTTGGTATGGTTGGTAATTATCCTATCGGTCGGTGAACCGGTACAGAAACACTTACTTTTCGTTCCGCTTCAAATTTCAGCTTATACTGAACTCTACTGGTCTTACTGGAGAAAATTGGGTGTTTTGGTCGGTAAAACTAATTTAGGCCGGTAAAGAAAAAACCAGAAAAACATACCACTAAAAATGAAAAAAGTCAAGAAAATGTCATCGCCATCGCTTTCAGCCTTGCACCCTTCTCTGTTTCTTCTTCTTGCATTGTTTTAATTTTACAGTCTTCTTCTCTCCCCCACTTCTTCTTCTTCCCCTTTGTTTTACATTGTTTCTCTTGTATAGAACCGATTTTAACTACTTACTACTTAAAGAATAGAGTAAAAAGTATTGAATTTTGCATAACTTTTTAAGAGCATTCAAAGCCATGAAAATACAACTTTATAATTCTTTTATATTGATTTATTTTCTCAATTTATCTTAAGGAATCGAGTTACATGTTTAAATTCTATATATTTAGAATAATATCTTAATTTGATTATTATTAACTATGATTTTTTATATATTTATTTTAATATTATGAAATATATATTTATAATCAATTGAGATTATGGAGAAGCCAATTATAATAATGATTTAGATTCAAATTCTAAACAAACTCATATCGAGGTGTATTTTAAATCTTCCAATTGAACAAATTAAATTATGTATGAAAAAATAAATTAGAGTTTATATTATATTAGATTTTGTACGACAATTGCATTAATAGTATATAATTCTATATCTATTTTGTTATTAACATCAATTAATAATATTTAGATTAATTTTACTTTCAATCTTGTCTTTTAATTTCCCCCCCCCCCTTAAACTAAAATTCTGGCTCCACCACTGGATGGGAGGGTGTTAGAGCATTAGCATTGGGGAATGCTAATGCCAAATCTAAGGGAAATTTGGAATTTTAAACCCAAAACCATCTACATTGGGGAAAATACTTGCTACAGTGCAATTCTAAACATAGAATTGTACTGTAGCAAGTATTGTAAAAAAATAATAATATTTTATTTGGAAGAAAGTTGAAAATGAGAGAGAGGAGAGAGATGGGAGAGAAGATATAATTTTGAGATATATTATTTTATTATGTAGATATATTATTTTAATGAGTAAAAGAGGGAAATAGAAGTTTGGGATGTGGTGGTATTGTAAAATGGTATGGTATAATGATAAAGTAGTTTTTTAGAATTGTAAAACAGAGTAGCATTGGAATTTTCCAATGCTAATGCTCTTATGAGTTTGAAAAAAGCTTTGGGTTTTGCCTTTTTCAATGTGAATGACAGCCCTCAGTCTTTTTGAAATTTAAAACTTAAGCTTTTTTCTTTATTTTTTTAGTGTCTGTTTGGCTAACTTATTTTTTACCAACTTGTTTGACTATTCAACTTATTTTTGCTACTATTAATAGGTCTCATTGTACTTTTTGGTACTATTCATGAGTCTCACTGTATTATTTCAGCTAAATTTTATCATTATTTGTAGTACTTTCAGCAAAAAATTTTCAGTTTTAGTAAAATAAGCAGATCCCAAATACACCCTTAGTTGATTGAATTGTACTCATATGACATTTCTTCTTGTTGTTCAAGAATTAAGCCTTCATTTTATTTTATTTTTTTTATTTTTCATATATTTTTCATTATAAAACTACATATATATTTTTTTAAATTTTTTAGGAATTAATCCTAGGTTAAAAAAAAAAAAACTAGATCTATATATGTACTTGAATATCTATATTATTATTATAATTTTATAATTAAAATGTTGGGTTGGGTTAGAATGTAGTATTATATATATATATATATATATATATACATATATATATATATATATATACATACATATATATATATATATATATATATATAAAATTAGAGATAATCCCGAAATGATACACCGGTATTAACTGGTACCGAAATATTTCGTACCTATGATCAAACTGAAACAACTTTCGGTATGGTATTGACTACCTTGATAAATTGTTATAGTTCTGTTTAATAGTTCTTACGTAATAAGATGGAACCAAAACTTTATAAAATTCTACTTAACTTCTCCAAAAATACATATAAAAAGGGGTAAATTGCAAATTACACCATTAAAGTTTGGGTTTATTTGGATTTTACACGCTGAAGTTTTAGAATTTAGATTTTACCCCCTTAAAATTTTAGAATTTGAATTTTATCTCCTAAAGTTTGGAGGTGTTTTGATTTTATATCTTAACATTTCAGAATTTAGATTTTACCCGTTAAAGTTTAGGAGTGTTTAGATTTTACACCCTCAAATTCTGAAACTTTAGGGTGTAAAATTCAAACACTCCTAGACTTTGGGGAGTAAAATCCAAACATCCCTAAAATTTAGAGGCTAAAATCTAAATTATGAAACATCAGGGTGTAAAATTCAAACACTCCCAAACTTTAGGAAGTAAAATCCAAACACCCCCAAACTATAAAGGTGTAATTTGCAATTTACCTTAAAAAAATTTCTCCAAAAATGCAAAATAATGTTAATTTCCATATGAAATAATCAAGATTCATTGCATGTTCTAATCAAAATTATACATTCTTCCATCTTTCATTATATTGCGTTTTTATACATATCTCACTATATTATAATGTATTAAAAAATATTTTGCCATATACAATAATTGAATGTAAAATGAAACATATTTTTTGCAAAAAAAAAAAAAAAAAACTTAAAAATTTAAAATGTTGACGGCTTAACTCAGAAAATATATAGTATACTATATCAATTATACTTATCGTTTGCATTGGGTATTGGATTAAAACAAATGATACTTTGTCGGAAAATAATCACATTATTTTGAGATGAGATAGGGATTAATACTTATAAGTCTCAATTACTATTAACTTATAAAAATTTAAAATATAGACTACTTAACTTACAAAATATATATTATACTATCAATTATACTTTGTCGTTTTCATTGGGTTTTGGATTCAAAAAAATATTTATATTTTGTTAAAAAATAATCATGCTATTTTGAGATAGGATTGGAACTAATAATTATAAGTCAGCTATTATTATCATTTTTCACTTAACAAAAAAATTGATTTCAAATTATTTAGAACTAGTCTATATCTATACTTTTTTTGAGAAGGTAGTCTATATCTATATATACTATAAAACTGAAGCCTTTGATTTTTTGTTGACCTCATGAGAATTTTCTACCTAAGGTTTCAAGGCCTTACAATTTTCCACATCACTATTATTCTTTAATTAATTAATGGAGGAAAGGAATGAAAAGAATAATTTTAGAATATTCTTCCCTTCCCTTGTTTGGGAGTTTAAGTGGGAGGGAATGAAATGGGTAGGAGGGAACACTCATTCCTCTCTATTCCCTTAAAACTTCAAATTTTCATTCCCCCCGAAATTGGGAGGAATGGGAGGGAATGTAATTAAATTTAATGATTTTTTTACTAAAACTCCTAAAATACCCTTATATATTCAACATTTTATTTTAAAATAGAGGTCTAATAATAATATTGTCATAAAATGATTCCATTCCATTTCCTCAATGTTGCTCTCAAGCAAGATTACTTACATTCCATTCATTTTCATTCATTTCTATTCCTTTATTTTAAAACATCCAATCAAGGTTACTTGATTTCATTCCATTCCATTCCATTCTTTTCCATTCATTTTCTTTACTTAAATACATTCCATTCCATTCCATTCTTTTCCGTTCCCTTGTGATGATTCCATTCCATTCCTTTATGAACTCCCAAGTGGAGCCTAAATCCCCCTTATAAGCCTTTTTCTCCCCCGTTGTCTTCATTTTTCTCTCCTTCTTGCAAACCAAAAAAAAGTCACTGAACCAGGTATATGGATTAATTCTTTACTTTATGTTTGAATTTGTATGCACTAGCCACCTCCATCACCTCTCTCCCTCCCAAATGTTAGGTCTTGAAGCTCTGAAAGAAAGGTTGGATGGTAGAACATAGAGAAGCAAAAGTAGAGTTACAGAGTTGTTCTTCTTTGAGGAAGCTATGTGCAAGTTATAGAGTTGAATTTGGCATAAAAAATCTTCATACCCAATTTGGATGTAAAGAACTTTGACGTAGAAAACTGGATGCGGAGGATGAGGTTTTTAAGGGGAAAAAAGAGAGAAAAAGATTAGGTTTTGTATGAAGGTCGAAGACTTGGGCTTTTGGAGCTCTACTTCAATTACAATTAGAGCTCGCATCTTTTCTTACGCGATTAATGTTTTCTTTCCAATTAGTTTTGTGGGCGTCTCTTCCCTCTCATCACCGCTCTCGCTTCTTGATGTCATTGACAGTGGTGGCTCCTTGCTTCAAGCTTTGTCTCCGCCTCTCCAGTAGTTTTTCCCCTAAAGTGTTTAAGTGTCTACCATCTTATTTGAAAAAAAAATTATGATGCGGTACCATTTAATTGGAGGGTGTAAACAAAGCTGTTTACACCAGAGTCTTATTGAATTTCTTTAATTTATTATGACTATCCAATTACTAAGTTTTCCTGCTAAACTAAAATTATATGATGTTCATAATATATATCTTTAGACATTATTGTTAATAGATTTTTGGTACATCGCACGAGTTAGCTACTACTGAAATAGAACATGGGAGTCAATTTTAATAAAATAAAATAATATTTTTTAACAAATAAATATTTTTTAAAAAATTAATAAAGAAGAATATGATATCGACCCATCATTAATCCATGGATTGAGGCTTAACACTCCACCTAAATTCAAATAAAGTGTAAATCCAAACAATTATGGTGTACTTTTGTGACCACAAAAGTAAAATTGTGCCTTTTAATCCAAAACAAAAAAAATTATTTTAACTTTCGTGACCTATTTCTCTCACACTTAACCCTGCTATTCTCGGGTATGACCATGAGTTTTAAAGGAATGCTAATATATATATATATATATATGTGTGTGTGTGTGTGTGTGTGTGTGTGTGTGTGTGTGTGTATATGTTAGGTTTTAAAGATTTAGGTTTAAATGTTTAGAATCATATTTTTATTGTGTTGGCAAACTGAGAACAAAACATGTTTAGTCTAGGTGTTAGGCAATGCTTAAAAGTGTTGGTTTCAAGGTTCAAGTCTAGCTGACTACAGAAAAAGGAAGTGAGTTTTTGCCTTACTCGATTGATCGAAAATCGCAGGAATAGAAATTTTGCAGATTTTTAAATCAGGCCTAAGCTCACAAAAACGTTTAGGGTTTCATTCCAACTTCTTTACATATAAAAGGGAAATCCTAGCTACGTTTTACAAACTTTTGGAACACTTGTGTGTTACTCTTTGTGAGATCTAAGAGGTTTTGTACCTTCTAACTACACAAGAATTTACCGGAGCAAGATCTACAATCAAACGTTGGTAGAACTTAGTTGCTGCATTAAGATCATTATTGATGGTGATCTGAAACATTTGAGTGGGATCTCAAAGTCACAAGTAAAGGTGCTTGTGTTGGTGTAAATCCGAGAAGAGAAGAAGTCCGTGGATTCGGAGCTCACACGTGGTCATGTCAATAAGTTACTACATGAGGTAGGAATAGATTTAGGGATAAATTTGATTGTAAAACTTCAATTATCTTATAGTGGATTTACTTTACCTTAAGGATAGTTAGGTCAAATCTTCTGCAGGTTTTTACCTTGAAACAGTTCGTTTAATCGGTTTTCCTATATCATCATATCGTAGTGTTATTTATTTTTTGCTACTTTGCATGATATGATATATGCTTGTTTAGCCTAGATTTGAATAATAAATCTAATAATCACTTGGTTAATATATTAGGTTAAACAATTGGCTTTAAGGGGTCTAAACAAACAAACAATATATATATATTGTACGGCCCCCGCACCATGACCCATAGCGGGCCTTGGACCTTGACCTGGATATATGGCCCATGAGGCCCATCTCCCTTTGCCAAGCGGCCCACCCCCGAATCACGCTTGCTACGGGCCCAGACTTTGCCTTTTCATTGTTTCTCGGCGAACTCCTTCCCGAGCAGTGATAAACATATGGTTCGCGGGACACCCCGCCCTGTACCTGCCCGGCCGCGCCTCGGAGAGGCACCTCTGCCGAGAACTATAGTGGAGGTGGGAACCAAGTTCCAACGCCACCATCACCGCCTCCCATGCCTACCTAACCATCCACTTACGATCGATAATACTGGACCGCCGGTTGCACTTATTGGCAAATAATTATGACCTCTCCACTATTCTGTAAACTATAAATACAAGAAGTTTTGAGGAAACAAGGGTTGGCCAAGGCAGGAAAAGAGGAGTGTAAAATAGAGAGAAAATAGAGTGAGGAGGAGACTCAGACCCCCGAGGAGAGGAAAGTGATACTATTGGGCCTTGGCGCTTTGAACGACCCAGTGTGGGAAATCCAGACCCACTATACAAGTAAGTTGTGAGCCCAAGCGAGGCCCAGCCCAATCGGGCCTAGGCTTTTGGGTGCGCACAATTGGCGCCGTCTGTGGGAAATCCTACTAAGCAGTGGTTCCGCTGAGGCTCGCGTACAGGAAAGATGTCTAGGAGTAACGCCGAAAGTGGCTCGGCAGGGTCCTCCAGGGGCTCCACCTGGCGGGAACGGAGGCAGAAGAGACGCGAGGACCCGGTGTACGAGCAATTGGAAGAGCGGTCCGGCCTCGGGGAAGGGTCGTATCAAACGGGGAGAACGGTGTCCCATGCTTCCGGGCATATACAGCCCGACGTCAGGGATGAAGAACTTGAGCGATTGCGGAGGCTTGTACAAGACTTGGAGTTGGAAGCGCGAAACGGGCGCCGCCGAGCTGGTCAAGAATACCGAGATAGAAGGCCAGACGCCGAGGAAGAGAGACGCGGGATGGGATCGAATCAATCAGGGTCCCGCCACCGCAGGGAGCGCTCGCACTCGAGGGAGTCCCGTCGCCGCCGAGACCGCTCCCATTCAGCTGAATCTCACCGGCAGCGAAATCGCTCTCGGTCGCGGGAATACGGGAATCGGGACTCGGGTTCTCCGGAGGGACGGCCGAGGAATGCAGCCATGGATGCTATGAGCCGTGCACTGCGCAGGGCAGCTCGGTCACCATTCTCAGCAGAAATTGAACGAGCGCCGATGCCGGACAGATTTACGCGTCCGCCGTTCAATTCATATGGTGGGAGAACGGACCCCGTGGAGCATGTCAGCCACTACATCCAGATGATGTCTCTGCATACCCGCAATGACGCACTGATGTGCAAGGTTTTTCCCTCAAGCCTTGGTCCCACGGCTTTGAGGTGGTTCAACGGGTTGCGCAAGGGCTTCATTCACAGTTTCGCTGAGCTAATACAGGAGTTCGGTTCCCGTTTCGTGACGTGCAGCCGGGAACAACAACCGGTGGACGCGCTGCTGTCTATGAAAATGAGGGCAGGGGAAACCCTCCGTGATTACGCTAGCCGATACTGGGAGCTCTACAACGAGATCGGCGGAGGGAATGAGAAGATCGCAGCGAGCACTTTCAGAATGGGGTTGCCCGACGAGTCGGGGTTGAGGGAATCATTAACCAGGAAACCTCCCGAGGATATGAGGCAGCTAATGAGGCGCATCGAGGAGTACAAACGGTTGGAAGATGATAGAATACAAAGCAAAGGCAAGGCACAGGTAACAGATCGTCCTCGGCTGAGCAGTTTTCAACAGAGGGCACGGGGAAATCTGAGGATTCAAGAACCGGTAACACCAGCAGGGGAGGTGAACGTGACGTTCAAGGAACCCGTGCATAAAATTGTGGATAAGATTAAGCACGAGCCGTACTTCAGATGGCCGAACCGGATGGCTGGCGACCCCTCTAGGAGGAATCAGAACCTATACTGCACCTACCACAAAGACCAGGGGCATACTACCGAGCAGTGCCGAGTGTTAAGGGACCATCTCGGGCAGTTGGCTAAGTCGGGACACCTCAAGGATTTTGTGACAGATGCCGGGGATCGGGGAACGGGGCGTAACGCCCCTCACGGAGGAAATCCCCTTCCACCCCCTCTTGGGATAATTGACGTTATCCACGTCGCCCCGAGGGGAACCTCGACGGCAAAAGGGAAGGAGGTGTTGACAGTGATATCGGTGGAGGGGAGAACGGGCGCGCCGCCTACCGCGAAGAAGATCAGACCTACCCGAGAGCCGATCTCTTTCGACGACAGTGATCTGGAGGGGACCATTCAGCCGCACGACGACGCATTGATAGTCACGGCAAGGATTGGCGACTTCGTGGTGAAGAGAATAATGATAGACCAGGGAAGCGGAGCGGACGTTATGTACCCAGACCTATTCAGGGGGCTCGGATTGAGGGTTGAGGATCTGTCAAAGTACAACACTCCCCTGGTTGGATTCGATGGGAAATTGGTGGCGCCCGAGGGGCGAATCTGTCTGCCCGTGAACATGGGGGGCAAGGAGGTGATGGTGAGTTTCTTTGTAGTTACGTCGTACTCCCCATACACGGCGATTCTTGGCAGGCCATGGATACATGCAATGGGGGCTGTCCCGTCTACTCTGCATTTGAGGGTCAAGTTTCACACTGATTATGGTGTCACGGTGATAGAAGGAAGTCAGCAGGCGGCCAGGCAATGTTTGATCGCAATGGTCGATTGGAAGGAGCAAACCGACCAGAGGGATCAGGCCGGTCCCAAATGTCCGTCGTCGGGGACGCCTTTATAGCAATTACAGGGTCCGCCAGAGGTCGCGCGCGCCGAGAACATGATAAAGGTTAAGGTGTTGCCAGACACGGACAAATACTTCCAAATAGGGGAGAGCATGGAGGACCGGGAAAAAGTAGAGATGTTGCTACTCCTGATACAGAACGTGGACGTGTTTGCGTGGAGTCCATACGAGGTACCCGGGGTGGACCCCGACTTCATCACGCATAGACTCGGGGTTGATCCCTCGTTCGCCCCTAAAAAGCAGAGGCCGAGGAGATCAGCCTGGGAGCACTCCGAGGCAGTAAAAGCGGAAGTCCAGAGATTGAAAGAGGCAGGGGTGATTCAGGAAATCTTCTTCCTGGAGTGGTTGGCGAACACCGTGGTAGTAAAGAAGAAGAGCGGCAAGTGGAGAGTCTGCGTCGACTTCACCGACCTCAATAGAGCCTGCCCGAAAGACCCTTTTCCCGTGCCAAAGATTGATCAGCTGGTGGACGCCACGTGTGCGCACCCGAGGATGAGCTTTCTGGACGCCTTCCAAGGGTATCACCATATCGCCCTGGCGCCCGAGGATCAAGAAAAAACAGCGTTCATTTCCCCGGAGGCAAATTACCACTACACGAGGATGCCCTTCGGACTGAAGAACACCGGGGCCACCTACCAACGAATGATGACAAGAATGTTCCGAGACAAGATAGGGCACACGGTCGAGGTATACATTGACGACATGGTGATTAAAAGTAAACAGGAAGCCCTGCATATGGGGGACCTCGGGGTGGTTTTCGAGGTTCTCCGACAACACAAGTTGCGCCTTAATGCGGAGAAGTGTGCGTTTGGCGTCGGTGCCGGGAAGTTCTTGGGATACCTAATCAGTACACGGGGGATTGAGGTCAACCCCGACCAGATAGAAGCAGTGAAAAGACTGAAGCCACCGAGCAACCTGAAGGAAGTGCAAATACTAACCGGGATGCTGGCCGCCCTTAACCGGTTCATCTCAAAATTCGCAGATCGCTGCCGGCCATTCTACCAACTGCTGAAGAAATGGACTGGATTTCGGTGGAGCGAGGAGTGCGAAGAGGCCTTTATGGATCTGAAGATTTATTTGGCACGGGCGCCCGTGCTCGCGGCGCCGGAGGCAGGTGAGGATCTGTTCATGTATCTGGCGGTATCCGAGCATGCCGTGAGTGCAGTACTACTAAGGGACAAAGGGATCCAGCAACCCGTGTACTACATCAGCAAAACTCTTGTCGAGGCCGAGACGAGATACTTGCCGTTGGAGAAGCTCGTATTAGCCCTGATACACGCCACCAGGAAGTTGCCGCACTATTTTCAAGCTCACACCGTACACGTCCTGACCGAGTACCCATTACAGTCGTTGTTGAAGAGGTCGGATTTTACGGGCCGTATAGCCAAATGGGGGACTCGGCTCGGTTCTTTTGACATACGGTACAGACCACAAAGCTCGCTAAAAGGCCAGATCTTGGCGGATTTTATCGCTGAGTTTTCGCCCAGAGAGAAGGGGGTGATGGTCTGCCAACTGGAGCCCCGACCGTGGAAGATATTCGTGGACGGCGCGTCAAGCTCCACGGGAGCCGGTTCAGGAGTCGTTGTGATCTCCCCCGAGGGGATACGACTAGAACACTCGTTTAGATTGGGATTCAGGGCATCTAACAACGAGGCGGAATACGAGGCTTTTCTGGCCGGACTGAGGGTTGCTTCGAGCCTGGGGGCTCGGGAGATTGAGCTATACTCGGATTCGCGGCTGGTGGTTAATCAGGTGCAGGGCAGTTTTGAAGCCCGAGATCCCCGGATGAGAGCATACCTAGAACAAGCAAGGACAGTTATGACCAGTTTCAACGCGGTGAAGGTTTTCCACATAGCCCGAACACAGAACAGACACGCCGATTCCCTAGTCACTCTGGCGTCGTCAGTAACCGAGGACATACCACGGCAAATCAAAGTCGAGCTTATCTTGGAGCCGAGCGTCCGGGTAGTGAGCGACTCGGAAGCTATAGGGATCAATGTCACGGCCATCGCGGCACCTGCCCCATGCTGGATTGACCTCATTACCAACTTTCTGGCTGACGACCAACTGCCGAGTGACGAAAAGGAGGGCATCAGGATCCGTAGGATGGCTTCTCGGTATTGGTTGGCAGAAGATCGGACTTTGTATCGACGGTCCTTCGGATGGCCATACCTCTTGTGCTTACGCCCGGAGAAGGTGGGAGAGCTCTTGGCAGAGCTCCACTCTGGGGTGTGCGGTGGCCATGTAGGGGGACGTTCATTGGCGCACCGAGCAATGACTCAGGGGTTTTGGTGGCCTCAGATGCAGAAGGACGCCGCCGAGTATGTGCTTAGGTGTGAGCAGTGTCAAAAGCACGCCCCTCTGATCCATCAGCCCGCGGGCCACCTGAACCTGATCAGCAGTCCTTGGCCTTTTGCACAATGGGGGCTGGACATCATCGGCCCGTTCCCTCGGGCAACAGGCGGCCGAAAGTTCGTTTTGGTGGCCGTCGACTATTTTACCAAATGGGCGGAGGCTGAAGCATTGGCCAACATACGAGATGTGGAAGTAAAGAAGTTCGTTTGGAAAAATATCATCACCAGGTTCGGGGTGCCGAACATTATCATATCTGACAACGGGCTACAGTTTGACAGCCGGGCGTTCCGAGAATTTTGCAACGGTCTCGGCATCAAAAACAGGTACTCAACACCGGCTTACCCGCAGGCCAACGGTCAGGCCGAGGCCGTGAATAAGGTGATTGTGAGTGGGCTGAAGAAAAGGTTGGAGGGAGCAAAGGGAAACTGGGCCGAGGAACTACCCAAAGTCCTGTGGGCATACCGCACCACTCCTAGACGGTCCACCGGGGAGACCCCCTTTTCTGTCACGTACGGAGCGGAAGCCGTAATACCAGCCGAGATGAATCTGTGCAGTGCGCGAGTAGCAGGGTTCGATCACACCCAAAACGACGAAATGATGGTGGGATCTTTAGACAAGGTGGGAGAGTACCGCGAAATGGTGACAATACGGCTCGCGGAGTATCAGCAGAAGCTCGCCCAGAGATACAACCGAGGCGTGAGGACAAGGGAGTTTGTCCCCGGGGATCTGGTTCTCAGAAGGGCCGTGGGTAACATGCGGGACGCAAGTGCCGGGAAATTGGCTCAGACGTGGGAGGGACCCTATAGGGTCACGGCCGTAGCCGGCCCCGGGGCTTATTTCTTGGAAGACCTGGACGAGAGACAACTGCCCCGACCGTGGAACGTCCACAACCTCAAGAAATACTATCATTAGTGGGCGATCCCCCGAGAATGGAATAAACCAAGACCTGTTGTATATGTTTTTTTTTAGTTATACTAATGATGTTTTTCGTGCAGATTTGTACTGTTCTAACCAAAGTTCTCCTTTCGATCCCATTCACTGAGCAGTTTTTATTCTTGGCCGACTCTGAGGACAGAAACCTGACTCGGTTCGATCCAATCGCCGAGCAGGTGGAAACCTTAACCTTTTCACTCTAAGGACGGAAAACTGACTCTCGGTTCGATCTAATCACCGAGCAGGTGGAAACCTTATCGATTCTCTCTAAGGACAGAAACCTGACTCTCGGTTCGATCTAATCGCCGAGCAGGGTGGAACCTTAACGATTATCTCTAAGGACAGAAACCTGACTCTCGGTTCGATCCAATCGCCGAGCAGGTGGAAACCTTAACATTTTCACTCTAAGGACGGAAACCTGACTCTCGGTTCGATCTAATCACCGAGCAGGTGCAAACCTTATCGATTCTCTCTAAGGACAGAAACCTGACTCTCGGTTCGATCCAATCGCCGAGCAGGTGGAAACCTTAACCTTTTCACTCTAAGGACGGAAACCTGACTCTCGGTTCGATCTAATCACCGAGCAGGTGGAAACCTTATCGATTCTCTCTAAGGACAGAAACCTGACTCTCGGTTCGATCCAATCGCCGAGCAGGTGGAAACCTTAACCTTTTCACTCTAAGGACGAAAACCTGACTCTCGGTTCAATCTAATCACCGAGTAGGTGGAAACCTTATCGATTCTCTCTAAGGACAGAAACCTGACTCTCGGTTCGATCCAATCGCCGAGCAGGTGGAAACCTTAACCTTTTCACTCTAAGGACGGAAACCTGACTCTCGGTTCGATCTAATCGCCGAGCAGGTGGAAACCTTTACGATTTCACCATAAGGACGGAAACCTGACTCCCGGTACGATCTAATCGCCGAGCAGGTGGAAACCTTTACGATTTCACCATAAGGACGGAAACCTGACTCCCGGTACGATCTAATCGCCGAGCAGGTGGAAACCTTAACCTTTTTGCTCTAAGGAAAGAAATTTGACTCTCGGTTCGATCCTAATCACCGAGCAGGTGGAAACCTTAACCTTTTTGCTCTAAGGAAAGAAGCCAGATTCTCGGTTCGATCCTAACCGGGAGCAGGTAGAAGCCTTTACGAAGGCTGACAGAATCCTGACTCTCGGCTTTACCTAAGCACCGAGCATCCGGAACCCTGACCCTCGGTTAGATCACTATCACCGAGCATATGGAGGCTGTACCATGATCGGACACATCACAATAAGGGCAACAACGATTCCTTACTCGGTCAAATACGAAGAGCCATACGGTAAGGCACTAAAGCATTCATAGTAAAGCATAAAACTTAAATCAACATTTCGTTGCCAAAACCCGGCAACTCAAAACGAATACAAGACAACAAAAATAACATAAATAATGTATCTCGTCACCACAGCCCGGTGACGTAGGCAATTCCTCTTCTCAAAATTCTAAAAAAAAAAAAACAAAGTAAAAGTAAGAAAGGGTTGGTGTTCAAATTTAGATGTCCACGGCGTGAGCAGAAGATGTGTCCCCTTGTGAGTGCTGTTCGGCGTGAGGAGTTGGCGGCTGGATGTCCCCCCCGGTCTGGTCCCCTTCATGGGGGTGGCTGGTCCCCTCCATGTCGGTTGGAACCGCGTGAGAGTCAATGGCGTTCACGAGTTCCCTCATGCTGGAAGTCTCTTCTTCGTCAATAATGAGGGGCGCGGGATTCTCGGTGTGAGGGTTGCTCGGGAAAGGGATCTTGTTGCGATCCCTCAATGGAGAATCCTCGGGAATCCCCAATGCTTGAAGAGCGGCAAACCAACCCTCTTCAAACCCGAGCCTATGGGCCTGGCGAATGACCGGTTCCGCTGAGTTCTCGGCATCCGCGAACCCCTCGTTGTACCACTTGTTTTCACAAGCTTCCAGCGCCGCTTTCGAATCGGCCAGCTGCCCTTCCAGCATAGTATTCAGGCTCTGAGCCTCCGCCAGCTTGAGCTCGGTGCCGCCCAGCTGCAGCTCCAGTTCCTCAGACTTCGTTTCGGCAAGGGCTTGGGCCTTCACGGCTGCAGCAATTTTACTCTCCGCCTCCGCGGCAACTTTCGATTTCTCCTTCGCCGTGGCCTCGGCAACGTCCTTCAGAGCCTTCCCCCGCTCAACATCCTCGGCCAGCTCCTTCATCCTCCCGTCCATAACGTACGACATTTGCGCGGCCTGACCACACAATATTCACTTCATAAGGTAAAAATAGAAAGTACATGTACATAAGCAGATGGGAGACCAATAACCGTAAAGAAAGAAGAAACAGTTACCGCTATGGTGTGCCACTGCAAACGCCTCCCCAACGACTCATCCGTCGACTCCATGAAGGCATGCAAGTCCTCGGGTAAGAGGATGCCGTGCGCCAGACTCTGCGCCACATGGCCACCATGACCTTTGTCCCATATCCGGGCACTGGCCGTCGATGGAAGAGGCTCGCCGCCGAGTTGGAAGGAAGGTCGCCAAGCTGCCGGAGCACGGGAAGTAGATGCCAGGTCTATCCCGGTTTGCGCTACCGGTTCTCGGATGACGATACCGGCCGAGGGTCGGGGGGGCACGTTGCCCGAGCCCGTCTGAGGCTGATCAGTTGTGCGCGGCCTTTTTCGAATTCGGGATGGTGGGGCAGCAGGGGGCGAAGCATCACGGCCGGGGGTTTGTTGTTGCTGCACGGTAGGCCGTGCGCTCGGGACAAAACGGTTTATCATCATCTTCCTCCTGGCCACCATTGCGTTGCCTTGATCGGATCCTGTTTCGGAAGAGTCGGACAGTTCTGCGACAACAACCTCCCCGGTTCTCTCGGGCTCTGCGGCTCTCTCGGGCTGAGCAGAAGCTTGCTGGATTTGCTCGTGGGCACGTTTTCTACGCTCGGCAGACACGCGCTCGGCTGATTCGTCACGGATAGGCTGTCGCTCGTCTGAACAGATGTACCGGGGACCGAGATCACGCGCCTCGCCTACAGTTAGCTTAGGGGGAAGGAAGTTGGCGTGCCGGACGTCGATGTATGAGAGGAGAGGGCTGTCAACTAGCAGAGCTTGGCTGAACGCCTGCCAAGTTGAGTAAACGGGGTTGACACCGAGGATGAGGTGGGACGCTCGGAGTTGTCCGTCCGTATGTACGAAGATTTCCGACCTGAGCACGAAGTTCAGGTCCCGAACATGTACCACCCTGATGTCCGGCTTGAATCTTTTGGTATCTGCACAAAGGAAATAGGGGCTAACGATTACATGACCGAACCGAAGTCAAAAAAGAGACTAAAGTAAATAAAGGTTAGTCACCGACCAACATTGCGCGGCGAAAACGCGCAAGGGATCTCCTCGGCAAACCAATTGCCGCTCACCCGAACGAAATCTTTTGCCGAGTTACGATTTGAATCTGGTAGGCATGAAATAAGCCGTACCCTCACGTCCCTAGTCTTTATATAATAATCAGACTCAACATTGCCGCACAGGCTATACGTTTGGTTAATGTCGTGATGGTTTAGTTGCAACCCATATAACTGGTTCAACCTACTCACGCAAGTCACTACCCGGTAAAAGTTGGGAGGGAGTTGGTCGGGACAAAGACCGTAGAATCTAAGGGTACTAAGGACTAGAGGGTCAACCGGGAACCTAAGCCCACCCTCTAAGATGGCCATCAAAGGAAAAAACACCGTGTTTTCGCCGCAACGCCTCTGGATGTCGATATCACCCATATTGCAGTAGGCAATATCTACATCACTAGGAACATTATATGCTTCCCTAAACCTAGCCAAAGCATGCTCGGAAGAAAGGAGGTAAGAATAACTCATGTTTTTTCAGAACGAGTGTTTTTTGATAAAAGGGAAAAGAAGTGTTGTGATTACCAAAGAATAGACTAAAATGGCTGAACTGAAAAAGCAAGAAGAGGGAAAGGAACTTACTGAGGGCTCTAGGGAGGGAGTGTATTCTGGGCCAGTAGATGAACCACGAGAGAGGGATGCTGGGCAGAGTAGGATACTGAAATATGAAGGATGCAAAAGTGAGAGCCAGTGACTAAAGGGGCTATTTATAAGCATAGGGGGAAGGCATTTAATGATCCACTGAAAGGAAAACACGCGAACCGCCGTTTCAAACAGCCACACGTGCAACGCCTCGGTTCACGAACCGTCAGACAATAATGACGGATAGGCCATCAATCAATTCCGAGTGCGACTTTTGAGATGCGCATTAATGCGCCCCTCAACGGCCGTGGACTGACCGTTTGACTTCCTAGACACACGTTTGCCCCTCGTGATCCTTGATTCATCCCCGGGAATGGGGAGCGAATCAAGGGGGGGCTAATGTACGGCCCCCGCACCATGACCCATAGCGGGCCTTGGACCTTGACCTGGATATATGGCCCATGAGGCCCATCTCCCTTTGCCAAGCGGCCCACCCCCGAATCACGCTTGCTACGGGCCCAGACTTTGCCTTTTCATTGTTTCTCGGCGAACTCCTTCCCGAGCAGTGATAAACATATGGTTCGCGGGACACCCCGCCCTGTACCTGCCCAGCCGCGCCTCGGAGAGGCACCTCTGCCGAGAACTATAGTGGAGGTGGGAACCAAGTTCCAACGCCACCATCACCGCCTCCCATGCCTACCTAACCATCCACTTACGATCGATAATACTGGACCGCCGGTTGCACTTATTGGCAAATAATTATGACCTCTCCACTATTCTGTAAACTATAAATACAAGAAGTTTTGAGGAAACAAGGGTTGGCCAAGGCAGGAAAAGAGGAGTGTAAAATAGAGAGAAAATAGAGTGAGGAGGAGACTCAGACCCCCGAGGAGAGGAAAGTGATACTATTGGGCCTTGGCGCTTTGAACGACCCAGTGTGGGAAATCCAGACCCACTATACAAGTAAGTTGTGAGCCCAAGCGAGGCCCAGCCCAATCGGGCCTAGGCTTTTGGGTGCGCACACACACACACACACACATATATATATATATATATATATATATAATAGGTGAAACTGAGAGAAACTCAAATTAGAATTCTAAATTAAAGTTCTAATTTTGTATCATGTGTCCTAAATTATTTGTTCTTAAAGAGTTTTATTTCTTAATTTTAGAATCAAATGTGGGACCACATCATAAATATTCATCCAAATGAGTTATTAAGTACAAAAATCAAAGAGTCTAGAATAAATGAATCGTAAAAAAAAAAAAAAAGTGTTTCACAATAATAAATAAATAAATAAACATGAACAATTTACATTTTATACCAGAATTAACAAAATATATATAAAAATAACTATCAATAGTATTTAAATTATATATATAGGAATTATACTATACATCTTATTGTATATCTTTAAGTATACCTATGCATATACATGGAGTTATAAGCTAGTAATAACTAATAGTCGAAACGTTTGATTTTTTGTTGACTGCATCTCATTGTGCCATGTGGCTACACAAATTAATGCCACATTTACATTTTAAAACACCGAAATATTGTGCCTTTTTTTTTTTTTTGATAGGAAATATTGTGCCTTTTTGTTTAGTGGTTTATGTGAAAAGTTTTACTCTTAAACAGTAGTTATAGAAATTAAAAAAAAGAAAAACACTACTTTAAAATCGTGACAAATCAACAAATAAGCCTTTTTTATTTTTTGAAAAACAACCAACAAATAACCCAAATAAAATATTTTATATTTTTAGCCTCACCCTCACACACATTCTCCAAAATTTTACTCCCTATTTTTTTTAAAAAAAACACACCGTTTCAATGGGTAAGTTCTCTTTAACCGTCTATTTATATATTCTCAACTTCACTTCAATTTTGCCTTTGCCCATTTTTCCTCTGCGAGAAGAAACTCTGTGAAGTGAGATAGGATAATGGATTGTCTAAACGAACAAACTATAACTATATATATATATATATATTGTAGGGTTAGTTTTTGTAGCCCAAGCCCAAGAGATTTGGATTATGAGCCCAATGAACCTAGAACAATGAAATTGTAGAGAGTGGGTAAGAGAGCTGGGCTAGTTCTGAATTAAACAGTGATGAACTATGGTATTCAAAGATAAATTAACATGAAATCATGCTTGAAAAGCCGAATCAATGAACGTCCGAAGAGATTTTTTATTGAATGAAAGTTTATTACAACTCTTAGAGATACAGTAAAGTTATTTTTTCCTCCCTCTCCACTTTTTTTTTTCCCTCCCCCTATTATCAGAGGCCTTTTCTCCTTATATAGCGTCCACTCCCATCATCTTCATCGTCCACTTGTTCTTCATCTAAGCATCCACTTGAGTACATGTCATGTCAAGTCTCCTTTTTAGTTTTCTGTGAGTGGTGGTAGCTGAAGTTACACTGTTCAGGGGTCTTCTCCACATAAAGCGGCTAGAAAAGTAGCTGTAATGCATTAAACACGGTTGTAGCAGCTTTTCCCTTTAGATATTTCTTCGTTCTTATCATCTTCAGACATGCTCAGAGCTTATCTTCGTTATTGGAACTGTTAGGAAGATCATTCGGACCCTCCAGACATTTGATTGATCAAGACTATTCGTATCCGACGAGAAAGACCTCTTCGGACAATTGATGACTTCTTCGGAATGCATTCCTCATTCACTTCCAGGTATGTTTCTTCCACGTGGACCCCTTCTCAGATATTTTCCTCTCTTCGAACACCCAGTAATCCTCGAATAGGGCCTCAGGCCCAATACATGAGAATGAGCTTTTATCCTCCACACATATATATATAATAACTTATAGTCCAAATATTTGACTTTTTGTTGATCATGTCTCGTTGCACTATGTGGCTACACAAATTAATGACACACTTACATTTTAAAACACTGAAATATTGTGCCTTTTCGTTTAGTGATTTATGTGGAAAGTTTTACTCTTAAATAGTAGTTATAGAAATTAAAAAAGAAAAACACTTCTCTAAAATCGTGACAAATCAACAAATAAGCCTCTTTTATTTTTTGAAAAACAACCAAAAAATAACCCAAAAAAAATTTTTATATTTTTATCCTCACCCTCACACACATTCACCAAAATTTTGCTCCCTATTTAAAAAAAAAAAACACACCGTTTCAGTGGGTAAGTTCTCTTTAACTGTTTCTTCATATATTATCTACTTCACTTCAATTTTGCCTCTGCCCATTTTTCCTCTGCGAGATGAAACTCTGTGAAGTGAGATAGGACAAAGGATTGTCTCCACTGGCCGGCCGCCGTCACACAGCGGAACCGCTGCTGGTGAAATTGTCTTCATTTGTTTTTCCCTTTCAATCCACCGTCAAGCATAGAACCTCTACCCTCTACCCCTCTCTCAAAGTCAGACCCAAGTTATTTCGCAGAAAGCTTGCAAGGGCATGACCATGGGTACCAACGTTTTCAATCTCCGACCCGGCCTCCATATCAGACCATTCGCTCTCGGTTTTTCTCAGGTTTTCCTTTATTGGTGTTTTTTATTGGCTTTACCTTTGTATGCAATTTTGTTAATCAAATGGCTTGATAAAATCGTATGTCTTCATAGTGGGTTTGTGTAATTGTGTTTGAAATTGTAATTTTAAGATGGATTTGCTTGATTTTGGTTGCTTGAATTTATTTGTTAAAAAGAATTTTCCACAATGATACTCTTTGGGGGTTAGTTTTATTACTTTTATTTAAACTAAGTGATATTTGAATTCTGGTAGAATTTCATAGTGAGGTTGTGTTTGAAATTGTAATTTTCAATTTGGCTTGCTTGATTTTGATTGCTCAAACTTCTTTCTTCTCTACATTCCCCACTCTCTCCCCCGCTCCCTGTACTTTTTTTCCCGCAACAACAATTTTTCCATACAAGTTTTACCCTATTTGCAAGCAAAGCCCCAAAGCAAGAAAAACATCTGTAAGACACGTCGAAAAGAAAGAGAGATAAGTTTGAGGGCTGCCAACATTGTTAGGCCAGCAACCACCTTAAGGCGGCATCCCACCACAGTAATACCATGTACCACAATAGTAAAGGTATTTTCTTATAAACAAATATTTTGGCATTAAATATGATTTAGGTTTGGTTGTTATGGACTGCTTAGTTTTGATTTAGGTATCTAGCCTAGATTTCATTTTGATAAAGGTTTATGTGTTGTGGCCTATTAGAGAAGAACCAGTTATGAGGAGACGTAAGGAATATAGAGATTGTGGCTCATTTTCCTCTGCATAATTTGCCACATTGATTGGTTATACTGAAATTTTTCTAAGAAATTTGATTTCCATCTAGACTAGAGGGTGGCGATCAATCATAGGGTTTCAAAGTATAACACAAGAGTCCAACTACAAGTTGTCTCTGTTACTCTTTGTTCACTATTGTGAACCCTGTGTATTTTTCCTGCTATTCCTTTTTTAATAATATTTTCTTTCTTACCTATCAAAAAAAAAAAAAAAGTGGTCTCTGTTACCCCCAAACTGAAAATCTAATAAAGACCCACGATACATAGGAAAATCTTACAATTCAATTGCTTTCTTCTCTACCAGATTGCTTGCTATTAGGTACGTTTCTTCTCCTCCTTCTCTTTTCTCTGAATTTATTTATTTATTTAGTTTTGTTTTACCACTGATTTTGAGATCAGGTATTAAGTTTAAGGATCTCTAGCTTCTATTTTTTTCCTTTTTGATTGATTTCACAGTCCCAAAAAACTTCCCACAAAATCCCCTAAGCGAAAGCCAAGGGCTGTCTTTTTCAAGTGGGTATGTATTTCTTATTCGAATATCAATTGTGGGAATTATTGTTGGTTGAAGATTGGTAATAAGCATTGGTTTCTAGGATCATTTATGAGAAACCCAAATAGATTTTTTGTTGTGTTTTGTTTGATTTGTGTTGAGTTAAGGAATTGTTTTAGTTTCTCTATTAATCCTTTGGGATATCATATAAACTTCAATTTATTATTATTATTTTTTTGGCTTATGAATATTGATACAGGAAAAAACTGCCAATTAATGAGGAAAAACCCCAAAGGTGATGTAGTAAGAAAATGTTTGCTCTACTCTCTGCCCTCTTCTACTACACTCCAATATCTAACCCTAGTATAGTTTTTTTGTTATCTTTTTTACTACCTGATTTGTTTAAAAAAAAATTTCCAGTAGCAGTTTTGGTGGTTTGATGTTGGTTCCTTAAATATTTACTTTATGTATCAATATGTTTTTGATTTGTGAATTCCATTATTCTAAATATGTCTTAGATACTGGAAATTATGGTTCCCTTTATTTTCAACACCGGTAGATTAACCAAGTTCTATTTCTTGGTTATATCTGCTAGGTGTTCGACAAAATGCCTCTAAGAGCAGCTGGTATTGCTTGGCATTTTTGCATCTACATAACTTTAAAGCTGTACATGTGTTGGGATAATGGTATAGATGAACTGTCATAAACTATCTGATGATTTCCCTCTAAGTTTTGTATTTATTGTAAATATCTTAGACGTTGTTACATTCTGCTTTATGCAGATTGAGGGAATGTGCTGACTTGGGTTTGAATACTGGAAAGTTAATATTTTGGACTATTTGATGTGCTTATTCCCACTCCTTTTAATTTATGTTAGGACTGTTCATTTTTGGTTTTATGCTACATTCTAATGTTGAAATTTTCTTTATAAATCGGTATAAATCATGTCAGATGTCAAAACTTGTGTAAATTAGTCCTCAAACCTCAGTTGGTTGCAGCTTAACTGTAATTAGGAGGTGGCAAGTTAGTTGGTTTACATGGTTTTTCTGCAATTGATAGATCATGACCCAATTTGCATATAAGCATGTGACAATGGAGTTAGGATTTCACCTAAGGCAGTTCAGTTTTATTAATATATCACTTCATTGCAACATATTTGGATCTAGAAAAATGCAAGGGTGTTTAGTGGCAAAGTATTATTAGAGGAGGCTATGTTGTATTTGTTCAATTGTAACGTGTTTAGTTTGTCATGGGCGTAATTTTTCGGTGGATTCATGTTATAGTCATTTTAATACTATTTTATCAAAAAGTTGTTCTCTTTCCAATTTTTTGTTTTCTTTTCATGTTAAGTCACGTTTTCTCTTTATAATGTTAGGTATAAAGAAAAAGGCAAGTTAAATTCTACTACAAGTCTCTAATATGCCAATAGACCTTCGCATCACTATGCTTTTTGTTGTTGCTCTTTGGAATCATCATTTAACTTTGCCTTGACGTAAAAATTACATTACATCATACAAAAATACAATTCATCTGTAAATCAGTTTTTGTAATATAAATTTTAGGTTATTTATGATGGATAAGATTTAAAACTGTAGCGATCATTGATCTGGGCATAGAACAGAGCCTTGAAGTTGAGTTTTAATTATATGTCTTCAATTAGGTTTTCTATCAATTTATGGATTTCAATTCTTAACCCTTTTTCTTCTCTCTTTTTTTTTTTTTTTTGGTTGAAGTCAAGGAAGCACTTATAGAAAATCCAATTCTACAAGTTTTGTAAGAAAATATTGTGGATATGGAAGGGTTTCGTAGTGGAGATAGTATCGATTAAATGGTTTATTTTTGTTTGTGTGTTTTTGAAAGGTTGAAGAGTCGGCCTGGTGATTAATTTATTTGGCTGAAAAATTAATTTATATTGATGTAGATTGTGGTTTCAGAATTTTTAGTGATATATATGGGCTATTTGTTGCAGATAGTTTTGTTTATGGGGTTCAATAAAAATTTTAGCCACAGTTGATTTGATGCTAAATAGTTATTGGGTTTTGTTTTAGAAAATCTTTAGATTTTTGTTGTTATTGTGATTGACTTTTTTTTTTCCTTCTTTTGGTTGATGTTGATTACTATCTTGATATAATTGATGAAGTCTTGAAACACACATATTTTACTCAGTAAGGTGTTATACTGATAGCATATATTATTGATAAAGCATTGTAGCTTGCAGCACGATCTAGAGATAGTAATGGTCAATGGGTTAACGCTGTGGGGTAACTGCCAATACTCCCACTTGGACCTTTAAGGGAGCCTTTGAGTTGACTACACTGAAACAGGTAGATGTTGCTGTCAGCGATAATGCAGATCTGGTATGCAACATGACTGACCTTTTTCAGTTTCCCTTTTTTTAAGTAATTTTGCTTCAATGGAAATTGCTCATTTTGATCAGCATGTATTTAGCTACTTGAATTCTGTTAGATGCAAACTTACATTTAAACATAATTGGTATGTTGTTGAAATAATTAAGGTTAAAGTTTAATCTTGGGTTTGAGACAGTGTCATATCTATGCAAATAATCTTTTACTCTAATTTTTCCCCCCTAATAATAAAGCAGCATTTTTGCAGTTTTGCATGTGTAAATTTTAGGTTATTTATGATGGATAAGATTTAAAATTGTAGTGGTCATTGATCTGAGCATTTGTTTGATATGAGTAGGAGGTTTAAAGTTTTAGAACTTTTACCCTGGTCTTTTCATAATTTTGCTTGGAGTCAAAGTGGTATGCGGTTACTTTTGAGAATATTATTTCCTTAGGAATTTCTAGATATTGATGTGAAAGCAATTTTAGTAGTTGTGTCTCTATTTAATGCTGCTTTTATTTGCTTTTATCCCACTTTGAACACCATTTTTTTTATTATTTAAAATTATTAGTTTACTGCATACCTTGTGTTGGTTTTAAAACTAACGCTAGACAGTTAGTTTTATGTCATTAGTGTCTTGCCTAAGCTTTTGATGATAGATGTGTCCATTTCTACTAACGGTTTCTAATGGATAGCAGAGTATACTTGGATTAGCAACCTATATACTTCTCTTTATATTGTTGTGATTGGTGACATTAATTATATACTATTTTGTTCTACCAAATAAAATTACTAATTTGAGCTGTCTTTCTTTGTCATAGGGGTTAGTTAATCTATTGATTGGCTTTCATTATGTCACTATTGAAACCAAACTAAAGGTTATATATTTTTTCTGGTATTTTTTTTTAAATTTAAAATTTTGTGCATCAAATATTGTTAAAATAGTATAAATTTTCTTTAACAAATATGATCTAGGTTTGGGTATTTTCTTGGGCTAGATAATGATTTGGGCATTTGGATTAGATAAAGGTATAAAGGTTAGATTTGGTTATGTTTTAGATATTTATTTGTGTTAGATTTTGTTTGGTTCACTAAACCATGTGACTAGCTTCAAAATTGTACATACCGTGTGTAATGCAACTGGGAAGGATACATATTAAGTCAACTTTACATACATACTAAACAAATAGTAGGTATGGAAATAAACATTACCTTTATGAACTGTAAGTGCAATAGAGATATTTACCATTGCAATAAACATTACCATTATTTGTGTTGCCTTTGATTCCATATGGAATTCACTGATTTTTTGTAGATAAGCTTTGGCTTTGCTGAAAATTTTTTCATCTAATAAAATGGTCCAACCTGATATGATCTTTTGTACTAATTTCTTAAATAAGTGATTGTGTCTAATGTTTAACCAAATTATTTGACCCATGGAAGATTGGGGCTATATCTAATCTCTATGTTGGTGTTTCAGCTCTACATGAAGCTGCAAGCAAGTTCATTTTATAGATATCATATCATATGCCAAGGCTTTGCATCTTCAAGGGGTTGTTTTTTCCTGTTGGATCTAAATGGAAAAAAATGTATTATTGCATAGTTATATTTCTTTTCCACTTGCTGTAGTGTGCATATATTGCACATTTTTATTTGAAATTGTTGCTACTTTCTATGCAAAATTTTTTGTATTGTTTTGATTCAAGAAGTGGTACAAATTCAAAATATTGTTATCTTCCTTCAGCAGTTTGCATACAGTTATACTTTTACTTAATTTTATTCATTTTCAAATAAATGTACTTTCAAATAAAATAATTATATTTAAATTTTATTTACTAATCTTGTGCATAGCAAATAAAATTATTTTTGTTTAATCTAAAACTTCTGAAACTCTTATAATTTTTTATGTCAGCACAATATTTAAATAAAATTATTATTTTATTTAAATAAAATTATTTTTATTTAGTCCATACTTAACAAAAAATGAAACTCTATTTCTCTAACAAGTCCAACTTAAACTTAAACTCATCATTATCATTTTTTTAAACAAAATTATTTTTATTTAATCCAAACTTAACAAGGAGTGAAACTCTATCTTTCTAACAAGTCTAACTTATACTCAAACTCAAATGTTGATAATTTATCTTCAAATTTGCGAGGTTAATCATAAACACTATAAATACAATGCAAACCTCAATATATATATATATATATATATATTTTTTTTTTAAAACCAAGTAGAGGTATGAGATCTTCTTATGTTATTTTCTTCTCCTCTACTTTGTTTAATTTATTTTTTATTTTTTATTTTATGGTTTTTCATGTATTTCTTAAAAAGTAATTTTCGTACATGAACTACCAAACTCTCTTTAGCCTTTTTTTACAAGATAAAAAAGCTTTTAATAATTGAAATGATTTTTTTGAATGTAACTCATCTTTCTCTTATATTTCTTTATAGTTTAGTCATATATATTTTGTTTTATTTCATTAATTTTAAAGCAGTGAATTATCTGATTCTTTAATATTTTTTGGTCTTTCAAAAGTTTTAATATTTGAATTTTCGAGTTATTTTTTTGTAGTATCTGAAATTATCTGACAAATTTTTTGTAAGTCATTGCACATTTAAGTAATGATTTCTCATCAAATTGTAATACAAATTAAAGTCATACAAGAGCAAATCATGTAATGGAGTAGTTTCTTAATCAATTTAAGATTTTATAAAATTATTTTAGTCTACCTCACAAATAGGGAGGTTCCTGTGCATAGCAGGGGTAGCGACTAGTCTTCTTAAAAACAATAATTCTCACACTCACACTTACCATAATTTTAGTCTAGTCGCTACCAAAATCAAAGCACAAAATCCATATCACAAAATCCATACCACAACAATAAAAAAAACCATAATCATCATCAATCTACCAAACCATAATCATCATCAATCATCATTAAGAATGGAACATTACTCACACTCACACTTACCAAACCATAATCATCATCAATCTACCAAAATCAGATATGGAACATTAAGAATCCTAAAAAAACTACCGTATTCATCCATTTCTAGCAACTCAAAACAACAAATACAAAGCAAATAATCATATATCAAAATCACCAAGCCAATAATCCAGAACAACAATAAAAAATCATATATCAAAAATAAAAAAACAGAGACATCCATATGAAGTAGATCCAAATCAAAAACCCAAAGAAGATCGGCGGAAGAGTATACCCAAATCAAAAACCTAAAGCATCCACATGAAGAAGACAGAGACTGACCTGAAGTGGATCGGCGGAAGAGAAGTGCGTCGAGGCAGATCGGCGGCATGGGTCTGAACTTGACGATGGCGGCGACGTTGATGATGGTCGGGCCGGCGACGTTGAGAGAGTGAGCTTGAGAGGCTTGAGATGACAGTGAAATAGAGAGAGTGAATGAGAGTGAATGAGACCGGATTTGATAAAATGAAAAAAAAAAAGAAGAAGAAGCAAGTTGTACCAGAGTGAGCTTAAGGTGGACGGGCCGGCGAATGAGAGGAGAGAAGATAGTGAGCTTGAGAGGATAGATGACGAGAACGAGAGAGAGAGAGTGTTGAATGAGTGCTCTGACTGAGAGAGAGAGTGAAATGAAAAAAAAAAGAGCCAAGTTGTACTGGCTTTGATTATTTTTTATTTTTATTTTTTATTTTTTTGCTTCAAGCTACAGTGCACATCTATAGATAGATGTGCACTGTAGCAAATCGTCTTAAACTTTTAAGTATTGCTCCACTGCTGTGGGGCATTTTTTGTGTTTTAGTGGAGCGAAAATAGCATTATAGCTATTTAGCTCTACTGCTGCGAATGCTCTAGAGATCTTAAAATCCTTACCACTTGACACAAAAGGAATTGAAAACTTGTACAACAAATGTTATCTTATGTTTTCTCTTATGGTGTCATGTTTCTTTGTTTATTAATTAAAGATTATGTTGGAAGCCTATATTATTTGCACCTTCAAAGTGTTCGAAAATGTTTGAACCAAAATTTTCATCAATTAGGAAGAATTGGATAAAAAAACTTAGAAAAAGCGTTCCGTCCTTATTGAAATTGTCTCGCAATGAGGACTATATATATATATATTGTAGGGACGGGGTTTGAGCACTTCTACTGTAGAAAGAGTGGACTCAAGCCCAGTTAGCTCAGTATAATGAATTTGTAGAGAGTGGGTTCAAGAACTAGGCCCTAGCAAGCGGACAACGTCCAAGGTAGCGTTCTCCACTGTCAGAGGCGGGCGTACCAAGATTATCCTCCAAAGTTTGTCCTCGGCACCGGTCCGAGGAGCTTGACAGTGGACTCTCCCCCCCAGGGAGTCATCCAGGGAACCAATCCCCTCTTTTTGATCTGTTTCTTCCCCTTATATGGTCCTTGTTAGGTTCTAAGGTCTTAGAATTTTATGTATTTAGAACTCTAATTTGTAATGTTGGCAAACCATGATCAAAACATTGTATTTAGTTTTATTTAGACTTGCTCAAAGTTGGTTTATTCTTGTAAAGTTGGAATCGAGTGGCTGCAGAAGTACTTGGGACTTTCGGCCTGGCTCGATCGATCGAAGAATAGACTCGATCGATCGAAAATCGCACAGGTTGATTTTTCTGCAGAATTTCCAACTCAGCCTTACTTCATTAAACGTTTAGGGTTTTATATTTTTACCCTAGGTATATAAACTAAACCCTAGCCACGTTTTTGAAGGTTGTCCATATTGTATTGTTGCTCATACATTGCTGTTTTGTGTGAATCTCTTGTGAGATCTTTGAGGAACTTTCCTTTACACAAAACTTAGGGTTTTCATGGTAGAGATAATTTCAACATCTTGAAGATCATTACTGTTGCAACCATTGGAACTTAAAAGAAAAGCAAGCGGGGAGCTTGTAGTTGATTGAGGAATTCAAGAAAGAAGTAGTCCGTGGATTCGGAGCCTGCGCGTGGTCGTGTCAGGAAGTTCTACTGGTGGGTAGCATTAGGAAGTCGAGCGGGGAGCTTGTAGTCCTTTTGTATGAACTTCAATTCTTTCATAGTGAATTCAGGTTAGCCTTGAGGATCGGTGGGTCAAATCCTCCCCAGGTTTTTACCGTGTGGTTTCCTGGGTGATCATATCTTGTGTTATTTATTTTTCGCTGCATTATTATTCTTGATATGATTGTTTGGATTGTTTTAACCTAGAATTGCTTAATTTGACTAAGTAACAACTTGGCTAATTAATCTAGGCTACGCAATCTGGTTGATTAAGGGGTCTAAATAACCTGTCAAGTGGTATCAGAGCAGGTAGCTCTTTTTGTTTGAGATTTTTAATCTCTGAGCTGATCCTTAACCCCTATTGTCATGGAGCATGGACACTCTCTGTTTGTTCCTCCTCATTTTGATGGGAACAATTATGCTTATTGGAAAGTAAGGATGAAAGCATTCCTAAAATCCATTGATGAAAGGGTTTGAAATTCCGTTGAATACGGATGGGAGAAGCCCGCTACTCCTGTGAGTGAGTGGCAAACTTCTCAAAAAGAAGCAGCTGGATTCAATAGCAAAGCTATGAATGCCATCTTTAATGCTGTTTCTATGGAGGAATTTAAGAGGATCTCTAATGTTGAGGTTGCTCATACTGCTTGGAAAATCCTCCAAACTGTGCATGAAGGCACAAAGACAGTTAAGATAAACAAACTGCAGCAATTAACTTCTAGGTTTGAAAGCATTAGGATGTCTGATGATGAATCCTTTGATGAATTTTATGCCAAACTGAATGATATTGTTAATTCTGCTTTTAATTTGGGTGAAATCTATGATCAACCTAAGATTGTCAGGAAGATTCTTAGATCTTTAACTGAAAACTTTAGACCCAAAGTGACTGCCATCACTGAAAGCAAGGATGTGGACTCCATCCCTGTTGATGAGCTTGTAGGATCTCTTCAATCCTATGAGTCTGACCTACCTAAAGTGAACAAATCCAAATCAATGGCTCTTAAGTCAGTTGATGATGTTGATGATGGTGAATTTGATGATGAGCTCCCTGCTACAAAGATTGCCTATCTTGCCAAAAACTTTAAGAACTTTCTTAGGAATACAAATAGAAAGGCAAGAGGTACATACACTGCTGAACCTAGAAATTTTAGGAAGAATGATCCTATTAAGGTTAACAATTTTGAAAAACCTAGAGAAAATTTTGGTCAATCTTCTAATAACTCTTTGGGTCCTCAGTGTTTTGGCTGTCAAGGGTATGGTCATGTGAAATCTGAATGTCCTACATTCTTGAGGACTAAGGGTAAAGCTATGGCTGTAACCCTTAGTGATAATGAGGTTTCTGATGATGAGTCCGGTGGTGACGAGGATGGAAACTTCATTGCTTTCACGGCTACTGCTATAGTCAATGAAAGCATATCTGCTGAAGAGAACCCTTCTGATGGGGAACTCTCTGAAGATGAAGATCTTCAAGAGGCCTATAACAAACTTTGCAAAATTGCTGCAAAGGATGCTATGAAAGTTGAACTTGGCCTAAAGAAAATTGATTCTCTTGAGCTTGAAAAGAGAAATTTGCTTGTTAAACTGTTTGATGCTAATGAGCTTTTGAATAATGTTAAATCTGAGAACATGCTTTTACTTGATAAAGTTAGAACTTTGGAACATGATTTATCTGTTGCTAGATCTGCTAGTTCTAAACTTGATCACATGCTGAATGTTCAAAAGTATCCATCTGATAAAACTGGGTTAGGATATGTTGAAAGCATCTTTGATTCTGGACCACATTCCACTACTTTTGTTCCTTCTTCTTCTTCTAAACCTTCTGTGAGTGAGGTTGTGAGTGAAACTGTCAAACCACCTGTGAGTGAGGTAGTTAAACCTGTAGAAGTTTCACCACCTAAGAAGATTAGGGTAGACTTAAGAGAATCTAAACCTAAGGAGCCTACCAAATCTAAGGACAAGATGCATGGTAAACCTGCTTGGGTTTGTCATTATTGTGGTAAGACTGGACACATTCGTCCTAACTGTTGCAAGCTTCAAGCTGATAAGAGAGCAAATAAACCAAAAGTGCCTGTGCCTCAAGCACAAGATCCTATGGCATTAATTGGTGAATTGGTAAAGGTGTTAAACCTTTATTCCAATCCTGGAGTTGGGAATCACTCGAATGTGAATAAGAACTCCAATGCTCGTGGTGCATCTAAAAAGTTTTGGAAGCAAAAGACTCGAACTAATTGAGTCTTTCTGACATGGTCATTGTGCTTCATTGCTCTATTCTTTTGTGACCATTGTTCTTTGTTTTTTTTTTTTTTTTTTTTGTTTTTGTTCTAGGACTTGCATTGCATTACATTCATGCATTTCATTCTAGGATTTATTTGTTTTCTCTTTCAAAAAAAAAAAAAAAAAAAAAAGGAAAAGGAGGAAGCAAAAATTATGTTTAACATGATTTTTCTTGATTTTTGAAAACAACGTTGGTCAATTTATTTACACATAACATGTCTTATGTACCTTGTTTAGCTTTGATGAGCTTATTTATTGCACTTTACTAGTTGAAGCTTTGTAGTGCATGTTGTGTGGGAAAGATGTTTATGGTTATTAATTACTTTGTCTTGATCTTGAAGTCACATGTTATTTGACTGTCGGACTTGATCCTTTTGAGAAAGGCATAAATAACCATCTCACCACTGTTCACTAGCCAATCATGAACACCTTAGTGCATATCATAAGATTTTGTACTCGAGAAAGTGTAGCACATGCACAAAAAGAACATAAGGTGTAGCCTCTGTTAAATGCTTAGTAATTAAAACTAGTGTGTACTATTAGGCTTGATGCCAATTCACTTAATTAAAATCGGTGTGTACTATTAGGCTTGATGCCAAATTTCACCTAAATAATGGGGCAAAATACAAGAAACTTACATGATTGCAAGCTTTTGTTCTAGGAGATGTGGGAGTTATAGGATGTAACTCTTTAGGTGATAGTCTCTTTTGAATTCTATGTGATGAATTGTGTAGACTTTGTGATTGATTACTATTCACATATCACCTCACATGTATCTCAAGATTTTGCTAGTGTCACACACTACACAAGTTACTCTTTGTTAAACTCTGTACATGCTAGTGTGTGTTTTTGGTCTGACCAACCAATTTTGAAAATATCTTGAGATTTATGCACAACATATTTGTTGCTTGAGAAGATTCAATGGGAATTTGATTGAAATCTGTTTTTAAAAAAATTGGGTTCAAAATTTTGGGTTTTTGAAAAAGCATTTCATCTCATACTCATGCATTTTGTTTCTTCAATTTAAATGCTTTGAGGAGTCATTTTCAAAATTCGGCTTGTGTTTTTCAAAAATTGTGATTTTTCCAAAATTTAGTGAGCCTCTGCCCATTTCGATCGATCCAGCCTGTTTTTCGATCAATCGAAAAAGTGCTTTCATTTGTCTTAAAATGACTGTGCTTTTCGATTGATCGAATGTAATTTTCGATCGATCGAATATCGTGGAAAAGTTTTTTTTAAAGGTCAGTTCTGACTTTTTCAAAGGTTCTATTCAAAACTTTTCAAAGTTTTTCTCTCTCTCCGCGTTGGCAAGGCTCCACCTTAGAGATTTTTGTCGTTTTCCTCCGTTGTTTTTGCAAGATCTCTCTTTCCTCAAGCCGGTAAGACCCTTTTGCCCTTCGTTTTTGAATTTATTTTCATTTTTTCATGCATATTTTCATGCATTTAGGGGCATTTTTCGCAATATGCTATTTTGGGATTTTCTTTTGTTTCAAGCCATAATTTATGCAATTGATCATTGGGTTTTTGTGGGGACACATCATGAAAATGATTCTTGGTGGTTAATTTGATCAATTTTGAGTTTGGTGAAAAATTGAAAATTCTAGGGTTTGTTCTTGATCTGAATTGGGGCTTTTGTGAAATTGAGTTGAATTTGATGAAATTGGCTTATTGTTTGGATGTAATTAAGCATTATACTCTGTGAGTTGTGTTATGTGATGCTCAATTCATCAATTTGTTTAAAAAATTCAACAAGTGGTTTTCAAATTTTTGGGATTTTTGATAGAAATTCCTAGTTCAAGCCAATTTTGTCAAATTACTCTCAATTAAACTTAATTGTTTACTGCATTAGATCATGCATCACAATATTTTATTATTCATGCATCATATAGATTTTTGTTCTATATTCTTTATTGTGCTAATGTGCAGTCTGCCCTTGGTTTTGTTTTCTCTTATTCTTTGTGGTTTTCTCTTTGTGTCTCTGTCCTTTCCTTAGCACTATGCCTAGGAAGACTAGAGCCCGTAGGAATGTTCCCTCACCTTCTCCTTCACCCCCTCCATCCTTTGATAGTGAGAAGTTTTCGAGTGAGAAAAACCAAGAGATTTTTGAGTCGCTAAACCTTAAGAGAAAGATTTGGGCTGAGCGTTCTGTGCGGTTAGATGAACTTGATCCTGCCATTAGGGCAAATTTTGAGCGTCGGGGTTGGTTACCCTTGGTGGATGTTTCTGATCCTCCTCCACCTTCTGCCTTGATTAGAGAGTTCTATTCGAACATCTCTATCCGCATCTATGATTCCAACACTCTAGTCAAGAGTTGGATACGAGGCGTAGAGTACACCATTACTCCTCGGGTAGTGGCTGATGCTCTAGGGGTACCATTGGTCCAGCATCCTGTCTATCCTTATGCTGAGTCTCCCGAGATTAGCGATGTTTTGTCTTACATCACTGGTACTACTGTCCAGTGGGGTTCTGATCCTCGGATCACTTCTGCTGAGCTCTCCGGGTTACACTATCTGTTCTTTAGGATAGCTTGTCATTCGATCTGGCCTATTTCCCATGTTCACACCATTCCTCTTGAGAGGTGTGTATTTTTGTACGCTCTAGTTACTGATGCTCCTATTAGTTTTTCCCATCTTTTTCTTCGTTCTTTGAACGATGTTTATAGGAGTTCATCTACTGCTCATGCTCTTGTACATCCTATTTTCATTCATAGGATTCTTCTCTATCTTGATCTTAGTGGCTTTCCTTCCTCTGAGCCCATTCATTTGATAGCTCCTATAGGTGCGTCTTTTCTTAGACAAAGGGCCGCTCATCTTCGAGCTGGTTCTAAACACCCAAGGTCTGAGCCCTCTAGTAGCGCACCTCCTCCTTCTTCTTCTGCAGGTCTTGCTGGTGAGGATATTAATGATCCAGTTGGTGATGATGATGCTGCTGCTGATGTTCCTCCACCTTCTTCGGCCGACTTCGATGTTCGTCGTACTTTGGAGACTGTCATGACCGTTCAGGCGGCTCATGGTCAGATTTTGGTGGACTTGATGGACGAGATTCGTGCTCTTCGAGCTGATTTTGCACGTCTTCATTCATATTCACCACCTCCTTTTGATGGCGACTTGTGATTGCCCTTTGGCATTCCGCGCAAAAAGGGGGAGTGGAGTTTTTGACTTGTAGTGTGTTTTTGTAGTTAGGGGGGGAGTTTTTCTTGTTTTAGAGGAGCTTGTGGAGTTTTTAGATTGTATTTAGGTGCTTCACTTTGTATATCATTTTTGGGGATATTCATGTTAGGGGGAGTAACATTGATTGATATACATGTCATATTCATTGATTCTTGTTGCTTTGTGATTCACTGCTTATTGACTTATATTTATGAGTTGTTCATTCATATATGTCTTTATTTTGTGTTGTGTGAATCTTACAAGAATGTTATACCTGTTGTTTTACTCTTTTCTGTCACACATGCGTTTATGTGTTTGTTGAGTATTTCAGGATTATACAGGTTGATTCAACTAAGCTGCTGTCTACACTTGCAACTATGGATAGTAGTTAGGCTGAATTGAATTTTATGAGCATTATTTTTGTAAAGGGCTTTTCATTTGTAAAACTTTGAGCTGTTAGTTAAGGTTTTGTCACGGATTGCTAAAGGGGGAGTTTGTTAGGTTCTAAGGTCTTAGGATTTTATGTATTTAGAACTCTAATTTGTAATGTTGGCAAACCATGATCAAAACATTGTATTTAGTCTTATTTAGACTTGCGCAAAGTTGGTTTATTCTTGTAAAGTTGGAATCGAGTGGCTGCAGAAGTACTTGGGACTTTCGGCCTGGCTCGATCGATCGAAGAATAGACTCGATCGATCGAAAATCGCACAGGTTGATTTTTCTGCAGAATTTCCAACTCAGCCCTACTTCATTAAAAGTTTAGGGTTTTATGTTTTTACCCTAGGTATATAAACTAAACCCTAGCCACGATTTTTAAGGTTGTCCATATTGTATTGTTGCTTATACATTACTGTTTTGTGTGAATCTCTTGTGAGATCTTTGAGGAGCTTTCCTTTACACAAAACTTAGGGTTTTCATGGTAGAGATAATTTCAACATCTTGAAGATCATTACTGTTGCAACCATTGGAACTTAAAAGAAAAGCAAGCGGGGAGCTTGTAGCTGATTGAGGAATTCAAGAAAGAAGTAGTCCGTGGATTCGGAGCCTGCGCGTGGTCGTGTCAGGAAGTTCTACTGGTGGGTAGCATTAGGAAGTCGAGCGGGGAGCTTGTAGTCCTTTTGTATGAACTTCAATTCTTTCATAGTGAATTCCGGTTAGCCTTGAGGATCGGTGGGTCAAATCCTCCCCAGGTTTTTACCGTGTGGTTTCCTGGGTGATCATATCTTGTGTTATTTATTTTCCGCTGCATTATTATTCTTGATATGATTGTTTGGATTGTTTTAACCTAGAATTGCTTAATTTGACTAAGTAACAACTTGGCTAATTAATCTAGGCTACGCAATCTGGTTGATTAAGGGGTCTAAATAACATGTCAGTCCCTTCTTCACAACCTCTCTTCCACTTGTTGATCATCCATGCCCCTTCCTTCTGACTGCCCGTCCTATCAGCCACTTTACCAGCACTCCTGTGAGTTGGCGCAACCAAGGCAGCCCTGTCCAGAGGTCACATCTCCATTAATGCGGCCGGGGAGTTAGGTGATTTAGTATGGAGGTGATAGCTTATCCTAAACCTGTTCCTCCACCATGCTGCTATGGCTGACGTGTTGGTCTTGGTTGACCGAGAACATGGTCATCCTTGGCAGGGTTCCTGGTAATTTAGACTTTCACTCTTCATCCTCAGACATTTCTTCCTCCTCGGCATGGGCCTTGGGCCGGATATAAGGTGGACCGGGGTTGCCAAGTTCTCAGGCCCCACAATAGCCCCTTAAAATCCTACTGTCCGTGTCCTTGGAGGGGGAGGAGGATTTTGATATCCTCGGGCCTTCGTCATGACTCGCCCAACCTTGGCCTACGTTAGTGTTGGAGTCTTTTCGCCTGCCTAATGCACGTTTCTGGCGCCTCAATATATGGTGCGCACCCACATTAAACGCCCGCATTAAATTCTAGTGGCTCCATACTCCCCACGTTCAACGGTGTGATGGTAATCAGTCGGTGGAGATTTCCCGCCTTTACGGGCGGGAAACTCCGCCTGGTTATCTTTAGTTGAGGATATAAGTACTCATTCGAACCGATTTGCCTCCTTATTTTTATATTCAAGAACTTTGGCGCACATACTCTAAATCCGGTCAAACCTCCAACCCAATCAGCGCCCCTTTCCAGCATAAAAAGCCTGTCCGAGAAGCTTTTCCTCATTTCTGTAAGTTTTCTTCTCTCTGTAGCACAAATTTTTTCTTTGATTCCTTTCCTTCCTTCGCTCTTTCTCGAGTCTTTTAGTCATTGTTAGGGATGGGTAAATTTAAGAAGTTAGTTGAGTCTGAAGAGATGATGGAGAAGTTCATCGCTGATTATAGGATACCCAGCAACGTGGGCTTAAGGTATTGCGAGGAAGGGGATTGGTATATTAAGAGGAGAGATGGCGAAGTTGTGATTCCCATAATCGCGTTCTTAGAGGAAGGTATGAGAATCCCTAAGAGACCGGTGACGAGCGGCTACCTCAGGCATTTTCGGTTAACTCCCACCCAGTGTGCCGTCAATGTGTTTAGGATACTAGGGTGCGTAGATGCCTTGAATGACAAGATGGGGTTGAGGTTAACCCACTATGATGTAAACTGGTGCTATAACCTCCAACACTTGAAGGGTAAGTCGTACTATATGAAGACGAGGGACGATAGGGTTCGGCTTATCCAGTGCCTCCCCGAGTCCAGTAAGGGTTGAATCAGGATTTTCCCATCTTGTCAGGGGAATGGCATGACGGTCTCCATTGTCCGACAGTAGAGGGAGAGCCAGGTAGGGTACTCGGAGTAGGAAAGGGTCTAGCCCCCTTTTTTTGTTGTAAATTTGCTTTGTTCGGTTGATGACAGGAGTTTGTTTTTCTTTCTGCAGATCTGCACGCCTTCGAACGTCATTTTAACCTGGTCAACAAGGAGGATCTGGAAGCTGTTCTCAGGGCGGAGATTTTCATGAATGAGGGCCACGATCAAGTCAGGGCTGCTCACAAGATCCTCGGGTACGATCCGACCCAGAAGTTGTTCCTGGCCCCGAAGTACGTGATCAGGGCTCGTGATCCTCGGCTTCGACAGATCACTGTAGTGGAGCACGGGTTTTCATTTTTTGAAGGATCTTTCATTCCAGAGGGCATCCCGTTGGCAGGTTCTTCCTTGTCCCATTAAGCTACGGAGGTCGAGGGGGAGAGTTTGGAGAAGGAGGGAAAAGTAGTCGATTTGGGTTTGTTTGAGGACGAATTTGGTGCCTTCGACCAAGCCTATCTGTCCGAGGATCCTTCTGGTGACTTGGGCGATCCCCATTTATCTGAAACCGATCTTCTGTCTCCAAGGATTGGTATTCAGGCCGAAATGGGTTCCAAGAGGCAACCCCAAACCAGCCTGTTTGACTTGCATGAGGGCAAGCCAGGGAAGGACGCGCCGAAAGAGTCATAGCCCAAGCCTCCTCTACCTACGCCCAAGCCTCTTCCTCCCCTACCTAAGCCTTTGCCTGCGCAGACCAGGTCGTTCTTTACTCCGTCAATCTCGGATCCTCAGCTCGAGTCCATCGACCCGAAGAGGAAGAGACCTTCCAAGGGCAAAGACCCTGTGGACGGGGGGAGATCTCGTTCCTCCCAAGAGGAAGATGAAACCCGCTAGCCTTCCAAGCAGCTGAGGATTGGTGGTCAGGGTAAGGGGAAAGAGGTCATCCAGCAGTCCGAGCTCCAGGCCTAGCTGCTTACTGCCATGCTCCACGGGAAGCCTTTGATGGACGATGCCACTCTCAGGGACTTCCGAGGGGGCGAGGGGGCTTGCGTAGCCAATGCCCTGGAGAGGTCCCTCATTCTTCCCGTCGACATGGCTGAGTTGGGGGGCATGAAGGGGCAAGAAGTTGCCCGTAACCTTAAGAGGTACCTGGGCATGGTAAGACTTCTGTTATCTGTTCCTTCGTTTGAATTTTATTGCTTAGTTCCCAACTTACGGTGTATTTGTTTTGGTTGGTAGGCTATTCAGGCCATTTTTAGGCTGGACGAGAAGGGCGACAACCAGGGTAAAGCTCTGGGTCAGGAGCGCGACAAGTACTTGAATGCCGTGAATACCCTTAAGAAATCTGAGGCGGATCTCAAGAAGCAATGGAGAATTTGGAGGAGATGACGAGGGCTAGAGACAGCGCAGCATCTGACCTAGCCGGCGCTATGAAACAGGCCGAGGACTAGACAGGGCGCTTGCGGGATGTCGAGAGTCAGCTGCAGGCTGCCAAAGAGCATATTGCCGACCTAAAGCAGAAGTTGGCCGAGGCAGTGGGGGTGAGAGGCGTTGCTGAGTATGCCAGGGACGAGGCCGTAAGGGCTAAAGAAGAAGCCATGTTTGTGAGAATAGATGCTGAGCGCTTCGTAGAGCAAGCGGAGGAAGAGGCCTTTGTTGAGGGGGTAGCTAAGACCGAGGCTGCCCTTAAGGCCCAAGTCCCTGAAGTATACAGGCGCTATTGCTCCCAGACCTGGAGTGAGGCCCTCAATCAAGCGGGGGTTGAGGCCTTGTCCGAGCTTAGAAGGGCCGAGAGAGTGTATTATCCCCCCACTATTCACGAGCTTGTCCCCGTCGCTCCTGAGGTGGGCTTCGCCTTACTAGTGACAGATGAAGGCCAGGCCAGTGCTGCCGAGGACTCAACTTCAGCTGATAAGCTTGTTGAGGAGACCGAGCGCCGCGGAGAATTGGAGGGGGCAGGAACTGGTAGCCAAGAAGCGCCCCAGGATGTGGCGAAGCCTCCTGCTAACTCCCAAGCCACACTAGTCATCCCTCAGATCCTTCCTGCTAAAGAAGGGTCCTCCAAAGTAGCCCCTCCGGGCCAGGGTCCCGAGGCATCAGTCGAAACCCTCCGGTAGGCTCCTCAGGATAAGCTGTCTACCGAGTTGGGGAAATAGGCCATCCCGTCGGGCTATCCTGTTTTGACGGCTTGGGCCACTCTGATCTTGCTTTCTTTTCCATTTTACTTTGCCTTTTGTCTTGGTGACATTGTAACGTAACTATTTTTTGTGTAATATATTCAATCGTTTGTTTTTAGTTCTTCGAATGATGCTTCCTTTCACTTGTTGTACTTTAATGATTTGCTCAATACCTTGGTTCTGTCTAGGACTTAGTCTTGTGAAGCAATTGGTTTCCCCTCAGGTTTGAGTCTGATGACCATATAGCATTTTGGTTTTGTCTTACGCTTTTCTTCTTCTTCTGTAACTAGTTTTCCCATGGGTTTGAGTCTGAGGACCATGCAATACCTTGGTCCAGCCTAGCACCCAGGTTCTCCTTGCGGTGGTTAGTTTTCCTATAGGCTTGAGTCCGTGGACCATGCAATACCTTGGTTCATCTAACACTTACGTTCTTCTATAAGTAACTAGTTTTCTCATAGATTTGAGTTCGAGGACCATGCAATACCTTGGTCCAGCCTAGCACCTAGGTTCTCCTTGCGGTGGTTAGTTTCCCCATAGGCTTGAGTCCGTGGACCATGCAATACCTTGGTTCAGTCTAACGCTTACGTTTTTCTGTAAGTAACTAGTTTTCCCATAGGTTTGAGTCCGAGGACCATGCAAGACCTTGGTTCAGCCTAGTACCCAGGTATATTTGAGTGGTTAGTTTTCCCATAGGCTTGAGTCCGAGGACCATGCAAGGCCTTGGTTCTGTCTAACGCTTATGTTCTTCTGTAAGTAACTAGTTTTCCCATAGGTTTGAGTCCGTGGACCATGCAGGACCTTGGTTCAGTCTAGTACCCAGGTGTTCTTCTGTAAGTAACTAGTTTCACCGAAGGTTTGGGTCCGAGGACCATGGAAGACCTTGGTTCAGTCTAGTATCCAGGTGTTCTTCTGTAAGTAACTAGTTTCACCGAAGGTTTGGGTCCGAGGACCATGAAAGACCTTGGTTTAGTCTAGTATCGAGGTGTTCTTCTGTAAGTAACTAGTTTCACCGAAGGTTTGAGTCTGAGGACCACGGAAGATCTTGGTTCAGTCTAGTACCCAGGTGTTCTTCTGTAAGTAACTAGTTTCACCGAAGGTTTGAGTCCGAGGACCACAGAAGATCTTGGTTCAGTTTAGTACCCAGGTGTTCTTCTATAAGTAACTAGTTTCACCAAAGGTTTGGGTTCGAGGACCATGAAAGACCTTGGTTCAGTCTAGTACCCAGGTGTTCTTCTGTAAATAACTAGTTTCACCAAAGGTTTGAGTCTGAGGATCACGGAAGACCTTGGTTCAGTCTAGTACCTAGGTGTTATTCTGTAAGTAACTAGTTTCACCGAAGGTTTGGGTCCGAGGACCATGAAAGACCTTGGTTCAGTCTAGTACCTAGGTGTTCTTCTGTAAGTAACTAGTTTCACCGAAAGTTTGAGTCTGAGGACCACGGAAGACCTTGGTTCAGTCTAGTACCCAGGTGTCCTTCTGGTTGGAATGAGGGAATTTGTCCTTAGTGTTGGGAAGTTTGTTTTTGGCGTGATGACGACCTCGGCATTGCTTCATCGAAAACGAACCATTCCTTAGGCTGGACCCTTGACCCTGTGTTGCCTTGGATAGGGGTGGCTCGAATTTCTATCCTCACGCGTGGCGGTAGCCCCTCATTCGCTCCAATTTTCTGCCCTCTTCGATTATAAGGCGTCTTTTGACTGTTCGCGTTCCGCGCTTGACGCTTTGGTGTGCGAGGCGTGCCCTCATTAATATCCTCGTGGATTAATGCAGATCCAGCGGTTGATGGCTTCTTTGAAATTCGGTCAGGATTAATGTCGCTGATAATTCTTCTCTCGAATTCTGGGCGGACCAATTCCCACCGACCTTTGCCCTCCATATAAGGCTTTCTAGGGGAATCGCCCTCCCACACTTCACGAACCCTCTAGTTAAACAGGAAACATGATTCCCCAACCTTCTAAGCCCCTTCAATAACCTTGCCAGGATTGTGATCAGAGCTTGGCGGAATGGGACGGCTCTGGATGAGGGCGAGGGCAAGCAAGCTAAAGGTCCTCCTCCCTCGAATGAGAGCCGCTGCGGTTGTAGTCCGTGTCAGACTTCCAACGCGGCAAGGGTTAGGCGTCATCCTGGTGGTTTCGTGCCTGGTGATTAAGAGGGGGGTCCATGAAGTACATAACGCCTTTCTCCGGTACGCGTCCATGCTTGCCCTTCAAGCTGATAGTGACTCGCGCCCAGCTTACCCGCCGATGGAGGCTCGCAAGATTACGTCATGTTTGGTGCCCGGATGTTGCCGCCTCTAATGTTCAATCATCATGAGGCTGGGGGAGCATCAAGAGAACATCATAGGACGGGGCCATCAGGCGCTTTTGCATCTGCTCCTCTCTTCTCGCTGGTACCATCCATACCGGCTCAGGGGTCGTTGGTAGCCTTGAAGCAAGCTTGCCTTAGCCCCCTTTCCTTTAGGATTAGCTTTAAAACAAGCTTGTTTGAGCCTCTGTTTGTAGAGTTAGCTTTAGAACAAGCCTGTCTGATCCTCTGTTTGTATCATGTATTTACTTTTTGTTTAATAAAATGCTGCAATGTTTATTCTCTTTTCCTTTTCTCTGAATCTTCTACTTTTCTGCAATGATTGTTTCTTGCGCAAACGCGTTGTTGTTAACCTTTTGTAAACTAGCCACCTAGGAGCGACTGTCCGTTGCGCCTGCTAGCGCACAAGTTCTTCCCACAGACGGCGCCAATTGTAGGGATCGGGTTTGAGCACTTCTACTGTAGAGAGAGTGGACTCAAGCCCAGTTAGCCTAGTATAATGAATTTGTAGAGAGTGGGTTCAAGAATTAGGCCCTAGCAAGCGGACAACGTCCAAGGTAGCGTTCGCCACCGTCGGAGGCGGGCGGACCAAGATTATCCTCCAAAGTCTGTCCTCGACACCGGTCCGAGGAGCTTGACAGTGGACTCTCTCCCTTAGGGAGTCATCCAGGGAACCAATCCCCTCTTTTGGATCTGTGTCTTCCCCTTATATGGTCCCTTCTTCACAACCTCTCTCTTCCACTTGTTGATCATCCATGCCCCTTCCTTCTGACCGCTCGTCCCATCAGCCACTTTACCAGTACTCCTGTGAGTTAGCACAACCAAGGCAGCCCTTTCCAGAGGTCACATCTCCATTAATGCGGCCGGGGGGTTAGGTGAGCGCATTTAGTGCGAATGTGACAGCTTATCCTAAACCTGTTCCTCTACCATGCTGCTATGGCTGACGTGTTGGTCTTGGTTGGCTGAGGACAGGGTCGTCCTCGGCAGGGTTCCTGGCAATTTAGACTTTCACTCTTCATCCTCAGACATTTCTTCCTCCTAGGCATGGGCCTTGGGCCGGATATAAGGTGGACTGGGGTTGCCAAGTTCTCAGGCCCCACATATATTTTTTGTTTTGTTTTTATAATTTGTAGGTTCTGAATCTTTTGATTTTTAATATTATTGCCTTTTGGAAGTTTGACCATCTGAATTTTTGGGTTCAATTTTTTGCAATATCTGAAAATGTTTGGCAAATTTCAATAGTTATAACTATGGATTATTCTCTTGAAGGTTATCTATCTTTCTCTTATATTTCTCTATTTGGTAGTCATATATATTTTGTTTTGTTTCAATAATTTCTAGACAGTGCTAGTGAATTTTCTGATTTTTTTTTCTTTCGAAAATTTTAACATCTGAATTTTTTAGCAATATCTAAATTTGTTAGCTAGATTTTTTGCAAGCCATTTCTTGTTCAAGCAATGACTTATTTATCAAATTGTAAATCAAAAGGACAGGAGCAATTCATGCAACAGTATAGTTTCATAATTAATTTAAGATTTTATAAAATTATTTTAGTCTATTATAAATAGGTCGGTTCTCGTGCATTGCACGGGTTTCTAACTAGTTGTATTATATACTGCAGGTTAATTTGAATTTGAATTTGATAGTTTTATTATAATCATGATAGAATAACCGTCTTTTTTGGATTGTGCAATTGCAAACTGCAAAGCCTATTGATATGCTCCCTTATGGCTACTATGTCACTTTTTATTTATTTATTTATTTATTTTTTTAAAATTTTATATTCATTTATTCTGAAACCGGCAAATGTTTAACTTAAAAAAACACCTAAACAACATTAGCAAATAAATTCGAACAACAATATAGTAAATTTGAACATCTTTTTTGGAAAACCAATGAAGCTATCCACACAAAACATACACATATAATTGTTGGGGTATTAATTTTCAAAAAGTACTTGATAGCAAATTAAGTAGCTGAAAAAGTCCCATAAAAAATGTAGCTAAAGAAGTCCTATAAAAGAAAGTAGCTAAAAAAGATGGTAGTGATTTCATCACAAGTTCTAGACTATACCATTTTGTGTAGTAATATAAATTATCTTCTTTCTCATTTTCTATTTTTTTTTGTTGGCAATAATTTTACATTATCTTTATATATTAAAAGAATATAGAGAGTTAGTTATTACTTTTTTAACTTTCAATTAAGAGGATTCAGAAAGTTAGTTCTTGCTTTTTTTTTTTTTTTCAAAAATATCCTTAATTAACTTATTATTCCTTAAATATAAGAAATGAGGTTAAAACTGTAAATCGACAAAAATTAAAAACCACATTTAGATCCCACAAACTCCAAATCCATAATATTCATTCAGTTTCTTCTTCATTCTTTCATCCTATTTCTAACTGACACTATTTTTTTTCATACTCTGTTTCATATACTGAATTCTTCACAATGGTTATACATTTTCCTGTCAAAATTGGTAAGCCTTTGAACATAATTTATATAGGTCTTTCTCAATTTAATTATATTGTGTATCGTACTTTCTCAACTACATATATTGTGAATTGAAAACTCTATAACCTTTTGTGATGCGTGAACTATATTAAAGGTGTTATAGAAAATTTGGTTATGAATGGAAAATTATGACATTAAACAAAAAAAAAGGAGCCTCATCGCATGCACGAAGCGCATGTGATGAGGCTAGTACGTATTATATTCATGCAAGAAAAAAATAATAGTGTAGAGAAATCTTAAAGAAGTCAATCCTACATCAATGGAAAAAACACTAGCTTGCTCCATATAGTCTGGGGTTTTAGCGACCATCAATTTCAGAAATTGATACTTCATTTATAGAAGTTAACATGTCTCTATTATTGTTTGAACTTGTCGAAATAAATGCTGGTTGTTTTGGAGAAGGAAGAGGTGTGTCATTACCCAACATGAAAACAATTGTTAACATGGTTGGCCGATCTCTTGCATGTTCTTGCACGCATAAAAGCCCAATTTGAATGCATCTCAAAACTTCATTTGTAGGGTATGTCTCACCTAGTGATGCATCCACAATTTCCATGGCTTTTCCTTCTCTCCATAGGTCCCAAACCTGCAAACAACATATTCATCGTATTAGGCTAAATAATATAAGTCTAATTTTGTAGCCATTTTTTGCATGTACTTACATGTTCAATCAAATATGGGGAGAGACCATCATGGTAACAAGTACCATTCTTTTTACCAGCAATTATCTCTAGTAGTAACACTCCGAAGCTATATACATCAGACTTTATTGAAAATACTCCTTGCATTGCATATTCTGGTGACATATAACCACTGTCGTAGAACAATGAAAAGGAAACCCATTAAGCCTTGCACATTATTTAAAGAAAAAAAGAAAAGAAAAGAAAAAATCAAAGATGGCCCTTTGGACACTAACAAAGCATATAATATTAGAAGTAACACTAGATGAAAAATGACGGAAAGATATCTCATGATGATATTTTTTAATCGCAATTTGGAAGTTAACAAGGGTCAAGGAGATGGTGTTAGTATCTGTTTGGGAATAACTGATTTAGCTGAAACTGAAAACCTTTTACTGAAAATAATGTAGAAAAAATTAAAAGGTAACTAAAATAGTACATTGGGATTCATGAATAGTATCAAAAAGTGTAATGAGACCCATGAATAATAGCAAAAATAAGTTGAATAGTAAAAAAAGCTGACTTTTTAAGCATTGCCAAACACACACTTAATTTGCAGTCGAAGTTAAAGAGAAAAATTAGCAAGCCAATATATCTAAAAGATAATGTCCCTTCTTTCTCAAAAAAAGAAAAAAGAAAAAAGAAGATAATGTCCCTTGTTTAAGGCTAATTTGTCAATCAACTACGTATTTAGTGGAGGAGTTATTGGTGTTAATTTGTTGTGAAATGTTGTGAACATAGTATTTTTCTTCAATTTCAGTACATTTTATGGTAATTCTCCAAGAAATCTGTGGCAAATTAGGGTCCAGCGAAAATTAAAAAGACAATGTCTATCTTTAGTGGCAGCTAAAATGTTAAAAATTGGGAAAGCAACGGTTCACTTGATTTCCTTATTTCTCTTATTAGCATTTTAGTTGACTTAGGAATCTTATTTGAATTTGAATTCTTAACTAAGATTAGATTGATTTCCTTTCCATGTTTATTTTTATCATTATTATCATTCTTATGCTCCAAGATTGCAGTAGGTGGACTTTTATTATAAAATGGTGTACACTTGGCTCAAAAAAAATAAAATGGTGTACACTCATTCGCATTAGTTCATCCGAAGTTCCTTACCTTATGCACGAATTATTGAATAAGCCATCTTCCTATCAAGGTTAAGGAGTCAACTAAGCATCTCAGCAGCGGGACCTTAGAAAATATAGAATCTTTTATATTATACCTTTTGTATTATACCTTTGAAAATCTCTAGAATTTCATCAAGAGTTGCTATAGCACTCTTTTATCTCCTTTTCTTGGTCTTGATCATGGCTTGACAACCCATAGATCAGAGTAGAGTCGTATATTGACTCTTGTTTCACAATTCATTCCGTTGCATCATTATGCCATAACTGTAGGCTTAACTAGCCCCGTGTCAAAAAAGAATAATAAAGATATTCTTGAAATATTTTTTAGAAAGACCTGCAATTTATACTCTTCTTTAGATATGAAATGGTAGTCAAGTAATTGGATAGAAAATATAAATATCTTTGTTTTCTAGCTCACTTACTATGTTCCAACAACGCGATTTGTATTCACTTCAATTTGGTCACCTCCAACAATTCTAGCCATACCAAAATCTGAAATTTTTGGATTCAAAGTATTGTCGAGTAGAATATTGCTGGCCTTTAAATCTCTATGAATAATTCTTAATCTTGAGTCTTGATGAAGATATAATATCCCTCGAGCAATTCCACAAATAATCTCAAATCGCTTTCCCCAATCTAAACATAACCTTTTTGTTTCATCTGAATAAAGGGATTTGGATTAGATTGAATTCATGCTTAATTACATGCTTTTTTATATATATATAAACTATTAGGAATTGATATGTTTGTAATTGGAGGACCACTTTCTAGTGATGATGAGCAAATTTTATGCAAAAGGAGGACATACCAAAAATGAAAGAGTCTAAGCTTTTATTAGGCAAGTACATATCTCAACTATTGGGAATTGATATGTTTTTTCCTCAAAAAAAGAAGAAGGAATTGATATGTTTGTAATTGGAAGACCACTTTCTAGTGATGATGAGTGAATTTTATGTGAAAAGAGAACATACCAAAAATAAAAGAGTCTAAGCTTTTATTAGGCAAGTACTCATAGACTAACATCTTCTCTCCCCCTTGAATGCAACAACCTAAGATTCTCACAAGGTTCCTATGTTGGAGTTTAGCAATAAGTGCAACTTCATTTTTGAACTCTTCCACTCCTTGTCCTGAGTATTTTGATAGTCTTTTTACTGCTATTTCCATTCTGTTTTGCAGCAAACCCTGAAAATAAAGCCCAAATTTCATGTTGTGAGAAATTCAACTTAGTGAATTATTTGGGCAAGCCCAATTTCACCTAACAAATTCATGATCAATGAATGCCTTTAAACATTTAGGATGGAATTTATGATGCATTAACACACTTGAAATAAGATTAAGCCATTTTCGGGACTTTTTTTAGGAGACTACCTTATAAACCGAGCCAAAACCACCTTTGCCAAGCTCGTTAGCAGTAGAGAAGTTATCTGTGGCTTCAATGATGGTCCTCAGATCAAATACTGGAAAACTTGAATTTCTTTTAGATCCATCGAACTCTCTTCTACTTGGAGAGTCTTCGAAGTTACTGGAGTAAGAGCTTTGCCTCTTCCCTGTCATAAAACAAGTAACGAATGAAGTTAACATATTTGTCCACTAATGAATTCCCCCGCAAAACCCCCTTTTAACTAAACTGAGAAAATACACTAAGGTATTGTTCGGTTGGCAAGAATTTTGATTCTTAGTTTAAACTTTTGGCATGCTTGGATTTTTTATAAAGGAAATATTTAGGACCTACACCCTTTACCTTTTGGTAGTTCTTCTCCCTTCTTTGCTCACACTCCCTTTCTCTTTGTTTCCTCTCTTTTTCCCAGTTTTTTCCAACCGACCTTTATTTGTTTGCCTTCCCTCTCCTTATATAGTCTCTCCTTAGTGGGGTTCTAATCATTATTTTTTCACCAATTTTCATGCATTTCCACTTTCGCCAGAATCCCAAAAAACCATCATGCTTTTTGAGGATTCTCTTGAATCTTGTTCCAGATGCCAAATACCGTTTGGTAGCGAGCTCCCCAAAGGCACTAATAACTCTCGGCAACTGACTTTTGTTTAATCATTTCTTCATCGATTTCCCACCACTTCATCAGTCGGTAGTGGGCCGAACACTATGGGATTCCACCAAATGATAATTTCTAAGTCCTAATACACGTATCGTCGGGTTGGGCTCACTCCAACCGGGTTGAGGTCCAGGTCCACTTCCATCTTATGGGCTGGCTTTGGCTACTCAGGCCGATCTTGGGCCTTAGTTAAGTAGGCCAGTACTGCTTCTCTAGGCACCCCCACAATAGCCCCCGACGATCCTATTTTCATGAAGTGGGGATAGGATCGGGGATTCTTGTCTCCACGCTCGGCTAAGCTTTTCAAAAAAGACGGTTGTACCTTGGGAAGAAAAAAATGTCACTTTATTAATACAGCAGACATGACAGCTTGCTCTTTATGAATGCGTGGCAGCATCTGGTACATTAAACGATTGAGATGATCTGACGCTTCAATTATTGAGGTACGTGTGAGTAGAAACCATGGTAAGTATTGATTAGTTGTTTGCAGTTACATTAAATGACCTTTTCCCCTACAAATACTGTCATCCTTCTCCTTTATAACTTTCTTTAGTTTCTTTCAAATTAGAATCCTTCTTATTCTTTATTCCTGAGCCCTTAAATCCCTCCTTAAACCACCCCTATCATCAAGAAGTTACTTAGTAAGTCTTCTTTCTCCTGTTTCTTTCATTCTTGTTCTTCCATAGTTATCTTAATAGGAAAAGATGGGTTTTTTGTACCTTTTAAACACAAATGCAGACATAGAATCCTTCAAGACTAGGTTTAATATCCCTCTTGATGTGAATATATCATACTATCACGAGGGAGATATAAAAGACCAAAGATTGCCTCATGTGGTCTTTTTTCCTTTAATGTCAATACTAGAGGGTGAGGTTAGATTTCCAGTGGATCCCCTTTCACTTAAAACTCTCAATTTTTATGGGCTTAGCCCCGACCAATGTCTACCTAACTTTTATAGGGTAGTAAACTGTGTGGGGCGTCTTAATCGATTGTACAGCCTAAACCTTACACATCATGACATTAACTTCCTTTATGCTATTCGGGGAAGTCTAAGGAATGGGTATTACCTTCAAATCCAAAATACCATGGTTAGGTTGATATCTTGTCTCCTCGACTCCAATAGGAACTCCACAGGGGAGTTCGTGAGAGTGAGCGGGAACTAGCTCAACGGAGAACTCACTTGTTCGACCTCTCCCCGCTAGATAGGTTGGTACCCTATTTTCCGATTCTTTAGTATGACCATGCAGTGTGCATTTTTACTTCAAGTTTTATTTTATCATTTTTTTTTTGTTCGTACGTTTGATTTGTTACTATTGCCATATATATATATATTTTTGTTAACTTTATTTGTCATTTCTCATTGTAGACTCCAAAAAGGTTCCAACCTAACTTGAGTGTTGTACGAGCTCAGGAATTGAATTTTGTCTTGCGCTCGAAAAATTTTGTGCACTATGACGGGTAACTAAGAGCCTCTCACTTGGTTCTCAATTGTGTGCCTTCGTACACTAGCTACTAAGACTCTTTAGGAGCTTTAACAGTTGGAAGCCCCTTTTTGTCCTATCTTGGCATTTGGTTTCCAAAATTTCTGCTGCATGGGCTTACTAATGGTGAAGCTAGACACCAAAGGCCCAGAATAGTTCGGGAAAGCTCAATTGAACCAGTTTGTGATGATTTGGGTGACACAATTTTTCACGGTTGTGTGGTGCATATTCCGGTCGAAGACCTAACTGCAGATGCTCCAGTTCCCACTAATTTGACTATAGGGATGGTTCAACAGTGCAATATGGCTTTCAAACGTTGGTTCCCAGGAGCAGAGTCGGTCGGGGGACATGTTGCCCCTCAACCAACTCCTCAGCAAGCCAATCCCCCCCTACGCCACGTCAACGCAGGAAGAGGAAGAGGGTAGCCAACGACCCTACTATTGAGTCTGGTACCTTTCCTGCCGACCATCCCTCCACTATTGCTATGGGTGCTGCAGTGACTCCATAGTTTAAGGAAACCCCCTAAGGGGTTAGGCCCACTAGTCAACTTGCTATGATTAGATCCCATGTGGTCTCCACTTCTGGATGGGAGTATAACTTTCAACTGGGAGAAAAAGTTCTGCCCACTGACTCCTATGTTCGGACTTGGAGGAATGGCCTTGGGGGACAAGTCTCCAATAGCCTTGGTAAGGCTTTACTGTTGCCTACCGACCTCGACCATTACGCGGACTATCGAGACAAAGATATCGTCCTGAAGCTGAAATGGCTGAAGTGGCACACTATAGCCGTGAGTATACCTACTTTCGATTCTTATCTTATTATTATTATTATTATATCTTTACATTCTCCAATTTTATAAGTGTTAATACTTGGATCACATTGACTTCCCCTATCATCTCAATTACTGTCCCAGGCTACCTAATTGACACATGTTATGGAGGGTCAGTTAAAGGGCATGATGGAGGAAGCTGACAAGGAGAAGGCTTTGAAGCAAGTTGCCAAGGCTAGCTTGAATGAGAAAACCCTAGAGCTGAACGTGGAAAAGCGACGGGCAACCACCGCCGAAAGGGCTCGGGAGTTGGCTGAGCAGAAGGCTGAGGACTTGCAGGCGAAGTTCGGCGAGGCCGAAGTCAAACTTGCCAAAGTTTCGAGCATTGTCTCTGCTCGTGACAAAGAACTTGCCAACTTAAAAGAGACAATGAAGAATTGCGAGCAAGTCTTTTATAACATGGGATTCAAGGATGCTGAAAACTCAATGGGGGCAGTCGTCTTTTAGGCTTGGAAATTTTGGTTTGCGGAAGGTTGGATGGCTGTGGTGAACGTGATTGGTCTCCCTGACACCTCCCCTTACAGAGATGCCATCAAATTCTCTTGCCCAATGATCCACCCATAGAAGTCCAAGCCGATGATTAATCCGAGGAAGCTGATGAAGAAGAAGGGGGGAGGGATAGGCCCGACATGAGGGAGTTGTCCCAACAAATTGATTCTCATGTGGTGGTGATTGATGAGGAGAACTCAACAACTGCCACTCCCACTGAGACGCAAGGCGCTCCCCAATCAACCCTTGGTTTAGTCCCTTCAGTTGCCCGTGAAGTTCCCATAACCGTCTGACTTGTTGAACCATTTTGTACTTTTTATTTCTTATTTCTTTTAGGGCTAGTCAAACTTTTCTGTATCTAGCCAAGTGATATTTTATTTGTGTATTAAACTTTATTTAGTTTATTTAATATTGAATGGTTGAATTTCTTTAGTTAAATTGTTTGCTTATTGCTCCTTTTTATTTCCATGTAACATTCAATCTACTCTTCACATTGTCGTAATGCTCCAATTAGAGCGTGATTGCATGGCCAAACCCCTTTCATACATATGATTTATTATTTTTAAATGGAGTCATAATATCACACTTTAAAAAATCCCAAGTGTGAATGATTGGTAACACATATGCAACATTTTTCCGTTCCATGCCCGATAGGTTGATTTATTATAGTCCCTTAGACTATAGGTTCAAACAATGAGCTATTTCAGTTGAGGCACTCCTTATTAAGATAGTCTTTGTTTCTAGGGAAAAGTTTGTTAATTTTTTTTACTAGTTGGTGAATAGGTTCAAATCAAGGCAGGGTTCTTATCCTCAGAATATTTTGTTAAGGTTTTCACTTGGTCGGTGATCAGAGTCAGATTGAGGCTAGGTTTCAGTCCTTAAGAAAATTCATTAAGGTTTCCACCTAGTCGGTGACCGGAGTCAGGCCGAGGCCAGGTTTTTTTCCTTAGGAGAATTTATTAAGGTTTCTATCTGGTCCGTGACTGGAGTCAAGCTGAGGCCAGGTTTCTGTCCTTAGGAGAATTTATTAAGATTTCCACCTAGTTGGTGACTAGAGTCAAGTTGAGGCTAGGTTTTGGTCCTTAGGAAAATCTATTAGGGTTTCCACCTAGTCGGTGACCAGAGTCAGGCCGAGGCTAGTTTTCTGTCCTTAGAAAAAATCATTAAACTGTTTAACAACTCAAAATGTAACTGACTTCTTTCCACATTCTCTATTCAAGCTCATTTACAACCTCAAACATATCTTACGACTTCCTTTCTACACTTACAGGTAATACTTTTTCAGATTACAAATGTTCCATGGTCGGGGTAAAGGTCTTTCTTCCATATCCTCCAAGAAATAAGTCCTTGTTCTAGCTATGGCCGTCACCCGGTAGGGCCCTTCCCAATTCGGGGTGAGCTTCCTTGCACTTTGATATTTCATATTCCCCATCGCTTTCCATAAAACAAGGTCTCCCACTACAAATTCCCTGGGCTTTACATTCCTGTTATACCCTCGGACCAAATTTTGTTGATAATCAGCAATCTGAACGGATACCATATCTCGTCTTTCTTCCAAGGAGTCTAAATTCCTGACCATTCGAGTGTCATTATCACTTTGTGAGAACTCTGCAACTCTAATGCTTTACAAGCTAAGCTTAATTGGTATTATCGCTTTTGCTTCGTACGTCATGGAGAAGGGAGTCTTACCCGTCGACCTCCTTATTGTGGATCGGTAGGCCCACAAAATGTTCGACAATTCCTTGGCCCAATTTCCTTTCGGCCCCTTCCAACCTTTTCTTCAAACCATTCACTATTGTCTTATTCGTTACCTCTACCTGTCCATTGCTCTAAGGATAAGCTGGTGATGAATACCTGTTATTTATTCCTAGATTACTATAGTACTCCTGAAAGGCTTTACTGTCAAATTACTATTCATGATCCAAAATTAGCACTTGGGGTACCCCGAACCTTGTGACGATGTTCTTCCACACAAATTTCTTCACATCCACATCCTTAATGTTCGCCAAAGCTTCGACTTTCACCCATTTTGTGACATAATCAGTAGCAACTAACATAAATCTCTTATTTCCTGTCGCCTGAGGGAACAGTTCGATTATATCCAGACCTCATTGTGAGAATGGCCAAGAGCTAGTGACTGGGTTCAGATTTTCGCCCGGTTGATGAACTATTGGGGCATGTCTTTGACATTGGTCACATTTTTTAACGTAGTCAACCGTGTCTTGCTACATACTTGGCCACCCAAATCCCTAAGTCATAGCTTGGTGAGACAAAGACCTTCCTCTCGAATGTCCACCACATATCCCTTCATGCAGCTCGGCTAGAAGTTCGGTGACTTTGTTCGGATGGAGACATAATAAATAAGGACCTCCAAATGACCGTCGATATAATTTTTTGTCCTAAAAAATTTAGAAACGAGCCGACGTTCTCTATACTTTCTCTGACTCTTTCGAATCAGTCGGCAAAGATCCATCAGATAAGAAAGAAATATGAGGATCCATCCAGTTTGGTTCAAGCACCGTAGTTGATGCTACAATCGCATGATGCTTTATACTCAGTTGCTCCAATAACTCTATAGAGATCATTCGGGGAATACATTCATCTGAAGATGAAGCCAACGGAGCCAATGAATCAACATAACTATTTTGACTTCTCGGTATCCTGACCACACTTACTTTTTGAAAAGCCACTGATAGGGCCCCGAACAACATCAAGTATTGCTACATACGGGCATCCTTTACCTCAAAGCTCCCCTCAATTTGACTTACCACCAATTTGGAGTTTGATAATACCTTAACTTCCTCCGTACCAAGCTTCTGAATTGCCCTGAGACCGACAATGAGAGTTTCATATTCGACGTTGTTGTTTGAAGCACAAAAACCTGATCTTAGTGATTTTTCCAATCGTAACCACTTGGGAGATATCATTACAACCTCAATCACAGATCCTCTTATATTAGACACACCGTCCATATACACTCGCCATTTCTTAACCATAACCTAGCATATCCCAATGGGAACTCCTGGTTCAGGGGTGAATTCAGCTACAAAGTTTACTAACACCTGACCCTTAATAGAATTCCTCAGTTTGTAACATATGTCAATTGTCCCAAGTCTTGTTCCCCATTTAGCTATCCTTCCAGTGAAATTTGACCTTCTCAAAAGTGACTGTAGGGGGTACTCGTTTAGCACCCATACTGTATGGGCTTGAAAATAATGTGGTAGCTTCCTCGTAGCATGCACCAACACTAATGCCATTTTTTCTAATAGAAAATACTGAGTTTCTACATCCACCAATGTTTTCCGGAGATAGTACACTGGTCTTTGGATCCCTTCTTGATGTTTTAGCAATACTGAGGTTACCACATGGTCGGAAACCGCCAAGTACATATACAAATCTTCTTTGGGCTTGGGTCGAGATAAAATGGTGGGCTAGCCAAATAAGGCTTTAGGTCTCTAAACGCTGTATCACATTCCTCCGTCTACTAAAAACCCTTCCATTTCTTTAACAACTGAAAGAACGGTCTACACTTATCCACTGACCTTGAAATGAACCTATTTTGGGCGGCAATCATCCCAATGAGTTTTTGCACTTCTTTAGGGTTAGTGGGTGGTTTAAGATGTTGAATTACCATAATCTGATCGGGGTTGACCTCTATTTTCCGAGTAGTTATCATGTAACCCAAAAAATTACTCAACCCCATGTCGAAGGCACATTTGTTTGCATTGAGGCGTAACTTATGTTGCCTCAATATTTTGAAAACTTCTACCAAATTAGGAACTTGCTCTTCATTTCTTCTACTCTTCACCACCATGCCGTCCATGTCAACTTCTACTATTTCACGGATTTGCTCCTTGAACATTCGAGTAACCATTCATTGGTACGTTGCCCTTACATTCTTTAACCCAAATGGCATCACTGTGTAATGGTAATTACCCTCGGGCGTAATGAAAGAGGTTTTCTCCTGATCCTCAGGTGCTAAAGCAATTTAATGATAACCTTGAAAGGCATCTAAAAAGCTCATTCTTTAGTGTTTGACTATAGCATCTACCAACTGATCTATTTTCGGTATGGGGAACGGGTCCTTCGAGCATGCTCGGTTGAGATCAATAAAATCAACACAAACTCTCCATTTCCCAATTTTCTTCTTCACCACCACTGTATTAGATAACCACTCGAGGAAAAACACCTCCTTGATGGCCCTTGCCTGCTTTAATTTCTTCACTTCCTCCTTCACTGCTTCCATGTGTGGTTTTGCTGATCTCCTCGGTTTCCATTTTTTTGGCGTGACTAGAGGATCTACATTCAACTGATGTGTAATGAAAGTCGGGTCCACCTTGGGCACTTCATATGGATTCCATGCAAACACATCCACATTCTGTATTAATGACAGAAGAACTTCTACCCAATCTTCTACTTACAGACTTTTCCCTATCCGAAAGTACCTGTCAGTATAAGGCAATATTTGCACTTGAACTAATTCCTCCGCACTGTCTACCCCTGATAGGCTGTTGGTGTCCTGTAATTGCTATAACTGCTCCGTTTCAATGTGCTCCTTCTGCTTAATCTCATGATTTATCGTGGCCACCAAGCATTGTCTTGCTATCTTTTGGTCGGCTTAGACCACAACAACCCCATCTTCAGTAGGGAATTTGATCTTCTGGTGCAACACAGAAGGCACTGCCCCCATAGCATGAATCCAAGGCCATTCCAAAATCGTAGTGTATGGAAAAAAGGCATTAACCACTATGAAATTTACCTCAACTTCCTTTCCCTTAGTTACTATCGAGAGTTTTATCTGCCCTTTGGGCATTACTACTTTTCCATCAAATCCCACTAGTGGTGTGTCATACTTACTTAAATCCTTTGGTTTCAACCTTAGCCCCTTATATAGATTGAGGTACATGATCTCAGCCCTACTCCCTTGATCTATCATGACTCTCTTCACTAAGAATCCACTAGTCTGTGAAGTCACCACCAAGGCATCATCATGTGGCTGGGACGTTCCTTCCAAATTTATTTCACCAAAAATGATCAGGACCGAATTCCTCCTAAGCTTCTTCTCAGGTCGGTCCGTGGCCTTTGCCTCAGGTGGGGTCACTACACTCAATATGCCCCTCCGATGGCTCACACTTACTCCAATGGAAGTTGCATGAATGACCTCAATAATTCCCAGGGGTGGGGGAACTATGTTGTTACTTCGGCTTCCCGAGTCCTAGCCTGCACTTATCCTTCATTGGTCGACCAAAAATTCCTTTGAATGCCCCGCCTTTACAAGTTGCTCCAAGTGGTCCTTCAACACACGACACTGATCGGTAGTGTGACCTTTCTCTCTATGGTAAGTACAATACAAGCTTTGATTCCTTCTAGCTGGGTGCCCACCATCTTCCCTGGCCATCGAAATTAAGGTTCATTCTTGATGCACTTGAGGACCTTATAGACTAAATCCTTAAACGTCACATTAACTCCTTCGGTTCGCTGCTTCAAGTCCATACTCAAAACCCTTGGCTCCCTCCTAGTTCTCTGCTGAAACCTCTTGGGATGATAATCTTTGTTGTATTGTGAAGAGGTCGTGTAATACCCCAATTTTGTTTTTATGATTATCACCGTACATTGTCATTATTATTATAGAGTTGGGGTACTATATGTGTGTGCAGAATAAGATGGGAGTAGACAATTTTGTGGTGCTACAAAATAGGTGAGAAAATTAAAGTTTTAGTGCATACAATTTAGTGAAGCAATTAAAATAAATAAATAAATAAAAAAGGAAGATGTTTTATGGGCTTCTTGGAGGCTAAAGAGATAAGCTTAAGTGGGTTTAAACTCCAGCCCACTATTCCATCAAGCCCACATCTCTGATGCGTTAAAATATAAGGAAGAAAAGATGAATTAGGGTTTTCATAAGAAGGGTTTCGTCACTAAGGAGGATAGGAGGTGTATTTTTCCTTGGAGTTAATTGAAGAGGCAACCAATTGTTCCAGGTATGATTTTTCATTTGTTAGAATCAAAGAATTAAAAGAGTTAGTGATATGTAAATTTGTTTCAAAAAGATATCTTTTCCTAGAATTTGGTTTACACTTTTCCGTTAGTCCTTGAATCCTTGGTTGCCTCTGTACGTATTCTAGAACAAAAGCCAAAGTGATTAAATCCAGGAGTATGGCTTTTGTTATTTTCGAAAGATTGTAAGAGTATTTAGGCTGCAATGATAATCACACATATGTCTGGTTTTTCTTTTGTTTTACCGGACAGTTTATACCAAAATCCCACAATTTTCACACTAGGTTGCTCACATTTTGTCAAGGTCCAATTTCTCTGCTTGACGGATTGATGGCCTTGGTAGTCTTTGCCTAGACTTTGACTAGTCCAAACACAATGAACCATTTAGGTTCAACACTTCTACAATTGTTTTAAAGGATAATGACAGATTTGAGATTTCATACCAAAATTCTTATATTAAATCCGTAGGGTCAATGGATGTTAAATTCATGAGCAGAATCATATTGGTTTTGGCCCACCGTTTGCATTGGGGATTATATATTAAATCCTAAAGTGTTGGCTACTGCATTCCTCATGGTAAAATGAGTTTCGATTAATGCAAGGAATGTATTATTGATTAGAATACCATCGGTTAGAAAAACATTAATTTAGTGTTGGAAGTGTTATTAGTTCAGCAAAGTATAATCCTAATGAGTCCATATGTATAGTTCTATAAACTTTATATTTTGTAGAGGATATTAAGTATATTTTATGATTGATGATAGGTCCTATTTAAGAGTGTTTTGAGGCTTATTGGAGGTTGTTTTGGCTGGACTTTTAGAGTGATTCAAGTGCTGTAAGTAATTATGCATAATATGCACAAGTTTTATTCTTTAGGTTCTTAGAAGTCTAAAGTTTTCAAAAGTTATGTTTTTAAGCTTACGTTTTCTAAAATTTATCAAAAGCGTTTTTTTTTTTTTTTTTTGGTATCATTGAAAGAGAAACTTTGACTTTTAAATAATGTTTTAAAGAGAAACTTCGAATTTTATATAACGCTTTGAATGTCTGAATCTCATTTAAAAGATGATTTCTAAACTAAACTCTTTTCCAAAAAGAATTGAGGTTCAAAGTAGGTTTTCTAAAAGGTTTCTTTTTCTTTAAGTTTGTTTAAAACCAAGTGATTTCAAAGTCATATTCTTATTTTTCAAATGGTATTTAAGACGTTTCTTTTAGCAAATTGGGTTTTCAAACTTACTCAAGAATTGTAAAAATATTTATACAAACTCTTTAGTTCTTTTTCATTCCCTAAGAGAGTCAAGCATCCTTTGATTCAATTTCAATTCAATATTGTGATATTCGATATGTCTCTATGTTTGGAATAATTGTTAATATTAAGAAAATTATTCTATTTTGTATACATTTGTTTTGTGATATGTGACTCAAAATGAGTATTTTTAGAATTGATTAGATATATGTGTAAATCTGCTCACAGGATTGTATGTGAGAATATGTATTGATCCCTCACCAGTAGGGGTTAGATGTTGGTATCCGCTCACAAGATTGTATGTGAGAATATGTGATGTGTATATGTGACACTGTGCTCTGATCAATTATATGTATGTGTTTTCTAATGATTTTAAGATGTGATTACATATGCATTAAGTGATTCATTATATGTTTTGGAATAATTATTTTTGATATCATTGAATGAGTTTGTGAAAAATCAAAATACTCGTGCTTTGCTTGACTCTATTCTGTTGTGTATTCTGTATAATTACTTACTAGATGTGTGGCTCACCCCATTAATTACTGTTTTTAGATTAAAGTGTAGTTGGGAATATAGAACCTTTGGATCGCTTTGTAAGGTGCAAGGTAGAGGGTGGAAGTTGTAGGCGACTTCAGTATTACTTGAAGACTTATAGAATTTTAGATACCTTTATTTTGTAATTCATGTTTTATATAGTGGAGATTATTTCCAATTTGTCGAGTTCAGATTTTTGTAAGAGGTTTTTTAAGAGTATTGTTTCTTTGGAGTTTTAAATTTATTTTGGATTAATTATGTTTATTGAGTTATACAAGTTCAGCAAGTTAGTCATGCATCTAAATTCATGTTCCATGGATTTGGGTCATGACACGTCGGGCCTTTGCTTTTGCCTTGTAGCCTGTCACCTTCCAATCTCTTATACTCCTCTCATTCTCTTAAGCTGGTGCATTTTCTCAGGGGGACACATAGTTAGAGAATCCCTCAGTTCCGACTCCTAAGGGAGCCCAAGCCAGAAGGTATTGGTGGCTACCTGCTCATTCCCCCTTCCTATCTCGTTATATAACTCCCAGTACCTATTTGCATAAGATCGGAGGGTCTCCCCACTCCTCATCCTCATGGACAACAATGCATCGATCGGTTGAGGAACCTTGCTGCACATTATGAATCGCACCCTGAACGCTTGCATCAACTCCTAGAAATTTGCGAATAGAGCCTTTTCTTAAACCATTAAACCACCTTATTGTCATTGGCCCGAGGTTGGATGGGAACACCTTGCACATCAAAACATCGTTCTGGGAATAAAGCGACATCATCTAAATGTAGTGACTTACATGCTTCACTGGATCAGTTTTTCCTTCATAAATGGTAAATGGAGGATGGGTGAAATGCCTTGGCATTTTCGTATGCTCTATTTTGTTGGAAAAGGGTGAACGGGCAGCTCTCCTCAACACCCGACTCATGGTGTCCAACGTGGCATTATGATGTTCGTGCCTATCACGATAGGGGGATTCATGACAACACCCCATGGTTTTGTGAGATTTGTCACTCGATCGATGTGAACTGCCACCACGAGATGACTCTACCTTTATGTAATTGGGGTCATTAGACAAGTCCTCATGGTCCCTCCTATGACATCAGCCTTTCAACTCAATCTCTAAGTCCTTAACTTGCTTTCATAAATTCTTCAGCTCTCGTTCCCGATCACTGCGACGAGATTGCTCGGGGATATAAGACACGTTTCATTCCCTTTGCGAAGACCCCTCATTAGAATCATGTCTGGTATGATACCCTTCTTGCATGTGCTGCTATTCCTTTCTACACTCCCTTTCTAACCTCCTACGACGCCTTGATGAAGCCCTTGAATGATTTCCTCCAACTGAGCCTTCATTAGCATGTGGACCCTCCATATTTGGACGATATCAAGCTAGCTCGAAGCCTCTAGTTGAGTAGGATCCCCACTGACAGCGCCCATTATGGTCTTTAAACCTATGAGAGTTGACGTCCTGGGCAAAGGATTTGGGCCCTCAATTTATTTATTAGTGGGTTTCCTAACAATCCTACGGGAACGGCTTCAAACACAAACTAGATAGTCCAATTTGTATTTTTTCTGTAAATTTTTGGACCTACACCCTTTAACCTACGGTAGTTCTTCTCCCTTCTTTACTCACACTCCCTCTCTCTCTATTTCCTTTTTTTTTTTCCCAGTTTTTTCCAACCAATCTCTACTTGTCTGCCTTCCCTATCCTTATATAGTCTCTCTTTAGTGGGGTTCTAATTATTATAGTTTCACCAATTTTCATGTATTTCCACTTTTGTCAGAATCCCAAGAAACCATTATGCCTTATGAGGATTCTCTTGAAACTTGTTCTAAACACCAAATAGCGTTCGGTAGCGAGCTCCCCAAAGTCACTAACAACTCTCAGCAACCGACTTTAGTTTAATACTTTCTTCATCGATTTTCCACCACTTCATTGGTCGGAAGTGGGCCGAACACTATGGGATTCCCTCGAACGATAATTTCTAAGTCCCAATACACGTATTGTCGGGCTGGGCTCACTTAACTAGGTTTGAGGTCCACTTCCATCTTATGGGCTGACTTTGGCTACTCAGGTCGATCTTGGGCTTTAGTTAAGTGGGCTGGTACTGATTCTCTGGGCCCAAAACCCCCATATCTAGAAATTAAATTTAATTATAAATTTCATTTTAATAGAGTTGTACATTTATTTTTGATTTTTTTTTCACAAAAAATAATTTTTTTTAACAATTGAAATCTTATACGCCAAGAAAATCAAAAAGATAAATATATATAGTATATAGAATTATGGACGTGGATGGTGGACAACCTCTGTATATAAAGAAACAAAGAAATTAAAAGAAAATTTTTATATATTTTTTTAAAAAGTAATAGATAAGTATGTAGTACCTTTTTTATTTTTTATTTTTTATAAATACACAAGTATGTAGTACTTGGGCTGGTGATTACTTCTTCTTTTCATCTTTTTATAAAACCTACGCTACCTCAAGTCCCCAACCTACAGGCCCACCCCAATTTGTAAATCAATCAATGACAGAATAGCTATGCAATAAAGCAAGTTCCAAGTAAAGATAAAAGCCTTAAAAGACCTAATTCTTAGGTATTCTTGGATTTCGGAGAATAATGTTTCATTTTCTCACATTTAAGGTAAGATTTACTTATTAAATTTATAGTGGAGTTTAACACTAATGTAAGATGAGAGAATACTATTTCTCTGTGCTCTAGAAATACCTAAAATTTTTCCCTAAAACACAATGAGAAAGTAAAGCAAGAAACAAAGGTTTTAGAGGAGTTCCAAACCGGAAGAAGCGGACTCAATTCCCCGAAGAAGAAAATCTGAAGCCCATTGAAGAAACTTTAGGAAAATCACTTTCCAGTAACATACAATTTTTTTTTTTTTTTTTTTTTTTTTTGAGGTTTGAGATTAAATGTTTTGTGTTTTGATTTTTGTTTTATTTTTTTAAGAGATAGATTTTTCAGCTTATATGTGTGGGAGATTAATGAGTTCTATATTCTATAGATTTTGTTTCCTACTTTTTCTTTGATAATGGAAATTACTATACTTTTTAGTGATGGCTAATTTTTGGGGTTCTATTGGTTAAAATTTAGGAGCCTTAAGCCGTTAAGCGGTTGTCTCACTTGCCTATTGCATTTAGACACCTAGACTATATACCCATCCAAATTTTGTTTTCTTACCTATTTTTTTTTTAAAATTTTCCAACCAGATATAGATTTATTCCTAGTAGATTATTAATTCATTATTTGTGAAATATTATGATTCCCGTGAGCAGGTTTAGCAAATGGCTTCAACAAGAAAACTAATACAGTATAATATATATATATATATATATATAGCTTTTTTAATTTTTTTATAGAAGAAATTATATAAGAATGCAGAAATCTCATGTGAGGGACCATGAGTTTCGTTCATATGGCACTTTACTAGAGTAATTTCTTATTTAGCCTTTTACCTAGTGTTGGGAAATTTAGACCCCGATTGATAGAATTAACAAGTTTTAAACCCAAGTTGTTAGATTTATTATGAATAAAACTCGTTAAAACAAACAAACATCAATATCATGTCAAAATCATGCAGCGGAAAAATAAATAAGACAAGATATGATGACCCAGGAAAACCAATGAAACAACCTAATTTCACAGTAAAAAACTTGGGGGGAAACCTTCTCGAAAAACAATCCACTATGGTAAAGAGAAGTTTTAGATTTAGTACAAAACCTTTGTCCCTAGACTCTACAATCCCCATAGATGAATTCACAACAGAAACCTTTTACTGCTTCAGAACCTCTGAACTCTTCAATATATGAACGCCACCCTTTGATGCACGAATCCCAGTACATGACTTAATCACCAACTAGAAGAAGATTGTTGGTTGCAAAGTTCTTCACTTCATCAACAATGAAGATCAAGAAGCACTTGGTTACAAAACCCTAAGGCGCAAAGATGTAGTAGCTTGTTTCAGAGAGAATAAGGCATTGGTTACCTTTTGCATATGTTCTCCTTGTATTCTCTTATGTGACGGCCTCTAAAATAAGACTTATACAAGTCTAGGGTTGTGAGAAAAGAAACCCTACACATACATGTCATCATGGGTCGAAAATCAGATATGAAATCTGAATTCCCGTAACCTCGATCGATCTAGAGTTGTCGAGGAGGTGTCGAGCTTTAAACTTCGACAAATACAGCTATCGAGAAGCTGTCGAGGAGCTGTCGAGGGGACAAGAGCTTTCTCAATCGATCCACCAGCTGTCGAGAAGCTATCGAGATTGCGATAAGAAGAAGTTGAAAATCTCGATAGATAGCCTAGCTGTCGAGAGGTGTTGAGCTATCTATCCAACTTTATTGAATAGCTTTTCTTCATTTGTTTTTTGATCCAATCTTCATGGTTTTAATACTAGACTTGAACAACATGTTTCTTGAAGTATTAAACACATCCTAGATCTACCCAATTACAAGTAAAGTGCGTTTTGTTAAAGGATTAGCCAACTACATAAATATTGATATATGTTCTTAACATGAATCACATATGTCCTAACACCTAGCCTCTTTTGCACTCTTCTCCCCCAAAAAAATAGAAAAGAAGAAGAAGAAAAGAGGTTAAGGTTGTGTGAGTCTTATTTAAATTAGTTTTGGTGAAAGATTGGCCTTCATAAAGTCGAAGCCCATTAAGCTTTTAAAAGTTAAAACAAATTGATTTTTTTTTTTTATGGAGACACACTAGCCTAAAGCACAGGCGCAGTAGAACATGCAGAGGAAACAAGTTGTCTTTAAAAACGCTGGATGTGTTCAACATACTTCACAATATGATCCCAAGTTGAGAAATAAAATATATTTTAATAGAAATATTTGAATATTTCAAAATACATGCATATTTTAGGGAAAAATACGTAAATATCATATTAAAATTCTATTAGAAGGATATCTCATTTAAGGGACTATTATCATACTCTAATAACATAAACATGACATCATAAAAATTCTATGATATTTCCATAAGCCAACCAAAGGACAAAATTGGCCTTTGCCCCTTTCTATCAAAATATCCAGCATTTTGCCCATCTTTTGAAACTAATTAGGGAAATACCCCTCTTTTGAAACTCGATAGGATCAAAATCGAGTTTAAAAAAAAAAAATTTTGGAGCCTTATAGTGGCGTTTTAAGGAGCCTATAGTGATGTTTTAAGGACCTATAGTGGCGTTTTGTAACTCGAGCTCCATGAACTCGAGTTATAGGCAATTTTAAAAAAAATTTTTTTTACCTATTACTCGAGTTCATGGAGCTCGAGTTACAAAATGCTACTATAGGTCCTTAAAACGTCACTATAGGCTCCTTAAAACGTCACTATAGAGCTTAACTTGATTTTGATCCAATTGAGTTTTAAAAGAGGGGCATTTTCCTAATTAGTTTCAAAAGATGGGCAAAATGCTGGATATTTTGATAGAAAGGAGCAAAGGCCAATTTTGTCCGCCAACCAAATATTAAAATGATATCATATATATCTTATGCTAACTCCAATTAAATAAAAAAAAAAAAAAACTATAATTAAGCAAACAAACAACTTATTATACTACATAATAAACATCAATAATATGGAATGGATTGAAATTCTTTTATATATCCTGTGTGCGATTGCCTCTAGATTAAAAAACTAACTTATTTTTGCTATTATTCATGGACTCTACTACATTTTTTGGTATTATTTATGGGTCTCACTGTACTATTTTAGCTAACTTTTACTTTTATCTATATTACTTTCAGCAAAAAGTTTTCAATTTCAACAAAATAAGTGGATCCCAAACAAACCCCCTATGTTGTTCTTTTGTCCTTAATTACTCTTTACTTTAAGCGAACAAGTTTAATTAACATTTATGTGCAATTTTAGATTTTCTCTTTTCATGATGAATTGGTTACTTCAACTACTTTCTATGACAATTATGCTACAGCCTAAATCCTTCATACCTTTGAGATTAAAAAAAAAAATTATCCCATTAATTTCGTATTACTTTAATTTAACAAAAACCTCTTCATGTTATCACGACATTGCTTCATGTTATTACGTCAACATATTTTGAATATTTTATATAATTTTTTCACGGGGCAGTTTATAATGTATCACATGGGCCCTTTTCTAGTCTATAATAAGTGTAGTATCACTCTTATAATTCACATGCACATGTTGATTTATTAACCAATTGCACATACCTTTTCTTTTCCTCTTTATTAAACAATGCGCACGGAGGAAAATTAGTAATGAAGTAACAACCAGAGCCACTATCATAATTGCCTGCCTCCTCTTGTTGGCAAAGAATCCCTTGAAATGATCTGGAAACAGCAAGAAAATTTCTCCATTTATGCAACAAGAGTGGTGCACAATTTTTGAAAACAATTTTTACATTAAGATGATAAATTATAATTATAATAACATCACCTTTAAATAGGCATACTCCCAATATTATTTTTATCATGCATCAATTATGAAATCACATATTAAAAAAAATAAGAGTGATATTGTTGTGTGCATGTATGGTATAAAAAAAAATTTGCCTCAAAAAATTTGTCTCAGTAAATTGTCAAGTACCTAACTCAAATGCATCAACACGTACATACAAATTTTGGCCCCCATCCAACACTCTTGTATCCATCAATTCACCATACCATCTCATGCAACCAACTTCCTCTTTCACATCTACTCCTCCATACGCCGTGCAAGAACAATTCTCCAAGCATTTTTGCTCACACTCCTTCAAACTCAGCTTCTCATCGACTCGTGCAAATGAACTATCCGGAAGCTTCACATTTTCCACCTTCAGAAACTCTTCACCACTCTTGCAAATGGATGCCCTCCCATGCTTCTTCACACACCCACTCGTCGCATTTCTCGCAGACCATTCACTTGGTGATCTTGGTTCAAACCCAGGTAGACAAGTGCATTCAAATTCAGTACCATTTTGAACTTGACACTTACCAAATGCACCACACCTCCCATAATTGTCACACCGGTCCAATGGAACTGTCCCCAGAATGTCCCATTCTTGATCTGAAATTTCACTCACAAAGCGTTGAATTGATCCAGATCCATTCACCACTAATCTTGACAATAATGACACGTCTGGGTAACGTAAACCCCAAATTGTATAAGTCTCATGCTGGTTGTTAAATAAATTGAAATTCATGACCGAATCATTACTTGACGATGTTGGTATTCCACTCCATCCAATACCATTCCAATGACCAGAACGCCACCACAAAATATTACCTTTATACAAAAACAACTCTGGGGAGGAGCTATTGGCATTGAGAATGAAGGAGCAATTGCCAATTCCTGGATCATCTTTGGACTTCCAAGATGTTAGAATTCGATTTAGACCGTTCATTCGATCTAACCCAAGTTTCATGCCTGGAAGAAATGTATCAGTTGGATTGTCAAAGCTTTCCCATAGCACCTCATTTGTTTCATTAATCAACAACATTAGATTTCCTGAATGAATGAGCCGAGCAAGAGTAGTATTGTAGTTTGATTTTGTGACAGTATTTGTGGACCAAATGGGTTGTTTTTGGTCCTCGCCATAGAGCACTAGGTTTCCATGAAGATTAATTGAGAAAACCCCGGAATTATCATTGATAGGATTGTCTCTGTTTGCAACCCATACCACGGGTTTTTCAGGAGCTTTATAAAACCAAATGCCAACATAGCGGTTGGTGGACTCTCCGGGACTAAAGAAACCAAGTGCAAAGGTTTCTCCGTTAGAGACTAAAAGGTCACCATCTCTGATGGGATTGCTGATGGTTAAGATGTCTTGTAAAGTGTCAAACTGGGGAATAAGGAATACAAGCAATGTGTGTAGAAGGAGAAACCCCTTCGTAAAGTACATGATCATGATGAGTAAGATTGTGCGTATGTCTTTTTGCTTACTAGAAAAAGAGGCTGCGTAGATAAGGTTGAAGTCCTGGTATTTGATGCGTGAAAGTTGGGTAATGGGTGAAGGGGGGTTGGGAGGTCCGAGTTGATGTGGAACACTTCTGAACCTACGGAACTGAAGAGTAGATGTGGCCAGGTGTGGGATTTGCGAACAGACTGATGAGTCAATGAACACTTTGGAGTTGCCCTTTGTCTAGGAATGTTTGGGTCCTGGTGAACGGAAAATTTCAGAAATGGCTATTGGAGAACAGGAATTCTTTGTCCTGTTTCAGCGGGTGTCAATTGAATGCTAGTGATTAACACGAGCTCGATTTAAGGGCAATCATAAGCTGGGCAATTTGGCATGCTAGGAATAAATAGATAGGTAGCGGGTTTTAACTTTTTTAGCGGGAAAAAGAGAAGTAAAAGAAAGGGCAGGAAGCGAAAGCAAAGGAAGTTGCAGCAAGGCAATCCCTTTCTTTGCTATTTATAATAAACAAAGTTTCTCTTCAAACTAGTTTGAAGAAAAACTTTTCAAACTCCTCATTTAACTCTTTTTTTGGATATAAATTTTGAAAATCTAACAATTGAATTTCATGTTTTTTATGTCCTTAACATTCATATCAAATTTCGTTCAAATCGGATATTAGTTACTGTTCGATTAATAAACTAATTTTTTATATACAATTTTAGATCAAAAAATTTGAAATTTTAACATTTGTTTGATGATATAGCAATTGATTTTTGATATTGTTAATATTTTACAAGCATGAAGTATAAATAAAAAAATGCAATCCATCGGTTAACTTTTCAAAATTCACATTCAATATAAAGATATAGAGAAATTTGAAGAAACTTTGTACATTTATAATCCTTTATATTATATTAAATTGGGAATTCCAGCTGTAAAAGCCCCACCCCACCTGCCTTGCCAAACAAATCTCTTTTCAAATTTCAAACCCACACTGTTTAGTCTTTTTCTATAATTTACTTGCTTTTTATAGATTTACTATTACCATTTGATATCAAGAGAGAAATGCTCTGATTATAATTTGGAGAAAAAGGGGAATACATTTGAATTCACACCTCTACCTACTCAAAATTCACTATACACTGAATTGTGGCAAAAGTAATACAAAAGTTGTGATCTTAGCGTTTTTTATATTGAATCTCCCTACCCTCGTTAGTCAATCCATTAATTTAGCTTACTTAAGAAACTTTTGTTTTTCTATCCCCATTTTTCATGAGTCTCACAACAGTCAATTATTATAAGGGTGGTTTGTTATGAATAGTGTGAGTAATAGATTTTACCCATTATTAAAATCTTTCCTCAACAAATTTCTCTACCTTTCTCTTTAGACGTAATGAATGTGGCTTGATCTATACATGTGTCACTTAAGTGTTTATTTGAAAACAACTTATATTTTTTATTAAAAACTTTTTACTTAAAGTATAGTAGAAAATGGTGAGTACATGTAAATTCACACTTCCACTACTTAAAACTCACCCTACAGTAAATTGTGACAAAAGTAGTATAAAAGTTGTGATCTTAACATTTTTCATATTGAAACTCCCTACCCTTGTTAGTCAAGCCATTAATTTAGCTTACTTAAGAAACTTTGGTTTTTCTATTCCCATTTTTCATGAGTCTCACAGCAGTCAATTATTACAAGGGTGGTTTGTTACGAATAGTGTGAGTAATAGATTTTACCCATTATTAAAATCTATCCTCAACAAATTTCTCTACCTTGCTCTTTAGATGTAATGAATGTGGCTTTACCTTGACAAGAGTCACTTTAGTGTCCGTTTGAAAACAATTTATATTTTTTATCAAAATTTTTTTGCTTAAAGTACTGTAAATAAAAATTAAATAAAATAAACTAATTTTTTTAGTGAAAATATTCTAGCAAAAAAAAAAAAAAAAAAAAAGTGGAGTGGAACCACAATAAACAAAGAGGAATGCTACAGCCAGAAATTGTTTTACAATATTTTTACAAACTGTTGATGTGACAAATTTCTTACTAGTTTTTATCTAAACCTATCATTAATATTATTTTTCATTTACCAATAACTCACCACATCAGTAATTTATAAAATTTTTTGTAAAAAAGTTTGTATTTCTAACATCATTGATAAACAGAAAAACAGACCAGCAAACAGTATCTGGGCATAGCTTTTTGACCAAAAACAATACATGGTCATGTAAAGAAATAAGCTATCGGAAAATAAGCTTCTTAGTTATGGGACCCACATGAAACCTGCTAACAGAAGAAAATTTAAGCAAAAATCCAGTTTTAATTGGAACCCAAATGCACACCAAGGCGGGAGAAGATCTTATGAAGCTAAAGTGACGGGTTGAGTTATTGAATCACACCAAATCTTTGATACACACTTCAATTTCGTATGATATTTTTATTGAGATAGAAGAGAAATGTTTTTCTATACATCCCCATTTTCTTTGTGTTTACTGCGGTGTTTAGTGGCTAAGAAAGTGAAATATAAGAATATTAGATTTTTACTTTTTAATCATTTTTCTTATTCGGATTTTTTTATTCAAATGATGAGCCGCATTTTTTAATGTTTATTAATAAAATTTATTACTTTATTAACCGTGTAAGTTTAATTTGTCAACAATTGTTTGACACGTGAGTTTACTGTAGGGACTAACTTGACAACAAGTTAAAAATAACATGGACCAAGTTCAATGCTAAAAAAAAGTATTAACCAAATTAAAAGTAATCATAAAATATAAGAACCAAAATAGTATTAATCACATACAAGAACACAGAGATTCACATGGAAAAATATTTCTCCTTGAATTGAAAAACCATAGGACCAATTTTGAATCATTCCACAATTATAAAATCAATTACAATAGCCCTTCTTAATTTATGCCTAACTTGAGACCCACCCCAAATATAATAATATATCTTTTAAGAAATTTATGTGAACTTATATGAGATCTTCACTTATTTTGTATACAACAACTTTCAGTGATTGTAGCACCCCAAAAGGCATCTCCCTAGAGAAAATCTTATTTTTCATTCCCTTGTATGTCTCGAAACTAGAAAAGTCTTCTTGTTTTCTTTGCCCTCACCAACACTTTTTTTGTTCTTATTATGCTCACACTGTGACAATACCCTTTTTCTTTTTCTTGACTTTGCAACATCAATTTAGCTTTCTAAGTCAAAATAGAAATTTAAGGCAATTTTTCCAAAATTTATATCTTGACTCAAATTTCTTCAAAAAGTCTTTTTTATTTTTATTTTTTTATTTTTTATTTATTTTTATTGTTCCACGTTAACGTCTTTTTCTTCGAGAACAAGGTCTTTCTGACTTTGATGGCCAAGGTCTTGACCGGCAAGGGTGATAAAGTGACAGGCGGTAAAAAAATTCAAAGTATACACTTTTTTCCTGGCTTCACCATCCTAATGTATATTATCTTAACTAATCACTAACCCGTATTATGTATGAGAACCTACCTATTTATGAGGTATCTTAAATTGATTAAAAAACTATACCATTGCATGATTTGCTCTTGTATGGCTTCAATTTGTATTACAATTTGCGCTTGTATGCTTGAACGTGTAATGACTTACAAAAAATTTGTCAGACAGTTTTAGATACTGCAAAAAAATAACTCAAAAATTCAGATATTAAAATTTTTGAAAGACTGAAAAATATTAAAGAATAAGATAATTCATTGCTTAGAAATTACTAAAATAAAACAAAATATATATGACTAAACAATAAAAAAATATAAGAGAAAGATGGGTTATATTGAAAAGAATAATCTATGGTTATAACTATTGAAAGGAATTAAAGGATTTAGAGCCTACAAATTATAAATAATATATATGTGTGTGTGTACACAAATTTAGATGTTAAAATTTCCAAAATGCCAAAAAAGATATATAATCAAAGAATAAGTTATTGAAATAATTCAAAAAAATATATGACTATTCAAAAGAGGGGGAAAAAAAAAAAGTACACGAACACATAAAATAATAAGTTTTAAATTTTAATAGGTCTAAACTTTAAAAGAACCTTATTAGCATGTGGCTCACGCTAAAAAATGTTGACCAAGAGCCATGTTGAAATAATGAAAACCGTACCCCCTCTTAATATATATAAGTTTTCTACCCAAGAAATTAACATACTTTCATATGGTGAGGTGAAGAAAAGACATATGCAATAGCAACAACCTTAAACAAAATTTATACACGTTCACTTTTATTGGTACAATCATTTGAAAACAATTCTAAAATACCCAAATATAAGAGACACATTGACTTCTACTCAGTGATGGAAGAGTTCGAAGAGGAATAGAGATATTGAAGAAAAGGGTACAATGCGTGTGATATATATATATATATATATATAGAGAGAGAGAGAGAGAGAGAGAGAGAGAGAGAGAGAGAGAGAGAGAGAGAGAGGGAATTAAGATTGCAGTGGAGAATTGAATTTGAGAGAGGAAAGGAATAGGATTGTTTGTGGTATTTGGTAAGAGTAGCTGATTAGGTTTTCTATGTGGTTACATATGGCACGACTGCAATTGCATGAGAACTCACGTTGGTTTATAATGCATTTGCTTTGTAAAAGTCCTCGTTTATTGTATATAGAAAATAGGTGATACTTTCATATTTCACTTAATAGTGGATTTTATTGATTAAATTTGGAGATGCGTTCCACTTCTTATTAAGTTTGGACTAAAAAAAAATAATTTTATTTTAAAAAAATGATAATAATTTATTTTTTATTTTTTATTTTTTAAATATTGTGCTGACATGAAAAATTGTGAGAGTTTCAGAGGTTTCGGTTTTTAGCGTTTCACTCCTTGTTAAGTTTGGACTAAACAAAAATAATTTTGTTTAAAAAAATGAGAATAATGAGTTTGAGTTTAAGTTGGACTTGTTAGAGAGATAGAGTTTCACTATTTGTTAAGTTTGGACTAAACAAAAATAATTTTATTTTTAAAAAAATGATAATGATTCAGGGCACTTTGGATTTGCTTCTTTCGTCCTCGGCCATTTCTTTCTCCTCGGCGTGGGCCTTGGGCTTAGTATAAAGTGGGCCGCAGTTGCCAAATTCTTTGATCCCACAATAGCCCCTCAAAATCCTGCTGTCCGGCTCCTTAGTTGAAGAGGAGGGTTTTGATGTCCTCGGGCCTTTGTCATGGCTTGTCAAGTCTTGTCCTCTGTCAGTGCCAGAGTCTCTTCACTTGTCCAAGGCACGTTCCTGGCGCTTCGGTATATGGAGTGCACCCTCATTAAATTTTGGTGGCTCTGTGCTCCTCACGTTCAACGGTGTGATGGTAATCTAACGGTGGGGATTTCTTCGCCTTTATGGGCGGGAAGCCTGCACGGCCCTTTTTAATTGGGGGTATAAATACCCATTTGAACCGATTTGCCTTTTTACTTTTGCACTCAAGAGTTCTTGCGCACATACCCTGAATTCGGTCAAGTCTCCAACCAAACTTACGTCTCTTTTGAGCATAAAAAGCTTGTCCGAGGAGCTTTTCCTCATTTCTGTAAGTTTCCTTCTCCCTCTAATTCGCGATTTCTCTCTTTCTTTCATCCTTCCCTGAATTCTTTAGTAGTTCCTAGGGATGGGTAGGTTTAAAAAGTTGGTTGAGTCTAAAGAGACAATGGAGAAGTTCATGGCTGATTATAAGATACCCAATAACGTAGGTTTAAGATACTGTGAAGAAGGGGAGTGGCACTTTAGGAGGCAAGAGGGGGAAGTAGTGATTCCCGTAATCGCCTTCCTAGAAGGTGGTATGAGAATCCCTATGAGGCCGGTGATGAGGGATTACCTTAGGCATTTCTGATTAGCTCCCACCCAGTGCGCCATTAACGTGTTTAGGATCCTGGGTTGTGTGGATGCTTTAAATGAGAAAATGGGGTTAAGGTTAACCCACTATGATGTAAACTGGTGCTACAACCTCCAACACCTGAAGGGTAAGTCCTATTATATGAAGACGAGAGACGATAAGGTTCGGCTTATTCAGTGCCTCCCTAAGTCTAGCAAGAGGTTGAATAAGGACTTTCTCATCGTGTTTGGGGAGTGACACGACGGCCTTCACTGTTCGATAGAGGAGGGGCTACCAGGTGGGGTATACAGAGTAGGAGAGGATTGATCTTTTATGTTATCACAGTTTGCATTGTTAGGTTGCTAATATGAATGTGCTTTCTTTTTACAGATCCACACGCCTTTGAACGACACCTTCATTTAGTCAATTGAGAAGATTTAGAAACCATCCTTAGGGCGGAGATCTTTGTGAATGAGGCAACCAACCAAGTCAGAGCTGCTTACAAGATCCTCGGGTACGATCCCCTCCAGAAGTCATTTTCAGCTCCCAAGTACGCGATTAGAGCCAAAGATCCTTAGCTTTACAAGATCACTATAGCAGAACACGGGTTCCTGCTTCCTGAAGGATCTCCCATCCCAGCAGGTGTTCCGTTGGCAGGCCCTTCTTCATCCCATCAGGCTGCAGAGGCTGAGGGAGAAAGAGCGGAGAGAGAAGAAGAAGTTGCTAATTTGGGTCCGTCTGAGGACAAATTTGGTGTTTTCAACCAAGTTAATCCACCCGAGGATCCATCTGGTGACTTGGGCGACCCCAATTTGACCGAAGCAAATATCCTATTAGTAGGGATTTCTTCCCAGGCCTAGATGGGTTTCAAGAGAAGACCCCAAACCAGCTTGCTCGACTTGATTGAGGGCCAGCCGGGGAAGCCATAGTCTAAGCTTCCTCCTCCTCCACCTAAGCTCCAGCCTGTCCAGACCAGGTCATCTTCCACGCAGCCAACTCCACCTCCTCGGCCAGAGCCCGTTGACCCAAAGAGGAAGAGGGTTCCCAAAGGCAAAGAGCCAATGGATGGGGGGAGATCTCGCTCCTTTCAGGAGGAAGATGAAGCCCAACGAGCTTTAAAGCAATTGAAAATTGGGCACCAGGGCCAAGAGAGAGAGATCGCCGCACAGTCCGAGCCACAGGCTTTGCTCCCCACCCCGATGCTTTATGGGGAGCCTTTGATGGATAACGCCTTGCTTAGGGACTTCCGAGGGGGTGAAGGTACCTACGTGGCCGACGCGCTGGAGAGGGCCTTGCTACTCCCTAGCGATATGGCTGAGTTGGGGAATTTGAGGAGGCGGGAGGTCTTTCTGAGCCTCAAAAGGTATTTGGGCATGGTAAGACATCTAACACTTGTGACTCCACTGATTTTTGTTCTTTGGTTTCTAACTTATCGTGTGCTTATTTCAATTGGCAGGCTGTCCAGGCCACTTACAAGCTGGAAGAGGCAGCCCATGAGTAGAGCAGGGCCTTAGATCTTGAGCGTGACAAGCGCCTGGATGCTACAAGGACCTTCAAAAACTCAAAGGCCGATCTCTAGAAAGCAAGGGAAGATCTAAAGGAGATGACGAGGGCCAGGGATAGCGTCGAAGCAGGCCTGGCTGGCGTTTAGAAATAGGCCGAGGCCCAGACGAGGTATATACGTGAGGCCGAGGATTAGTTGAAAGTTGACAAGGAGCAAATCGCTGATATGAAGAAGAAGCTGGCCGAGGCAGAGGGGGCCAAGAAGGTTGCAGAGTGGGCTAGGGACGAAGCCTTGAGGGTTAAGGAAGAGGCGGAGTTTGCCAGGACAGAGGCTGAGACCTCTAAGGAGAAGGCTGAGGAGGAAGCTTTTGCCTTGGGAGTGGCCGAGACTGAGGCCACTCTCAAGGCTCAAGTACCTGGGGTATGCAGGCTCTACTGTTCCCAGTCTTGGAATGAAGCTCTCAAACAAGCTGGAGTTGAGGCTTCATCAAATCTATGGAAGGTGGAGAGTGTATACTTTCCTCCTACTATCCGAGAGTCTGCCCCCTCTAGCTCCAAGGCTGGAGTTGCTCCTGAGGAGGCTGAGACTGCTCGACCTGAGGTTACTCTGGTTGTGACCGCTCCTGATCAACCAGCCGAGGAAGGTGAGCTTTCTGGGGCGATAGAAACAAATGAAGGCTTGAACTCTGAAGCGCCCAAAAAAACTGCAGAGTCTACAGCTGATGCTCAGGTTCTTCCTGCCAAGGAGTCAGCTCTCCTGGTTGAGCCCCTTCAGGATGTTCCCCTTGAAGTCGTTCCTTCAGATCAGGATCCTTCAGCCTCTGACACAGCCTCTCAACAACCCTCTAAAGACAAACTGACCATAAAGTTGAAGAAATAGGCTACCTCTGCTGCGCTTTTGCCTCACGTTTCTTTTTCTTTTTTTTTTTTTCTTTTTTTTTTGAATATTTAAACTGTTGTAATGGAACACTTGGGTTGAATGAATGTATGCAATTCCCTTTTCATTTGTTAATTGCGAATATGATGGGTTCTGCTATTTATATAATTTGTGCTTTGATTATTTAGCTAAACAGTCTCAACAGTGTGACTTGTTTTCCACTTTTGAAGCAGTAGCCAAAAAATGTAAAGTCCATAATAATAATTTCCATTTAGACTTTGATTAACAATTGAGCCACCTTATTACTACGACCTGCTTTTGCTGAATAGACTGCAAAAGGCAACAACCTTATAATATGAATCCTATACCTCATGAATTAGTTATCATAATTGAACGGTTTTAGACCCCTTAAAACAACCAGATTGGTTAGCCTAGATTAATTAGCCAAGTTACTTAGTCAAATTATGCAATTCTAGGTTAAAGCAATCAAACAATCATATCAAACAGATAAAGCAGCGGAATAATAAATAACACAAGATATGATCACCCAGGAAACCACACGGTAAAAACCTGGGGAGGATTTGACCTAGCTATCCTCAAGGTAAACCTGAATCCACTATGTGAAAGAATCGAAGTTCATACAAAAGGACTACAAGCTCCCCGCTCGACTTCCTAATGCTACCCACCAGTAGAACTTACTGACACGACCACGTGCAAGCTCCGAATCCACGGACTCCTTCTTTCTTGGACTCTTCAATTAGCTACAAGCACCCACGCTTGTTATTCTTTAAGTTCTTGAATCTGCAACTGAATGATCACCAAGTTCTTGACATAATCTTGAATCTTGGAAACCCTAAGTTTTGTGTAAAGGAAAGCTCCTCTAGATCTCACAAGAGATTTACACAAAACCGCAATGTATGAGCAACAATACAACTGGAGCAACTCTAAAAATGTGGCTAGGGTTTTTCTTTATATATCTAGGGTAAAAACAGAAAACCCAAAACGTTTAATGAGTTAGGGCTGAGCTGGAATATTCTGCAGAAAAACATTCTGCCCGAGATTCGATTGATCGAGCCTTTCCTTCGATCGATCGAGCCAGGCTGAAATGCATCAATGCATCTGCAGCCACTCGATTCCAACTTTACATGAAAGACCCAACTTTGAGCAAGTCTAAACAAGACTAAATAACCTGTTTTGATCATGATTTGCCAACAATACAAATTAGAGTTCTAAATACATAAAATCCTAAATCTTTAGAACCTAACAATAATGGGTAAAAAATGCTAAGCGCGCAGCACCTATAAAGATAAACCTTTAAATCCTAAGATCGAATGCCACAGCACAATGTGCAAAGGTACCCATGGGAATGTTCTAAAAATTTGCTGACCTCAAGGAAATGGTTAGCTATTGATCATGCAAGGGAGTTAAGTTCAACGTACCTCAAAGTGCTTTAAATGATGCTCATGGGCTTGTGTTTGTTTACATCTTTATCGAACGAGGACAGGGCAAGAGGTCCAAGATGCCAAACTCCACTTTGGCTGTATTTGTAATTCAGATGAGTACTCAAGCTTGTTAATTTCCTCAAAGGTTGTGGTCCGAGGAATTACACAACATCTGGGATCTGTTTAACGTTCAGGCTTTTGTTGGAAACAGTTAGTTTCCCCATAGGCTTGAGTCCGAGGACCATGCAAGACCTTGGTTCTGTCTAACACTTAGATTTTTTTTTGAAGTAACTAGTTTCCCCATAGGCTTGAGTCCAAGGACCATGCAAGACCTTGGTTCTGTCTAGTACTTAGATTCTTCTTGAAGTAACTAGTTTCCCTATAGGTTTGAGTCCGAGGACCATGTAAGACCTTGGTTCTGTCTAGTACTTAGATTTTTCTTGAAGTAATTAGTTTCCCCATAGGCTTAAGTCCGAGGACCATGCAAGACCTTGGTTCTTCTTGAAGTAACTAGTTTCCCCATAGGCTTGAGTCCGAGGACCATGCAAGACCTTGGTTCTGTCTAGTACTTAGATTCTTCTTGAAGTAACTAGTTTCCCCATAGGCTTGAGTCCGAGGACCATGCAAGACCTTGGTTCTGTCTAGTACTTAGATTCTTCTTGAAGTAACTAGTTTCTCCATAGGCTTGAGTCCGAGGATCACGCAAGACCTTGGTTCTGTCTAGTACTTAGATTTTTCTTGAAGTAACTAGTTTCCCCATAGGTTTGAGTCCAAGGACCATGCAAGACCTTGGTTCTATCTAGCACTTAGATTTTTCCCAAAATACAAGACATATAATCATAATAGACTTAAAATTTGGAATATAGAAATGCTTTCATTAATAGTAATACCTTCTCAGGTTATTTACATTCCATGGACGAGGTACAGCTTTTTCGTCTAAGTCCTCTAAGTAGTATGCACCTATCCCTGCTACTGAGGTAATTTGGTATGGTCCTTCCCAATTAGGTCCCAGCTTTCCAAAGGATGGGTTCTTGGCAGCACCCACAATTTTCCTCAACACTAAGTCCCCTGGTGCTAATGGTCTCAGCTTCACATTGACATCATATCCCTGCTTGAGCTTCTGGTGGTAATAGGCCAACTAGATCATTGCCTTTTCTCTTCTTTCATCAATCATATCTAGGCTCTTCCCTAGTAGTTCATCATTACTGCTTGGAGTGAAGGAGCTAGTCCTCAGCGTTGGGTAGTTTGCCTCTAGAGGGATAACAGCCTCGACACCATAGGTCATGGCGAAAGGTGTCTCCCTTGTTGACTGCCGTGGCGTAATTTGGTAAGTCCACAAAACGTGTGGTAGCTCTTCTACCCATCTTCCCTTGGCGTCGTCTAGTCTCTTCTTAAGCCTATTGACTATGACCTTGTTGACAGCCTCGGCCTGTCCATTTCCCTGAGGATAAGCTGGAGTTGAGTACCTGTTGGTGATCCCCAATTCGCAACAGTATCTTCTGAAGGCTTTGCTGTCAAATTGGAGTCCATTATCTAAAATGAGGGTGTGGGGGACCTCGAATCGTGTAACAATGTTCCTCTAGATGAATTTCTTAGCATCCACATCTCTGATGTTGGCTAATGGCTCAGCTTCGACCCATTTGGTGAAATAATCTGTGTCGACCAACAGATATCTCTTATTTCCTGCTGTCTTGGGGAAAGGGCCTACAATATCCAGGCCCCACTGGGCAAACGGCCATGGACTAGACAAAAGGTTGAGGACCCCTCCTGGCTAATGAATGTTTGGGGCAAACCTTTGGCATTGGTCACATTTCTTAACATATTCTAGGGCCTCCTTCTACATCCTTGGCCACCAATATCCCTAGGTAATGGCTCAGTGCGACAGAGATCTTCCTCCTGTGTGACTCTTACAAATCCCTTCGTGCAGCTCTTCAAGCAGTAATTCTAATGCCTCTGAGTGAATACACAGTAAATATGGCCCAGAATAGAAGCGTTTATACAATTTGTGATCCTTAAACAACCAGAACCGAGGAGCGTTTTTCGTATTTTCTCAGCCTCTGACTTTTTCTCGGGCAAAATATCATCTTTGAGGAATCTCATCATAGGGTTCATCCAGCTAGGACTCACACTAACTTGATGGATATGAACCATGCCTTTTGCAACCTCATTTACCCTATCCAGGTGCTCGACAAGAATAATCCGAGGTAGACCCCCTATCGAGGAAGTAGCAAGCGTGGCCAATGAATCTGCATGGGTGTTTCCATTTCTGGAGACGTGTGACAAGCTGAAAAGATTGAAGTCTGACCGCAAGCGTTTGACTTGGCTTAAGTACTTTTGCATCCTTGCATCTCTAGCTTCCAATTCTCCCTTTACTTGGCCCACTACCAATCTTAAGTCCGAGAACATCTCTACTGCCTTTCCTCCCATTTTTTGTACCATGGCCATTCCTTGTAACAATGCCTCATACTCGGCTTCGTTATTTGTGGTTGAGAACCCAAGTCTCAGGGATTTCTCTATGATAGTCTTTTTAGGAGATACTAGGACTAGTCCCACTCCGGACCCCCTTTGATTTGCTGCCCCGTTAACGTACACCTTCCAACATGAGGATTCTGGCATAGAGATTACCCCAATAGATTTTCCATCCATGTTTCGCCCCTCTGCTACTATTTCTACTGGTGGTTCAACAAATTCGGCCAGGACCTGACCCTTTATGGAGGTTCGAGGCATGTACTTGATGTCAAAAGCCCCCAGAATTGTGCTCCATAGGGTGATCCTTTCAGTGTAATCAGCAGTCTGAAGTACAGACTTCAAGGGTAGTTGAGTCAGTACAACCACTGTGTAAGCTTGGAAATAATGGGGAAGCTTTCATGTGGCATGGACCACAGCTAGTATGGCTTTCTCCAAGGGTAAGTATCGGACTTCAGCTTCATGTAATGACTTGCTCAAGTAATAGACTGGCTTTTGAAGGCCATTGTCATCCCGTATTAGCACCAGGCTCATAGCATAAAGGGCCACAGTAGTATATGCATATAGGACTTTATCGGCCTCAGGGCTGGACATGATAGGTGGCTGGGATAGGTACTCCTTGAGTTATTGGAAGGCCATAATGCAGTCCTCAAACCACTCAAATCCTTTCCACTTGCTGATCAAGAGATAGAATGGTTTGCATCTATCCGCCGACCTGGAAATGAATCGGTTCAAGGCTGCGATCATGCCGGTAAGCTTTTGGACCTCCTTAGCGTTTTGCGGTGGTTTTAAAGCATTAATAGCCTTGATTTGGTCAGGGTTAACCTCAATTTCCCTATGAGTAACAAGGTAGCCTAAAAACTTGCCTGATCCCACACCAAATGAGCATTTGGAAGCATTTAGGCGCAACTTGTGCTTCCTTAAGACATTAAAGGTGCTGCCGAGGTCTCTTAAATGCTCGGATACCACTTTACTCTTAAACACCATATCATCAACATAGATTTCGATGCTCTTGCCCAACTGCGGCTCGAACATCCTCGTCATCATCCTTTGATAAGTGGACCCTGCGTTCTTCAGGCCGAACGACATTACTTTGTAGTGGTAGTTCCTAATAGGTGTCACAAAGGCTATCTTCTCCTGATCCTCCAGGGCTAGTGGGATTTGATGGTAGTCTTGAAAGGCATCTAAGAAGCTCATCCGAGGATGGCCCGCAGTTGCATCCACCAGCTGGTCTATCCGAGGCATGGGGAACGGGTCTTTTGGGCATGCCTTATTTAGGTCCATGAAGTCTACACAAACCTGCCATTTTCCACTTTTCTTCTTGACCACCACGGTGTTGGCCAACCATTCAAGGTAAAAAACCTCTTTGATAGCCCCTGCACACTTAAGCTTCTTCACTTCGTCCCTAATCGCATTGGCGTGCTCTCTTGAAGGGCGCCGGGGTGGCTGCTTCTTGGGAGTGATGGACGGGTTAACATTGAGATGGTGACAGATGAAGGTTGGATCAATCCCTAGAGCATCATAGGCATCCCATGCAAACACATCAATATTTCTTTTGAGAAACTCAACCAACTCATTCTCCTGAAGAGGCAGCTGAGCCCCGACCTGAAAGATCTTCTCTGGGTCAACACCAATGACCACCTTCGCTAGATCTTCACATTTTGCCTCCTCGGCCGCTGTGTTAGGAGGCGACACTAGGGCCTTTGATTGCTCTAAGTTCCTTTCAGCAGAGGCCAAGGACTCCACATCGATTTGACGTGAAATGGCGGCCACCATACACTGCCTTGCCGTGGATTGGCAACCACGGATTTCGAGAACCTGGTCCCCTGACGGGAATTTCACCTTCTGATGTAAGGAGGAAGCGACAGCCCCTAAGGTATGGAGCCAGGGTCTACCGACAATGGGCGTATATGGAGAGTAGGTGTCCACTACAATAAAGTTCACGTCCACTATCTCCGGGCCGGTTTGGATGGGCAGCTTAATCATGCCCTTTGGAATAACAAGCTTCCCATCGAAGCTCATTAAAGGAGAGCTATAGGGCGTCAAATCTTTCGGTTTTAACCTCAGCCCTTTGTAGAGGTTGGGGTACATAACCTCAGCCCCACTGCCATCATCCACCATCACTCTTTTTACATCGTAGTCCCCGATTCTAAGAGTGATCACCAGCGCATCATCATGGGGTTGGGTGTTTCCAATCTTGTCTCATTCTGAAAAACTCAGGATTGGGTGAAACTTGATTCTGGCCCTCTTCGGCTTTGGTTGGGACTCCTCGGCAGGTAGCTGAGCCACAGATAACACTAGTGAAGGGCGCGTGCCTGTTCTTCCTGGCGCGGCCTAGATTACATTGATCGTCCCTACTGGTGGCCCTAGGGCAGTGTCTCTCTGGGGCTCCTGATGGGTCTGGCCATGATGACCACTAGAGTGATGCAAAAGGTGCTTAAGCTTTCCTTCTTGGATTAGCTGGTCTAGGTAATTCCAGAGGTTCCTGCAGTTCTTCGTGGTATGCCCGTGGTCCTGGTGGTATTGGCAATAAAAGTTCTGATTACGGCTCGTGGACTCTCCTGCCATCTTATTCGGCCACTTAAAGTATGGCTCGTTCTTGATTTTCTCCAACACCCGATGTACTATTTCTCGAAATACAGCATTGACAGTCTGTGTGTTGGTTGCTCCGGATTGCCCCACGAAATCTCTCCTCGGGCGGTTGTTGTTATATTGGTTCGACCTGAAATCCCTTCTCTCTTGAGGGATAACCTTTTCTTTTCCCTTGCCTTGCAGCTCGTCTTCCTCTACTCGTTTATACTTGTCTATCCAATCCATCAATTGGCGCACACTGGTGGCAGGCTTGCCAGTCAGAGACTTTCTCAAGCCATGCTCGGTTGGGGGACTATTTTTGAAGGTGCTGATGGCGACATTGTCAAAATTTCCGTCTATTTCATTATACATCTCCCAATATCTGTCCGAGTAGGCCTTTAGAGTTTCTCCATCATGCATGGACAAAGATAATAGCGTACTCAAGGGCTGAGGACCTCTGCTGTTTGTAACGAAACGGGAGTCAAATGCTTGGGTTAGCTGCCTATACGAATCTATGGAATTCATCTTTAGGCCATTGAACCACCATATCGCCACCAGTCCTAAGCTAGATGGGAAACCTTGCACATCAGGAATGAATAGCCATCCTTTGGTTAAACTGGCTCACATGCTCCATGGGGTCTGTTTTGCCATTATAGATGGTGAAGGTTGGCTGTTGGAATCGTCGAGGAAGTGCAGCCCTTTCTATGTGGCGTGCGAAGGGTGACTTGGAGAGTTGATCCAGTGCCCTGCTCATGGCATCGCTTCCCAAGCCCCTAGGAGATGGGTTTTTACGTTTACGCCTCCAGTAGTGCTCTTCTTCGTAAGAGAAAGTCTTGCTTGGAGGAGTTCTCGACCTTTACTTATAGTCATCATCGCTTTCATCATCGGAGGGCATGTCAGGGCTAGAATGAGGTCGCTTTCGTTGTGCATGGCACAACTTTCTCTTCAAGTCGTCTATCTCTCGCTGCATGGCCTGTTTATCACTTTGTCTCTGGGATACATGGCTCCTAACTTCTTCTGATTGCATGACCTAGTTGTCATTTTGTCTCTGGAGCATGTGACTGCCCCCGCGAGAGTGGCTTCTACTAGTTTGAGTGGTGTGCACACTTCCCTCTCGAAACCTTCCATTCTCTTCATTTCGAGCACGCTCAAGGTTGGGAAAGTTACCCTGTTGCAGGGATCTAGCCAGTTCAGGCTGATGGGAACCTGCTTGATGAGGGCCTGATCCTACCATGCTTGATTATTGCCCTTACTAACACACAAGTCCTTCCTACAGACAGCGCCAATTGTAGGGACTGGGTTTGAGCACTTCTTGTTGGATGAATGAACTCAGGCCTAGCTAGCCCAGTACAATAGATTTATAGAGAATGGGTTTAAGGACTAGGCCTTAGTTAGGATTACAACAACTAGACATAGTTATGAGTTGATTTGAATAACAAGGATGTGGGCTAAAATATGAAATTTTGTCCTCGGCCCTCCTCTGAGGAGTTGGTAGTTCTTATTATTTCTTCAGTGCTTGGTTACAAAAATTTCAAAAAGGATACCAATTGCTACCGTGTTCTTTGTTTCTAAAATCCCGATCCCTCTTTTCCTGGACGATCCCTTACGTTATATACCCCATCCCAGTTGATCTTGGCCATCCATTTATTTATCATGCAGGTCACTACTCGAGTGTTTGTCCCATCAGCTACCTTACCAAACCTCCTATGAGTTGCAGCAACCAAGGCAGCCCTGTTCAGGGGTCACTTCCTCATTAATGCAGCCAGGACGTTAGTTGTGGGCATTTAATGCGGAGGTGACAGTTTCTCCTTGAATTGCTCTTCCACCGTGCTCCCTGGCTGACCCATTATACCTATCCTTTTCCTTGGGATGCTCTGGGAGGTTGCCTTTGATGGCATGCCACTCTTCCCTTCTGTGATCTCGGTTGACCGAGGACAGGATCATCCTCGACGATGTTTCAGGGCACTTTGGATTTGCTTCTTTCGTCCTTGGCCATTTCTTCCTCCTCGATGTGGGCCTTGGGCTTAGTATAAAGTGGGCCACGATTGCCAAATTCTTTGATCCCACACACATATATATATACATATATATATATATATATATATATTATAATTTGAGAGAAATGTTGTATATTATCTTAATTAATTCAAGAAAAATGTTACGTCTATAATACTTTCACAATAAATATTAAGTGGTAGATTGTTATTGGCTGTTACTGATGGACAAAAGTAATTTTAGCAGTGTGTTATAAATTAAAATCAGCAATAACTTACCACCTAAAATTTGTTTTAAAAAGGTTTTAGATGTAACACTTCTCTTCTTTTTAAGAGTTAGATTAACATTTAGAGCGCATTTAGAACAAGCTTTGTCAAATTTATACTCAAAAGAATCTATCATGTTTATATGGATAAAGGAAACATTCACGACAAGTTATTTTTTTCCGATGAGACCAAAATACCTTTATCTCATTTGTCTTCAACTCAAAACAAAATCTTAGTCTATATTTGGTAACTACTTTTTTTTTTTTTTTTTTTTCAAAATTGAGAATTAAAATAAAAATAAGATATTTTTATTTTTCCAAAATCAAAAACGAGTTTGGTTTGTTCAAAACAAGATTGAGCATTTCTCATTTCTCCTATCAATTTTTAGTTACTAATAATAATAATATTATTATTGTGTTATAGCATTTTAATATAAATAATTAAAATGAATAAAACTAGAAACTTAAATGTAAATATGTGGAAATTTATATCGAAGATAAAGAATTAGTAAAATGTGTAATCTCACATTAAAAATGAGAGATACTATTTTTATTGTTTTTAAGTGTGGTGATTATTGGGCTAAAATGTATTGGAACAGATATTGGGTTAGATATGTGCATAAGGGAAGGTGAGGGAGGAGGTGTAAAATTTTGGAATTAAATTGGCCCCTTGGATTCAACTACCTGCTAGCCTAGCCATACGACATTTGTTGAGCTGTTGTATCTTGGGGAAGACAAACCAAAGAAGATTTGCACCGGTTACCAGTTTAGTTAACTAAGAGCTTGAATCTCTTTAAAGAGAGCGAGTGTCACATCTCAGTCCAAATAGTGAAAGTTGCTTATTTCCTCATTGAGAAGAATCCTTCTAGGGCTTCTATTGATGAGATGAATGAGGCAGAACTCCATTTCCATCAAGAAAAATAGATAAGTACACAAAAGATGAATACAATTGTCACTCTCCCTTAAAAATTACATGGCTTTTGAGTAGAGTTTGTGGTGTGCCTTTGTGTTAGAACCCTTTTCCCAGCCCTTGTGTTTGTGTGTGTGTGCTTGTTTCTCCAAAAAAAAAAAAAAAAAAAAAAAATTTGTCACTCTTATCTTTTGAATTGTCTTGTTGATCATTTTTAAAATTAATATGATAAAACTTATAATTCTACCAAGAAAATATGATATTGAAGAGGCTAGTGCAAAGAAGTATGTTGTCGGTAGATTTTTTTTTTGTTTATCGAATGATGGAGGTAAATCGGTTGTGGATCAAGCAGAAGACTTCCTAATGATACATTTGTGTTCTGAATGTCTTGGATGATGGCATGATTTGTTGGCTTTGCTTCTTCCTTGATTTAATATGCTTTTGCCTAGGATGTGATGACATGATACTAGATGTATGCTAGGGTTTATGTTACTCCATGTTAGCTGAATGCTTGGTTGGTTTGACATATATGCTAGATGTATGTTAGGGTTTATTATGTGAGATAGGTGCATGATTAGGGTTTGTGGTGTGATGCGATGCCATGATGATATGACATGTATGCTAGATGTATATTAGGATGTGCCGTGATAGATGAATGTTAGACTTTGGTTGATTGCCATGATAGATGTATGGTTAGGGATGATTGATTCCATGTTGTGTGCTTAGATGTATGCTAGTGTATGTATGAGTTAGATAACAAGATTGAGTGTGCCTTTAATAGGGTAAAGACATAAAACACAATGAGAGGAAGCCAAGCTTAGGATTAGGCAGTTTTGGGTGCCTAACACCTTCCTAAGACCGTACCTTTACTCCGAACCCATATATCTAGTAATAAGATAAAAAAGGTTCTTCCTCGAGAGGATGCTATATATATGGTTCCTAGACCATTACAAAAACTAGGTGGCGACTCCCAACCGTTGTGTCCACACCCACGGGTTGGGCAATTTTGGGTGCCTAAACTCCAAACTCATACTCTGGTAGTAAGATCAGTCCTTCCACGTAAGGGTACTATATTCATGGTTCCTAGACCATAAAACTAGGTGGTGACTCCTTGTTTCTCCGCCCCAGTTCACTAGGCCAAGGCGTACTCCCTAAAGCAGCACACCGACAACTGCACATTGCACCCATAAACATACCTGCATGAATGTACTCTACAAGAGGGGATTATTTTAGAAATCAAAGGGAATGAATCTCTTTGAGACCTAAAATAGGGTCACTTAGAGGAAAATAAATTCTTAAAGTAGAGTTTCTAGATTTTCTTTAACATAAAGGGAGTGAGGGGTCTAGGGATCAAAGGTATCAGCCAATTTTTTTTTTTTTTTTTTTTTGAGAGACCTCCTCTATTTATATAGTGTTAGTTACTTAGAAAATAAGCTAAGGTTGTTTAAAAATTAAGTCAGATCAACTTGAAAAATAAGCAAAAAACGTATGGGGAAAATCTTAAAAAAATGAGATTTAGATAAGAGTAAGCTGATTTTTTAGATCTGAACATGTTTTAGTTTTTTTATCATATCTCTCTACTCAAAATTTGGATTAAGTGTGCGTTTGGATTGAGATGAAAAATTAAAATTATTTTACTATTCAGCTTATTTTTGCTACTATTCATGGGCCCCACTACACTTTTTGTTACTATTCATGGGCCCCACTATACTATTTCAACTAACTTTTACTTTTATCTATAGTACTTTCAGCAATAAGTTTTCAGTTTAAGCAAAGTAATCGGTATTCAAACACACCCTAAGCTAACATTCTAGTAGCTAAAGGGAAATTCGATTCTCTACAACTTTTCTAGAAATAACCTAGTCTGAATTTTGATGTTTACTATTTCTAAAGTGCTTTGGAATGTGAATCTAAAATTTGCTACTTGATTAGCACATTTTTGAAGTGTTTTCCAAGTCTAAAAGTGTATTTGGACGAATTTCAGAGTTATTTTCATGATAAACTTTATCCCAAGGTGATAATTAGGATTTTTCAAATAATTGTTTTGAATATAATTATCTCAAAAGTCTAATTATCTACAGTCTTTAAATATTATCAACTTAATTATTTTAATCCCATGCAATAAATCTCACTTTAAGAGAAATACTTAAACAAACACATAAATTCATTTAATTAATTTTAATTATTAACCAATCAAAATTAATTTCAATTAATCATGTGTGATCAGTTCCAATCAAGTGAATGCATACAGACCATGAAAACTTGATCTTGTGATGTCTTTCAATCTGACGGTCCGATTTGAGAACCAGGCACATTGTTGGGATCGTTAGAATCTTAAGATTATTTTTATGATATGTGATGAATGATTTAATGCATGAAAAGAAATAATGGTTTTTGGGTACTTGGAATGATTATTTTGGTCATCTTCCAAGGTTAAATTATGGGTGCAAAATTGAGTGTCTACACTCCCTTATTTTTATGATATGTGATGAATGATTTAATTCATAAAATGTAATTATGATTTTTGGGTACTTAGAATGATTATTTTGGTCACATTCTAAGGTTAAATTATTGGTGCAAAATTGAGTATCTACACCCCCTTAGAGTATTCGCATCAACTCATGTAAAAATTTCTATCTATTTTAGTATAAGAACTTATTTTTCTATTTTACATACTCACTTTTCAAAATACCCTATATCAGATTATCTATTTTAACTACATTTCATTAAAATAAAAATTTGTCTTTTTTTTTTTAATTGTTTCTTTCTTCACACCCAATAACAATCATTCACTCTTTTCCTTCATTTTTGGGATACGTAAAAAAAGAATAAAAAAAAAATGTAAAATAAATAGTGCCAATATAAATTTACATGATTATTGTAGGAACAATATATATTTACATAGTTTTTGCATGTCTGATGTAGGTAGTTTTTTGATAAAAATGTGTAAAATATGACAACTTTTTATATTATAGACCCTCTAATGTGACAACATCCTTCATTTTTGGTGATAGTGGCTTGATGTTTTTGATGGCTTTGGAGTGAAGTGGAGGTTTGTCGAAGCTCCGGTAGTGGCAACGGCTATGTTCGTTGCAATGGAGTGGCTAAGACGTGGGTTTTTCTTTGTGGGTTTGGTTTTGACTATGGGTTTGTATTGGTGAAGTATTTGATGCGGGGTCTGTGTGGGGAAATTTGTGTTTGGAAAGCATATTTGAAGAGAGAGAGAGAGAGAGGAATAAATTATAACATACATATAAACAGTAACTGTGTAAATAACTGCAACTATGGTTCTATTTTGCACTAGTTTATATGAACCTAATTTTCTTCTTATGTTATTATACCGTGACTAATGTAAATGCTTTAATTATGCGTTTGCAAAATACTAAAAGCTAGCAAGTGAGTCTCACGTGGGTCCCGCAAGAAGAAGGGATTTTTGGGTACAGGTAGATTGTTGAACTGGCCAAACACTCATGTAGGCCCCATTTTCATTTTTTGGCCAAAAAGTAAGGTCAATAACGTGTTTGATTTGCAACTTTTTAGGTATAAGTTTGGAGTTCTTCTCAAAAAAAAAAAAAAAAGCATGCGTTTGGAATAAGATTGAAAGCAAAGCTTGTTCGGCATGAGTCCCGCCAAAAGGATTTTTTTTATTATATTTTTTTGGGTAAAGGTTGCTTGATTGTTGAATGAATCGGCCAACAACTTATGTGGGTCCCATTCTTATGTTTTTGCTTAAAATGCCCAATCGTCTTTTCCATTTTACTTTTTTGCTTTGGTATTTTCAGAAAAAATCAATTAATTTATTTTATTTTATTTTATTTAACTTTTATATTTTATTTACAGTAATTATGCGGAAAAAAAAAATTCAAAAGAAAGCTAGATAAGCTGTTCTAATATTTGTAAATACTAAACAAAAAAACTAATTCAAAATTTTATTATGATATTGAAATGGTTCTAATCACATTCTTTATTTCATCAATTTGTAAATTTTAATATAAGTGACTTGAGTTTTTTTTTTTTTTTTGTTCGGTGGGGCCTAAATATTCTAAGCTCACTAAAATGTAATCTCTCCAATTCAAAGAAAAAACTAGATTGATTTTGTGAATTGTTGCTTCAGCCTGTGTCTTTTACGTTTCCACCCCTCTTTTGAAAGTGCAACTACACCCCCACCAACCACATGCGTTCTTCCTTATCTTTCCCTCTCTCTCTTTCTACTACATTGCTAAAGTTTCCAATTTAGCTGAATCTTCATTGGCCAAAGCCATCAATTTCTTTGCAGCGCTATCAATTTATAAGACTTCAATTTTTATTCATTAGTGGAAAAAACACATTACTTTTTTGACAAGGATTAGCAGATTAGGCGTTCTTTCCACTCTAAAGAATAGCTTTTTCTTTCACACCAAATAAACCTAGAAATGGCAAAATTAATTTTTCATTCTTCAAAAAAAGAAAAAAAGAAAAAAAAGAAGACCAAATTAGCTTTCCAAATCACAATAAAAATTTGAGGCAATTTTCCATGACTTTTCGTCTTGACTCAAATTTCATCCAATAATTTTATTTCCTTTTGATATTGCTCCACCTTAATAAAAAATGCTTTCCTTGAACACAATAATCACCTTAGCGATTAATACCAATGTACTATTTTGAAATTATCATTAATTATATACATTAGTGTATATATCTCACATATATATAGAATCCAATAATAATAAGGCTTATAGCCTGGAATACGTGGCCTGTGCTGATGAAGACAGACAAAGCTTTGAAGAATCCAAAACATTTGTTCAAAATTTTTGACTGTGTAGAGTCTGTCACGACTTCACGAGGGAGCATGGATGTACAAAACAGTGGAGAGAAACTCGTTAAAAACTAAGCTCCAACAACTTGGATTTGGAACGGGTGCAATATCCCATCCCACTCACATATTATTTACTATTTTAATCTTTTAACTTTTAATTTTTTCTTATTTTTAACTTATTTTTATTATTATTTAACTTTCAACTAAAAACTATTAGCACCTTATCTCAATCCCATATGCCTGCTGTGTAATGATGAAGTAGAATCTATTAATCATGCTATACTAAAATGCAACATAGCTAGTAATGTTTGGAGGATGTGGGATGATTGTCCTATTAGTCTATTGGGAAACAACATGGATATTCCAGATTTGGCTATTGAGATCCTGCACCAAGGAACCCAAAGGGACCTGTAGAAATTTTTAGGTGTGGCTTGGAGGATTTGGTACAATAGAAACCATGTGCTTTATGAGGCAAATGGAACCTCGGAAGCTCACATTTGGGGGGCTGCTATCCGTATGATTGAAGACTTCAAAGAAGCAAATGGGCTGGATTTTAAACACATGATGGACAGGAAGGATCTTTGGGAACCTCCTCTTGTGGGCTTCTATATCATTAATGTGGATGGTGCTATCCCTTTGGCGAATGGATGTTCGGGGGCCTCTTACGGTTGCCCAGCCATGTGTGGTCCGTTGGAGGAATGACCTTACTAGGCCCGGGTTCTGTTTGGGGAGTTACGTTCAGAACTCAACATTGGGCCACGTGGTCCAATGGCTACCGGCGTATTTTTAAGCCTACAAAACCATTAAAGCCGAAGTCTAAGAATCATGATAATGGTCAAATAAAAATACGATATGTGTTTGATATGATAGATTTAATTAGTAGTTGTAATAACAGTTGAAATAAAGTAGTATTTATTTAGAGGTAAAGTAATCATGTACTAAATTATGTAAATTTAAAGACATGGAAGCAAAGTCACTTATCTTTGTATGGTTTATAGTTCCAGCTATGTAGCATCAGTGAGCTGATAGGATTTCAGCAGAATGCCAGCGGTAGAGGCTAGTTAAGCTTACCCCTCTTATCATGCATTTAAATGAGTTTAAGCCTTAATTAATAGTTGGAATAAAGTAATATGTATTTAAATGTGAAGTAATCATATAGTCAATGACGTAAATTTAAAGATAAGGAAGCAAAGTCACTTATTTTTGAATGGTTTGTAGCCCCAGCTGTACAGCTTCTGTGAGTTGATAATATCCCAACAGAGTGACCCCAGCAGTAGAGAGGCTGTTTGCTGTGATAACTTCAAGATTGAGGAGGAAAAATGGGTGCAATTGGAGGGAGAGAGAGTATGTCCAGCTGTGTGTAGGGGCTGGTTAAGCTTGCCCCTCTTATCATGCACTTAAATGAGTTTTCCCCTTGACAATGCTTTTTTAGTCGTTGTGAAGTTATGAATAGTGTTGCCTTTCATGAGAAGGGCTTTTGTGTGGAGTATTTGTGCCTTCTAAGAGAAGGGCTTTATGTAAGATGGATTTGTACCTTCCATTAGAAGGGCTTTTAGTGTGAGTCTTTGATATTTCTTGAGAAGTGTGGGGATAGTAAAAGATATAGATGTTTTGTGAGATGTAGTATTTGTAATATGTATGATATATGAAAGTATGAGAGATATGGAGGTTAATGATAATAAAAATATGAGATTATAACTGCAGGAGAAGTTGTAGATGTTAGGACATATGTGATTCACTTGTTAGGAATATATGTCACTACTTTATGTAATTAGCTAATCTTTTGACAAAACACACTTTACTTGTATTTGAGTAGATCTAGGATGTATTTAATACTTTAAGAAACTGTGTTTCAAGATCAAGTGTTGAAGACATGCAGGTCTGTCCAAGATTCAAGCTGAAGAAGTGCCTGTCATTAAAGCTCGACAGCTAGCCATCTATTGCGCTTTAAGACCTGTCCAGCCCCGTGGCTAGACAACTGCTTGACAGCAGCTCGACAGATAGGCATCTGTCGAGGTTATGAAAAACATAATTTCAGATCTGTTTTGACTCTAATCCATGATTATGTGTTTGGGTTTTCTTTTCTCACAACCCTAGATATATAAAAGGATTATTTTAAGGGCCGTCAAAGAGGGCACAAGTTACACAAGTGCTGAGCAAAGTTTGTTCAAGCAAATTATGACCGGAGACAGAGTTTTGCCCTAGTTCATCGTTCTTGTGAAGAAGTTGCTGTGTTTGTGCACCGTAGGGTTTTGTAACTAAGCATCTTCTTGATCTTCATTGTGAATGAACTGAAGAACTTTGCAGCCAACAACCTTCTCTAGTTGGTGATTGAAGTTGCGTATCCGCACAATTGGTTAGTCATGTACTGGGAGTCGTGCATCAAAAGGAAAAATTGTCACTACAGAACAAGTCCAATTGGGTATTGGGGTAAGGGTTCAACTGTAGGTTGGTATAAGGTACTGAGATTCCTTTACTTGTAACTTCTTGTTGTTATAATAGTGAAATTTCGGGAGTGGTGACCTTAAAATCACCGGGTGGGGCTTTTGCCGTGTTGGTTTTCCTCATTCGTAAACAAATTACCGTGTCAATTTATTTTCTACTGCATACTTAGTTTAATTGGTGATTTGTTTATGCTACCATGCATTTGCATGTTAATTTGATTAATTAATTAAACTTGGCTAATTAATCAAATAATTCATCATAAGGGGTCAATTCGTTTTTGGCCTATTAAGTGGTATCAGAGCAGGCACACTCTGATTAGGGTTAATCTTTGCTGTGTTGATCCATTGACCCCTGCTATCATGGCTGTAATTGGCTTAAAGAGATCTTTGTTTTCAAATACATCTTGTTTTTCTAATCTCTATTTGTTTGAGTGTCTCAAAAAATACAAGTCTAAAAGTTATTTGAATTCTCTTATGTTGACTATTGGAAAAGATCTTAGTTTGACTAAGAAGAAACTAGACCGTCTCAGAATGAAAATGTGCAAAGGAGTTCGTCTGAGAAGAGTAAAAATTAAAGGCTTAGCTCATAAAAGGCAGATGAAAGAAAGCACCATTCCCACTAATCTGTCATCTAAGCATGAAGTGTGTTTTATGATGAAGTCCACATTTAAAGTTATGGACACATGTTTGTGGTACCCTGACAGCGGTTGCTCAAGACACATGGTGTGCTGTCGTAGGCAACCAAAAATAAAACCTATACTCCTAAAAGTATATGTAGTAGTGCGAGTAAGGATCATTCTCACAGAGAGTATCTAGCCTAATTTTATGCTACGTGAACAAGGAGGGGAGGGGGGGTTGAGTATAATGAAATATTTTTTAAGAAAAACAACTAAGGAACAATTCAAATTAAAGTATCAAAATCAATCAAGAGAACAAACCTTGGTCCAAGTCAACATCCACCATCGGAATTTTACAATTGATCATCGATGCAAGTATATATCAATTCACACTTTGAATACTCACCGTTGGAACTATTTTCCTATCTCTCCTTAGTCATAGTTAATTAGAAAACAAGCGATCTAATAAACCCTAACTACTAAACAACCCAAAACAAGCGCTAAAGGTTTAATTTAGTAGCAGCCTTAAGAACTAGAGAGATCGATGAAGCTAAACAACACAAACCCAAGCAGTTGTATTTAATTTAGTCGAGCGTTCTTCCTAAGATCTAATAATTTCTGACATGGTTGCTTCACAAATTAGAGAGATCAAACAATTATAGATTTGATATCTAACCTAGCAGTAGATTGAAATGAATAATAAACTAATAGGCACAGAAGAACATCCAATATTCAAAGAAAAAATTGAACAATAAAAACAAATTAGATCTCATAGTTTTATTGATTCCAAGGCTTCAGTTTCCTTCAGCCAAGTATAAAAGTTTTAGCCACGCAGAGCCATGATAGAAAACTCAAAGAAGAAAATTAGAGAAGAGGGGAGAGAGAGGCGTGTGTGTGTGTGTCCAATCTGATTTCTCCTCCTCCTTTTACACGTTAATTCCCCCTTTCCCAAGCATACAAAATCTCCTAAAAATATTCTAAATAATAACATCCAAATCTGACTAATTAAGGAAAAATATTAAAAATAAAACAAAGTCCTAATATAACTAGGAAAGTGGTGTTTTTCAATTGGAAATTTCGTGCATCAGATCTGGAAGCTTCCAAAAATAAACCACATCAGATCTGTATATTAGAATTTCAGGCAAAGGAACATTCCAGAACGTCAACAGCGCAGGTATAGCAACTTCAAGCCCCATTTCGACCTTGATGCAGCCCGTATCTCTAAAAACTCAAAACATGAAAGTTGTAGAGCTTTATCTTGGCGTTCCATAGAATCTTGAATCATATCAATCAGAGCTTTGATGAGAGAGTTATCCCCAGATTACGAAGCAATGTCAAAGCTGTCCAAAATCACCCAATTAACTACGTTTTGCACTTAATGCCTCCATTTGCATCCTAAATCAAAATATAAGAATAATGAGTACATTTAGGCACCAAATAAATATAAAAGACTAAACATTAAGGGATAAAAATATGACATTTTGCATTCTCATCAACACATGACTGGAGACCGATCTCTCTTCAAGGTTTTCGAGTCTAAGAAAGGTGGCAATGTCACTTTTGTTGATGGGAGCAAATCACAGATTAAAGGGAAGGGAATCATCTCTCTACCTGGACTACCAGACATTGCAAATGTTCTATATGTAGAAGGTTTGAGGGTGAATCTGTTGAGTATAAGTCAGATATGTGATCAAGACTTCATAGTACTTTTCTCAAAGGGAAAGTATCTTGTCATGGATGAGTCTGGAAAGAAACTCATAAGTGGTGTTCGCACTTTAGACAACTGTTATGGATTGGTTCCTGATGCTGATATTGTGTGCAATAGTATTCGTTTGCCAATAAAGATTTATGGCATCAACGGATGGGACATGCTAGTTGCAAACATCTTTCCATTGTATCTAAGCATGAATCGGTTTTGGGGATACCAAAGCTTAGTAGAATGAGCAATGTGGTGTGTGGACCATGTCAGCTTGGGAAACAAACGAAAGCTAAGCATCCAGGCACTCAGACATCAGCTACATCTAGGCCGTTGGTGCTTCTACATCTGGATCTTATGGGTCCAATTAGAATCGAGTCTCTTGGTGGTAAGAGATACATTATGGTTGTGGTAGACGACTTTACTAGGTACACTTGGGTCATTCTCCTACGATCCAAGTCTGATGCTCCTGAGCACATTGAAGCTTTGTGCACAAGACTGCAGAATGAAAAGAGCCTGAAGATTGATTGAATTCGAAGTGACCATGGTAAAGAATTCGAGAACTCATATATGGAGTCATTTTGCACAAAATCAGGTATATCTCAAGAATTCTCTGCTCTTATTACTCCTCAGCAGAATGGTGTAGTAGAAAGAAAGAACAGGGTTATTCAAGAGATGGCCAAAGCCATGTTGCATAACAAAGATATGGCTAGAAATTTGTGGGGAGAAGCCATTAACACTACATGTCATACGATTAATAGGGTGTACTTCAAACCTGGTACCAAAAAGACTCCTTATGAGTTATGGAAAGGAAGGAAGCCGAATGTGAAGTATTTCAGAATCTTTGGAAGTACTTGTTTCATCATCAAGGATAGAGAGAATGTGGGAATGTTTGACTCCCAGAGTGATGGATGTATATTTCTGGGTTACTCCTCCACAAGCAAGGCTTATCAAGTATACAACAAAAGAACTATGAAGGTAATGGAGATAGTGAATGTTGTTATTGATGAGTCTTCAGATTCTGGTTTTGAGAAAGGCATTGAAGAACTCCCCAAAGAAATTCTTCCTCTTGAGCCGAAGGAAGTTCAAGAAATTGTTGAACAAGAACCTGCATCTCCAAGTACTCCTGGTACTCTCAGTGTTGTGGAAGATTCTGCAGATATACCCATTTCACCAGATTCTGAATCACATGAAGAGAAAGGACCTTCCTCCAAGATTAAATTAAATCATCCTCCAGAAGTTATTGTGAGAAACATGAATGAACTCACATTAAGGAAACGTATAGTTGATAAATGTGTTGCTAACCTTATGTCTTATTCTTGTTATTTGTCACAGGTTGAACCCACGGAAGTTGAGGAAGCTCTTCAGGATGAAAGTTGGGTCGAAGCAATGCATGATAAACTGCTTCAGTTTTAGAGGAATGATGTCTGGACTTTAGTACCTAGACCGGAGGGTGAGCACATCATCAGCATAAAGTGGATATTCCGTAATAAGACTGATGAGGAGGGCAATGTGATTCGCAATAAGGCTCGGCTTGTAGCTTAAGGATACTCACAATTGGAAGGAGTAGACTATGATGAAACATTTGCCCCAGTTGCCTGTATGGAGTCCATCAGAATTCTCCTTGCCCTAGCATGTAATCTGAAGTTCAAATTTTATCAGATGGATGTAAAGACTGTTTTCTTGAATGGGCTACTTAAAGAAGATGTCTATGTGGCTCAACCAAAAGGATTCATTGATCCACACTTTTTGGATCATGTGTTGTACTTCAAGAAGGCACTCTATGGGTTGAAGCAAGCCCCTAGAGATTGGTATGATAGGCTTACACAATATCTGGTGTCACATGGGTTCACAAGAGAAAAGGCTGATCAAACCCTTCTCATCAAAAAGGAAGATGGCGAGTTGATAGTTGCTTAAGTCTCTGTTGATGATATCATCTTTGGATCGACTAAGGATGAACTTGCTCATGACTTCTCAAAACTCATGCAAGCCGAGTTCGAGATGAGCATGATTGGAGAGCTGACTCACTTCCTTGGGTTGCAGATTCATCAACAAGATTCAGGTATATTCCTATCTCAATCTAAATATGCTAAGAATCTTGTGAAAAAGTTTGGTTTGGAATCTGTTAGTTCTGTTAGAACCCCCATGAGCCCAATTGTTAAACTCACTATAGACTTGTTAGGCAAAAGTGTAGATTCATCTCTATATAGAAGCATGATAGGTAGTCTTCTTTACCTTACTGCTAGTAGACCTGACATTAGTTACAGAGTTGGAGTGTGTGCTAGATATCAAGCAAATCCCAAAGAATCTCATATGACTGCTTTAAAAAGAATTATGAAGTATGTCAAAACCATTGCTGAGTTCGGTGTGTGGTACAACAAGGACACAAATGATGTCTTAGCTGGGTATTCTGATGCTGATTGGGTTGGAAATGTTGATGATCGAAAGAGTACTTCGGGGGGTTGTTTTTATGTGGGTAATAATCTTGTCTCCTGGATGAGTAAAAAGCAGAATTCTATCTCTTTATCCACTGCAGAAGCTGAGTACATCGCTGTCGGTAGCTGTTGTACCCAACTCCTATGGATGCAAAAACTCTTCCATGATTATTGTATTTGTCAAGAGCATCTCACCATCTATTGTGACAATACCAGTGCCATCAAAATCTCTAAGAATCTGGTTCAACATTCTCGAACCAAACACATAGAGATTCGACATCACTTCACTAGGGAGCTTGTCGAAGATGGTATTCTCACTCTTGAGTTTATTCACACCGATGATCAGAAGGCTGACTTGTTCACCAAACCTCTTGACAGTAAACGTTTTGAATTCCTTCGTCAAAACATTGGTGTTATTTCCATGGATTGATCTCTTTCTCTCCTTTTTCTTCCTCATGCATTTTCATCTAGTTTTTGCTTTGCTTTGTTTAACATGTTTTTGTTTGTTTTCAATTTTTTTTATTTTGTTTTTGATATAAAAATTAAAAAAAAAAATTTGAAAAATCAGAAAAATACAAAAACAGTGTGTGTCTTGTGTACATTGGTACTTGTGTACCTTGGATGACCATTGAAGCAAAGTTTTCTAAACTTTGTATATTTTATAGCTTATATGAGCATCTCTATACACAACTAAGCAAGTGAGCTTTGTGACTCTTGTTTGTGATGAGTAAGATTAAGTTATCTCTTGTACTTAACACTCGAATCACTCTTTTTGACGGGAAGGACTAGAAAATCCTAAGAGAAATGTATAAATAACCATCTCACCACTGTTGCCCGCTAATCATGAAATGACATATGTATGCTTCGGCATAGCAAAAGTGCAATGTCAATGACATTTGTGTGCTTCGGCATAGTATAATTGGAATGTCAAATGTTTAACATAATTGAGTATTTCTTTTCTACCTCTTATATACCCATGCATGATTTGCTTAAAAAGAAAAATATGCAAAGAAAAATGAAAAAGCAAAAAGAATAAAAATTGCTTTATATATGATTGCAAGCGTGTATTCTAGGAGATGTGGAAGTTATAGGATGTACCTCAAAGGTTATAGCCCCATCAAACAGTTATGATTGTGTGTGAGTTAAAGTGATTTTCTCATATCTCAAATCGTCATAACATGTATACAATTATGCAATCTTGCAATTTTTTTCACACACAACATGCAATATTCTTTGTTACTCTTGATACATGTGTAGGTACACTGTGATTTGGCCATCACAAGGTTTACATGTGTTAATGCATGCTTACTAAACTGTCTTGACTTATTTTTGAAATATAAAATTGGTTAGACTTGTTTAGTGTGTGTGTGTGTGTGTGTGTGTGTTTTTGGGATCTTTATGCTTAAAATGTTGCTTGGATCCTTGGCTGAGTTGCATGCTTGATTGCATTCATATCTGTGTTTTTCCCTTCTTGAAAAACTGTTTTTAAGCAATCTCGACACCTCCTTGACACCTCCTCGACACCTGGCTGTCTGTCGAACTCTTAAGTTGTTTCTTATCGCAATCTCAACACTTCCTCGACACCTGGTGGATTGATCGAGCTTCTTTTAGCCTTTTGTTGATGTGTTCCTCGATAGATCCTCGACAGCTGCATCTATCGAGGTTTTGTTTTCTCGACACCTGGCTCGATAGATGTCTCGATACCTCTCAACACCTCTATCTGTCGAGTTTTACTGAGGTTTTATAAATAGGTTTTGTGCGATCCGAACTTCATTTCTCTTGATCTCTCTCTCGATAGCTTTGTCTTCTCACCTCCCAAATCACTCTCTCACTCCAAACCTCTTTTCCAAGTGATTTTCAAGCTTCTTCAAGGTTTTCTCTTCACTTGGTATGTCTCTTTTCTCTCATTTACATGCATTTCATGTTTTGAAACCTAGGTTTTGGGGTTTTTGAAAAATTTTGGGGTTTTTCAAAATTGATGAGTTATTGTTGCAATTTTGGGGTGGATTTTTGCTGAAATGAGTTTAAAATCTCATGCATTGCATCACATTAGCATTATAATAGTATTATCATGCATTTAGACGTGTGCCCTTCTGTTTGGGGCGATCGTCAGTTTACACCATGTAAGCCATTTGCTAAAGGTCCTAGATTCATGAACATGATGATGACTTTTGTATTGCACCTACTCTCTCACTATAACTCCATCACAGAGCCTCATGCTTGATTTTTGCTTTCTTTGTTAGAGCACCTTACTCTAGATTTTCCTTCACATTTTATTCTTTCTATTATAGATGTGTTTAGGGATATGGCTACCTGTGATAAGCTCATTTTTCCTTCAGCTATCACGTGGATTTTATGCCATTTTTTGTTCCTTTTCCCTCTTCTGATCACTTCTCTGTCATGTGTGCCATAGACGCCGCTATCGTTAAACATAGCGAGGCGCAGTTTAGGTCACGACAGTCGAATTCAACAGATCCTCCCTCCCGTTCGGCTTCATCTCGTTCTACTCCATCCACATCCACATTCACTCCCTCATTTTCTACAAGTGATGTGTCACTCGGAGACATCATGGCGTAGTTGCAGCGCATGGTTGCTCACCTGGATAAACTCTCTATAGAGCTATATCAGGTGAATTTTTGTGTCGGCCATATTGCATGGCAGCAGGCGATCATGGGTGGCTTCGCTTCTGAGGCTTCTCCTCCACCTCCTCCAGTGGCTTCTAATTCTAAGGCTGAGGATGATGATGATGATGGCGATGACGATGATGCTTCTGATGATGATGATGGAGATGCTAGCTCTACCGATGAGATGTCTACTTGACATTCTTACCCTTTATCACTCGTGATAAAAAGGGGGAGTAGTTTTGGATATGAGAGTAGTCATTCTTAGAGGGAGAGTTAGTATAGGACATTTTTGTTAGGGGGAGTGTTGATATCTTAAGGGAGATAGTGAGGATTACTTGTATCTTTTTCTTTTCTCTACTTTAGATACATTTATTTCTTGTACATTGGGTCTTGTGACCATTATTGACATACATTGTACTTATTTTCTTTATATGTTGGTGTATGTTTCTTTCACCTACCCTTACATGTGTTGTTTTTTTTCTCTCTTTATGCACATGCTTCTTATTACTTGTATGCAATTTATTATTTCTGTTTCACACTAAGATGCCTTGATAAGTTTTGTTTAAAGTGTTTCAGAAATATAGGTTGTCAAAGTCTACTTGCCATAAACTCTCTTCTTGCAAAGTTTTTCAAGAGTTTGTGTTAGGATAGATTTTATTGTATTCAACAAGTGAGTATGAGTTGAGTGATTTATGACTTCTCTCATATGTTCATTTGCTTGTTGTGGTTTTGTCACGGATTACCAAAGGGGGAGATTGTTAGGACATATGTGATTCACTTGTTAGGAACATATGCCACTACTTTATGTAATTGGCTAATCTTTTGACAAAACTCACTTTACTTGTATTTGGGTAGATCTAGGATGTGTTTAATACTTCAAGAAACTGTGTTTCAAGATCAAGTGTTGAAGACATGCAAGTCTGTCCAAGATTCAAGTTGAAGAAGTGCCTGTCATTAAAGCTCGATAGCTAGCTATCTATTGAGCTTTAAGAGCTATTCCAGCCCTGTGGCTTGACAGTTGCTCGACAGATAGACATCTGTCGAGGTTTACGAAAAATAGAATTTCAGATCTATTTTGACTCTAATTCGTGATTATGTGTTTGAGTTTTTTTTTCTCACAACCTTAGACATATAAAAAGATTATTTTAAGGGCCGTCAAAGAGGACACAAGTTGCACAAGTGTTGAGCAAAGTTTGTTCAAGCAAATTGTGACTAGAGATAGAGTTTTGCCCTAATTCATAATTCTTGTGAAGAAGTTGCTATGTTTGTGCACCGTAGGGTTTTGTAACCAAGCATCTTCTTGATCTTAATCGTGGATGAACTGAAGAATTTTGCAACCAACAACCTTCTCTAGTTGGTGATTGAAGTCGCGTACTGGGATCCGTGCAATTGGTTAGTCATGTACTGGGAGTTGTGCATCAAAATGAGAAATTGTCACTATAGAACAAGTCCAATTGGGTATTGGGGTAAGGGTTCAATTGTAGGTTGGTATAAGGTATTGGGATTCCTTTACTTGTAACCGCTTGTTGTGATAATAGTGAAATTTCGGGAGTGGTGACCTTAAAATCACTTGATGGGGTTTTTGCCATGTTGGTTTTTCCCATTCGTAAACAAATTACCGTGTCAATTTATTTTCCGTTGGATACTTAGTTTAATTGGTGATTTGTTTGTGCTACCACGGGTTTGCATGTTAATTTGATTAATTAATTAAACTTGGCTAATTAATCAATTAATTCATCACAAGGGATCAATTTGTTTTTGGCCTATCAGTAGAGATTGCTTTCCAAGAGGAAAGATTTTGTAAGAGAAGAGTATGGAGATGTGTTTAGGTATTTGGAGATAGGAGCAGTAAGATAGACGTATTTTTTGGATATGGAGAGTGAGAGAATGAGTATAGGAGAGTAATGGTGTTGTAGTGTGGTTAGCAATGTTGCTGGGATTTACTACTGGGATTTTCTGCTGGAGGATGTATGAAGGCTTATGAAAGGCATTTATGAGCTAAGGGCTGAAGAGTTTAGTTCCTCATTTAGAAACTAAGAACTCAGAAGCTTAGAATTTCATTAAGAACTTGAGAAGATAATTAAAGGGAGAAAAAATAGGGAAGTTTTTTTTTTTTTTTTGTGAGAGTTCTCCTCCATTGGTTTCCCCCTTTGAGGTGTTGATCAAGGGTCCTATCTAGCTGAGTTTAAGGGGGTATTTCAGCAAATAATCTCAGCCAAAATTTGTCCCAAATAGCAATAAATTTTCAGAGAATCCATCTTAAGATTTAGCCAAAAATGGTATGCTTAACTTTAAGGTATTCTTGCTGTTTTGGGTAAGAGCTGCTGGGGAAAAAGTAGCATAAAAGGAAAGTATTTTAGCAAGATAAAGGTAGTTTCTTTAGTTGGTTTTGGTTTTAGCCAAATGAGGAAAAAACAGTAATGCTCAGGCTGTTACGTCAGCTGTCACAGCTGTTTTGAAAAGGCTGTCCCAGCTGTCAAGAAAAGCTGTGACAGCTATCATGAGACAGCTGTTTGCTTTGGGTAGAAGCCAATGAGTTTAGATGGGTGATTTCAGACTGCTGGAGAGGTCATTTCATGGATTTGGCTGAAAAAATGGTAAGATCTCTTTCAAGGGTGTCTTACTATTTTGGGTATAACAGCTGGTTGCTAGGATTTTAGTATTAAATGGCTAATGATATCACTTCCAGCCAGGTGTCAAGTGCTGAATACGTTGCTGGGGTTCAATTGGAGATGTTTACTTTTTCGGGTGTTTGTGTTTTTTGTGTGAGGTTCCATTACAACACATTTCTAGCAAGTAATAGAAGGATTGGTTGATAGTCAATGAAGTTTTAGAGATTTAGTCAAGGTCTCATTGTATTGTGACATAATCTTGGTGAGTAAGAAGAGTATTTAATGCTCTCTGGCAGCTAGCAGAGAAATATATGGTCAAATTGTGGTAGACAGCAGCTGGGTATTAGAGATATCATAAATATTTTGTATATAGTTGGAGATAAAAGATAGCCAATCAGATTAGGCCATGTGTTTGAGTTGGATTTTAGCTGAAAGTAGTAATGTAGATTATGTAGAATAATATAATGAAGTTTCTAAATTTGTATAGCAATAGCTGGGGATTGAATGAACAGTTATCTTTTCAGCATTCAGATGGCTGGGGATATTGAGCATTTGTCACATGATGAATATGAAGTTTTAGGAAAAGAGCAATGGGGAATTTTATCATCTAAGTGCTATGTGATAAGAGATGCTTACCATATGTTACCTACTACACACAGACTTGTCAGAGTTCAGGGAGTTGAAGAAGACACGCTAAGCAACATGTTTATTTTATCAACTTTAAACTGCTAGAGCTTTACAGAACATACCTCTTGGCCCTCCAAACCATGACTCCCAAAGTTTTCCTAAAAAGACTTATGAGCTTGGATCATAAGCCGAAGATCAGATGACGCACCTCGGGTTTTGTTGTCATTTTGTTTAAATATGGTCTCTTGTTGAAGAAGCCGCTTGCCATAAGTGTAAGAGAGGTAATATGAGCCGTGAGCTTTGATTCATTGCTTAAGCCTGATCCTTATGTTGATGTTGATGATGTCGTGGGGTTATGATCCCAATTGATGAAGGGGAAATGTGGACTATGAATCCGCCTCTTGAAGTAAGGATCTCACAGGCCAGGTGAGTCCAATCCATGTAGTTGAATGAGATATGAGCTTATTTTGGGCTTTAAAGAGATTCACCAAAAAAATCAATAATATGTTGATGTGGCATGGATTGCCAATGAAGTAATGGCATGTGGGCCAAAAAAAGAGTCCTCAACAATGGACACTTAGGAATTGGAATTATAGTTCGAGATAGTGATTACAAATTTTTTGCAGCCATGTCTATGCCCCTCCAAGGAAGATATCCTGTCGAAGAAACTGAGGCAATTGCAATGTAGCAGGGATGTGTGTTGGCAAAAAAGCTTGGCCTAGAGAGAGTTATCATAGAGAGCAACTCTCTCCTTACTGTCGAAGCTGTTGAAGCAAATGATGTTACTGGAGCTGTTGGTCACATTGTGAAGAGCGTTGTGCAAAGTTTATGCAGTATTCAATAGTAAAAAATTAGACACATTAATAGGACTAGCAACAAAATAGCCCATGAACTAGCTCAGCATGCTAGAAGAATTAGAGAAACTTTCATTTGAAGAATGGAGATTCTAGAATTTTTGTTTGAGCTAGCTAGATCAGAAGGAGTTATTCAGGCGAAGAAGCATTTATGGTTTAAGCTGTTGCTGGTTTCCTTGTACTTGTGTTTGTTGTTTTTTTTTTTTGTTTTTTTTTTTTTTGTTTTTTTTTCCAGGGGCTTTTGTATCTGTTTTCTTGTTTCTTGAATGATATCTTAGTTCCTTCTAAAAAAAATAAAAAATAAAAATTGTTAGGACATATGTGGATATTGTTAGAGACATATGTTATGTAAATTGGCTAATCCATTGACAAAACGTATTTTACTTGTAATTAGGTAGATTTAGGATGAGTTTAGTACTTTAAGGAACAAGAGTTCAAGTTTGGTATTGAAGCCATGCAAATCTATACGAGAAACAAGTGAAGAAGTGTTGTTCATTAAAGCTCGACAGATAGCTTGATAGATCCACATCCATCGAGGTTTAATGATGAAGCTCGACAGAAGCTGTATCTGTCAAGAATTACGAAATTCAGATTTTCAGATCTGATTTCACGCATATCCATGTGTATTTGTATAGAGTTTCTTTTTTCACAACCCTAGACATATATAAAGATTATTTTAAGGGCCGTCAAAGGTGATGCAAGGTGATGCAAAGTTATTGTGCATGCAAATTGTGACAGGAGACAGAATTTGCCCTAGTTCATCATATTCTCTCTAGAAGCTACTGTGTCTTTGCGCCAAGGGCTTTGTAACCAAGGAGCTTCTTGATCTTCATTGTTAAATGAACTGAAGAACTTTGCAGCCAACATCTTCCTCAAGTTGGTGTGTTAGTCACGTAATGGGATCCGTGCATCATTGGTTATTCACGTACTGGGATTCGTGCATTGAAAGGAGAGATTTCCGCTGCATTACAAGGCCAATTGGGTATTGGGGTAAGCGTTCAACTGTAGGTTGGTATTAGGTACTAAGATTCTTTTTACTTGTAACCGCTTGTTTTGATAATAGTGGATTCTCAGGAGTGATGACCTTAAATTCACCTGGTGGAGTTTTGCCTCAGTGGTTTTCCCCATTCGTAAACAAATCACCAGTGTCAAATTTATTTTCCGCTGTATATAACTTAGTTGGTGATTTGTTTGTGCTACCACACTTATTGCTTGTAATTGAATCTAATTAACTTAGTTGGTGATTTATTTGTGCTACCAAGCTTATTGCATGTAATTGAATCTAATTAATTTCACTTGGCTGATTAATTGATTAAGTTACCAAAGGGGTCAATAAATTCTTGGTCTATCAAAAAGAAAAAGGAAATTAAATTACAATTTACCGACTTGTGGTTTGGTTAAAATTTAAGTTGTCTACCTGTAATTTAAAAGTTGACACTTTGCCCACTTAAGGTTAGCTCCGTTAGGATGCTGTAACCCACCTCCATAATTTCACCATTAAAAACACATTAAAAAAAAAACATAAAAAATCAAGATCTAAAAGCATATTTGTTAAAATGGTGAAGCTTTTGCTCAAGAACACTTTGGTTGAGAAGAGCAAAATGTTAACAATAGAAATAGCATGGTTCTTGAGATGGTATGAAACTGTATGGAGTGGGAAGCTATATATATTTGAGCTAGAGTTTCATTCAATGGTTCAAGAACATTTAAGGAAAACCCAGCAACCTACAAAAACAAAGAAACCCAAAACAACCACCATCTTACAGAAATCAAAGCCCACCATCAATAAAACCCCCAAAAAAAACAAAACTAAACAAAAAACAAAAAGCCAGCCTCAAGTACAAGGTCAACAATGAGAAACCAAGAGCTGTTGCTAAGGTGGTAGTGACGAAAAAAGCAACGCCAATCACAGATTCATACTTCATATAGTTACTTAATTTTCCACGGTCACAACACTGCCTATAGAAAGAGATTGAGGGGTTGAAGAAAGGAAATAGAGAATTAAGGAGGTACAAAAGAATTTTGGAGCCAAAGACTAAAAAAAAAAAAATCATCTTGGTTTTGTGTTCTTGTTGAAGCTCTTGAAGCTTCCAAATACTTTTTACAAAAACCATTTTTTGATCTTGTTTCCTTTTTTTTTTTTATTATTATTATTTTTTTAATGTATTTTGTGTTTTTAACATAGGTGGCTTATGGCAATTCAAGGGAATTAAGCTTGGGTGGGTAAAAGTGTCAATTTTTAAACCACATGTAGCCCTAAAACAACTTATTTCTTTCACTTTATTGAGTTACTCTCTTATCTCTCATCTCTCATCTCATCTCATCTCAAAGAGTCATTTACATTCAATGTGTTAGGATTAGTGCCCTAAAATCCTATTGTATAATGCCATGTATGACATTATGTTATAAGTAACAAAATTGTTTTATTATCTAAAATAATAGTAACATGAATATTTGCACATTATCATATAGTCCTTGAGATGCATAGTGTGTGATTTATGTGATTTAGTCACAGAGGATGTAAATCACAAGTTCTTTGTAAACTCAGAATCTTAGTTCGTAGTTGTAAGGTTGAATTTATTCAATCATGTGTTGGCTTTATTCCGTGCCAAATTTGCTTATAATTTTGCAATTAGATACCATGTATTTAGGTAGGATTTATGTACGGGTAGTATGTGAGAGAGTGTGAAGAAAATTCAAGATATGTACTCAAGAAGAGCCTCACGACTGGATCTCGCGATTGGCAAGTCGCCAAAGGTGGCACACGTGTGAAGCATGCAGGGGAGGTGAAGGGTCACGACAACTGGAGCACTACAGGAAAAAACTTCTAGTCTAGCCAGGCAGTTAGCTCGCGACTCAAACTTGCGACTCGTTCTAGTCGCGAGGTTGAGTCGCCAGAATGCCCTATTTGAAGAAAACTGTCTTTTCGCATTCCTCATACACCCTACTATAAATATCCTTATACCCACGAAATGTAGAGAGCTTCCAAAAAGAATTTTGAGAGAGAAACCCTAGAGAAAAACAAGATTGACTCATCCATAATCTTTATCATTTAATTCTCCAAATTCCTCAACTCTCACCCTCTCCATTGACATATCCTTGAGAGGTACAATTGCCAAATCCTTATCTCACCATACCTATATTAGTGAGAAGGTGTTTTGGTGCTTGGGAAGTAGTTCAGAAAGGGACTAATTCATTTGGTTGATGCAATGGGCTTATTGCGGGATCAGGTAAACTAGAGAAGACAAGGCTCGACGTAACCATGTTGGAGCAAGAAACTTGGAGGGCTTAGGTGCACTGGGTAGATTAGGCTTGGAGGGTCTTCTGCTATTCACGTATCCCAACTTCATTCTCTAGTGGATTATTGACCGCTTGGAGGGCGGTGGAGAGGTTTTTCGCCGAGTACTTCGATTTCCTCTTCGATAACACATCGCCGTGTTATCTTTGTGTTTGCATCTCTCTTTCCTTTCTCTTTACCTTTTAACTACTGCTGTGTTGGTTATTGATTATGGTTTAGAGTGTGTTACCAATTTGGATATAGCTTATATTTCATATTCCGCACATATATTGTTTGATTATAAGCTTGTGTTGGTATTTTTGTAATTGGGGGTCTAAACGTTAGTGTTTTATACGTTATTTGAACTTTTAGTAGTCAGTGATGAAATTGGGTATTTCATCTGTGAAGACTACAACATATCAACTAACATGATTTGTCTTGATCATGGAAGTAGAGATTTCTAGTTGATATCTTAATATGTTTTAAGTATATAAGATATATTGAATTGGACTGCTGTGAGATTTATTATTCTATTAACAATTGTCAAATGAATAATAAATCTCACGACTTTTTTTTACATAAAATCTCAATCCTGAGAAAAGAGTGAACCCAATTATGAAATGTAGGTTGCTTTGATATATCAGGAATGAGATCTAATTTAATAATCAAAACCTCAGTATGTTGGGCAACTACACGTAATGTTGAAGGAACACATATTCTCAAGATGGAGTTCATAATCTCTTTATAGAGATGTAAAATATGCCCTTGAGATAAGTTTAATGTTTTTGGTTAATAAAGTTTATATTTTATGAAATTAGATTTCATAATTATATATATGAATAACTTAAAGGATTAAACCGGGTATTGACGGTTTAAGAGGCAGTAATTTTCAAAGTAACAATTATATATTATGACTTTGTATTTCTACGAATATTTTCATGAAGGGTTAAATGTTTAGATAATAAAATCTTGGGATATAATTAATTAATAAGGCCTAGAGTGCAATTATATTTATATAGTGGTATTAAATATAATTAATAATAACTTTGGGCTTGTCAAGAGTTGACAGATAAGCCCTAAGCCTATTGGAGCTAGAGTTTTATTTGTCCATTTTGGTCCCACTCCAAGCCACACACTAAAACCCAATTGAATTGGCCCAAAAGGCTAACCCAATTAGATAATCAGTTATTTATTTAATAAGAGTTACTAAATATAGTAACTGCAAGTGCAGTAAAATATATGCGTATAATTAAAAGAGAAACATACAAATTTCTCAAGACACTCTCTTATTCTCTTGAACAAGTACTTATAGAACTGATTAAGAGACCACACATCTTGGGCATATGTGGAATTGGGATGAAGATTGAAAGTCTTCCCAAGTTCAATGTTCGTTTGTTTTTTAAGTTCACTGCATCAAGGTATGCCTTCCTACTCTTTGTTTCCAAAATATAGATGCTCCATGTTAGCTCACATGAATAAAGTAGATTCATTTATTTCCACTGCATGTTTTTGTATGAGATGCAAAATAATATTTTCCAATAATTGGTATTAGAGTGGTCATCAATCTCATGTTTGTATAACATGTTGAGTGAGTTTTAGAATCAAAGAAAATTATTTTCATGGTATTTGAAAATTCTACAGTAATTTTTCTACATAGTTTGATTTCAAAACTATTGTTTGATAAAACTGAAATTGATGTTGTGATGTTGTTTTAGTTTAATGTGAGTATGCCAAATTGAACTTTGAGACTGTAGCATTAATGAAATTAAGTTTCGATCTCAATCCCATTCTATTATAATCAAGGGATTGTGTTTTGTACATGTGAAGCGTCAAAAACGGTTATCAGAAAAATTCTGAAAAATTCAGTTTCACAAGTCTCGATCAGTCAAGAATTCCTTTCGATCGATCGAATGTTCTTTTCGACCGATCGAACAGGAATCGAGAATCAATCAAATCAAGCAGTGATCTTGTAATGAATATCTTCAATTTTTTGATCGATCGAGAAAAAGATTCAACCAATCGAACGTATTGAATTTTGAATTTTCAATAAGTCTTAAAACATTAATAAAGTGCAAGGCTATGTGTGATGAGATTACACATGTTTTCTAAATAAAAAACCTTTCTTTTAAAATTTCTAGTGGGAGAGAGATTGAAGGGTTGAATCTCACAGCCTCCATTACTGGTTCGCAGTAGTGTGAAGTAGGCACTTTATCTTGGCCTCGAGCCTAGTATTCCATGCGGAGGGTGTTTAATTTCATTGTACTACAAGTTTGAACTTCCCAGTTTATAGTGGTGTGAGCAAACACCTCGTCTTGGCCTCGAGCCTTGCATTCCATGCTAAGGGTTTTTTTGTATCATGGTACTATGAGATTAAACTTTTATTGGTAAATGAAATGTGGCTACACATGACTCTAGGCAATGGTATACACTAGACTAAATATTATAATATCCTCTATGTTAAGTTCTTGCTATTATTATTTAGTGGCTAAATGAATAACGACATATTATTAGTGTTCGGTAAGAGTTATCAAGACAACACTAGTAATGAAAAATGTTTTCAATCAATCATAGTATTTAATGTTCACTTTATGTTGAGGGATATTGAATTTGGGATTGGGTTGTCGTTGATTTATCATAGTCCCTTGGACTATAGTTTCAAACAATGAGCTATTTCAACTAAGGCCCTCCTTATAAAGATAGTCTTTGTTTCAAGGGAAAAGTTTGTTAATTTTTATTTTTTTACTAGTCGATGAATTGGTTCAGATCAAGGCAGGGTTCTTATCCTCAGAATATTTTGTTAAGGTTTTCACCTGGTTAGTAATCGGAGTCAGACTGAGGCCAGGATTCAGTCATTAGGAAAATTCATTAAGGTTTCCACCTGGTCGGTGACCGGAGTCAGGCTGAGGCCAGGTTTCTGTCCTTAGGAGAATTTATTAAGGTTTCCACCTAGTCAGTGACCGGAGTCAGGCCGAGGCCAGGTTTTCTCTCCTTAGGAGAATATACTAAGGTCTCCACTTGGTCGGTTACTAGAGTCAAGCTGAGGCCAGGTTTTGGTCCTTAGGAGAATCTATTAGGGTTTCCACCTGATCGGTGACTGAGTTAGGCCGAGGCCAGGTTTCTGTCCTTAAAAAAATTCATTAAACTGTTTAACAACTCAAAATGTAATAATTGACTTCTTTCCACATTCTATATTCAAGCTCATTTACAACCTAAAACATATCTTACAACTTCCTTTCTACACTTATGGGTAATACTTTTTCAGATTACAAATGTTCCATGGTCAGGGAAAAGGTCTTTCTTCCATATCCTCCAAGTAATACGTCCCTATTCCAGCTATGGCCGTCACCCGGTAGGGCCCTTCCCAATTCGGGGCAAGCTTCCCTGCACTCTAATCTTTCACATTCCCCACCGCTTTCCACAAAACAAGGTCTCTTGCTACAAATTCCCTAGGCTTTACATTCCTATTATACCTTTGGACCAACTTCTGTTGATAATCAACAAGCCGAACGGATATCATGTATCGTCTTTTCTCCAAGGAGTCTAAATTCCCGACCATTTGAGTGTCATTATCGCTTCGTGAGAAGTTTGCAACTCTTATGCTTGACAAGCTGATCTCAATTGGTATTACCGCCTCTGCTTTGTACGTCATGGAGAAGCGAGTCTTCCTCGGTGTGGTTCGATAGGCCTATAAAATGTTCGGCAATTCCTTGGCCCAATTTCCTTTTGCCCTTTCCAACCATTCACTATTGTCTTATTCTTTGCTTCTGCCTGTCCATTGCTCTGGGGATAAGCTGGTGACGAATACCTGTTAATTATTCCTAGATTACTATAGTACTCCCAAAAGGCTTTACTATCAAATTGCAGTTTATTATCCAAAATTAGCACTTGAGGTACCCTGAACCTTGTGATGATGTTCTTCCACACAAATTTCTTCACATCCACATCCCTAATGTTCGCCAAAGATTCGGCTTCCACCCATTTTGTGACATAATTGGTAGCAACCAACACAAATCTCTTGTTTCCTATCGCCTTAGGGAATGGTTCGATTATATCTAGACCCCAATGTGTGAAAGGCCAAGAGCTAGTGACCGGGTTTAGATTTTCGCCCAGTTGATGAATGATTGGGGCATGTCTCTAGCATAGATCACAATTTTTAACGTAGTTGGCCGCGTCCTACTACATACTTAGCCACCAAAATCCTTGAGTCATAGCTTGGTGAGACAGAGACCTTTCTCCCGAATGTCCACCACATATCCCTTCATGCAACTTGGCTAGAAGTTCGGTGACTTTGTTTAGATGGAGACTTAATAAATAAGGACCTCTAAATGAACATTGATATAACTTTTTGTCCTAAAAAAGCTAGAAATGAGCCGACATTCTCCGTACATTCTCTGACTCTTTCGAATCACTCAGCAAAGATCCATCAAATAAGAAAGAAATATAAGGATCCATCAAGCTTGATTCAAGCACCATAGTTGAGGCTACAATCGCATGATGCTTTATACTCAGTTGCTCTAATAACTCTATGGAGATCATTCGGGGAATACATTCATCTGACGACGAAGCCAAAGTAGCCAATGAATCAACATGACTATTTTGACTTCTCGGTATCCTGACCACACTTACTTTTTGAAAAACCGCTCGTAGGGCCCCAAACAACTTCAAGTACTGCTGCATACGGGCATCCTTTGCCTCAAAGCTCCCCTTAATTTGACTTACCACCGATTTTGAGTCTGAGAATACCTCAACTTCCTCGGCACCAAGCTTCTGAACTGCCCTAAGATCGACAATGAGAGCTCCATACTCAACTTCGTTGTTTGAAGCACAGAAACCCAATCTTAGTGATTTTTCCAATCGTAACCACTCGGGAGATATCATTACAACCTCGATCCCAAATCCTCTTATATTAGAGACATCATCCACATACACTCGCCATTTCTTAACCATAACCTGGCATATCCCAACGGGAAGTCCTGGTTCGGGGGTGAATTCGACTACAAAGTCTACTAACACCTGACCCTTTAATAGAATTCCTCAGCTTGTACCGTATGTCAAATGTCCCAAGTCTTGTTCCCCATTTAGCTATCCTTCCAGTGAAATCTGACCTTCTCAAAAGTGATTGTAGGGGATACTCGGTTAGCACCCATACCGTATAGGCTTGAAAATAATGTGGCAACTTCCTCGTAGCATGCACCAATGTTAATTCCATTTTTTCTAACGGAAAATCTCGAGTTTCTACATCCACCAATGTTTTGCTGAGGTAATACACTGGTCTTTGGAACCCCTCTTGATGTCTTAGCAATACTAAGCTTACCACATGGTCGGCAACCACCAAGGACATATACAAATCTTCTTCGGGCTTAGGTCGAGATAAAACAGGTGGGCTAGCCAAATAAGGCTTCAGGTCTCTGAACATTGTATCACATTCCTCTGTCTATTGAAAATCCTTCCACTTCTTCAACAACTGAAAGAACGGTTTACACCTATCCGTTGACCTTGAAACGAACCTATTCAAGGCAGCAATCATCCTAGTGAGTTTTTGCACTTTTTTAGGGTTAGTGAGCGGTTTGAGTTGTTGAATTGCCGTAATCTGATCGGGGTTGACCTCTATTCCCCGCGTAGTTATCATGTAACCCAAAAACTTACTCGACCCCACGCGGAAGGCACATTTGTCTGGATTGAGGCATAACTTATGTTGCCTCAATATTTTGAAAACTTCTACCAGATTAGGAACGTGCTCTTCGTTTCTTCTACTCTTCACCACCATGTTGTCAATGTAAAATTCTACAGTTTCACCGATTTGCTCCTTGAACATTCGAGTAACCATTCGTTGGTACGTAGCCTCTGCATTCTTTAACCCAAAATGCATCACTGTGTAATGGTAATTACCCTCAGGCGTAATGAAAGAGGTTTTCTCATGATCCTCAGGTGCTAAAGCAATCTGATGATAACCTTGAAATGCATCGAAAAAGCTCATTCTCTGGTGTCTGACTATAGCATCTACCAACTGATCTATCTTTGGTATAGGGAACGGGTCCTTCGAGCATGCTCGGTTGAGATCAATAAAATCAACACAAACTCTCCATTTCTCAATTTTTTTTGAGGTTTGAGATTAAATGTTTTGTGTTTTGATTTTTGTTTTATTTTATTAAGAGATAGATTTTTCAGCTTATATGTGTGGGAGATTAATGAGTTCTATATTCTATAGATTTTGTTTCCTAGTTTTTCTTTGATAACGGAAATTACTATATTTTTTAGTGATGGCTAATTTTTGGGGTTCTATTGGTTAAAATTTAAGAGCCTTAAGCGGTTGTCTCACTTGCCTATTGCATTTAGACACCTAGACTATATACCCGTCCAAATTTTGTTTTCTTACATTTTAAAAAAAAAAAAAAAATTTCCAACCAAATATAGATTTATTCCTAGTAGATTATTAATTCATTATTTGTGAAATATTATGATTCCGGCAAGCAGGTTTAGCAAATTGGCTTCAACAAGCAAACTTATACAGTATATAATATATATATAGCTGTTTTAGGTTTTTATTTTTTTATTTTTTATTTATTTTTTTTATATATAAAAGAAATTATATGAGAATGCAGAAATCTCATGTGAGAGACCATGAGATTCGTTCATATGGCACTTTACTAGGACAATTTCTTATTTAGCCCTTTACCTAGCTTCTTTTGCACTCTTCTCCCCACACCACCACCACTACCCACACCCCCCCCCCCCCCCCCCCCCCCCCCCCCCAAAAAAAAAAGAAAAAGAAAAAGGGTTTAAGGTCGTGTGAGTCTTATTTAAATTAGTTTTGGTGAAAGATCGGCCTTCATAAAGTCGAAGGCCATTAAGCTTTTAAAAGTTAAAACAAACTGATTTTTTTATGGAGACACACTAGCCTAAAGCACAGGCGCAGTAGAACATACAGAGGAAACAAGTAGTCTTTTAAAACGCTGGATGTGTTCAACATACTTCACAATATGATCCCAAGTTGAGAAATAAAATATATTTTAATAGAAGTATTTTAATATTTCAAAATATATGCATATTTCAGGGAAAAATACGTAAAAATCATATTAAAATTGATATTTCATTTAATGGACTATTATCATACTCTAATAACATAAACATGACATCATAAAAATTCTATGATATTTTCATGAGCCGACCAAATATTATCATACTCTAATAACATAAACATGACATCATAAAAATTCTATGATATTTTCATGAGCTGACCAAATATTAAAATGATATCATAAATATCTTATGCTAACTCCAAAGCATTAAATAAACAAAAACTATAATTAAGCAAACAAACAACTTATTATACTACATAATAAACATCAATAATATGGAATGGATTAAAATTCTTTTATATGTCCTGTGTGCGACTGCCTCTAGATTAAAAAAGTCAGTTTATTTTTGCTACTATTCATGGGCCCCATTACATTTTTTGGTATTATTCATGGGTCCCATTGTACTATTTCAGCTAACTTTTGCCTTTATCTACAATACTTTCAGCAAAAAGTTTTCAGTTTCAACAGAATAAGTAGATCCCCAACAAACCCCCTAGGTTGTTGTTTTGTACTTAATTACTCTTTACTTTAAGTGAAAAAGTGTAATGAACATTTATGTGCAATTTTAAGGACAAATAACGGTAAACCCGAAATGGTACACCGGTGTTGACTGGTACCAAAATATATCATTCCACTAGTCAAACCAGTACAGCCTCTGGTAAGAAATTGACTCCCTCACATGTGATACGATTATAAACTGCCATGTGAAAAAATTATATAGAATATTCAAAATATGTTGAAGTAATAGCATGAAGCAATGTCGTGATAACATGAAGAAGTTTTTGTTCAATTAAAGTAATACAAAATTGTTCATTGCATACTAAGAAAACAAATAATACTAATAGTTAATGCAAATAAGTTACCATTCTGCTCTTACAAAAATTCAAAAATTACAAAACTAAAAAAAAAATGTTTTTTTCTGTACCGGCCGGTACGCTCGGTATTGACCGGTATTGCCTGAAATTAGCCAGAATAGCCGGTATTTAAACCGGTAAGAAACGTTGGTGTTTTCTATACTGGTATACATACCGGTACGATACATACCAGTCGGTACAACCGGTACCGGTACCGTATCGACTACACTGATCACACGGGCCCTTTTCTAGTCTATAATAAGGGTAGTATAACTCTTATAATTCACATGCACATGTTGATTTATTAACCAATTGCACATACCTTTTCTTTTCCTCTTTATTAAACAATGCGCACAGAGGAAAATTAGTAATGAAGTAACAACTAGAGCCAGTATCATAATTGCTTGCCTCCTCTTGTTGGCAAAGAATCCCTTGAAATGATCTGGAAACAGCAAGAAAATTTCTCCATTTATGCAACAAGAGTGGTGCACAATTTTTGAAAACTATTTTTACAATTAAGATGATAAATATTGTAATTATAATAACATCACCTTTAAATAGGCATACTCTCAATATTATTTTTATCATGCATCAATTATGAAATCACATATTAAAAAAAATAAGAGTGATATTGTTGTGTGCATGTATGGTATAAAAAAAAAAATTGCCTCAAATAATTTGTCTCAGTAAATTGTCAAGTACCTAACTCAAATGCATCAACACGTACATACAAATTTTGGCCCCCGTCCAACACTCTTGTATCCATCAATTCACCATACCATCTCATGCAACCAACTTCCTCTTTCACATCTACTCCTCCATACGCCGTGCAAGAACAATTCTCCAAGCATTTTTGCTCACACTCCTTCAAACTCAGCTTCTCATCGACTCGTGCAAATGAACTATCCGGAAGCTTCACATTTTCCACCTTCACAAACTCTTCACCACTCTTGCAAATGGATGCCCTCCCATGCTTCTTCACACACCCACTCGTAGCATTTCTTGCAGACCATTCACTTGGTGATCTTGGTTCAAACCCAGGTAGACAAGTGCATTCAAATTCAGTACCATTTTGAACTTGACACTTACCAAATGCACCACACCTCCCATAATTGTCACACCGGTCCAATGGAACTGTCCCAAGAATGTCCCATTCTTGATCTGAAATTTCACTCACAAAGCGTTGAATTGATCCAGATCCATTAACCACTAATCTTGACAATAATGACACGTCTGGGTAACGTAAACCCCAAATTGTAGAAGTCTCATACTGGTTGTTAAATAAATTGAAATTCATGACCGAATCATTACTTGACGATGTTGGTATTCCACTCCATCCAATACCATTCCAATGACCAGAACGCCACCACAAAATATTACCTTTATACAAAAACAACTCTGGGGAGGAGCTATTGGTATTGAGAAAGAAGAAGCAATTGCCAATTCCTGGATCATCTTTGGACTTCCAAGATGTTAGAATTCGATTTAGACCGTTCATTCGATCTAACCCAAGTTTCATGCCTGGAAGAAATGTATCAGTTGGATTGTTAAAGCTTTCCCATAGCACCTCACATGTTTCATTAATCAACAACATTAGATTTCCTGAATGAATGAGCCGAGCAAGAGTAGTATTGTTGTTTGATTTTGTGACAATATTTGTGGACCAAATGGGTTGTTTTTGGTCCTCGCCATAGAGCACTAGCTTTCCATGAAGATTAATTGAGAAAACCCCGGAATTATCATTGATAGGATTGTCTCTGTTTGCAACCCATACCACGGGTTGTTCAGGAGCTTTATAAAACCAAATGCCAACATAGCGGTTGGTGGACTCTCCGGGACTAAAGAAACCAAGTGCAAAGGTTTCTCCGTTAGAGACTAAAAGGTCACCATCTCTGATGGGATTGCTGATGGTTAAGATGTCTTGTAAAGTGTCAGACTGGGGAATAAGGAATACAAGCAATGTGTGTAGAAGGAGAAACCCCTTCGTAAAGTACATGATCATGACGAGTAAGATTGTGCGTATGTCTTTTTGCTTACTAGAGAAAGAGGCTGCGTAGATAAGGTTGAAGTCCTGGTATTTGATGCGTGAAAGTTGGGAAATGGGTAATGGGTGAAGGGAGGTTGGGAGGTCCGAGTTGATGTGGCCAGGTGTGGGATTTGCGAACAGTCTGATGAGTCAATGATACATGCACTTTGGAGTTGCCCTTTGTCTAGGAATGTTTGGGTCCTGGTGAACGGAAATTTTCAGAAATGGCTATTGGAGAACCGGAATTTTTTTGTCCTGTTTCAGCGGGTGTCAATTGAATGCTAGTAATTAACACGAGCTCGATTTAAGGGCAATTTGGCATGCTAGGAATAAATAGATAGGTAGCGGGTTTTAACTTTTAAGCAGGAAAAGAGAAGTAAAAGAAAGGGAAGGAAGCGAAGGCAAAGGAATTTGCAGCAAGACAATCCCTCTCTCTGCTATTTATAGTGAACAAAGTTTCTCTTCAAACTAGTTTGAAGAAAAACTTTTTAAACTTCTCATTTAACTCTTTTTTTGGGTATGAATTTTAAAAATCTAACAATTGAATTTCATGTTTTTAATGTTCTTAACATGCATATCAAATTTCGTTCAAATTGGATGTTAGTTACTATTTGATTAATAAACTAATTTTTTATACATAATTTTAGATCACAAAAATTTGAAATTTTAACATTTGTTTGATGATATAGCAATTGATCTTTGATATTGTTGATATTTTGCAAGCATGAAGTATAAATAAGAAAATGCAATCCATTGGTTAGATTTTCAAAATCCATACTCAATATAAAGATATGGAGAAGTTTGAAGAAACATTGTCAATTTATAGTCCTTTATATTATATCAAATTGGGAATTCCAACTATAAGAGCCCCACCCCACCTGCCTTGCCAAACAAATCTCTTTTCAAATTTGAACCCACACTGTTTAGTCTTTTGCTATCATTTACTTGCTTTTTATAGATTTACAATTACGTTTTGATATCGAGAGAGAAATGGTGTGATTATAATTTGGAGAAAAATGGTAACTACATGTGAATTCACACCTCTACCTACTCAAAACTCACTATAAAGTGAATTGTGGCAAAAGTAATACAAAAGTTATGATCTTAGCGTTTTTTATATTGAAACTCCCTACCCTCGTTAGTCAATCCATTAATTTAGCTTAGTTAAGAAACTTTTGTTTTTCTATTCCCATTTTTCTTGAGTCTCATAGCAGTCAATTATTATAAGGGTGGTTTGTTACGAATAGTCTGAGTAACAGATTTTACCTATTATTAAAATCTATCATCAAAAAATTTCTCTACCTTTCTCTTTAGATGTAATGAATGTGGCTTGACCTATACAAGTAGGGGTGTGCATGGGCCGGGTTGGGTTGGGTTTAGGGGATTTTTTGACCCAACCCACCATGGTGGGTAAAAAAAAATTCAGTCCAACCCAACTCATCACATAAGTCCAACCTAACCCAACCCAACCCAACCCACATGGGTCAGGTTGGGTCGAGTTGAACCCATGGGTTGAACAAATTTTTATTATTATTATTATTATTATTATTATTATTATTATTATTATTATTAAATTGAGTAGAAAAAATATAAATATAAATATATTAAAAAAACCCAAAGATTAGTATCAATGTAACTCTTTAAAGGCAAACAACACTAATGACTAAACAACAATAATAATTTACTAGGGTTTGTGTGAACTAATTGACTTTTATATAGAATAATAAGAGCTAGTTATTTTAAAAAATTTATTAATTATATAATATATTTTAAATATATATATTAAATATATGAATGGGTCAGGTTGGGTTTGGCGGGTTTGGAATTTTATGACCCAAACCCAACCTAACCCGCTATAAAAAAAATTTTGTAACCCAACCCAACCCACCAAGCCCGAAAAACCGACCCAACCCGGCGAGTTGGGTTGGTTTTGGCGGATTGGCGGGTTGAATACACACCCCTATATACAAGTGTCACTTAAGTGTTCATTTGAAAACAACTTATATTTTTTACTAAATTTTTTTTTGCTTAAAGTACTATAAAAAATGGTGAGTACATGTAAATTCACACTTCTACTACTTAAAACTTACCCTACTGAATTGTGACAAAAGTAGTATAAAAGTTGTGATATTAGCATATTTCATATTGAAACTCCCTATCCTTGTTAGTCAAGCCATTAATTTAGCTTACTTAAGAAACTTTCGTTTTTCTATTCCCATTTTTCATGAGTCTCACAGCAGTCAATTATTACAAGGGTGGTTTGTTACAAATAGTGCGAGTAATACATTTTACCCATTATTAAAATCTATCCTCAACAAATTTCTCTACGTACCTTGCTTTTTAGATGTAATGAATGTGGCTCCACCTAGACAAGAGTCACTTAAGTGTTTATTTGAAAACAATTTATATTTTTTATTAAAATTTTTTTGCTTAAAGTACTGTAGATAAAAATTAAATAAAATAAGCTAATTTTTTTAATGAAAATATTTCTAGCAAAAAAAAAGTGGAGTGGAACCACAATAAACAAAGAGGAATACTACAGCCACAAATTATTTTACAACATTTTTACAAACTGTTGATGTGACCAATTTCTTTATAGTTTTTATCTAAACCTATCATTAACATTATTTTTCATTTACCAATAACTCACCACATCAATAGTTTATAAAATTTTCTGTAAAAAAATTTGTATGTCTAACATTATTGATAAACAGAAAAACAGACCAGCAAACAGTATCTGGGCATAGTTTTTTGACCAAAAACAATACATGGTCATGTAAAGAAATAAGCTATCGGAAAATAAGCTTCTTAGTTATGGGACCCACATGAAACGTGCAAACAGAAGAAAATTTAAGCAAAAATCCAGTTTTAATTGGAACCCAAATGCATACCAAGGCGGAAGAAGATCTTATGAAGCTAAAGTAACAGGTTGAGTTATTGAATCACACCAAATCTTTGATACACACTTCAATTTCGTATGATATTTTTATGTAGATAGAAGAGAAATGTTTTTCTATACATCCCCATTTTCTTTGTGTTTACTGCGGTGTTTAGTGGCTAAGAAAGTGAAATATAAGAATATAAGATTTTTACTTTTTAATCATTTTTCTTATTCGGAATTTTTTTTTTTCAAATGATGAGCCGCATTTTTTAATGTTTATTAAAAAAATTATTATTTTATTAGCTGCATAAGTTTAATTTGTCAACAATTCGCATTGTTTGACACGTGAGTTGACTGTAGGGACTAACTTGACAACAAATTGAAAATAACATAGACCAAGTTCAATGCTAAGAAAAGTATGAACCAAATTAAAAGTAATCCCAAAATATAAGAACCAAAATAGTATTAATCACATACAAGAACACAAAGATTCACAAGAAAAAATATTTCTTCTTGAATTGAAAAACCATAGGACCAATTTTGAATCATTCCACAATTATAAAATCAATTACAATACCCCTTCTTAATTTATGCCTAACTTGAGACCCACCCCAAATACAATAATATATCTTTTAAGAAATTTATGTGAATTTATATGAGATCTTCACTCATTTTGTATACAACAACTTTCAGTGGTTGTAGCACCCCAAAAGGCATCTCCCTAGAGAAAATCTTATTTTTCATTCCCTTGTATGTCTCGAAACTAAAAAAGTCTTACTGTTTTCTTTGCCCTCACCCACACTTTTTTTGTTCTTATTATGCTCACACTGTGACAATACCATTTTTTTTCTTGACTTTGCAACATCAATTTAGCTTTCTAAGTCAAAATAGAAATTTAAGGCAATTTTTCCAAAATTTATATCTTGACTCATATTTCTTCAAAAAGTCTTTTTCTTTTTTCTTTTTTATATAGTTCCACGTTAACGTCTTTTTCTTCGAGAACAAGGTCTTTTTGACTTTGATGGCCAAGGTCTTGACTTGCAAGGGTGATAAAGTGATAGGCGGTAAAAAAATTCAAAGTATACACTTTTTTCCTTGCTCCACCGTCCTAATGTATATTATTTTAACTAATCGCTGACCGTATTATGTACGGGAATCTATCTATTTATGAGGTATCTTAAGTTGATTAAAAAACTGCACCATTGTATGATTTGCTTTTGTATGACTTTAATTTGTGTTACAATTTACTCTTGTATGCTTGAACGTGTAATGACTTACAAAAAATTTGTCAAACAGTTTTAGATACTGCAAAAAAATAACTCAAAAATTTAGATATTAAAACTTCTAAAAGACCGAAAAATATTAAAGAATAAGATAATTCATTGCTTAGAAATTATTGAAACAAAACAAAATATATATGACTAAACAATAAAAAAATATAAGAGAAAGATGGGTTATATTGAAAAGAATAATCCATGGTTATAAATATTGAAAGGAATTAAAAGATTTAGAGCCTACAAATTATAAATAATATATATGTGTGTACACAAATTTAGATGTTAAAATTTCCAAAATGCCAAAAAAGATATATAATCAAAGAATAAGTTATTGAAATAATTCAAAAAATATATGACTATTCAAAAGAGAAAAAAAAAAAAAAAAAGTACACGAACCCATAAAATAAAAAGTTTTAAATTTTAACAGGTCTAAACTTTAAAAGAACCTTATCAGCATGTGGCTCACGCTAAAAAATGTTGAGCAAGAGCCATGTTGAAATAATGAAAACCATACATCCTCTTAATATATATAAGTTTTCTACCCAAGAAATTAACATACTTTCATATGGTGAGGTGAAGAAAAGACATGCAATAGCAGCAACCTTAAACAAAATTTATACACATTCACTTTTATTGGTACAATCATTTGAAATCAATTCTAAAATACCCAAATGTAAGAGACACATTGACTTCTCCTCAGTGATGGAAGAGTTAGAAGAGAATAGAGATATTGAAGAAAAGGGTACAATGCGTGTGATATATATATATATATATATATATATAGAGAGAGAGAGAGAGAGAGAGAGAGAGAGAGAGAGAGAGAGAGAGAGAGAGAGAGAGAGAGAGAGAGAGAGAGAGAGAGAGAGAATTAAGATTGCGGTGGAGAATTGAATTTGAGAGAGGAAAGGAATAGGATTGTTTGTGGTATTTGGTAAGAGCGGCTGATTAGGTTTTCTATGTGGTTACATATGGCACGACTGCAATTGCATGAGAACTCACGTTGGTTTATAATGCGTTTGCTTTGTAAAAGTCCTCGTTTATTGTATATAGAAAATAGGTGATACTTTCATATTTCACTTAATAGTGGATTTTATTAATTAAATTTGGAGATAGAGTTTCACTCCTTGTTAAGTTTGGACTAAACAAAAATAATTTTATTTAAAAAAAATTGATAATGATTTATTTTTTATTTTTTAAATATTGTGCTGACATGGAAAATTGTGAGTTTTAGAGGTTTCGGTTTTTAGAGTTTCACTCCTTGTTAAGTTTGGACTAAACAAAAATAATTTTGTTTAAAAAAATGAGAATGATGAGTTTGAGTTTAAGTTGGACTTGTTAGAGAGATAGAGTTTCATTCCTTATTAAGTTTGGACTAAACAAAAATAATTTTATTTAAAAAAATGATTATGATTTAGTTTTTATTTTTTAAATATTGTGTTGACGAGGAAAAGTGTGAGAGTTTCAAAGGTTTCGGTTTTAGAGTTTTACTCATTGTTAAGTTTGGACTAAACAAAAATAATTTTGTTTTAAAAAATGAGAATGATAAGTTTGAGTTTAAGTTGGACTTGTTAGAGAGATAGAGTTTCACTTCTTATTAAGTTTGGACGAAACAAAAATAATTTTATTTGAAAAAAAAATGTTAAAGATTTTTTTATTTTTTAAATATTATGCTGATGTGGAAAATTGTGAGAGCTTCAGAGGCTTTGGTTATATATATATATATATATATTTTTTTTTTTTTTTAATTTGAGAGAAATGTTGTATATTATCTTAATTAATTCAAGAAAAATATTATGTTTATAATACTTTCACAATAAATATTAAGTGGTAAATTGTTACTGGCTGTTACTTGATGGACAAAAGTAATTTTAGCAGTGTGTTATAAATTAAAATCAGAAATAACTTACCATCTAAAATTTGTTCTAAAAAGGTTGTAGATGTAACACTTCTCTTCTTTTTAAGAGTTGGATTAAAGAGCATTTAGCACAAGCGTTGTCAAATTTATACTCAAAAGAATCTATCATGTTTATATGGATAAGGGAAACATTCACGACAAGTTAATTTTTTTCAGATGAGACCAAAATACCTTTATCTCATTTGTCTTCAACTCAAAACAAAATCTTAGTCTATGTTCGGTAACTACTTTTATTTTTTGTTTTCAAAATTGAGAATTAAAATAAAAATCAGATATTTTTATTTTTCCAAGATCAAAAACGAGTTTGGTTTGCTCAAAACAAGATTGAGCATTTCTCATTTCTCCTATCAATTTTTAGTTAATATTATTATTATTATTATTGTTATTATTATGTATGTTATAGCATTTTAATATTAAATAATTAAAATGAATAAAACTAGAAACTTAAATGTAAATATGTGGAAATTTATATGGAAGATAAAGAATTAGTAAAATGTGTAATCTCACATTAAAAATGAGAGAGACTAATTTTATTGTTTTTAAGTGTGGTGATTATTGGGCTAAAATATATTGGAACAAATATTGGGTTAGATACATGTGTAAGGAAAGGTGAGAGAGGAGGTGTCAAATTTTGGAATTAAATTGGCCCCTTGGATTCAACTACCTGCTAGCCTAGCTATACGACATTTGTTGAGCTGTTGTATCTTGGGGAAGACAAACCAAAGAAGATTTGCACCGGTTACCAGTTTAGTTAACTAAGAGTTTGAATCTCTTTAAAGAGAGCGAGTGTCACATTTCAGTCCAAATAGTGAAAGTTGCTTATTTCCTCACTAAGAAGAATCCTTCTAAGGCTTCCATCGATGAGATGAATGAGGCAGAACTCTGTCTCCATCAAGAAAAATAGATAAGTATACAAAAGATGAATACAATTGTCACCCTCCCTTAAAAATTACATGGCTTTTGAGTGGAGTTTGTGGTGTGCCTTTGTGTTAGAACCTCTTTCCCAGTCCTTGTGTCTGTGTGTGTGTGTGCTTGTTTCTCCAAAAAAAAAAAATTTGTCACTCCTATCTTTTGAATAGTCTTGTTGATCTTTCTAAAATTAATATGATAAAACTTATAATTCTGCTAAGAAAATATGATATTGAAGAGGCTAGTGCAAAGAAGTATGTTGTCGGTTGATTTTTTTTTGGCTTACCAAATGATGGAGGTAAATCGGTTGTGGATTAAGCAAAAGAGTTCCTAATGATACATTTGTGTTCTTAATGTCTTGGATGATGACATGATTTGTTGGCTTTGCTTCTTCCTTGATTTTAATATGCTTCTGCCTAAGATGTGATGACATGATACTAGATGAATGCTAGGGTTTATGTTACTCCATGTTAGATGAATGCTAGGTTGGTTTGACATGTATGCTAGATGTATGTTAGGGTTTATGATGTGAGATAGGTGCATGATTAGGGTTTGTGGTGTGATGCGATGTCATGATGATGCGACATGTATGCTAGATGTATGTTAGGATGTGCCATGATAGATGAATATTAGGCTTTGGTTGATTGCCATGATAGATGTATGGTTAGGGATGATTGATGTCATGTTGTGTGCTTAGATGTATGCTAGTGTATGTGTGAGTTAGATAACAAGATTAAGTGTGCCTTTAATAGGGTAAAGACATAAGACACAATGAGAGGAAGCCAATCTTAGGGTTGGGCAGTTTTGGGTGCCTAACACCTTCCCAAGACTGTACCTTAACTCCGAACCTATATCTTTATTAATAAGATAAAAAATGTTCTTCCTCGAGAGGATGCTATATATATGATTCCTAGAACATTACAAAAACTAGGTGGTGGCTCCCAACCGTTATGTCCACACCCACAGGTTGGGCGGTTTTGGGTGCCAAATACCTTCCTAAAATCGTACATAAACTCCAAACCCATACTCTGATAGTAAAATCAGTCCTTCCACGTAAGGGCACTATATTCATGGTTCCTAGACCATAAAACTTGGTGGTGACTCCTTGTTTCTCTGCCCCGGTCCACTAGGCCAAGTCATACTCCCCAAAGCAGCACACCGACAACCTCATGTTGCACCCATAAACATACTTGCATGAATGTACTCTGCAAGAGGGGATTATTTTAGAAATCAAAGGGAATGAATCTCTTTGAGATCTAAAATAGGGTCACTTAAAGGAAAAGAAATTCTTAAAGCAAAGTTTTCAGATTTTCTTTAACATAAAGGGAGTGAGGGGTTTAGGGATCAAAGGTATCAGCCTTTTTTTTTTTTTTTTTTTTTCCTGAATGTTGGGAGACCTCCTCTATTTATAAAGTGTTAGTTGCTTAGAAAATAAGCTAAGGTTGCTTAAAAATTAAGTCAGATCAACTTGAAAAATAAGCAAAAAACATACGGGGAAAATCCTAAAAAAAAAAAAAATGAGATTTAGATAAGAGTGAGTTGATTTTTTAGATCTGAACATGTTTTAGTTTTTTGATCATATCTCTCTACTCAAATTTTGGATTAAGTGTGTGTTTGGATTGGGATGGAAAATTAAAATTATTTTACTATTCAGCTTATTTTTGGTACTATTCATGGGTCTCACTGCACTTTTTGGTACTATTATGACCCCACTGTACTATTTCAACTAACTTTTACCTTTATCTATCGTATTTTCAGTAATAAGTTTTCAGTTTCAGCAAAATAAGTGGTAGTCAAACACACTCTAAGCTAACATTCTAATATCAGAAGGGAAATTTGATTCTCTACAACTTTTCCAGAAATAACCTCGTCTGAATTTTGATGTTTACTATGTCAAAAGTGCCCTGGAACGTGAATCTGAAATCTGCTACTTGATTAGCATGTTTCTAAAGTGTTTTCCAAGTCTAAAACTGTATTTGGACGAATTTCAGAGTTATTTTCATGATAAACTTCATCCCAAAGTGATAATTAGGATTTTTCAAAAAATTGTTTTGAATATAATTATCTCAAAAGTCTAATTATCTACAATCTTTAAATATTATCAACTTAATTATTTTAATCCCATGCAATAAATCCCACTTTAAGAGAAATACTTAAACAAACACGTAAATTCATTTAATTAATTTTAATTATTAACCAATCAAAATTAATTTCAATTAATCATGTGTGATAAGTTCCACTCAAGTGAATGCATGCAGACCGTGAAAACTTGATCTTGTGATGTCTTTCAATCTGACGATCCGATTTGAGAACTGGGCATATTGTCGCGATCGTTAGAATCTTATGATTATTTTTATGATATGTGATGAATGATTTAATGCATGAAAAGCAACAATGATTTTTGGGTACTTGGAATGATTATTTTGGTCATCTTCCAAGGTTAAATTATGGGTGCAAAATTGAGTGTTTACACTCCCTTATTTTTATGATATGTGATGAATGATTTAATGCATGAAATGCAATTATGATTTTTGGGTACTTAGAATGATTATTTTGGTCACCTTCCAAGGTTAAATTATTGGTACAAAATTGAGTATCTACACCCCCTTAGAGTATTCGCATTAACTCATGTAAAAATTTCTGTCTATTTTAGTATAAGAACTTATTTTTCTATTTTACAAAATCACTTTTCAAAATACCCTATATCTTATTATCTATTTTAACTACATTTCATTAAAATATAAATTTGTCTTTTTTTTTTTTTTTTTAATTGTTTCTTTCTTCACACACAATAACAATCATTCACTATTTTCCTTTATTTTTGGGATACGTAAAAAAAGAATAAAAAATAAATGCAAAATAAATAGTACCAATGTAAATTTACATGATTATTGTAGGAACAATATATATTTACACAGTATTTGCATGTCTGATGCAGGTAGTTTTTTGATAAAAATATGTAAATATGGCGACTTTTTATATTATACACCCTCTAATATGACAACTTCCTTCATTTTTGGTGATAGCAGCTTGATGTTTTTGCTGGCTTTGGAGTGAAGCGGAGGTTTGTCGAAGCTCCAGTAGTGGCAATGGCTATGTTCGTTGCATTGGAGTGGCTAAGATGTGGGTTTTTCTTTGTGGGTTTGGTCTTGACTATGGGTTTGTATTGGTGAAGTATTTGATGTTGAGTCTGTGTGGGAAAATTTGTGTTTGGAAAGCATATTTGCCGAGAGAGAGAGAGAGAGAGAGTTATAACATACATATAAACAGTAACTGTGTAAATAACTGCAACTATGGTTCTATTTTGCACAAGTTTATACGAACCTAATTTTCTTCTTATGTTATTATACCGTGACTAATGTAAATGTTTTAAGTATGCGTTTCCAAAATACTAAAAGCTAGCTAGTGAGTCTCACGTGGGTCCCGCAAGAAGAAGGGATTTTTGTGCACAAGTCGATTGTTGAACTGGCCAAACACTCATGTAGGCCCCATTTTCATTTTTTGGCCAAAAAGTAAGGTCAATTACTTGTTTGATTTGTAACTTTTAAGTATAAGTTTGGAATTCTTCTCAAAAAAAGAAAAAAAAAAAGAAAGCATGCGTTTGGAATAAGATTGAAAGCAAGCTTGTTCGACATGAGTCCCGCAAAAAGGATTCTTTTTTTTTTTTTTTTTAATTATATTTTTTTGGGTAAAGGTAGCTGACTGTTGAATGAATCGGCCAACAACTTATGTGGGTCCCATTCTTATGTTTTTGCTTAAAATGCCCAATCGTCTTTTCCATTTTACTTTTTTGCTTTGGTATTTTCAGAAAAAATCAATTAGTTTATTTTATTTTATTTAACTTTTATCTTTTATTTATAGTAATTATGCGGAAAAAAAAATTCAATAAAAAACTAGATAACCTGATCTAATATTTGTAAATACTAAACAAAAAAACTAATTCAAAATTTTATTATGATATTGACATGGTTCTAATCACATTCTTTATTTTGTCAATTTGTAAATTTTAATATAAGTGACTTTAGTTTTTTTTTTTGGTGGGGCCTAAATATTTTTTTCTCCAAGCCCACTAAAATGTAATCTCTCCAATTCAAAGAAAAAACTAGATTGATTTTGTGAATTGTTGCCTCAGCCTGTGCCTCTTCCGTTTTCACCCCTCTTTTGAAAGTGCAACTACGCCCCCACCAACCACATACGTTCTTCCCTATTTTTTTTCTCTCTCTTTCTACTACATTGCTAAAGTTTCCAATATAGCTGAATCTTCATTGGCCAAAGCCATCAATTTCTTTGCAGTGTTATCAATTTATAAGACTTCAAATTTTATTCATTAGTGGACAAAACACATTACTTTTTTGACAAGATTAGCAGATTAGGTGTTCTTTCCACTCTAAAGAATAGCTTTTTCTTTCACACCAAATAAACCTAGAAATGGAAAAATTAATTTTTCATTCTTCAAAAAAAAAAAAATAAATAAATAAATAACCAAATTAGCTTTCCAAATCACAATAAAAATTTGAGGCAATTTTCCATGACTTTTCATCTTGACTCAAATTTCATCTAATAATTTTATTTCCTTTTGATATTGCTCCACCTTAATCAAAAAAGCTTTCCTTGAACACAATAATCACCTTAGCGATTAATACTAATGTACTATTTTGAAATTATCATTAATTATATATATTAGTGCATATGTCTCACATGTATATAGAATCCAATAATAATAAGGCTCATAGCCTGGAATACGTGGCCTGTGCTGATGAAGACAAAGACAAAGCTTTGAAGAATCCAAAACATTTGTTCAAAATTTTCAACTGTGTAGAGTCTGTCACGACTTCAGAAGGGAGCATGGATGGACAAAACAATGGAGAGAAACTCGTTAAAAACTGTACTCCAACGACTTGGAATTGGAAGGGTTTTTTCCCTCCCACATATTATTTACTATTTTAATCTTTTAACTTTTAATATTTTCTTATCTTTAACCTTTTTTATTATTATTTAACTTTCAACTAAAAACTAGGCGAAACTATACTATTCGTCCCTAAAGTTTACCTTATGTGTGCAATTGGTCCTTCAAGTTTGAAGCGAGTACAATTAGTCCCTTAAGTTTTAAAATTGAGTTGTATTGGTCATTTTACTAACTGCTGTTAACGGTGTTACTTACGTGGCTAATGGAACAATAACTAGACATTTTTTTAAATGATGTGGCATGTTTTTAATTAAAAATTAAAAAAAAAAATTCCACGTTAGATGAAATTGAAAAATCATATTGACTGGATTAAAAACAAATCTGATATTTTAAATTCCTGTCAACAATCAATCCACCATCATCAAGCATAGCCACTACAGACTGTGCACCATCATCAGCCACTAATCAAAACCCAGATCATCAAGCACCATCATCAAACTCTCCCTTAACCCGTTGATCAAACAAAGAATAAAAACTATCAAAACCCCAAAAATCATCAAAACCATCAAAGAAGGCGGCGGTTTTGAAGTTGAGGGAATTGAGGATGTAGGAGACCATGAGGCTGATGGTTAGGTTGGTGAGCATGACGGTTCTACTGAGGTCGAGGAGAAAGGCGGCGCAGGGGATGAGGGCGATGGCAAAGGATGTTGCTCCAGCGCAGGGGTCAAAGGATGTTGCTTCGGCAGTTCCGTTGAGTTTTTGAGCATTGTAGGCGAAGGATTTGCTCCGGCGGCATCATTTTGGCTAACCGGAATATCAGATTGAAGAAAAGGATTTGAGAGCAACAGAGACAAGGAGAGGGACTGAGATAGAACAAGAAAACAAATCTTTGTTTTCTTTTTCTTAAAAATCTCTTTGGATTTTGGTGGCATAGCTCTATGATTCAACGTTAGGATTCTCCTTCTTGTAATGAAAGTTGCGAAAACAGACAAGTAAAATCACTTAAAGTAAGTCTTGGCTAAAATGATAACAAGCCCAACGAATTTGTGGTAGGGGTGATGGACTGTTAATTAGTGGAGTGGTTTTCCAGATTTGATTTTTTTTTTTTTTTTTTAATTATAAAAAAAGAGCTTGTGATGGAAATTCCATTTAAGTTCTGGTGGCTGTCTATCTCTCGCTTCCCTTTCTCTCTCTCCATCGTGACTTTGTTAAACAAATATCAGATTTGTTTTTAATCCAGTCAATATGATTTTTCAATTTCATCCAACAGGGAAACTTTTTTTTTTTTTAATTTTTAATTAAAAACATGCCACGTCATTTAAAAAAATGCCAAGTCATTGTTCCATTAGCCACGTAAGTAACACAGTTAACAGCAATTAGAAAAAGGACTAATACAACTCAGTTTTAAAACTTAAGGGACTAATTGTGCTCACTTCAAACTTAAGGAACCAATTGCGCACACAGGGTAAACTTTAGGGACCAATAGTGTAGTTTCGCCTAAAAACTATTAGCAACTTATCTCAATCCCATATGCCCGCTGTGTAATGATGAAGTAGAATCTATTAATCATGCTACGTAAGTAACACCGTTAACAGCAATTAGAAAAATAACCAATACAACTCAGTTTTAAAACTTAAGGGACTAATTGTGCTCACTTCAAACTTAAGGAACCAATTGCGCACACAGGGTAAACTTTAGGGACCAATAGTGTAGTTTCGCCTAAAAACTATTAGCAACTTATCTCAATCCCATATGCCCGCTGTGTAATGATGAAGTAGAATCTATTAATCATGCTATGCTAAAATGCAACATAGCTAGTAATGTTTGGAGGATGAGGGATGATTGTCCTATTAGTCTATTGGGAAACAACATGGATATTCTAGATTTAGCTATTGAGATCCTGTACCAAGGAACCCAAAGGGACTTGGAGAAATTTTTGGTGTGGCTTGGAGGATTTGGTACAATAGAAACCATGTGCTTTATGAGGCAAATGGAACCTCGGAAGCTCACATTTGGGGGGTTGCTATCCGTATGATTGAAGACTTCAAAGAAGCAAATGGGCTGGATTTTAAACACGATGGACAAGAAGGATCATTGGGAACCTCCTTCTGTGGGCTTCTATATCATTATTGTGGATGGTGTTATCCCTTTGGCCAGTGGACACTCAAGAATTGGAATTATAGTTCGAGAAGTGATTGCAAATTTTTTGCAGCCATGTCTATGCGCCTCCAAGGAAGATATTCTATCAAGGAAACCGAGGCAATTGCAATGGAGCAGGGATATATGTTGGTAAAAAAGCTTGGCCTAGAGAGAGTTATCATAGAAAGCAACTCTCCCCTTACTATCCAAGCTGTTGAAGCAAATAATGTTATAGGAGCTATTGGCCACATTGTGAAGAGCATTGTGCAAAGTTTATGTAGTATTCAGGAGTAAAAAATTGGACACATTAATAGGACTAGCAACAAAATAGCCCATGAACTAGCTTAGCATGCTAGAAGAATTAGAGAAACTTTCATTTGGAGAATGGAGATTCCAGAATTTTTGTTTGTGCTAGCTAGATCAGAGGGAGCTATTCAGGCGGTGTAGTGTTTATGGTCTAAGTTGTTGTCGGTTTCCTTGAAATTATGGTTTTTTTTTTTCATTGGCTTTTGTATTTGTTTTCTTGTTTGTTGAATGATATCTTAGTTCCTTCTCAAAAAAAAAAAAAAAAAAAAAAAAAAAGTGTTACGACATATGTACATATTGTTTGAGACATATGTTATGTAAATTGGCTAATCCTTTGACAAAATGTACTTTACTTGTAATTGGGTAGATCTAGGATGAGTTTAGTACTTCAAGGAACAAGAGTTCAAGTTTAGTATTGAAGCCACGCAAATCTATCAAAGAAACAAGTGAAGAAGTGTTGTTCATTAAAACTCGACAGATAGCTCGATAGATCCATATCCATCGAGGTTTATTGATGAAGCTCGACAGTAGCTTGACAGAAGTTGTATCTGTCGAGAATTACGAAATTCAGATTTTCAGATCTGATTTCATGTAAATCCTTGTGTATTTGTGTAGGTTTTCTTTTCTCAGAACCCTAGACATATATAAGGATTATTTTAAGGGCTATCAAAGGTTATGCAACTTGATGCAAAGTCATTGTGCATGCAAATTGTGACCGGAGATAGAATTTGCCCTAATTCATCATATTCTCTCTAGAAGTTACTGTGTCTTTGCGCCAAGGGTTTTGTAACCAAGGAATTTCTTGATCTTCATTGTTGGATGAATTAAAGAACTTTGCAGCCAACATCTTCCTTAAGTTGGTGTGTTAGTCTCGTAATGGGATCCGTGCATCATTGGTTAGTCACGTACTAAGATTCATGCATTGAAAGGAAAGATTGCCGCTACATTACAAGTCCAATTGGGTATTGGGGTAAGAGTTCAACTGTAGGTTGGTATTAGGTACTAGGATTCTTTTTACTTGTAACCGCTTGTTTTGATAATAGTAGATTCTCGAGAATGGTGACCTTAAATTCACCTGGTGAGGTTTGCCCTGGTGGTTTTCCCCATTTGTAAACAAATCACTTGTGTCAAATTTATTTTCCGCTGTATATAACTTAGTTGGTGATTTGTTTGTGCTACCACGCTTATTGCATGTAATTGAATCTAATTAATTTCACTTGGCTGATTAATTGATTAAGTTACCAAATGAGTCAATACATTCTTGGTCTATCAAAAAGAAAAAGGAAAATTACAATTTACCGACTCATGGTTTGGTTAAAATTTAAGTTGTCTACCTGTAATTTAAAAGTTAACATTTTGCCCACTTAAGGTTAGCTCCGTTAGGATAACGTAACCCACCTCTGTAATTTCACCATTAAAAACACACACACACACAAAACATAAAAAATCAAGATCTAAAAGCGTATTTGTTAAAATGGTGAAGCTTTTGCCCAAGAACACTCTGGTTGAGAAGAGCAAAATGTTAGCAATAGAAATAGCATGGTTCTTGAGATGGTATGAAACTATATGGAGTTGGAAGCTATATATATTTGAGCTAGAGTTTCATTCAATGGTTCAAGAACATTAAAGGAAAACCCAGCAACCTACAAAAACAAAGAAACCCAAAAGAACCACCATCTCACAGAAATCAAAGCCCATCATCAATGAAAGCCCAAAAAAACAAAACAAAACAAAAAACAAAAAACCTAGCCTCAAGTACATGGTCAACAGAGGAGAAACAAAGAGTTGTTGCTAAGGCGGTAGTGACAAAAAAAGCAACACCAATCACAGATTCATACTTCATATACTTACTTAATTTTCCATTGTCACAACACTGCCTATAGAAAGAGACTGAGGGGTGGAAGAAAGGAAATAGAGAATTAAGGAGGTACAAAAGAATTTTGGAGCCAAACACTAAAATAAAATATAAAAAAATTCATCTTGGTTTTGTGTTCTTGTTGAAGCTTCCAAATACTTTTTACAAAAACCATTTTTTGATCTTATTTCCTTTATTTATTAATGTATTTTGTGTTTTTAACATAGGTGGCTTATGGCAATTCAAGGGAATTAAGCTTGGGTGGGTAAAAGTGTCAATTTTTAAACCACATGTAGAACTAAAACAACTTCTTTCTCTCACTTTATTGAGTTACTCTCTCATCTCTCATCTCATCTCATCTCATCTCAAAGAGTCATTTACATTCAATGTGTTAGGATTAGTGCCCTAAAATCCTATTGTATAATGTCATGTCTGAAATTATGTTATAAGTAAAAGAGTTGTTTTATTATCTAAAATAATAGTAACATGAATATTTGCACATTATCATATAGTCATTGAAATGCATAGTGTGTGATTTGTGTGATTTAGTCACAGAAGATATAAATCACAAGTTCTTTGTAAACTTAGAATCTTAGTTCGTAGTCAATGATGAAATTGGACATTTCATTTGTGAAGACTACAACATATTAACTAAGATGATTTATCTTGATCATGGAAATAAAGATTTCTGGTTGATATCTTAATATATTTTAAGTATATAAGACATATTGAACTGGACTGTTGTGAGATTTATTATTCTATTAACGATTGTCAAATGAATAATAATTCTCACGACTTTTATTTACATAAAATCTCAATCCTGCGAGAATAGTGAACACAATCATGAAATGTAGGTTGTTTTGATATATCAGGAGTGAGATCTAATTTAACAATCAAAACCTCAGTATGTTAGGCAACTAAACATAATGTTGAAGGAACACATATTCTCAAGATAGAATTCATAATCTCTTTATAGAGATGTAAAATATGCCCCTGAGATAAGTTTAATGTTTTTGGTTACTAAAGTTTATATTTTATGAAATTGGATTTCATAAATATATATATATATATATATATATATATGAATAACTTAAAGGATTAAACCGAGTACTCAAGGATCAAGAGGTAGTAATTTTCAAAGTAACAGTTATACATTATGACTTTGTATTACTACGAATATTTTCATGAAGGGGTTAAATGTTTAGATAATAAAGTCTTGGGATATAATTAATTAATAAGGCCTAGAGTGCAATTATATTTATATAGTAGTATTAAATATAATTGATAATACCTTTGGGCTTGTCAAGTGTTGACAGATAAGCCCAAAGCCCATTGGAGCTAGAGTTTTATTTGTCCTTTTTGGTCTCACTCCAAACCACACACTAAAACCCAATTGAGTTGGCCCAAAAGGCTAACTCAATTAGATAATCCGTTATTTATTTAATAAGAGTTATTAAATATAGTAATTGCAACTGTAGTAAAATATATGCATATAATTAAAAGAGAAACATACAGAATTCTCAAGACACTCTCTTATTCTCTTGAACAAGTACTTATAGAACTGATTAAGAGACCACACATCTTGGGCATATGTGGAATTAGGATGAAGATTGAAAGTGTTCCCAAGTTCAATCTTCATTTGTTTTTTAAGTTCACTGCATCAATGTACACCTTCCTATTCTTTGTTTCCAAAATATAGATGTTCCATGTTATCTCACATGAACAAAGTAGATTCGTTTATTTCTGCTGCGTGTTTTTGTATGAGATGCAAAATAATACTTTCCAATAATTGGTATTAGAGTGGTCTTCAATCTCATGTTTGTATAACATGTTGAGTGAGTTTTAGAATCAAAGAAAATTATTTTCACGGTATTTGAAAATCCTGCGGTAATTTTTCTACATAGTTTGATTTCAGAACTATTGTTTGATAAAACTGAAATTGATGTTGTGATGTTGTTTTAGTTTTATGTTGAGTATGCCAAATTGAACTTTAGGACTATAGCATCAATGAAATTAAGTTTCGGTCTCAATCCCATTCTATTATAATCAAGGGATTGTGTTTTGTACATGTGAAACGTCAAAAACGATTATTAGAAAAATTCTGAAAAATTCAGTTTCACAAGTCTCGATCAGTTGAGAATTCCTTTCGATTGATTGAATGTTTTTTTCGACCGATCGAACAGGAATCGAGAATCAATCAAATCAAGCAATGACTTTGTGATGAATATCTTCAATTTTTTGATCGATCTAGAAAAAGATTCGACCAATCGAACGTACTGAATTTTGAATTTTCATTAAGTGTTAAAACATTAATAAAGTGCAAGGCTATGTGTGATGAGGTTACACATGTTTTCTAAATAAAAAACCTTCTTTTTTTTTTTTTTTTTTTTTTTAATTTCTAGTAGGAGAGAGATTGAATGGTTGAATCTCACAACCTCCATTACCGGTTCACAGTAGTGTGAAGTAGGCACTTTGTCTTGGCCTCGAGCCTAGTATTCCATTCGGAGGGTGTTTAATTTCATAGTACTACAAGTTTGAACTTCCCGGTTTATAGTGGTGTGAGCAAACACCTCGTCTTGGCCTTGAGCCTTGCATTCCAGGCTAAGGGTTTTTTGTATCATGGTACTACGAGATTAAACTTTTATTGGTAGATGAAATGTGGCTACACATGACTCTAGGCAATGGTGTACACTAGACTAAATATTATAATATCCTCTATGCTAAGTTCTTGCTATTATTATTTAGTGGCTAAATGAATAACGACATATTCTTAGTGTTTGGTAAGAGTTATCAAGACAGCACTAGTAATGAAAAATGTTTTCAATCAATCATAGTATTTAATGTTCACTCTATGCTGAGGGATATTGAATTTGGGATTGGGTTGTTATTGCATATTTTATATCATGGTTTTATTAAGGCTCCATAATATATGTTTATAAGCTAAATTCATAATGTCCAGTTTAGTTATTGTATTCATGTTTATTATTTTCAGATTTAATCATGGAATCTTTTAGCCCACTTGTTACTATGAGAAACTGCACCCACGGCCCCTTTTTTTGGTGTTGTGCCAAACCCACGTGAATAAGTGGAGCCTCTCAAAATGAAGGTTCGACTGATTATATTTTCCCCTTTAGATTAAGGGTTTTACAATGAAGTCACCACTTATTTAATTATTGGGATAAATAAGAAAACCATAATTGAAAAATTCATCATTTTATTAATTTGAAATTGAATTTAAATTGATCATAGGAAATTACATGGCTTTCTTCCTAAATACAATCTAAGATAAAGTACATGACTTTGTTTCCTAGTTACAATCTAGAAATTGAAAATTACAAGGATAAGCTTTGATCTAAGCATAGAGGCTATGTTACAAGGTGGGAAGGTGTTAGGAACCCATCTTGCCTAGTGAAACCGGTCTTCTAGACTATGGTGGCCAACATTCATATCATATCATTTAATATTTTATTAATCAATTTGCATATTGAATTTAATGTGTGTGTATGTAACAAACCTTAATTCAACTTATTAAGCATTGCATTTGGATTGAAAAATAAATTCTAGTAAATGTGTGTGGATGGTGATATCCTAGATTCGAGGATTTGAGAGAATTATGAAACAAACATTTTTTTTTCATTTTTTTTTTTATGTGGATTTAAGATCAAAGCTACTGTTATTCATGAACAAGTGATGAACAAGCAAGAACATGTGAAGAACGCAAATGAACATTTTTAGGAAAATTCAAACATATTCAAGGAATTTAAATAAACACTAGCATGCTTTAATCCTAATCTCATCATAATAATATAAAAAATAAGTTAGGGAAATGGATTATACCTACATGCAAGATCCATATAGTAGAGGAGGAGACTCTTGATGAAGGTCCTAAGGGTGGAGTGGAGAAGAACTAGGAGAGGGAGAGTGAGTCTCACTTAATACCTTGAGGCTCAAGAAGATCAAGATATGACAAGACTATTCAACTTTACTAGAATTCAAGAGAGGAGTAGAAAGGATGTTTCCATGCGTTTTGGAATGGAGGAGACGGGGGATTGAATGGAAGGTCATTTAATGAGGATTGACAAAGGATAAAAAAGAATCATGAAATTTACCTATACTTCCTTTCCCTCAGTTACTATCAAGAGTTTTATTTGCCCCTTAGGCATTACTACTTTCCCATCAAATCCCACAAGTGGTGTGTCTTACTTACTTAAATCCTTCGGTTTCAACCCTAGCCCTTTGTATAGATTGGGGTACATGATCTTAGCCCCACTCCCTTGATCTGTCATGACTTTCTTCACTAAGAATCAACTAATCCACGAAGTCACCACCAAGGCATCATCATGTGGCTGGGATGTTCCTTCCAAATTTGTTTCACCAAAAATGATCGGGACCGAAGTCCTCCTAAGCTTCTTCTCAGGTCCATCTATGGCCTCTGCCTCAGGTGGGGTCAGTACACTCAATATGCCCCTCTGATAGCTCACACTTACTCCAATGGAAGTTGCATGAATGACCTCAATAATTCCCAAGGGTGGGGGAAGTATGCCCAAGCCAGAAGTTACTGGCGACTACCTGCTCATTCCCCCATCCTATCTTGTTATATAACTCCCAGTACCTATTTCCATAAGATCGGAGGGTCTCCCCACTCCTCATCCTCATAGACAACAATGCATTGATCGGTTGAGGAACCTTGCTACACGTTATAAATCATGCCTCGAATGCCTGCATCAACTCCTAGAAATTTGCGAATAAAGCCTTTTCTTAAACCATTAAACCACCTCATTGTTGTTGGCCCAAGGCTAGATAGGAACACCTTGCACATCAAACCATTGCTCTAGGAATTAATCGACATCATCTGAATGTAGTGACTTAGATGCTCTACTGGATTGGTTTTTTCGTCATAAATGGTAAATGGAGGGCGAGTGAAATGCCTCAGCATTTTCGTAAGCTCTAATTTGTCAGAAAAGGGTGAACGGGTAGCTCTCCTTAACACTCAGCTCATGGTGTCCAACGCTGGATTATGATGCCCGTGCCTATTACGATGGGGGGATTCATGACGACACCCCATGGTTTCGTGAGATCTATCCCTTAATTGACGCAAACCGCCACCACGAGATGACTTTACCCCTGTGTAATTGGGGTCATCAGACGAGTCCTCATGGTCCCTCCTACGACATCGACCTCTCAACTCAATCTCTAGGTCCTTAACTTGCTTTCATAAATTCTTCAGCTCTCGTTCCTGATCACTGCGACAAGATTGCTCGGGGATATCATACACATTTCATTCCCCTTGCGAAGACCCCTCATTAGAATCATGTCTGGTATAATACCCTTCTTGCATATGCTGCTGTTCCCTTCTATGCTTCATTTCTAACCACCTACAACCCCTTGATGAAGCCTTTGAATGATTTCCTCCAACTGAGCCTTCATCAACATGCGGACCTTCCATATTTGGATGATATCAAGCTAGCTCAAAGCCTCTAGTTAAGTAGGATCCCCACAGACGGCGCCCATTCTGGTCTCTAAACCTATGAGAGCTGATGTCCTAGGCAAAGGATTTGGGCCCTTAATTTATTTATTAGTGGGTTTCCTAACAATCCTCCGGGAATGGCTTCAAACACAAACTAGGTAGTCCAATTTGTATTTTTTCTATAAATTTTTGGACCTACACCCCTTAACCCGTGGTAGTTCTTCTCCCTTCTTTACTCACACTCCCTCTCTGTCTGTTTCCTCTCTTTTTCCCAATTTTTTCCAACTAACCTCTACTTGTCTACCCTCCCTCTCCTTATATAGTCTCTCTTTTGTGGGGTTCTAATTATTATTGTTTCACTAATTTTCAGGCATTTCCACTTTTGCCAGAATCCCAAGAAACCATTATGCTTTCTGAGGATTCTCTTGAAACTAGTTCTAGATGCCAAATAGCGTTTGGTAGCGAGCTCCCCAAAGACACTAACAACTCTCGTCAACCGACTTTAGTTTAATCATTTCTTCATCGATTTCCCACCACTTCATCAATTGGTAGTGGGCCGAACAATTGGGATTCTCTCAAACGATAATTTCTAAGTCCCAATACACGTATTGTCGGGCTGGGCTCACTCTAATCGGGTTTGAGGTCCACTTCCATCTTATGGGCTGGCTTTGACTACTCAGGCCGATCTTGGGCTTTAGTAAAGTGGGCCGGTACTGATTCTCTAGGCCCAAACCCCCCATATCTCTAAATTAATTTTAATTATAAATTAAATTTTAATAGAGTTGTACAGTTATTTTTGATTTTTTTTTCACAAAAAATAATTTTCTTAATAATTGAAATATTATATGCCAACAAAATCAAAAAGATAAATATATATAGTATATAGAATTATGGACGTGGATGGTGGACAGCCTCTATATATAAAGAAACAAAGAAATTAAAAGAAAATTTTTATATATTTTTAAAAAAAGTAATAGATAAGTATGTAGTACTCTCTTCTTCTTCATTTTTAATACACAAGTATGTAGTACTTGGGCCCGTGCTTACTTCTTCTTTTCATTTTTTTATAAAACCTACGCTACCTCAAGTCCCCAATCTACAGGCCCACCCCAATTTGTAAATCAATCAATGACAGAATGGCTATACAATAAAGCAAGTTCCAAGTAAAGATAAAAGTCTTAACAGACGTAATTCTTAGTCATTCTTGAAGTTCGAAAAATACTGTTTCATTCTCTCATATTTATAGTATGATTTATTCATTAAATTCATAGTGGAGTTCACCATTAATGTAAAATGAGAGAATACTATTTCTTTGTACTCTAGAAATACCTAAAATTTTTCCCTAAAACACAATGAGAAAGTAAAGCAAGAAACAAAGGTTTTAGAGGAGTTCCAAACCAGAAGAAGCGGACTTAATTCCCTGAAGAAGAAAATCTGAAGCCCATCGAAGAAACTTTACGAAAATCACTTTCTAGTAACATACAATTTTTTTTTTTTTTTGAGGTTTGAGATTAAATGTTTCATCTTTTGATTATTGTTTTATTTTATTAGGAGAGATTTTTCAGCTTATATGTGTGGGAGATTAATGAGTTCTATATTCTATAGATTTTGTCTCCTAGTTTTTCTTTGATAATGGAAATTACTATACTTTTTAGTGATGGCTAATTTTTGGGGTTCTATTGGTTAAAATTTAGGAGTCTTAAGCGGTTGTCTCACTTGCCTATTGCAGTTAGACACCTAGACTATATACCCATCCAAGTTTTGTTTTCTTACCCCTTTTTTTTTTAAATAATTTTCCAACCAAATATAGATTTATTCCTAGTAGATTATTAATTCATTATTTGTGAAATATTATGATTCTGGCTACCAGGTTTAGCAAATTGGCTTCAACAAGCAAACTGATACAGTATAATACATACATATATATATATATATATATAGCTTTTTTAGTTTTTATTTTTATTTTTATTTTTTTTATTTTTTATAAAAGAAATTATATAAGAATGCAGAAATCTCATGTGAGAGACCATGAGTTTCGTTCATATGGCACTTTACTAGAGTAATTTCTTATTTAGCCTTTTACCTAGCCTCTTTTGCACTCTTCATAAAGTCGAAGCCCATTAAGCTTTTAAAAGTTAAAACAAACTGATTTTTTTATGGAGACACACTAGCCTAAAGCACAGGCGCAGTAGAACATGCAGAGGAAACAAGTTGTCTTTAAAAACGCTGGATGTGTTCAACATACTTCACAATATGATCCCAAGTTGAGAAATAAAATATATTTTAATAGAAATATTTTAATATTTCAAAATATATGGATATTTCAGGGAAAAATACGTAAATATCGTATTAAAATTCCATTAGAAGGTGTGGGGCCTAAGAATCTGGCAACTCTAGCTCACTTTATATTAAGCCCAAGGCACACGCCGAGGATGAAGAATTGTCCGAGGATGAGCGTAGAAAGCCCAAGTTGCCAAGAAACATCGCCGAGGACGACCCTGTCCTCGGCCATCCGAGACCATATAAGGGAAGAGCAGTACGCCACCAAAGGCAGCCTCCCTAGTCACCCTAAGAAAAAGACAAGTACGATGGGTCATCCATGGAAGTATGGTGGAGGAGCAATTCAAGGAGAAGCTGTCACCTCCACATGAAATGCCCACAGCTAACGTCCTGGCCGCATTAATGAGGAAATGACCTCTGAACAGTGCTGCCTTGGTTGCTGCAACTCACAAGAGGTTTGGTAAGGTGGCTGATGGGACGGGCAGTCAGGAATAGACTTTGATGATCCACAAGTGGAAGGCGAAGATCGTTTAAAGAGGACTATATAATAGGAGGGACCAACCATAGAGAGGGGGGATCGGAAGAATTCCTGTAACCACTCTCATTCAATAATTATTAGAACAAAGCTCCTTGGATTGTGCCAATGATAAATTTTCTTAGATAATCTTAATCCATCCCTGTTTGATTGTCATGAGCGCCATATTGACTGTTGTCCATGCACTAAGGTCCAGTTCTTTGGCCCACTCTCTACAAATTCATTGTATTGAGCTAGTTGGGTTTGAGCCTACTCATCCAAAAGCAGGTGTGCTCAAACCCAGTCCCTACAATTGGCGCCGTCTGTGAGAAGAACTTGTGCATTAGTGAATGCAACCAGTCAATCATGGTAGGATCGAGCTCCCATCAGCAAGAGTCCCTGAAGGGGGTCATTTTGGCAGCGGTGTATGCTAAACAAAAGCTTCCCCTTTATTTCCAAGGACGTACACGCAGTTGTCACCATAACTCAGCCTCCGCTTAAGTATGCGCTTCGAGGTATTGACTACGCGGGGAGGATTACCAAATGGGGCACAGTCCTGGGGGCTTCTGACATTAAGTATACACCCCGTACGTACCTCTACTAAGGGGTTGGTTCTCGCGGGTCTGGTAGCCCGGAAGGAATATATATCGGCATCCTGGAATCTTTTGATGCGGTTAAACGGAACCTTAGTTAGGCCGGGTCCTCGGACTTCCTGCTTCAGGAAGATCAACGCGCACTGGCAACATTCTTTGATGATTGCGTAGCCTGCGGTATAGAGCACATGGTTATGATCCTGATTGTTCCTATGCTGTTAGCTTATTTAAAGTTAGCGGCTGAGTGAGGGTGACAATTTTTCGTTATCGTCAACAACACCAATTCCAAGTCCCATTGGAGGGAAAAACAACAACATACTTACTCATAAAATAATTATTGTAGAGAAATGAAAGATTAAGAAAGTAAAGTAAGTAAAAAGTGCAGCCTTTTTATTAAATAAAGGAAAGGTACATCATACACCAAATGGCTTAGACATGCTTGTTTTAAAGCTAACTATAAAAGGAGAGGTTGAGGCAGGCTTGTTTTAAAGCTAACTATAAAAGGAGAGGCTTAGGCAGGCTTGTTTTAAGGCTAACTATAAAAAGAGAAAGCCCATGGGAATGGTAGATTGGCCCTCTTCTCCTAATGATGAGAAGTCCTACCATCAAGGTGAGACCCGAACTTTATCGCACCAAAAATCTGATGCAGTCTACGCTTGCTTCTGCTCTAGGCAGAAGGATGAGGGTCTTCTTCCTTACTCGATTGAAGGGTGGGAACATCTTCGGCCTTCGCTTCCTTGCCTTTGCCCTTACCCAGGGCCATCTCATTCTCTAGGCCTTGATTACGATCTTCGCAAAAACCCTGAAAATGCCTGAAGAGTTGAGAGCTTAAGACTCCTGCAGAACTCAAGGATTTGTAAATGAGGAACAACGATTCCCCTAGGGCGCCTTATATAGAAGGCGAAGGCTAGTGGAAATCAATCCGTACGGAATTCAAAGGAAGAATTACAAGTGATATCAACCTCGCCCAATTTCCAAAGAAACCACCAGCCGTTGGATCTGCGTCAATCCACAAAGATATTAATGAGGGCGAGCCTCGCGTACCAAAACGTCAGGTAGACAACTCGAATAGCCAAAAGACGCCTCGTAATCAGAAGTGGCAAAAAATTGGAGCGATGGGGCCACTGTCACACGTGAGAGTGGAAGGCTAGGCCACCCATGTCCAGGTCAGTGTTGGGCCAAGGGCCCAGTCTGAGGAAGAACCCCTCCTCGGCAAAGCAAGGCCAAGACTGTTATCACTCTAGAAGCAAACTTTCCAACGCTAAGGATATGTTCCTTCACTCCTAGCGGTAAAGACTCTAAGTACTAGACAGAACCAAGGTCTAGCATGGTCCTCGGACTCAAACCTATGGGGAAATTAGTTACTTCAAAAGACTTTAAGTACTAGGCAGAACCAAGGTCTTGCATGGTCCTGGACTCAATCTTATGGGGAAACTAGTTACTTCAAAAGACTCTAAGTGCTAGACAGAACCAAGGTCTTGCATGGTCCTCGGACTCAAACCTATGGGAAACTAATTACTTCAAAAGACTCTAAGTACTAGACAGAACCAAGGTCTTGCATGATCCTCTAACTTAAACCTATGGGGAAAGGGGAAACTAGTTACTTCAAAAGACTAAGTGCTAGACAGAACCAATGTCTTGCATGGTCTTCGGACTCAAACCTATGGGGAAACTAGTTGCTTCAAAAGACTCCAAATACTAGACAGAACCAAGGTCTTGCATGGTCCTCAGACTCAAACCTATGGGGAAACTAGATACTTCAAAAGACTCTAAGTACTAGACAGAACCAAGGTCTTGCATGATCCTTAGACTCAAACCTATGGGGAAACTAGCTACTTCAAAAGACTCCAATTACTAGACATAACCAAGGTCTTGTATGGTCCTCAGACTCAAACCTATGAGGAAACTAGTTACTTCAAAAGACTAAGTACTAAACCGAACCAAGGTCTTGCATGGTCCTCGAACTCAAACCTATGTGGAAACTAGTTACTTCAAAAGACTCCAAGTACTAGACAGAACCAAGGTCTTGCATGGTCCTTCGGACTCAAACCTATGGGGAAACTAGTTACTTCAAAAGACTCTTAGTACTAGACAGAACCAAGGTCTTGCATGGTCCTCGGACTCAAACCTATGGGGAAACTAGTTACTTCAAAAGACTCTAAGTACTAGACAGAACCAAGGTCTTGCATGGTCCTCGGACTCAAACCTATGGGGAAACTAGTTACTTCAAAAGACTAAGTACTAGACAGAACCAAGGTCTTGCATGGTCCTCAGACCCAGACCTGTGGGAAGACTAGTTACTTTCAACAAAACGGAGCGTGAGCATTCACCTAAGTTACAAGCGCAGCCAAAGGGGAGTCTGGTGCCTCGGATCACTTGCCCCAGCCTACTTCGATAAAAATGTGAAAAAAAAACAAGCTCATGAGCGTCACTTAAAGCATTTCAAGGTACACATAAAGTATTTCCCTTACAACATCACTCAAAGCATCACTTATCTTTCCTTTGCATTCAGTGCTGAAACGCTCTCTTAGGATCGGCAAGTTTATGAAAGGTGTATGTTTGTATAAAGTATGCGTTGTAAACCAGAATTCTTTTGTGATTCATCTAAAGAGGATACAAGTTGCACTGCTGAGACTGTTCAGTTTTCAGTTAAAACCTGAAGCAAAATCTACATCATGGGTCCATCATTTTCAATTATCCAAGTATTACTGGTACACCACTAGGATTAACCGAGTATTGAGCAAGTTGTTAAAGCATGATAAATAAAGGGAAATGTCATTTGAAGAAATAAACACAGACGCTTGGATACATTACAAAAAATAGTTTCATTACAATATCGCAAAGACAAAAAATAAAATAAAATGAAAAGAAAAGAAGACCAGAACGACACAAGTCGACAAAACAAGATAGCCCGTAAAAAATAGCCTATTTCTTCAACTTGATAGACAGCTTGTCCTTAGGGGTCTGCCGAGAAGTTGTGTCTGATGCCTTGGGATCTTGGCTCGAAGGGACAACTTCGGAGAGCACTTTCTTGGCAAGAGGAGCCTGAGAGTCAGTAGGGGTGGCTTGGGAGTCAGCAAGAGGCTTCATCACATCCTGGGACGCTTCTTGGTTACTTGTATTTTCCTTCTTTAACACCCCTTGATGCTCAGTCTCCTCGGCAGGCTTATTAGTTGAGATTGGATCCTTGGTAGCACCGGCCTGGCCTTCGTCCGTCGCTTCAGAGGCGATGTCAGCTTCAGAGTTGGCGGGGGTAGCCTCATGAATGGCGGGGGGGGGGGGGGGGGTAGTACACTATTTCGGCCCTCCTAAGCTTGGACTAAGCCTCAACCCCAGCTTGGTTGAGGGCTTCATTCCAAGTCTGGGAGCAGTAGAGTCTACACACCTCAAGTACTTGAGCCTTGAGATTGGCCTCGGTCTCAGCCACTCTCGAAGTAAAAGCCTCATCCTTAGCTTGCTCCTTAGAGTTTTCAGCCTCTGTCCTCGCGAACTCAGCCTTTGCTTTAGCCCTCAAGGCCTCGTCCCTTGCCCACTCGGCGACATTTTTGGCCCCGTTTGCCCCAGCTAGCTTCTTCTTCAGGTCAGTAACCTGCTCCTTGGCAATCTGTAGCTGACCTTCAACCTCCAGCAGATGCCTTATCTGGTCCTCGGCTTGTCTTTGAGCACCAGCTAGGCTGGATACCGCGCTATCTCTGGCCCTTGCCATCTCCTTCAGTTCCTTCCTTGCCTTCTTGAGATCAGCCTTGGAGTTCTTAAGGGTCCGCGCGGCATCCAAGCGCTTGTCGCGGTCCTGATCCAAGGCCCTGCTCTTGCTACTGGCCTCCTCCTCCAACCTAAAAGTGGCTTGGACATTCTACCAATCGAAACAAGCACACAGTAAGTTGGGAACTAAAAAGCAAAATTCAATGAAGGCACAAGTGCTAGAGGTCTTACCATACCCAAGTACCTCTTGAGACTAAGTACAACCTCCTGCCTCCTCAAGTCCCCCAGCTCGGCCATATCGGTGGGGAGTAGCATGGACCTCTCTAGGGCATCGGCCACATAAGTGCTTTCACCCCCTCGAAAATCCCTGAGGGAGGCATTATCCATCAAGGGCTCCCTATGGAGCATAGGGGCAGGCAGCCAGGCCTGGGGCTCGGACTGCCAGGCGACCTCCTTTTCCTGGCCCTAGTGCCCAATTCTCAGCTGCTTGGAGGGTCGTCGGGCTTCATCCTCCTCCTGGGAGGAGCGAGATCTCCCCCCGTCCATTGGCTCTTTGCCTTTGGATGGCCTTTTCCTCTTTGGATCGGTGGACTCAAGCTGAGGAGTCAGGGTCGACTGAGCAGAGGATGACTTAGTCTGCACAAGCTGAGGCTTGGGTGGAGGAGGAGGAAGCTTGGATTGTTGCTTCCCTGGCGGGTCCTTCCTCGGCTGGCCTTCAATCAGATCGAGTAGGCTGGTTTGAGGCTTCCTCTTAAAACCCATTTTGACCTAAGAAGAAATCCCCTCTGACAAGATATCCACTTCGGTCAAGTTGGGGTCACCTAGGTCACCAGAGAGGTCCTCGAGTGGATTTACTCGGTCGAAAGTGCCAAATTCGTCCTCGGACGTACCCAAATCAGCAACTTCTTCCTCTCTCTCTGCACTGTCTCTCTCGTCCTTTACAACCTAATAGGATGAGGAAGGGCCTGACAATAGGACGCCCTCTGGGATAAAAGACCCTTCAGGGAGTAAAAACCCCTGCTCCGCTACGGTGATTTTGTGAAGCCGGGGATCTTGGGCTTTGATCACGTACTTCGGTGCTGAGAATGACTCTTGGACCAGATTGTACCCGAGGATCTTGTGAGCAGCCCTAACTTAATTGTCAGCTTCGTTCACAAAGATCTCTGCCCTAAGTACTGTTTCCAAGTCCTCCTTGTTGGTCAAATGTAAGTGTCATCCGAAAGCATGTGGATCTGCAAAAAAGAAAGCACGTTCATGTTAGCAACCAAACGATGCAAACTACAATAACACAAAAGATCAAGTCCTCTCCTACTCTAAGCACCCCACTTGGTGTCCCCTTCTCAGTTGGACAATGAAGGCCGTCATGCCATTCCCCGGACACTTTGAGAAAGTCCTTATTTAGCCCTTACTAGACTCGGGGAGGCACTGAATAAGCCGGACCTTATCGTCCCTTGTCTTGATGTAGTAGGACTTGCCCTTTAGGTGTTGGAGGTTGTAACACCAATTTACGTCGTGATGGGTTAACCTCAACCCCATCTTCTTGTTTAAAGCATCCACGCAGCCCAAGATCCTGAACACGTTAGTGGCGCACTAGTTAGGGGCTAAACGGAAGTGCCTAAGGTAGTCCCTCATCACTGGCCCCATAGGGATTCTCATACCACCCTCTAGGAAGGCGATTATGGGAATCACTACTTCACCCTCCTTTCTCCTAATATGCCACTCCCCTTCTTCACAGTACCTCAAGCCCACATTACTGGGTATCCTATAATCGGCGATGAATTTCTCCATCGCCTCTTCAGACTCAACCAACTTCTTAAACCTACCCATCCTAAAGAGCAACTAAAAGACTCGGGGAAGAACAAAAGAAAGAGAGGAATAAAGGGAAAAGAAAATCAGAAGGGAGAAAACATGAGATAGAGTAAGAAGAAGACTTACAGAAATAAGGAAAAGCTCCCAGGACAGGTTTTTTATGCTGCAAAGAGATGTGAGTTTAGTTAGAGACTTGACCAGATTCAGGATGTGTGCGCAAGAACTCTTGAATGCAAAAGTAAAGAGACAAATCAGTTCAAATGGGTATTTATACCTTCAATTAAAAACAACTGTGCGGGGTTTCCCGCCCATAAAGGCAAAAAATCCCCACCATTAGATTACCACCACACCGTTGAACGTGGGGAGCACAGAGCCGCTAGAATTTAATAAAAGTGCGTGCCGTATACCGAAGCGCTAGAAATGTGCATTGGATAAGTGAAAAGTCTCTAGCGCTTGCATAAGACAAGACTGGACAAGTCATGACAAAGGCCCGAGGACATCAAAATCTTCCTCCCCATCCGAGGAGCCGGACAATAGGATTTTGAGGGGCTATTGTGGGGCCTAAGAAACTGGCAACTCCAGCCCATTTTATATTAAGCCCAAGGCCCACGCCGAGGATGAAGAATCGGCCATCTGAGACTATATAAGGCAAGAGCAGCACGCCACCAAAGGCAGCCTCCCTAGTCACCCTAAGAAAAAGACAAGTACAATGGGTCATCCATGGAAGCATAGTGGAGGAGCAATTCAAGGAGAAGCTGTCACCTCCACATTAAATGTCCACAGCTAACGTCTTGGCCGCATTAATGAGGAAATGACCTCTGAACAGTGCTGCCTTGGTTGCTGCAACTCACAAGAGGTTTGGTAAGGTGGCTGATGGGGCGGGCAGTCAGGTATAGACTTGGATGATCAACAAGTGGAAGGCGAAGATCTTTTAAAGAGGACTATATAATAGGAGGGACCAACCATAGAGAGGGGGGATCGGAAGAATTCCTGTAACCACTCTCATTTAATAATTATTAGAACAAAGCTCATCGGATTGTGCCGATGACAAATTTTCTTAGATAATCTTAGTCCATCCCTATTTGATTGTCATGAGCGCCATATTGACTGTTGTCCATGCACTAAGGTCTAATTCTTTGGCCTACTCTCTATAAATTCATTATATTGGGCTAGTTGGGTTTGAGCCCACTTATCCAAAAGTAGGAGTGCTCAAACTCAGTCCCTACAGAAGGATATTTCGTTTAATGGACTATTATCATACTCTAATAACATAAACATGACATCATAAAAATTCTATGATATTTCCATAAGCCAACCAAATATTAAAATGATATCATAAATATCTTATGCTAACTCCAAAGCATTAAATAAACAAAAACTATAATTAAGCAAACAAACAACTTATTATACTACATAATAAACATCAATAATATGGAATGGATTAAAATTCTTTTATATGTCCTGTGTGCGACTACCTCTAGATTAAAAAACTCAGCTTATTTTTGCTACTATTCATGAGTCCCACTACACTTTTTAGTATTATTCATGGGCCCTACTGTACTATTTCAGCAAACTTTTACCTTTATCTACAGTACTTTTAGTAAAAAGTTTTCAGTTTTAACAAAATAAGCGGATCTCCAACAAACCCCCTATGTTGTTCTTTTGTCCTTAATTACTCTTCACTTTAAGTGAAAAAATGTAATGAACATATATGTGCAATTTTAAATTTTCTCTTTTCATGATGAATTCGTTACTTCAACTAATTTCTATGACAACTATGCTATAGCCTAAATTCTTCATACCTTTGAGATTAAAAAAAAAAAAAAAATTATCCCATTAATTTCGTATTACTTTAATTGAACAAAAACCTCTTCATGTTATCACGACATTGCTTTATGCTATTACTTTAACATATTTTGAATATTTTATATAATTTTTTCACATGGCAGTTTATAATCGTATCACACGCAAGGGAGTCAATCTCGTACTGGAGGTTGTACCGGTTTGACTAGTGGAACGATATATTTCGGTACTGGTCAATATCGGTGTACCATTTCGAGTTTATCATTATTTTTTTTTATATTTAAATTTATATATATATATATATATATATATATATATATATAAATGTATGTATGTATGTGTGTGTGTGTGTGTGTGTGTGTGTGTGTGTATTATAATAAATATAAAAGTTTACCATAAAACATTACCTCAATTCAGAATAAATTATTCATGGTTTTAGACTTTAGCATCAATTAAAAGAAAAAAAAAAAAAACACAATATAAAAAATAGAAAGCTTAATTGTTCATTGCATACTAAGAAAACAAATAATAGTAATAAGTTAATGTAAATAAGTTATCATTATGCCCTTTCAAAAATTCAAAAATTAAAAAACTAAAAAAGAAAAAAAAAAAAAAAGCTTTTTCTTGTACTAGGCCATAGTTTTGAAATCCGGACCGGACCGTACGGTCCGACCCGGTTAACCGGAAACCGTCCACTTGAATGGTTCTTTTACTTTCAAAACCCGCTCTACACAAAAATTCAGTGAACCGTGCGAACCGTGGTCGAACCGCCCGGGTTTGAGAACCGTGACCGGGTCTCACGGTTCACACCAAAGCTTCAAAAAGCAAAAAAAAAAAAAAAAACGAGTTCATTAGTTCATCTCCGGTGAAACTGAGTTGTTTTGCCACTTTGTGCCATTTTCTGTCTTTTTATCTCTCATTCTCAACCCCAAATTTGAAATTGCAATCCCAAAACACACTAATAGATCCACATAAAATGAAATAAAAAACACAAACCTTTTTTTCTTCTACCTCATCTGCATTTTCCTTCTTCCTCTTTTCCGTTTTGCTCCTTCTATCACCAGACACCAATCACCAGTAACCAAAACCAAAAGACAGTTCTTTTTTCTTTTGCAATGAGTGTCTATCACTCTGGCATTGGCTGGCAGGCACTACCCTTTCCCCATGTGAAGAGTTTGACACGTGGCTACCTCTTCACCTTTCATTTGGTTTGTAAATGTTTTTTAAACTTATTTGATTTGATTGCTTCTACATACGGTAAAATCCCACCAATTCCCACAAATTTACTTACTGCCTTTGTACTGTCAATATAAATGTAACTGTAGATTAAAAAAATGCACAAAACACATTGCATATATTTATAAAAAGTGTACAATATTATACATATTTACATGAAAGTTGTGATATGAAAAATATATTTGAAAGATGATCTCTATGTTTTTTTGGTTTATTTTAGTTAAATTTTATATTTATATTGATTTAATATATTTATTTATATTAAAATAATTATTAAATTAATTATGACGTCATCACGGTTCGACCCCGGTTCGACCTCGGTTCAACCTCAAAAACCTTGAACCTCTCTCTTTTACGATTCAATGAGCGGTCCGGGTCTGAAAACCATGGTACTGGCTGGTATGCCCGGTACTGACCGGTATTGCCTGAAATTAGCTAGTATGGCCAGTATGGCAGGTATTTAAACCGGTACGAAATGTTAGCGTTTCGATACTAGTACAATACATATCGGTCGGTACGACCGGTACCTGTACGGTATCGACTACACCGATCACAAATGCCCTTTTCTAGTCTATAATAAGTGTAGTATCACTCTTATAATTCACATGCACATGTTGATTTATTAACCAATTGCACATACCTTTTCTTTTCCTCTTTATTAAGCAATGCGCACGGAGGAAAATTAGTAATGAAGTAACAACCAGAGCCAGTATCACAATTGCCTGCCTCCTCTTGTTAGCAAAGAATCCCTTGAAATGATCTGGAAACAGCAAGAAAATTTCTCCATTTATGCAACAAGAGTGGTACACAATTTTTGAAAACTATTTTTACAATTAAGATGATATTGTAATTATAATAACATCACCTTTAAATAGGCATACTCCCAATATTATTTTTATCATGCATCAATTATGAAATCACATATTAAAAAAAATAAGAGTGATATTGTTGTGTGCATGTATGGTATAAAAAAAAAATTGCCTCAAATATTTTGTCTCAGTAAATTGTCAAGTACCTAATTCAAATGCAGCAACACGTACATACAAATTTTGGCCCCCATCCAACACTCTTGTATCCATCAATTCACCATGCCATCTCATGCAACCAACTTCCTCTTTCACATCTACTCCTCCATACGCCGTGCAAGAACAATTCTCCAAGCATTTTTGCTCACACTCCTTCAAACTCAGCTTCTCATCGACTCATGCAAATGAACTATCCGGAAGCTTCACATTTTCCACCTTCACAAACTCTTCACCACTCTTGCAAATGGATGCCCTCCCATGCTTCTTCACACACCCACTCGTCACATTTCTCGCAGACCATTCACTTGGTGATCTTGGTTCAAACCCAGGTGGACAAGTGCATTCAAATTCAGTGCCATTTTGAACTCGACACTTACCAAATGCACCACACCTCCCATAATTGTCACACCGGTCCAATGGAACTGTCCCAAGAATGTCCCATTCTTGATCTGAAATTTCACTCACAAAGCGTTGAATTGATCCAGATCCATTCACCACTAATCTTGACAATAATGACACGTCTGGGTAACGTAAACCCCAAATTGTAGAAGTCTCATACTGGTTGTTAAATAAATTGAAATTCATGACCGAATCATTACTTGGCGATGTTGGTATTCCACTCCATCCAATACCATTCCAATGACTAGAACGCCACCACAAAATATTACCTTTATACAAAAACAACTCTGGGGAGTAGCTATTGGTATTGAGAATGAAGGAGTAATTGCCAATTCCTGGATCATCTTTGGACTTCCAAGATGTTAGAATTCGATTTAGACCGTTCATTCGATCTAACCCAAGTTTCATGCCTGGAAGAAATGTATCAGTTGGATTGTGAAAGCTTTCCCATGGCACCTCCCTTGTTTCATTAATCAACAACATTAGATTTCCTGAATGAATGAGCCGAGCAAGAGTAGTATTATTGTTTGATTTTGTGACAATATTTGTGGACCAAATGGGTTGTTTTTGGTCCTCGCCATGGAGCACTAGGTTTCCATGAAGATTAATTGAGAAAACCCCGGAATTATCATTGATAGGATTGTCTCTAATTGCAACCCAGACCACGGGCTGTTCAGGAGCTTTATAAAACCAAATGCCAACATAGCGGTTGGTGGACTCTCCGGGACTAAAGAAACCAAGTGCAAAGGTTTCTCCATTAGAGACTAAAAGGTCACCATCTCTAATCTGGAATCTCTCATAACTATTTATCCCTCCTTGGACATGCCAATGTCCTCGGATAAGACCCAAGGCCCAATATATATTTTTGGGCCCTTATCCCTACAACACATTTTACTAATTCTTTATCTTCCATATAAATTTTCACATATTTACATTTAAGTTTCCAATTTTATTCATTTTAATTATTTAATATTAAAATGCTAAAACATACATAATAATAATATTATTATTATTAACTAAAAATTGATAGGAGAAAATGAGAAATGCTCAATCTTGTTTTGAACAAACCAAACTCCTTTTTGATTTTGAAAAAATAAAAATATTTGATTTTTATTTTAATTCTCAATTTTGAAAAAATAAAATAAAATAAAAGTAGTTACCAAACGTAGACAAAGATTTTGTTTTGAGTTGAAGACAAATGAGATAAAGGTATTTTGGTCTCATGGAAAAAAATTAACATGTCGTGAATGTTTCCCTTATCCATATAAACATGATAGATTCTTTTGAGTATAAATTTGACAAAGCTTGTGCTAAATGCTCTCTAAATGTTAATCCAACTCTTAAAAAGAAGAGAAGTGTTACATCTACAACCTTTTCAGAACAAATTTTAGGTGATAAATTATTGCTGATTTTAATTTATAACACGCTGCTAAAATTACTTTTGTCCATCAGTAACAGCCAGTAACAATCTGCCACTTAATATTTATTGTGAAAGTATTATAGACACAACATTTTTCTTGAATTAATTAAGATAATATACAACATTTCTCTCGAATTAATATATATATGTATGTATATAACCGGAGTCTCTGAAACTCTCACAATTTTTCACGTCAGCACAATATTTTAAAAAAAAAAATCATTATCATTTTTTGTCAAATAAAATTATTTTTGTTTAGTCCAAACTTAACAAAGAGTGAAACTCTATTTCTCTAACCAGTCCAACTTAAACTCAAACTTATCATTCTCATTTTTTTAAACAAAATTATTTTTGTTTAGTCCAAACTTAACAAGGAGTGAAACTCTAAAACCGAAGCCTCTGAAACTCTCACATTTTTCCAAGTTAGGACAATATTTAAAATATAAAAAAAATAAATCATTATCATTTTTTTAAAATAAAATTATTTTTGTTTAGTCCAAACTTAACAAGGAGTGAAACTCTATCTCTTTAACAAGTCCAACTTAAACTCAAACTCATCATTCTCATTTTTTTAAACAAAATTATTTTCGTTTAGTCCAAACTTAATAAGGAGTGAAACTCTAAAACCGAAACTTATAAAACTCTTACAATTTTTCATGTCAGCACAATATTTAAAAAATAAAAAATATATTATTATCATTTTTTTAAAATAAAATTATTTTTGTTTAGTCCAAACTTAACAAGGAGTGAAACTCTATCTCCAAATTTAATTAATAAAATCCACTATTAAGTGAAATATGAAAGTATCACCTATTTTCTGTATACAATAAACGAGGACCTTTACAAAGCAAACGCATTATAAACCAACGTGAGTTCTCATGCAATTGCAGTTTTGCCGTATATAACCACATAGAAAACCTAATCAGTGGCTCTTACCAAATACCACAAACGATCCTATTCCTTTCCTCTCTCAAATTCAATTCTTCACCGCAATCTTAATTCCCTCTCTCTCTCTCTCTCTCTCTCTCTCTCTCTCTATATATATATATATATATATCACACGCATTGTACCATTTTCTTCAATATCTCTACTCCTCTTCTAACTCTTCCATCACTAAGTAGAAGTCAATGTGTCTCTTACATTTAGGTATTTTAGAATTGTTTTCAAATGATTGTACCAATAAAAGTGAATGTGTATAAATTTTGTTTAAAGTTGCTGTTACTGCATATGTCTTTTCTTCACCGCACCATATGAAAGTATGTTAATTTCTTGGGTAAAAAACTTATATACAATATATTAAGAGGATGTATGGTTTTCATTATTTCAACGTGGCTCTTGCTCAACATTTTTTAGCCTGAGCCACATGCTAATAAGGTTCTTTTAAAGTTTAGACCTGTTAAAGTTTAAAACTTATTTATTTCATGTACCTTTTTTTTTTTTTTTTTTAATTTCTCTTTTGAATAGTCATATATTTTTTGAATTATTCTTTGATTATATATCTTTTTTGGCATTTTGGAAATTTTAATATCTAAATTTGTGTATACACGCGCACACACACAAATATTATTTATATTTTGTAGGCTCTAAATCTTTTCATTCATTTCAATAGTTATAACCATGGATTATTCTTTTCAATATAACCAATCTTTCTCTTATATTTCTTTATTGTTTAGTCATATATATATTTTTTTGTTTCAATAATTTCTAAGCAATGAATTATCTTATTCATTAATATTTTTCAGTCTTTCAAAAGTTTTAATATCTAAATTTTTGAGTTATTTTTTTGTAGTATCTAAAACTATTTGACAAATTTTTTGTAAGTCATTACACGTTCAAGCATACAAAAGCAAATTATAACACAAATTGAAATCATACAAGAGCAAATCATACAATGGTGTAGCTTTTTAATCAATTTAAAATACTTCATAAATAAATAGGTTCCTGTACATAACACGGGTTAGCGATTAGTTAAGATAATATACATTAGGACGGTAGAGCAAGGAAAAAAGTGTATACTTTGATTTTATTACCGCACGTCACTCTATCACCCTTGCAAGTCACGACCTTGGCCGTCAAAGTCAAAAAGACCTTTTTAAAATTTTTTTGAGAATCAAGTCAAAAAGACCCTGTTCTCGAAGAAAAAGACGTTAACGTGGAACTATATAAATAAAATTAAAAAAAATTAAAAAAAAAAGACTTTTTTAAAAGAAATTTGAGTCAAGATATAAATTTTGGAAAAATTGCCTCAAATTTCTATTTTGACTTAGAAAGCTAAATTGATGTTGCAAGGTGAAGAAAAAGAAAAGGGTATTGTCACAGTGTGAGCATAATAAGTACAAAAAAAGTTTTGGTGAGGGCAAAAAAAACAATAAGGGTCTGTTTGTTATGCTAACTCAAACTCACATTTTTACAATTTAAACAACTTTACACACTTTTTTACATACTTTTTCACCCACACAAATTTCAAAAAATTACAAAAAACTACAAAAATCTCATCTCAAGAAAGGCTACCAAACAGGTCCTAAGACTTTTTTAGTTTCAAGACATACAAGGGAATGAAAAATAAGATTTTCTCTAGAGAGATGCCTTTTGGGGTGCTACAACCACTGAAAGTTGTTGTATACAAAATAAGTGAAGATCTCATATAAGTTCACATAAATTTCTTAAAAGATATATTATTATATTTGGGATGGGTCTCAAGTTAGGCATAAATTAAGAAGGGCTATTGTAATTGATTTTATAATTGTGGAATGATTCAAAATTGGTCCTGTTGTTTTTCAATTCAAGGAGAAATATTTTTCCATGTGAATTTCTGTGTTTTTGTATGTGATTAATACTATTTTGGTTCTTATATTTTGGGATTACTTTCAATTTGGTTCATACTTTTTCTTAGCATTGAACTTGGTCTATGTTATTTTTAACTTGTTGTCAAGTTAGTCTCTACAGTCAACTCACGTGTCAAACAATGCATATTGTTGACAAATTAAACTTTTTTTTTTGTTTTTTTGGAAAGCAAAACCAACTTCATTTAATTAGCAATAGAAATAGAATCCAAATACAATGCTTCTAAAGCCTGTGGAGGGGAATCCTCCAACCAAACAATATCCTCACTGAGATGTCTAGCAAAGCGAGCTAAAGAATGTGCTACCCCATTGGCACTACATCTTGCAAAATATCAACAATATCAAAGATCAATTGCTATATCATCAAACAAATATTAAAATTTCAAATTTTTGTAATCTAAAATTGTATATAAAAAATTAGTTTATTAATCGAACAGTAACTAATATCCGATTTAAACGAAATTTGATATGCACGTTAAAAGCATAATGAACATGAAATTCAATTGTTAGATTTTCAAAATTCATACCCAAAAAAAGAGTTAAATAGGAAGTTTGAAAAAAATTTCTCTAAACTAGTTTGAAGAGAAACTTTATTCACTATAAATAGTAGAGAGAGGGATTGCCTTGCTGCAACTTCCTTTGCCTTCGCTTCCTTCCCTTTCTTTTACTTCTCTTTTTCCCCCTAAAAAAGTTAAAACCCGCTACCTATCTATTTATTCCTAGCATGCCAAATTGCCCAGCTTATGATTGCCCTTAAATCGAGCTCATGTTAATTACTAGCATTCAATTGACACCCGTTGAGATAGGACAAAAATTCCTGTCGTCCAATAGCCATTTCTGAAATTTTCCGTTCACTAGGACCCAAACATTCCTAGACAAAGGGCAACTCCAAAGTGCATGTATCATTGACTCATCAGTCTGTTCGCACATCCCACACCTGGCCACATCTACTCTTCAGTTCCGTAGGTTCAGAAGTGTTCCACATTAAGTCAGGGTAGGACCTAGCTGGATGGACCCCGTGGTACTATTCTTGAAGGACGACATCCTGCCTGAGGAGAAATCAGAAGCAGACAAGGTACGTAGAAAGGCTCCTCGATTCTAGCTGTTAGAGGACCAAAAGTTATATAAACACTCCTTTTTAGGAGATACTGCTGTGACTTGGGAATTAAGAGTAGATACTCCACCTCAGCTTATCCCCAAAGGAATGGACAACCCGAGACTGTTAACAAGGTCATAGTGAATGGACTTATGAAGAGGTTGGATGATGTGAAGGGAAAATGGGTGGAAGAGCTACCACATGTCCTTTGGACATACCGAACCTTGCCACGCAAATCCACCGAGAAAACCCCCTTTTCAATGACTTACGGGACCGAAGCTGTTATTCATTTGGAAATCGGCTTCCCTACACTGAGGACTATCTCTTTTAATCTGAGCAATAACAATGAGTTGCTAGAAAAGAGCTTAGACTTTATTGAAAAAAGGAGAGAGAATGTAATGATTCAATTGGCATACTACGGCATACTACCAACACAAGCTTAAGCAAGGTTATGATGCCAATGTTAAGCTAAGGCCATTAGTGCCTGGTGACTTGGTATTGAGAAAAGTTCTAGGTATTGCAAAGAACCCAACGTGGGGAAAGTTAGGGCCCAATTGGGAAGGACCGTATCGCATCACCTCGGTGGCTGGTATAGGAGCGTATTTTCTGGAAGACTTAGATGAGCATGTAATACCACGCCTTTGGAATGTAAACAACTTGAAGAGGTATTATTATTAATAAAAGTTTCCTCTATCAATATGTTCAGTCGTTGTATGAATGCGTTGTACTTCCTGTTATTCTTTCTTTTATAAGTGTTTAAACAGAACCTTAGTCATGCTTGAAGTCCTTGGACTAGATGCTTTGGGGAAATTAATACACTATGACATCTTTTATAAGTGTTTAAACAGAACCTTAGTCGTACCTGAAGTCCTCGAATCAGATGCTTTGGAAAAATTAATACATTATGACATCTTTTATAAGTGTTTAAACAGAACCTTAGTCATGCCTGAAAGCCTCAGACTAGATGCTTTGGGGAAATTAATACACTATGACATTTTTTATAAGTGTTTAAACAGAACCTAAGTTATGACAGGTCCCTCAGACCACATACTTTGGTAAAATTAACACTCAATGACGCCTAAGTGGCAAAATCCCTCGGACTACATACTCAGATTAATGGGTTTAAATGAGTTGAAGTCCTTGTACATTTGTCCAAGTGATGAGCAGAATGAAGGTTGTCTCTCCCTCTCATTTCTCCCAAAGGTATATGTTTACTTTAGTGCAGAAGATTCAATTCTCAATACAAATGTGAGTTAGATCTCTTTATTACTGGTACTTAATCAAGTTACATAGATTGTTATCAGTATACTATTGTTAAATTTTGTTGAAGGTAGTAGTAATAAGCTTCGAAGCACACAACAATAAAAGTACGAAAGATAAAAAGAAAAACACTTTTCATTTAACAAAAAAGGGAATACATTGTCTAAGGGCAGAACGCCATTACAAAAAGTTATACAAAAAAGAGAACTACAAAAGGAAAATCCTATGTTTGAGATTCTAGGCCTTGTCTTGGGGAGGGTCCTTCTTGGGATTAGCAGCCTCGGAGTGGACATCACCAGCTTTAGATTGAGCCTCTGCATCCTTGGCCTGGGACACCACATCCCTAATTATGAGGGAGTCCTCGGAGGGCTTGTCCTTCATTGGTGGCCGAGCCTCCTTACCCACTCCAGCCCCCTTAGGAACTTCGGCATTAGGAAGGGGAGCTTGGGTGGAAGGGAGCTACTCGAGAGGAGGATCTGACTCAAGAATTTCTCAAATTTCCTTTTGGAAGAAGATATTCTCGGCCCTCCTCAGATCAGAGTTTGCAGGGACTCCCGCCCGGTCCATCGCCACTCCCTAGACTCGGTGTAGTAGTCCCTGCATACTATGGCCACCACCTCTGACAGCCGGGTCTCCGTGTCCTGCACCCTACGTTCGTAGGATGCCTTCACCGCAGCCTCAGTGGCTTCCCTGGCCACCTGAGCTGCATCTTTGACTCTCTGTAGCTCTACCTTGAGGTCCAAAACTATTTGTTTTTTGGTGGCTAGGTTCAGCTCTATTGTGTAGAGCAATTTGCGCTGGTCCTTGGCTTGGGCCTCAGCGGTTTTTAGGCCAGCCAAGGCATTCATGTGCTCCTAGTCCGACTCCTTCAGCTTGTTGGTCAGTTCTTTGTGCTCTTCCTTAAGGGCTCCCAGCATCTTCTCAGCATTAGCTCAGGAGTGGGCCTCAGCATTAACTTCATCACGAGTGTTCCTGACCCACTCCTTGGCTACGAAGACTTATTGAGTGACTTACATGATGTTAGCGAAGTGGTTAGGTATATATACATATGAATAGTTGTGTATCTAAGTGTTTGGAGGGAGAGAATGTTGACTGACTTACCATTGCGAGGTCCCTTTTCAATGACATGAAAAGGTCAGGTTGCCTAGTACGCCTGAGGCCCTCCATGTCTCAGGGGAGGAGAAGAGGTTACTCCAGGGCCTCGGCGAGAACGGTGGCATGCCCCATTTGGGACTCCCAAAGTGTGGCATCCCAAGGAATGGGAGCACCCTCCACCTCTAGCTGAAGGGCCTAGGTGTGTTGCCCTCGGCCCATATTAGCTTTATCCTTGCTCTCCACTGATTTGGCCCTCTTGTCCCTGGGGTCCTTGGCCTTCTTCTGTTGCTTGGCGCTTTTTAAAGGTGTTAGCTCACCTTCCTCTAGGTCCTCAACTGGCCTCTTCTTCCTTAAGTCTGGGATGGCCTTCAATTTGAGGTTAGCGGGGAGCGTAGGGGGAGGAGAAGGAAGATTGGGAGTGACCTGGGTCTTAGGGGCTTCTTTCAAAGTTTGTCCCTTGTTCATATTAGCCATTAGACCCTTTAAACTGGTCCTCTGCTTCAAATCCATGCCTTCTTCCTCGGCTTCTGAACTAGTATCTGGCCGAGCGACCATTAACCTTGGATGATGGACTGCAGAAAATCTATCAGATTCAGTCTTGGAGTCTGAAAGCTCTATAGGCCTTTCCGGCACCCCTTTCTTTTCTTTTAAGTGGAACTGGTTGATCTCGGCGTCTAGAGAATGGCGAGACGAGGCTGACTCCTCTCTCAGATCAGCTACTTGTAGAGGAACACGTTGGGGTGGCAACACAACAAGGGGAAGATCTCTCCGAGCCAAGAACCTAGGCTTAGAGACATCTATCCGAGCCAATCTAGAGATTCCAGCCTTTATTGCCTGGCCTGCGTCCTGAAATATACGGGAAAGGGGCACGTAGTCCAAAATCAAGTGAGCGGCCCATAGCTGTCCATCTTTGCTCACAAATATCTCCGACCTCAGAAGGTAGTTGAGAGTCGAAACGTTGGTCAGGCTGATCCTCGGAGCAACGTGGCTTTTGTCTGCAAAAACATTTGAGAAGGAAATCGTGGTTAGACCAATGAAAACTATCATTAGAAGAAGATGAAGTGTTAAAAATGAAAAAGAATAAAAGGGCTAAATCCCTTGTCCAAAGAAACTAATTCTAACGTACCCCACCTGGTTCTCCTGCCCGTGTCGTAGATGAAACACTTCTCTTCTTTTTAAGAGTTGGATTAACATTTAGAGAGCATTTAGCATAAGCTTTGTCAAATTTATACTCAAAAGAATCTATCATGTTTTTATGGATAAGGGAAACATTCACGACAAGTTAATTTTTTTCCGATGAGACCAAAATACCTTTATCTCATTTGTCTTCAACTCAAAACAAAATCTTTGTCTACGTTTGGTAACTACTTTTATTTTTTGTTTTCAAAATTGAGAATTAAAATAAAAATCAGACATTTTTTTTTTTTTCAAAATCAAAAAGGAGTTTGGTTTGTTCAAAACAAGATTGAGCATTTCTCATTTTCTCCTATCAATTTTTAGTTAATAATATTATTATTATTATTATGTATGTTATAGCATTTTAATATTAAATAATTAAAATGAATAAAACTGGAAACTTAAATGTAAATATGTGGAAATTTATATGGAAGATAAAGAATTAGTAAAATGTGTTGTAGGGATAAGGGCCCAAAAATATATATTGGGCCTTGGGCCTTATCCGAGGAAGTTGGCATGTCCAAGGAGGGATAAATAGTTACGAGGGATTCCAGGTTAGAGTCTCATAAATAAGAAAGGAGTGGAAGGCGGTCTGAGAAGGAATTCCTCCTCGGCTATGACAAATATGGTTCATATATGTATTCCAGCAATGAACGTGACCTTCATAGATGCTCCAGTAATAGGGACAAGCCTCATGAGCACACAAGAAGGAAGGGAACCCAAAAATATCTAAAGGAAAGCTGCTACCATCACATTAAATGTACTACAGCTACTTTTCTGGCCGCATTTATGTGAAGAAAACCCTTGAATAGTGCTGCCTTCGCTATTGCAACTCACAGAAAGCTAGAGAGGGTGTCTGATGGGACGGGCACTCGAGTAAGGGCTCAAATGGTCAACAAGTGTAGGTTCAAGATGGGTCAATGGGATCTATATAATGTAAGGGCCCTTCCTAGAAAGGGGGGTGAGAAATTTAAGGAAGAAACACTGTAGCAATCTAGAACCAGACTTGTAACAAAGCTTTAAGAGCAATATTTAAGAATCAATCTCCTCGGACTTGGCCAACGACGTTTTTCTTTAGTGAATGCCTATTATCTTTCTTTCTTTGTCATCAAAATCTATTGGCTTGTTACTTAATTCACTAAAGCCCAGTTTTCCAACCCATTTTCTACAAATTTATTGTTTTGGGTTTTTTGGGCCTAAGTCCATACACCTGTTGGGCTAGGAGTTCAAATCCGGTCCTTACATGTGTAATCTCACATTAAAAATGAGAGAGACTATTTTAATTGTTTTTAAGTGTGGTGATTATTGGGCTAAAATTTATTGAAACAGATATTGGGTTAGATATGTGCGTAAGGGAAGGTGAGGGAGGAGGTGTCAAATTTTGGAATTACATTGGCCCCTTGGATTCAACTACCTGCTAGCCTGGCCATACGATATTTGTTGAGCCATTGTATCTTGGGGAAGACAAACCAAAGAAGATTTGCACCGGTTACCATTTTAGTTAACTAAGAGCTTGAATCTCTTTAAGGAGAGCGACTGTCACATCTCAATCCAAATAGTGAAAGTTGCTTATTTCCTCACTATGAAGAATCATTCTAAGGCTTCCATCGATGAGATGAATGAGGCAGAACTCCGTCTCCATCAAGAAAAATAGATAAGTATGGAAAAGATGAATACAACTGTCACTCTCCCTTAAAAGTTACATGGCTTTTGAGTGGAGTTTTTGGTGTGCCTTTGTGTTAGAATCCCTTTCCCGGCCCTTGTGTCTTTGTGTGTGTGCTTGTTTCTATAAAAAAAAAAAAATTGTGACTCCTATCTTTTGAATTGTCTTGTTGATCATTTCTAAAATTAATATGATAAAACTTATAATTCTGCCAAAAAAATATGATATTGAAGAGGCTAGTGCAAAGAAGTATGCTGTCGATAGATTTTTTTTTTTTTCCATTACCGAATGATGGAGGTAAATCGGTTGTGGATCAAGCAGAAGACTTCCTAATGATACATTTGTGTTCTTAATGTCTTGGATGATGACATGATTTGTTGGCTTTGCTTCTTCCTTGATTTTAATATGCTTCTACCTAGGATGTGATGACATGATACTAGATGTATGCTAGGGTTTATGTTACTCCATGTAAGATGAATGCTAGGTTGGTTTGACATGTATGCTAGATGTATGTTAGGGTTTATGATGTGAGATAGGAGCATGATTAGGGTTTGTGGTGTGATGCGATGCCATGATGATATGACATGTATGCTAGATGTATGTTAGGATGTGCCATGATAGATGAATGTTAGGCTTTGGTTGATTGCCATGATAGATGAATGTTAGGCTTTGGTTGATTTCCATGATAGATGTATGGTTAGGGATGATTGATGCCATGTTGTGTGCTTAGATGTATGTTACTGTATGTGTGAGTTAGATAATAAGATTGAGTATGCCTTTAATAGGGTAAAGACATAAGACATAATGAGAGGAAGCCAACCTTAGGGTTGGGCAGTTTTGGGTGCCTAACACCTCCTTAAGATCGTACCTTAATTCTAAACCCATATCTCTAGTAATAAGATCAAAAAGATTCCTAGACCATTACAAAAACTAGGTAGCGACTCCCATCCATTGTGTCCACGCCCACGGGTCGGGCAGTTTTGGGTGCCTAACTCCTTCCCAAAATCGTACATATACTCCAAACTCATACTCTAGTAGTAAGATCAATCCTTCCACAGAAGGGCACTATATTCATGCTTCCTAGACCATAAAACTAAGTGGTGACTCCTTGTTTCTTTGCCCTGGTCCACTAGGCCAAGGCGTACTCCCCAAAGCAACACACCGACGACCACATGTTGCAACCATAAACATACCTGCATGAATGTACACTACAATAGGAGATTATTTTAGAAATCAAAGGGAATGAATCTCTTTGAGATCTAAAATAAGGTCACTTAAAAGAAAAGAAATTCTTAAAGCAGAGCTTCTAGATTTTCTTGAACATAAAGGGAGCGGGGTTTAGGGATCAGAGGTATCAACCATTTTTTTTCCTGAATGTTGGGAAACCTCCTCTATTTATAGAGGTGTTAGTTGCTTAGAAAATAAGCTAAGGTTGCTTAAAAATTAAGTCAAATCAACTTGAAAAATAAGCAAAAAATGTATGGGGAAAATCCTAAAAAAATGAGATTTAGATAAGAGTAAGCTAATTTTTCAGATTTGAACATGTTTTAGTTTTTTTATCATATCTCTCTATTCAAATTTGGATTAAGTTTGCGTTTGGATTGGGATGAAAAATTAAAATTATTTTACTATTCAGCTTATTTTTGCTACTATTCATGTGCCTCACTGCACTTTTTGGTACTATTCATGGGTCACACTATACTATTTCAACTAACTTTTACCTTTATCTATAGTACTTTTAGCAATAAGTTTTCAATTTCAGCAAGATAAGCTGTATTCAAACATACCCTAAGCTAACTTTCTAATAACATAAGGGAAATTCGATTCTCTACAACTTTTCTAGAAATAGCCTAGTCTGAATTTTGATGTTTACTATGTCTAAAGTGCCCTGGAATGTGAATATGAAATCTGCTACTTGATTAGCACGTTTCTAAAGTGTTTTCCAAGTCTAAAATTGTATTTGGATGAATTTCAAAGTTATTTTCATGATAAACTTCATCCCAAAGTGATAATTAGGATTTTTCAAATAATTGTTTTGAATATAATTATCTCAAAAGTCTAATTATCTACAGTCTTTAAATATTATCAACTTAATTATTTTAATCCCATGCAATAAATCTCACTTTAAGAGAAATATTTAAACAAACACATAAATTCATTTAATTAATTTTAATTATTAACCAATCAAAATTAATTTCAATTAATCATGTGTGATCAGTTCCACCCAAGTGAATGCATGCAGACCGTGAAAACTTAATCTTGTGATGTCTTTCAATCCGACAATCTGATTTGAGAATCGGGCATATTGTCGCGATCGATAGAATCTTAAGATTATTTTTATGATATGTGATGAATGATTTAATGCATGAAAAGCAATAATGATTTTTGGGTACTTGGAATGATTATTTTGGTCATCTTCCAAGGTTAAATTATGGGCGCAAAATTGAGTGTCTACACTCCCTTATTTTTATGATATGTGATGAATGATTTAATGCATGAAATGTAATTATGATTTTTGGGTACTTAGAATTATTATTTTGGTCACCTTCCAAGGTTAAATTATTGGTGCAAAATTGAGTATCTACACCCCCTTAGAGTATTCGCGTCAACTCATGAAAAAAATTCTGTCTATTTTAGTATAAGAACTTATTTTTCTATTTTACATACTCACTAAAATATTCTATATCAGATTATCTATTTTAACTACATTTCATTAAAATATAAATATGTCTTCTTCTTTTTTTTAATTGTTTCTCTTTCTTCACACACAATAACAATCATTCACTATTTTCCTTCATTTTTGGTATACATAAAAAAAGAATACAAAATAAATAATGCCAATGTAAATTTACATGATTATTGTAGGAACAATATATATTTACACAGTTTTTGCATGTCTGATGTATGTAGTTTTTTGATAAAAATGTGTAAATATGGCAAACTTTTATATTATACACCCTCTAATGTGACAACTTCCTTCATTTTTGGTGATAGCGGCTTGATGTTTTTGATGGCTTTGGAGTGAAGCGGAGGTTTGTCGAAGCTCCAATAGTGGCAATGGCTATGTTTATTGCAATGGAGTGGCTAAGATGTGGGTTTTTCTTTGTGGGTTTGGTCTTGACTATGGGTTTGTACTAGTGAAGTATTTGATGCTGAGTCTGTGTGGCGAAATTTTTGTTTGGAAAACATATTTGACGAGAGAGAGAGAGAGAGAGAGAGAGAGAAGAATAAATTATAACATACATATAAACAGTATTTGTGTAAATTTTAACTGTGTGTGTTAAAAATACTTAGTATTCTAAAAAAAAAAAATTCTTCTTATGTTATTAGATTGTGACATGGACGGATGAAGCAAGGCTAGATAGGATTCAAAGTAGTTTGGAGTTTCAGAATAGATGGGTGGTTCCTAGTGATAATAGGGGAGGTGGTCCTGTTTTGTTTTGGAAAGACTCTGTCAATCTTATCGTGGAAGACTCGAAGAAGTATTTTATTGATGCTTGGATTGATAAAAATCGGATCATCAATTGAGGTTTACTAGTTTCTACGGGGAGCCAGATACGACAAGGAGACATGAAGCCTGGAGTGAACTTCGCCACCTTAACCACCACCCTTCTGTTCCATGGATATGTATGGGTGACTTTAATGAACTTGTCAGTCAAGAGGAGAAATTAGGAGGAGCTCAACGTCCTAATTATCAAATGCAACTCTTTCGAGATGTGATAGATGAATGTGGTTTCATGGACTTGGGTTTCTCTGGTCAACGGTTCACTTGGAGTAGACACTTTAGGGATGGTAACTCTATTTGGGAGAGATTAGACCGAGGTTTGGCAAATAATGGTTTTTTTCTACTTTTTCCAGGTTTACGGATTCACCATCTTCGGTGTGATTCCTCTGATCATGTTCCTATTCTTCTGACTCTCTCCGGCCTGGATCCTCCTCCACGAAATAAACCCTTTAGGTTTGAAGAAATGTGGCTCTCTGATAGCCGATGTGGTGATATTGTGGAAGCAACATGGAGATCAATGCTTGACAATGACTCAGATGATGCAATTTTGACAAGGGTTGAGAGATGTGGCTGAGACTTAGCTTGGTGGGATAAAAATTGCTTCGGCAATGTCCGAAGGGAGTTGCTTAAATCTAGGAACCTATTGGTTCAGGCAGAAAATGAGTCTATTAGAAGTGGCTGTAATGACCGAGTAAGAGAATTGAAAGCTGAAATCTCCTCCTTGCTAGATAAAGAGGAACGCATGTGGAATCAGCGCTCAAGGGTGTTGTGGATGAGCCAGGGAGATCGTAATACTAAGTACTTTCATAGTAAGGCGACGAAGAGACATAGAAAGAATTCTATTCGGGGTATCAGAGACACTCAGAATCAGTGGAAGGAGGATCCTGAATCTATTGCTTCGGTGTTAATCAATTTTTACCAAGAGCTATTTTTATCTTCTAATCCGTCACTTGCCAATGGGGTTTTGGACCGAATTCCTCATCTCATCACAGTGGACATGAATCAGGAACTTTCTAAGGAGTTCTTGGCGTGTGAGGTACAGATTGCCTTGAGCCAAATGGCTCCTCTGAAGGCGCCAGGTCCAGATGGGATGCCGCCCTTGTTTTATCAACACTTTTGGGGCATGGTGGATGATGATGTGATTAGATCTATCTTATCTTGGTTGAATTCAGGTACTCTTCCTCATCCTGTCAATCATACTTTTATTACCCTTATCCCTAAGGTTGATAATCCTGAGTATGTGAATCAGTATCGCCCCATTAGTTTATGTAATGTTCTCTATAAAATTTTTTCCAAAGTTATTGCAAACAGATTGAAAAAAATTTTACCAACCATAATCACTGAGCATCAGTCGGCCTTTGTTAAAGATCGACTTATTTCTGACAATGTTCTTATGGCTTTTGAGACATTATACTCTATGAAGAACCATAATTCCAAGAAAACAAGTTATATGGCGCTGAAGTTAGATATGAGTAAGGCTTATGATAGGGTGGAGTGGTCTTTCCTTGAGGCTATTATGAGGCAGATGGGTTTCAATGAGCATTGAATTGGACTTGTTATGGTGTGTGTGAGGACTGCTACCTATTCCATTCTTGTTAATGGTGAATCGAAGGGTTTGATTCATCCATCGAGAGGTCTTAGACAAGGGGATCCCCTTTCCCCATTTCTTTTCCTTTTATGCACCGAAGGATTACATGGGCTTATTGGGCACGCGGCGAATATGGGCGATATTACTGGCTTTTCTTTGTGCAAGCGTGGCCCAAAACTAACTCACTTATTATTTGCAGACGACAGCCTTCTCTTTTGCAGGGCAACTCCGGACGAGTGTAGATGTGTCATGACACTTTTATCTCAATATGAGGAGGCTTTGGGTCAGAAAGTGAATAGGTGCAAAACATCTATTTTCTTTAGTAAATCTACTTCTGAAGATTTAAAGGTTACCATCAAGGGTATTTTGGGGGTTCAAGAGGTCCATCAGTATGAGAAGTATTTAGGCCTTCCCTCTCTGGTTGGTAGGGGTAAGAAGGAGAGTTTTAATTACATAAAAGAGAGAGTGTGGAAGAAGCTCCAAGGCTGGGAAGGGAAGCTGCTCTCTCAAGCAGGGCGTGAAGTTCTTGTCAAATCAGTTATTCAGGCGATCCCTACATATGCAATGGGGTGCTTTAAACTACCTCTGGGGCTCTGTAATGACATTGAGGTTCTAGTAAAGAGATTCTGGTGGGGTCAACGTGGTGACCGGAGGAAAGTTCACTGGCTTAAATGGGAAGAGATGACAAAGTCAAAAATGGTGGGAGGCATGGGGTTTCGGGACTTGGCTTTGTTTAATGACTCCCTGTTGGCAAAGCAAGCTTGGCGCCTTTTGCATAATACAGATTCTTTGTTTTACAAGGTTTTCAAAGCTCGCTTTTTCCCCAATTGCTCTATAATGGAAGCTAAGGAGTCAAGATCGGGTTCATATGCATGGCGAAGCATTTTATATGGGCGGGATGTTATTCAACGAGGTGGTAGGTGGCGTATAGGGTCTGGTAGGAAGGTTCGGGTATGGCAGCACCACTGGTTGCCGAGAAAGCACCCTCCACTTCTTTGTTCTCCAGTGGTCGAAGGGTTTGAGAATTCCACTGTGGATTTACTGATAGATGATGAGACTCGGACTTGGAATGAGGAGCTAGTTGATGGTTTGTTTGCCCCTGAGGAAGCTGACCTGATTAAGAGCATTCCTCTAGCACGTGGTTCAGCTGAAGATATCCTCTTTTGGCCCCACTCTTCTAATGGCCGGTATTCATGCAAGACTGGTTATCGTTTCCTCAAAGAAGAGAATGAGCTAAGCCCGTTTCGAGAGCCAGTGAACACCAAACTGTGGAAAGGAATCTGGGCTCTGAACTGTCCGAATAAGATCAAGAACTTCATTTGGCATGCCTGTCGTAACTCAGTTCCTTCAAAAGTTAACTTAATGCGACGTACAGTTTTGCAAGAAGCTATCTGTGAACGCTGCCATCAAGTTGAGGAGTCAGTCGTCCACGCTGTGTGGTCTTGTTCTAGCTTAGACGTTGTGTGGTCTGACTTGCAGTTATGGGGTATGCGTCGTACCCAGTCATTTGTGGACTTCAAGGAGCTACTGTCTTGGATTATAGCCAATCATCAAGAACCGGAGTTATTTGCTACTATAGTTTGGACGATTTGGCATCATCGGAATCAAGTTCGCCTAGCCCAATCCAGCGTCTCTCTCTCGCAGCTAGCTCAGCTCACTAAGGATAGGCATGCTGAATTTCTAGCAGTGCAGATTCCTCGTGTCCCAGCTGTTCCACGATCAAGAGTTAGATGGGTGCCCCCCTCGAATGGGTTGTTTAAAATCAATTTTGACGGTGCTAGCTTTAGAGCGGAGAATAAGTCAGGTATTGGGGTTGTGATTCGCGACGGTCAAGGGATGGTTATAGCATCACTTTCTGAGAAGCTTCCTAGAGCTTATGGTCCTGAGGAGGTGGAGACTCTCGCTGCTGCCAGGGCTCTTGTTTTTGCAAGGGAGATTGGTGTTGACAATGTTGTCTTGGAAGGTGACTCTAGCATTCTGATGTCTGCTCTTCGAAGGGAGGATCATTATCTTTCAGCCTCAGGTCTTTTGGTGGAGGACGTTCGTGTACTTGCTGGATCTTTCTCTAAATTACTTTACTCTCATACTAGGAGGGATGGTAATAAGTTAGCTCATAGTTTAGCTAGGTTTGCAGTTCATATTTCTAGTTTTCTTGTGTGGATGGAGTCTGTTCCGTCTCACTTTAATGATATTTATCAGGCCGATTTAGCCCGTTTTTCTTAATAAGATGAATTTCAGGTTTCTTTCTCAAAAAAAAAAAAAAAAAAGATTGTGACTAATGTAAATGCTTTAAGTATGCGTTTGCAAAATGCAAAAACCAAGCTAATGAGTCTCACGTGGGTCCTGCAAGAAGAAGGGATTTTTGTGCACAGGTAGATTGTTGAACTGGCCAAACACTCATGTAGGCCCCATTTTCATTTTTTGGCCAAAAAGTAAGGTCAATTACTTGTTTGATTTGTAACTTTTATGTATAAGTTTGGAATTCCTCTCAAAAAAAAAAAAAAAAAAAAAAAACATGCGTTTGGAATAAGATTGATATGGTTCTAATCACATTCTTTATTTCGTCTATTTGTAAACTTTAATATTTTTTTTTTGTTCGGTGGGGCCTAAATATTTTTTTCTTCAAGCCCACTAAAATGTAATCTCTCAAATTCAAAGAAAAAACTAGATTGATTTTGTGAAGTGTTGCTTCAGCCCGTGCCTCTTACGTTTCCACCCCTCTTTTGAAAGTGCAACTACACCCCCACCAACCACATACCTTCTTCCATATCTTTCTCTCTCTCTTTCTACTACATTGCTAAAGTTTCCAATTTAGCTGAATCTTCATTGGCCAAAGCCATCAATTTCTTTGCAGCACTTTCAATTTGTTAGACTTCAATTTTTATTCATTAGTAGACAAAACACATTACTTTTTTGACAAGGATTAGCGGATTGGCGTTCTTTCCACTCTAAAGAATAGTTTTTTCTTCCACACCAAATAAACCTAGAAATGGCAAAAGTAATTTTTCATTCTTCAAAAAAAAAAAAAAAAAAAAAAAAAAAACCAAATTAGCTTTCCAAATCACAATAAAAATTTGAGGCAATTTTCCACGACTTTTCATCTTGACTCAAATTTCATCCAATAATTTTATTTCCTTTTGATATTGCTCCACCTTAATAAAAAAAAGCTTTCCTTGAACACAATAATCACCTTAGCGATTAATGCTAATGTACTATTTTGAAATTATCATTAATTATATACATTAGTGTATATGTCTCACATGTATATAGAATCCGATAATAATAAGGCTTATAGCCTGGAATACGTGGCATGTGCTGATGAAGACAAAGACAAAGCTTTGAAGAATCCAAAACATTTGTTCAAAATTTTTTACTATGTAGAGTCTGTCACGACTTCACAAGGGAGCATGGATGGACAAAACAGTGGAGAGAAACTTGTTAAAAACTATGCTCCAATGACTTGGATTTGGAACGGGTGCAATATCCCATCCCACTCACATATTATTCATGGTTTTGAAACTCGGACCGTTCACTGAACCATAAAAAGGAGAGGTTCAAGGTTTTTGAGGTCGAACCGAGGTCGAACCGGGATTGAACCGTGATGATGTCATAAGTAATTTAATAATTATTTTAAATATATATAAAAATATTAAATTAATAAAAAATATAAAAATTAACTAAAATAATCCAATTAAATATAAATATCTATATTTCAAATATATATTTTTATATCAAAACTTTTACAAGACAAATAAGAAATGTCAAATCCTAATGGTTTGTTTGGATTGAGGGGGAATAAAGTAGAGTAAAGTAAATTTAGCACAAAATTAGCTTATTTTTAACCAACTCTACTCTACTCCCCTCCACTCCCCCTCCATCCAAACAAGCCATAAGCAAATTTAAATATAATATCTATTTATTTGTATATTGATTAGTTAAACTTGTAATAATAATAATAATAATAATACCAAAAGGGGGGTAAGTTACAGACGATGGGGGAAGGCCATCTAATTAAAAAATAAAGTGTACAGGTTACAGTTGTAAAGACCAACAACTATGGTGTTAAAAGTGTAAATTGAAATATGAACTAAGGTTGCCATCTGATTACAAGATTGAGGGTTGTAATAAAGAGGGCTGTGAAGTAGAGTTTTGCTGGAACTGAGCTAAAATTAAAACTTGCTTCAGACTGGAGAGGGAGCTGCCTTTTATAGTTGAAGGGAGCCCTGGATCCTTCTGAAGATTGCTGAAAATCCGGAGAGTAAAATGCTTTTACTGGGGTGAAAAATCATTTCAACTAAAAGCAAATAGTAACTTTAGGATTTTTGTCGGGTACTGTAGATGAATAGTGAATTGTCTAGAATCTTACTGAGTGCGGGTACTGTTCATGTAAGTAATCTTTACCGTAGATGAATAGTAACCGGGTTTGAAAACTATTCCAAATAGTGACTAGTGCTATCTGGAGAATCTAATCGTCATCCAAATTGTAACCATTATAAGGATCTTGGGAATCCTGGAAGGGGTCAGTTGGACAACGGTTGACTGAAGCTTCTGAAGAGGCAGGAGAAACCCTTTCTTCTGACTCTAGCTTCTCTACTTAGATTTGCAACTGCTAGGCAAGATCTTTTAATTCTTTGCTAGATTTTCTGGCGATCTGGACGGAGTCTAGGCTAGACTGAGATCTTGTATTGTAAGCAGTGGCTTTTTGGATTGGTGGTGGGAAATCTTTTTGAATCTGATCGATGACTTGATTAAACCTGAAGCAATCCCACCATTTTACGGAGAATTCTCTGTCTAATAAGTTAGAGTTGATTGCATAATTCCACATGCTAATCCAGTGGATCCTGTACATGATTGTCATGTGCAATATTGCTGGAAACTGGGAACCTTGATTTGAAGTTTGAAGCCTGGAGCTGAAATACCTAAGAGCTTCCTGTAAAGGTTCTGGAAAGATTTGGGGAACTGATCCAAACATTTCCCACCATTTTAGGAACGAACCATGAGGGTATCTGGCTGGAGAGACTTTTATCAAACATTATGAACCGAGAATGGTCAAAGTTCTTATTTTGATAAAAGAAAACTTTCTCAAAGTCATCCATGTAGTCGTAATAACTATAATGGAGTTCTGAACCTGTGATGCTTTTGATGTTTGTGAGGGCTTTGAACAAGGAGGGATGCTGTCCCCATTCTTTGCAACTGACAAAACCTTTGATGATAAATTTGTGATAGAGAACCTGTGAAGGGTCTCCCTTGTTCATGATGTTTTCTATTTGAGCAGACTCTTCTTGAAGGAGGATGCTTTTATAGAACCTGATATTTTTCTTTGAGTGTTTTGGAAGGAAGTGCCATGCTTGAGGTAAAACTTCCATGGCCAAGGCGAAGGGATTTGTTATATGAACTAGGTGTGGTTCAATATAAGAGTTATGTTGGACAAAAGGTTTCTTAACGTAAGAAGACTTTCCTTTTCTGGATGGGTAGGAAGGCTTTTAGGGTACTAAGGGGCCAAAAGGTTCTTCTACAGTGTATGGTGTGATTGTTGTGGGAGGAGGGGTGGCTAAGGCTGAACTATAGCTTGGGTGGCCATAGGGTGGCCTCTGGTAATTTGGTTTTGGGATGGTGGATACTACATATCTATTGGCTAGAGATGAGGCAGAGAGGGGGACTAACTGATGACCAGGAGGGTTCTTTGCTTGACTGGTACTACTGGTGGTTTGCTGTTTAGGGTTTGGGGGTTGGGGTTGTACGAGTCGTTTCCCAGACATCTTGGGTTGGACTCTGCAAAAATTCATGGGTTAGGAAGTCAGGGATACAATTTTGAGTTCCTTCTATGAATTCAATGTCAAAGTCAAAAACTAAAAGGATGGCTTGCCATCATGCAAAAATTTGTTTTGATGCAATGTTTTGAACATCTTTTTCTAAAACATGTTTTACAGATTTACAATCAATCCTTATTAAAAACTTTTGATTCAAAAGATCACTTTGAAATTTTGAAATGCATAGTACTATAGATAAAATTTCTTTCTTAATAGTATTATAATTAATCTGAGTGGGAGTCCATATTCCTGAATGGAAATAGACAATTTGTTCAGGGGAAGTGGGACTAACACACTGAAGGAGAATGCCACCATAACCAATATTAGAGGCATCAGTTTGGACAATTTTGAAGGAATTTTCTGAGGGAATTCCTAAGCAAGGGAGAGACTTGACATATTTTTTGATTTCTTGGACAATGGCAGTATAATTTGAAGTCCAAGGGGGAGGATTAGCTCGAAGTCTATCAAAAAGGGGTTTGCATTGTTGCCTGAGATTCTGATAGAAATTTGCTATGTAGTTGAGAGATCCTAGAAACCTTTGGAGCTGGGTTTTATCTAAGATTTCATCTAAAAACTTATCAGCAAACTGGATAGCTCTATCTATGGGTTTGATGACACCATGGTGGATATCAAAGCCTAAGAATCGAACTTTAGTTTGGAAAAGTTTGATTTTTGGAGCTGAAACAACAAGACCGTTGAGCTTGATGGTATGGAGAAATGCTCTTAGGTGCTTTCTATGCTGATCCAGGGATTTTGGGAAGATGAGTACATCATCAATGTATACAATTATGTGACTGGAGAATTGATTAAAAATCTCATTCATGATATTTTGGAATTCAGAAGGTGCATTTTTTAGACCAAAGGGCATTACGTTCCATTCATAATGGTCAAAGGGTGTGGTGAAGGCTATTTTGTACCTATCAAACTCTTTGATTTGTATTTGCCAAAAACCACTCTTCATGTCAAATTTACTAAAAACCACTGCTTTGCTAAGCCTGTTAACTAAGTCTTTTTTGTTTGGAATTGGGTATGTTATCCATTCTAAGATCTTGTTAAGGGGCTTGTAATTGATGACTAACCTAGGAACACCTCTCTCAATCTTTGCATTTTTCTGGACATAAAAGGCTAAACCGGACAAAGGGGACCTAGATTTCCTGATGATTCACTTTTTAAGGAGATCCTCAATTTCTGCTCTACAAGTATCCATAAGATTTTGATTGATTTGGATAGGTCGAGCTTTGGTTGGAATGTCCTTTTCTTGGAAATCTTTGACATAAGGAAGAGCAACTTCATGTCGCTTCCTATGCCAGAAAGCTGTGGGAAGATCAGAACAGACTTCCTGCTTAAGTTTATCTTCAAACGTTTTGATTTCTTCTTGGATGGTTTTACAAGCTAGTTGTTCTTCAACTTTCTTATATTGCAAATCATCCTGGAGGTAGTTAAGATGATGAGTTTTGGCTTGGATCAAGTTAAGGGTCTTGGAGATAGAGACATCTTGGAGACTGCTAATCTCTCTAGGCTCAGGGCTCCTAAGAAACTTAAACTTAACTAGTTGGCCAAAAGGATGGGTAGTGATTCATTCACTATCCGTGGTGAAAGGATACAACAGACACATGAATGGGTTTCCTAGAATTACCCTATCTATCATATTCTTAACAAGAACAAGTGTGGTTTTGAAACATGTGTTGTCTTGACACACATGAGCTTTTGGTATTTTGAATTCAATCTGCATTTTTCCTCCACTTGCAGAAGTTAACCTTTCTTTGGTCTTTCTGAAGTATTTAAAGGGAATGATTCCTTCTTGAATGCAGTTGAGATCAGCACCTAAGTCCATTAAGGTTATGACTTCGAATTCAAAATCTTTGCTGATGAAAATCTTGACTTTAGAGTGCCATTTTTGGAAGTTAATCCTATTGATGGTTATTAAGAACTTGTCATTGGGTTGCTCTTGAACCATATCTGTAGTGGGGTTAACTGTTTCTTCAACTTCATCATTTGAAGGGTTCTGAAATGAGGGTCCTTCCTCATTGCCTTGATGAGAAGTATGTTCTAGATTTTTGATTCTTTGATCAAGGAAATTGTGATTAACTCTAAGGATGATTAGTTCTTCATTAAGGGTTTTAACCTCAGATTTTGTTTCCTTGATTTCTCTTTGAAGGTCGTTGACTGTAACTTCCTTCTTGGATTTGGTAAACCTATTGTAGATTTTTTCCAAATCAACTTTGGATTCCTGAAACCTAGGTTCGGGTTTACTAGTTTCCCTAACTAAGGTTTTCTTGAATTCACTAAGCTTTTGAGCTTTGATGACTAGGTCCTCGATCTGTTCTATGAGATCTAAGAGAAGCTCTTCTTGCTTAGAAAGGACATTGATAGTCTTGTTCCTAGAACAACTATCCATGCAAGGTATGGGTTCATCCGGGCCACTAAAGGAACTAGAGGAGGCTCTAGAGGGTTCAGAGGATGACTGGTAAATCTGACGAATCTCACTGCTAGAGGACTCACTTTCTGAGTGGTCAAGTTCTAGGAGCTTAAAGATCTCATCTTTACTAGTTTGGTCACTAACAAGGGTGTTGATAAGGGTTTTGGCCTTAGCTTTACACTCTTTTCTAAAATGACCTTTCTTACCACAGTTGAAGCCTTTTCCTGATGCTTTAGGTATGGGTTTTCCTGTGGATTTGGATTTACCTTTCTTATAGAAATCATCTTTGCTGTACTTCTGTTTTCTATAATACTTGGCTGCTGTTTTCTTCCTGTGAAAATGCTTAGAGGATTCTTTGCCTCTGTATTTGGATTTTCTTTTGGGAAGAATGGAGGGTAAGCCATACTGTGTACAAAAGTTTCCTACTTCGTACTTGGCTTTTCCTTTGCTGGCTTTGCTCTGGATTTTAAAATCCCTACACATCTTTATTCCTTCACTCTGAATGGTGCTAGAGATGTCTCCATAGGTTAGGTTATCATAATTTATGACACCTAAGGGGCTACAAAGGGTTTCTTTGACCTTTTTGCCAAAAAGTGTGGGTAATCCATTGATGAACTTCTCCTTCCAAAATGGAGAGTTACAATCACTTCTGTGCATGACTCCTGTAGTAAACACATCTTCATACCACCTAAAGTCACCAAGGGTTTTACATCTAAGGTTACTCAACTGGTCGTAAATCCTAGATGTGATGTTGCTGGGTTTTCCTACGAAATGTTTCATGATCGTATAGATCAGGGTATTGACTCCATCGGGGATACCTCTTCCTATGGTGTCATCAAAGATGGGGATTCCTTCCTCATCTTTCTTGACAGCATGTTTGATGTCTTCCTTAGATTCTTCTGTAAGGCAGTTGTTCCACCATTGCAGAAGTTTACCTGTGAATCCTAAGGATATGAGTTCTATAACCTCAGTATGGGGATGTCCTTCACTGATGTAGTTATTGGCTACCATGGTCATGTGCTGTAGCTTGTTTAGGATTTCCTGTTTTGACAAGCCATCTATATTCCATTCATAGAGTTTACCAACGGTTACAGAGAACTGGCTGCTAACATTCCTTTCCTCGAACTAGAGGTCAGGGGGTATAGGTCTGGGATACCAATTCTTGGTTAGGCTAGTAGGGGTTACCTTTGGATGGGTAAGCCTTTTTTCCTCTAAATTACTGAACTAGTTTTCTAGATTTTCTATCTCCTTTTCATTTTCAGAGGAGGTTTTGCTAGAACTGATAGAGGCTGTGTGGACGTCTAAAATAACTAGTCTGGAATCTAGTCGAGGGTCAACAATGGTTGATGTAGTAACTGGTGAAGGGGTGACTGGTTCCTTTTTCACAAGTTCTTCAAGCTTTTGGTTGACTATTTCTAAGGCTTTTCTATCCTTAGATCTAAGGCTGGGTTGCTTAGTTATTGGAAGCTTGACTAAGGGTTTTTCTAGGGCTTGGACAGGTTTGCAAGGGCTTCCTGTTTGGAGGATGACCTTGTTGTCTATTCTGTCTTTTATCCTATCAGGCTGCTTTCCTATAACACCTAAACACTAGTTGGTATAGTTGTTCTGCTCTATGACTTTCTTTACTACCTTTTCTTCTAGAGTGATAGGGGTTTTGAAGGGAAAGGCAACTAAATCAGTACCACGGTGTTTAAAGGTTATGGCTTCCAGGGGTGGATGGCTAGATCTAAATATTTCTGGTGGGTTAGAACTACTAGCATCTTTGGGAAGCTTGGTCCAATTAGTTTTGGTAATGACACAAGATTGTTTGTGCCACTCAAAGCGGTTCTCAAAATATTCAAAGAAAGGGACATTACTGGATATCTCCTTCATGAACATTTTCCAACTTTCCAAAACTTCTTTCTTTTGTTCTAAGGTGTGGTTGGCTTTATAGGCTTCTCTTTTGAGTCTGTTTTCTTCTGACTTAAATTCTTTGCCTAAGGCAACTAGATCAGGGGTGAATTCTTTCTTGATAACCATGAGCTGATGATCAATTCTAGTTTCTTGCTGGAAAGGATCTTGTTAGACATGCTGATATGGGTCCATCATATTAGTTCCTGTTGGGGATGGGGCTTTCTGACTGTTGTTGTCTTCTTCCTGATCAACAATTGAGTCTTGCTTCGCTGTGTAGCAAGGTATGCTAACCTGAGATCTAGTCTGGACACCTTAGAGCTCTAGTCCTAAGTTTCTTCTAGACTTGGGAAAGGGTGCTAGAGGTTTAGGTGAGCTACACTGGGAAACTGGTCTATCTCTTAAGAGGATAGGTGGCTGCCTAAAGGGTTGGTGTAGATCTACTGGGGATCTAAACTGTGATTCATCATATTCTAAAGGTGCTCTAAACCTAGACTGGTCAAAACTAAGTCTAATCGTACCATCAGCTAGTTGTTGGACAAAGTCTAAGTCTGGAGTCTGGGCTGGGTTTTGGATCTAAAGAGGGAAATTTTCATTCTCTAGAGTCCAATTTGATGGGAATGTGACCTTAGACCATTTCAAGGTTTTGGGAACCTGAATTTTAGATCAAGTGTCAGTGGTCTGGATAAGAGTAGTTTCTCCCATCTTTCTCTTGTCAAGTTCCTAAACATTGAAGTTCGTCCTCATGCACTTATAGTGTACTCTGTATATCAAGGCCAATTGTTGTACACCTAGCAACATGAGGGTTCCGTAGGTCTTGATATTGAGGGTGGAGGTTTTCATGACATGAGGGTCATGAAGGCCAACTGAAAAGTTGGGGAAGCAGTCGAAATGAACTGGTCCACAACTGAGACTGGTTTCAATGGTTCCTAAGAGGCTGTCATTAAACCTGATATGACGGGTGTCTCTAAGGGCCATAAGGACTGAAGCATTTAAACCTTCTCTGATCAAGGGTTTAACTCTAACCTGGACTAAACCTATGTGAAGGTAATTGTGTCCTCTTTTGTGTGCTTGCAAGGCTGATACAGGTAACAAGTAGCACGTCTCGTACTCCTTGTTGATACTATAGACTTGCTCTATGGTTCAGACATGGTAGTCTATCTTGAAAGCTTTTTTAAGGGTCCATGAGGATTTGTAGATCTTGTTGGTAGGAACCTTAGGGATATTCCAATCTCCTAGCTTTATATCTAGATCTGATGACTCATAACTCTCAGAATTGAGAATTCCATCTTCTTGAGGAATCTTGGGGAGGGATGTCCCTGATGACCTAATGCTAATAGAAGAGTTACTTCTAAACAACCTATTCATTGTTCTGGATTAAAGCCTAGTTAAACAATCACATCCTAATTACCTTTAACCTTAAACTTCTGGATTAATCCTTAGATCTGAATTAGAGTGTTCAAACAAGACAATCACCTAATCTCGTGCAAACTCAACCTCTTAGCGCCACAATCCTTACTCTGAGACGCTTCCCTTCCGCTCACGCCTTACCGTTGGGACTTATTGTTTGGTACTGGACAAACACTCAGCCTGGGACATACTGTTGGAAAATCTGGTTTTGTATCTCATACAAAACACACAGCAGAAGCAACAACCACGGATCTACTTCAATCATGAAAGATAACATGTAACCATGAATTCTAAAATAAAGAACAGAAAGCGTACCTTGATGCAGTGAATTTCAAAACACGACTTGAGAATACCTTCAATCTTCATCTCAATTCCACATGGTGCCCAAGATGTGTGGTCTCTCAATCACTCTTTTGTACATAGACTCTCAAAGAAAAAAAAAACTTCTTTTTCTCCTTGTGGAGAAAAACTGATTTCTTTTTCTTTTCATCATACGTACGTTAAACTATTCTCATAGTTTTATTATTTAATAACTCTTATTAAATAATAACTGATTATCTAATTGGGTTAGCCTTTTGGACCTACCCAATTGAGCTTTAGTTTGTGGCTTGAGATGGGACCAAAGGGAACAAATAAGACTCTAGCTCCAATGGGCCTTGGGCTTTTTTTGTCAACTCTTGACAAGTCCAAAGTTACCATTAATTATATTCAATACCACTATAAGAATATAATTTCACTCTAGGCCTTATTAATAAATTATATCCCAAGACTTTATTATACATACAACCCCTTCATAAAATATTCGTAGTAATACAAAGTCATGAATGTAGACTGTCACTTTGAAGATTACTACATCTTAATCCTTGAGTACCCAGTTTAATCATTTATATTATTCATCATATATTTATGAAATTCAATTCCATAAATATATACTTTAGTAACTCCTTACTAAAGTGGTTGGGCCCAAGACTCTGAATAACTAAACTCATTAAACTTATCTCAAGGGAATATTTTATATCTCCATTAAGAGATTGTGAATTCCATCTTGAGAATATATGTTCCATCAACATTAAATGTGGCTGCCCAAAATACTGAGGTTTTGACCGTAACTTATAGATCTCACTCCTGATATATCAAAGCAACCTACATCTTATGATCAAGTTCATTATTCTCTCAAGATTTAGAGTTGATGTAAATAGAAGTCATGAGATTTATTATTCATTTGACAGTCGTTAGGAGAATAATAAATCTCACAGCGGTCCAGTTCAATATGTCTTAACTCTTAAAACGTATCAACATATCAACTAGATGTCTCCATTTCCATGATCAAGACAAATCATCTTAGTTGATACGTTATAGTCTTCGCAGATGAAATGCCCAATTTCATCACCGACTACGAACTAAAATTCTGAGTTTACAAAGAACTTGTGATTTATATCTTCTGTGACTAAATCACATAAATCACATATTATGCATCTCATGGACTAAGATAATGTCCCATTAGTTCATAAATAGTCTAAAATAATTAAACAACTTAATTATTCATGACATGCCAATAAATTGGGTTTCAGGGCACAAACCCTAACAATCTCCCACTTGCCCTCAAAGACAATTTATTATATATCTGATACTTATTTCCCTTTAGAGTAATTCATAGTCACTCTAAGGCAAGGCTTGGAAACAAGTTTCAGCCAGATTTATTGCATAAATTCTCTTTTCTACTACTACTATTCACGTACTCATATCTCTCTAATGAGATAATACTTACACTTAATGTGTATCTTCACCACCTAGGATGAACACATATCTTGAAGTCTAACTTCATGAATCACAATCAAACTACAAGTCAGTATTTGTACATCCAATAAACATCAAAACTTCACTTTTGCGGACAAGCATATAATCCCTCATTCTCCTAGGATAGTTGAGTATATGCTTTACTCCCACTAAATTAAGTGATCTTTGATTTAATTGATATTTGTTTACTGTGCCCATCGTAAAATAGATATTTAGCCTAGTATATAGCATAGCATAAAGACTTCTTATAAATTTGATATAAGGAACCGTCTTAGTATGCTCTTCCTTTTATATGTCTTAGGACTATGGTCCTATATAAAGGAACTTCAAACTTAAAAGGAAAGAATCCTTTCTTAAAGTATTACATGCTATACTTGGCTAGAATCTAATCTATTTAAGCAGTTTGAGATAGACCCAACATCCTAAGTTCTGAATTTTAACAAAGTTATAATTCTTAGGATGTGACCAGTCTTTCTCAAGTACTTTATATCATACTGGACTAGACAACAAAACTTCATTGATGACAATAACTCCACATCATTCTAAATGATTAGATTGTCATCAACATACATTAAGAAATTTATTATTCTATATAACTTTTACACACATATGGCCTTTTAATACTTGATCAAAATCAAACAATTTGATTATTTGATCATGTACGGCACGCGTACCCATTCCCCCTTGGGCCAGTTAAGCACACGTGAAGATACGGCGGCCCATACACCTATCCTCCCACTCTGCTGGCCCATCCCAAAGCTCTACAGAACGATGGCCCAAGGTTCACCTCACGTCCAGTGCTCGGTGAATCCTCATCGATCACGGTCACGGGCGGCTACCGAGCATGACGTGTAGGGTATGCCCGGTAGTTCCATTCGACGCACCTCTGCCTAGCATATCTGTGGAAGTGTGAACCAAGTTCCAAGGCCATACTCACCGTTTCCCACCCCCACCTAACCAATCACTTATGCCCAATAACACTGGACCGCCCGTTGCACTAAACCAGAAAGTAATCATAACTCCACCGCTAATGCTGAACTATAAATATGAGAGGCTTGAGGAGAGAAAGGGGGTTGGAAAAATGAGGAGTAAATAGAGAGTAATAAGGTCAAATAGAGAGAGAGAGAGTCTTAAGGGAGAAGGAGGAAGTAGTGCACGGCTGAAAAGAAATAAAGGGATCTCATTGAGCCTTTAGCTGGAGGACGACCCATAGTAGGAAATTCTAGCCCAGCACACAAATAAGTTGTGAGCCCAAGTGAGGCTGGGTCAATCAGCCTTATTTGCGACCTGCACAATTGGCGCCGTCTGTGGGAATCTCCTACATTGCTGTGGTTCAGCTGAGGCTCGCACACGAGGAAGATGTCCGGAAGATGTTCGGGGAGTGACGCTGAGAGTGGCTCAGTCGGATCCTCTCGGGGATCATCCTGGCGAGAACGAAGGCAGAAGAGGCGTGAAGACAGGTGTCATGGGAGGGCAGAAGAGAGTCCTGGACTCGGAGAGGGCTCGTACCAAACGCAACGGACTGTGTCCGTTGCATCAGGGCGTAGGCGGTTTGACGAAAGAGACAAGGAGCTTGAACGGTTGCGTAGGTTGGTGAGAGATTTGGAGTTGGAGGCAGAAGACAGGCACCAGAGAATGGGCCAGGACAACCGAGCAGGAAGACCAGGTGCCGGGGATGAACGACAAGGAGCGAGGTCCGATCAATCTGGATACCGTTGTCGCCGAGAGCGCTTACATTCGCGAGAATCTAACCAACGCTGGGGTCAGCGTCGAGATCGCTCATGCTCGCGGGATTATCCGGACCGAGGCTTGGATTTTCTGGAAGAAAAATGGCCCCACAACGTGGCTATGGACGCAATGAGCCGTGCGTTGCGCAAAGCTGCTCAGTCGCCGTTCACAACTGACATCGAGCACGCCCCGATGCCGGACAGATTCACGCGCCCCTCGTTCAACTCTTATGACGGGAAGACTGACCCAGTGGAACATGTCAGCCACTACATCCAAATGATGTCATTACATACCCAGAATGACGCGCTAATGTGCAAGGTATTTTCCTCAAGCCTGGGCCCCACCGCTCTTAGATGGTTCAATGGTTTGCAGAAGGGTTCCATCCGCAGTTTCGCCGAGTTAATACAGGAGTTCGGAGTCAGATTTGTTACTTGCAGCCGTGTACCACAATCGGTAGATGCACTACTGTCAACGAAGATGAGGGTGGGGGAAACCCTTCGTAATTACGCCAGCCGGTATTGGGAGCTTTACAACGAGCTCGGTGGAGGGAACGAAAAAATTGCTGCGAGCACTTTTAGGATGGGGTTGCCCGAGGATTCAGGCCTAAGGGAGTCATTGACTAAGAAACCTCCCGAGGACATGAGACAGCTAATGAGGCGCATCGAAGAGTATAAATGGCTAGAGGATGACCGGCTGCAGAGCAAAGGTAAAGCGCCAATGATAAATCATCCCCGGCAGAACAGTTTCCCACCAAGGACACGAGGGAACATGAGGATTCAGGAACCAGAGGCGCCGGCGGGGGAGGTAAATGTGGCGTTCAAAGAGCCGGTGCATAAGATTCTAGACAAGATTAAGCATCAACCCTACTTCAGGTGGCCGAACAGGATGGGTGGTGACCCTACGAGGAGGAACCAGAACCTGTACTGCACTTACCATAAAGATAAAAGGCATACCACCGAGCAATGCCGAGTACTGAAAGATCATCTTCGGCAGCTGGCCGGAGCCGGGTATTTAAAGGAGTTTGTTACGGATACAGGGGACCAAGGAGCAGGGCAAGGCACATCGCATAGGGGCAACTTGCTTCCACCCCCTCTCGGGATAATTGAAGTCATCCACGCACCTACCAAGAAATGCTCCACGGCAAGAGGGAAAGGAGTGTGGACATTGGCAATGGCAGCGGAAAGTCAGGACGGGTCGTCATACGGAAAGAGGATGAAGCTCTCCAAAGAACCGATCGCCTTCGATGACAGCGATTTGGAGGGAACGGTCCAACCCCACGACGACGCACTGGTAGTCGATACCTGGATAGGCGGTTTCTTGGTAAAAAGGGTGATGATAGATCAGGGAAGCTGAGCAGACGTGATGTATCCGGACTTGTTCCGAGGACTTGGACTGAGGAGTGGGGACCTCTCCGAGTATGGTACACCCTTGGTCGGTTTTGACGGTAAGGTTGTGATCCCTGAAGGGCAGATCTCTTTGCCCGTGAACATGGAAGGAAAAGAAGTGGTGGTAACCTTCATAGTGGTAGCTTCCTTTTCCCCGTACACTGCGATATTGGGAAGGCCGTGGATCCACGAAATGAGGGCTGTCCCATCCACTTTACACGTGAAGGTGAACTTTCCAACCGAGCAGGGTGTTACGGTGGTAAGAGGAAGCCAGCAGTCGGTGAGACAATGTTTGGTTGCACTAGTTGACTGGAGGAAGGAAGCAATCAAACGGGGAAAGAATACCGAGAAAGAAGAAGCGCAGCAAGATATCCCGTTATAGCAACTACAGAGTCCCCGAGGTGAGAAGGGGGACAGACGGGCCGAAGAGATGATGAAAGTACGGATACTGCCGGACTCCGATAGGTGTTTTCATATAGGGGAAGGAATGGATGACGAAGATAAGGTAAAAATGTTGTTACTGTTGATACAAAACGTGGACGTGTTTGCTTGGAGCCCTTATGAGGTACCCGGGGTGGACCCCGAATTCATCGTTCATAGGCTCAATGTTGACTCCTCTCATCCACCCAAGAAACAGAGGCCAAGGAGATCATCCAAGGAGCATGCCGAGGCCGTAAAGGAAGAAGTCCAAAGGCTGAAGGAGTCTGGGGCAATAAAGGAAACTTATTTCCCAGAGTGGTTGGCAAACACCGTTGTGGTGAAAAAGAAGAACGGCAAGTGGAGGGTTTGCGTGGATTTTACAGATTTGAACCGAGCATGTCCAAAGGACCCATTCCCCGTGCCCAAAATTGATCAGTTGGTCGACGCCACGTACGGTCATTCTAGGATGAGCTTTCTGGATGCTTTTTAGGGCTACCACCAGATCGCCCTGGCACCCAAGGATCAGGAAAAAACGGCATTCATATCCCCGGAAGCCAATTATCATTACACGGTGATGCCCTTTGGGCTGAAGAATACCGGAGCAACTTACCAGCGAATGATGACAAGGATGTTTTGCGACAAGATAGGATGCACGGTCGAGGTGTACATTGATGATATGGTGGTAAAGAGCAAGCAGGAGGAACAACACACGGGCGATCTCCGAGAAGTATTCGAAACACAGGCGACACAAGTTGCGCGTTAATGCCGAGAAGTGCGCGTTTGGAGTGTGGGCTGGAAAATTCTTGGGATATCTGATCACGAGCCGGGGAATAGAGGTCAATCCCGATCAAATCGAAGCAATAAAGAGGCTGAATCCACCGAGCAATCTGAAGGAGGTACAGGTTCTAACCGGGATGCTAGCAGCACTTAACCGATTCATCTCCAAATTTGCGGATCGTTGCCTCCCATTTTATCAGCTTTTGAAGAAGTGGACAGGGTTTTTGTGGAACGAAGAGTGCGACAAGGCTTTTCGAGACTTGAAGGATTACTTGGCAAGGGCACCCATGCTAGCCGCGCCGGCGCCCAGTGAAGATTTATTTATGTACCTGGCAGTATCTGACCACGCCGTGAGTGCCGTGCTGTTGAAGGATGGGGGGATTCAGCAACCTGTGTACTATATCAGCAAGACTTTGGTCGATGCCGAAAAGAGGTATTTGCCTCTGGAAAAGCTAGTGCTGGCCCTTATCCATGCCACGAGGAAGCTACCGCATTACTTCTAGGCCCACACAGTCTATGTGTTAACCGAGTATCCTTTACAGTCACTTCTGAGAAGATCTGACTTCACAGGATGGATAGCGAAATGGGGAACTAGGCTGGGCTCCTTCGACATATGGTACCGACCACGACATTCGGTGAAGGGCCAAGTCCTTGCAGATTTTGTCGCTGAATTCTCGCCTAGAAACAGCAGGGAGATGATCTGCCATGTAGAAGCTTACCCGTGGAAGGTTTTTGTGGACGGAGCCTCAAGTTCCCAGGGAGCCGGTGCCGGGATCGTTATTTTTTCTCCTGAAGGGATTCGGCTGGCGCATTCTTTTAGATTGGGATTCAAGGCTGTTAGGTCACAATTCGAATGACCCCTTGTGATTAACCCTAATTAATTAATTTAGCCAAGTAATTAATTAATCAATTAATCATGCATTTTTATGGAAGCACAAACAAATCACCAATCAACTAAGTATGCAGCGGAAAAATAAATAACACGGTGATTTGTTTACGAATAAAGAAAACCCTAATGGCAAAAACCCCACCGGGTGATTTTCAGGTCACCACTCCCGAAACTCCACTATTATCAAATCAAGCAGTTACAAGAAAGGAATCCCAAGTACCTTACCAACCTACAGTTGAACCCTTACCCCAATACCCAATTGGACTTGATCTGTAGTAACAGTCTCCACCTTTGATGCACGGCTCCCAAGTACGTGATTAACCAATGCGCGGATCCAAGTACGCGACTTCAGAACACCAACTTTAAGGAAGAATGGTTGGCTGCAAAGTTCTTCAGTTCATCCACGTGATGAATAGCAGGAAGATGCTTGGTTACAAAACCCTATGGTGCAAATACACAGCAACTTCTTGATGGAAGATGAACTAGGTCAAGAACCTCGTCTGTTGAGCACAATTTGCTTGAACAAGGATTGCTCAATGATAATGCAACTTGTGTCACCCAAAACGGCTCTTAAAATAATCCTTTTATATGTTTAGGGTTAGAAGAAAAGAGGGCCCAAAAACATATTCACGGATCCCAAGAAAATCAGATTGGAATTCTGACTTTTTAAATCTCGACAGATAGCAGGTGTCGAGGTAGCTATCGAGAGGTGTTGAGCTTTAAAAACTTTGCACTTCAGCTTGCTTTTTCTTGGACAGACTTGATGACTTCAACACTTGACCTTGAAACATTGTTTCTTGAAGTATTAAAAACACCTAGAACTACCCAATTACAAGCAGAGTGCGTTTTGTCAAAGGATTAGCCAATTTACATAACAAAGTGACATATGTTCTTAACAAAGGCTTCCAACAACGAGGCCGAGTATGAGGCCTTGCTCGCCGGACTAAGATCAGCATTGAAGCTTGGCGCTCGGAATGTGGAAATACACTCAGATTCTCGGTTGATTGTCAATCAAGTCCAGGGAAGTTTTGAAGCAAGAGATCCTCGGATGAAGGAATACTTGTGTGCGGCAAAACTGATTATAAGCAAGTTTGTCTTGGTGAAAGTATACCAAGTGGGACGGGCGCAGAACAGTCACGCCGACTCCTTAGCCACGCTAGCATCATCAAGCGTCGAAGATGTGCCTCGGCTGATCAGGGTAGAGCTTATAGCCGAACCAAGCATTCATGTTCCCGACGACATTGCCGTTAGGGTGGATAGTGTCGCCACAACTTCATCGCCTGCACCGTGTTGGATAGATCCCATCGTTGCTTTCCTTACCGAGAATAAAGTCCCGGAGGATCAAAAGGAGGCCAGTAAGATACGTAGGATGGCAGCTCGCTATTGGTTGTCAGCAGACGGTAAGTTGTACCAAAGGTCTTTCGGAGGACCGTACCTTTTGTGCTTGCACCCTAAGAAAGTTCCTGAGATTTTAGCTGAGCTTCATGATGGGATATGCGGGAGTCACGTGGGGGGGCGTTCCCTGGCACATTGGGCGATGACCCAGTGGTTTTGGTGGCCAAAGATGCAAAGGGACGCCGCTGAGTATGCTCTAAAATGTGAACAATGCCAAAAGCATGCCCCCTTGATTCACCAGCCAGTCGGTCAACTCAATCCGATCAGCTGCCCATGGCCGTTTGCACAATGGGGGATAGATATCCTTGGTCCATTTCCACGGGCTACGGGGAACCGCCGGTTTATGATTGTTGCCGTCGATTACTTCACCAAATGGGCGGAGGCCGAGGCCCTAGCAAATATCCGGGACACAAATGTGAAGAAGTTCGTTTGGAAGAATATAGTGACTAGGTTTGGGGTGCCGGAGTCGTTAATATCTGATAATGGGTTACAGTTCGACAGTAGAGCCTTTCGTACTTTCTGCGAGGAACTCGGCATCAAAATCAGGTATTCCACCCCGGCGTACCCTCAGAGTAATGGTTTGGCAGAAGTTACGAACAAAGTTATATTGAACGGATTGAAGAGAAGGTTGGACGGCGCAAAGGGGGGTTGGGCCGAGGAGCTACCGAACGTGCTTTGGGCTTACCGAACTACCCCGAGGAGATCCACGGGGGAAAGTCCGTTTTCTTTAACTTACGGATCGGAGGCCATCATACCAACCGAGATAAACTTATGTAGCGCACGAGTTGTGGGGTTCAACCCCGCCCAAAACGAGGAGATGATGGTCGGGCTCTTGGACGGATTGGAAGAATGCCGTGAGGCGGCCACCGTGCGACTCACCGAGTACCAGCAAAAGCTCGCCAGGAGATACAACCAAGATGTAAGGGTCAGGGAATTCAGCGCGGGAGACTTTGTCCTGAGAAAGGCCTTAGGGAGTATGCGAGATACCAACTCTGGGAAGCTGGCCCAAACATGGGAAGGTCCTTACAGGGTAACCGCAATCGCCGGTTCGGGGGCATATTATCTGGAAGACCTAGACGAAAGATCTCTGCCGCGGCCGTGGAACGTTCATAATTTAAAAAAGTTCTATCACTGATCGGGCGTGTAAAAAAAATAAAAAAAATAAAAAAATAAAAAATAAATAAAAAAAGGAAAAGGGGGGGTGGGATGTTTGAAGAACCACTATTGTATGAAGCTAATGAAAGTGGCGATTCATACTGATCACTGTTATTCCATTTACCGAGAATGTGGCAGCCCTATTATATCTATCCTAAGGATAGAAGCCTGAATCTCAGCTCGATCTACATCGCCGAGCAGATGTAAACCTTAAAATTTCTATCGTAAGGACAGAAGCCTGACTCTCGGCTCAATCTACATCGCCGAGCAAGTGTAAACCTTAAAATTTCTATCGTAAGGACAGAAGCCTGACTCTCGACTCGATTTACATCGTCAAGCAGGTGTAAACCTTAAAATTCCTATCGTAAGGACAGAAGCCTGACTCTCGGCTCGATCCACATCGCCGAGCAGGTGTAAACCTTAAAATTTCTATCCTAAGGACAGAAGCTTGACTCTCGGCTCGATCTACATCACCGAGCAGGTGTAAACCTTATAATTTCTATCCTAAGGACAGAAGCCTGACTCTCGGCTCGATCTACATCGCCGAGCAGGTGTAAACCTTATAATTTCTATCCTAAGGACAGAAGTCTGACTCTCGGCTCGATCTACATCACCGAGTAGGTGTAAACCTTATAATTTCTATCCTAAGGACAGTAGCCTGCGTCTCAGTTCTATCTAAATCGCCGAGCATGTGTAAACGTTTATACTTAATCTACTTACAGAAGCCTGATTCTCGGCTCGGTCTACATCGCCGAGCAGGTGCAAACCCTTACACTTGTTCTCACGGTAAGGGCCTGACTCCCGGTCCATCCTATATCCCCGCCTTACGGTGAAACAGGATTCAACTACCTGGGCCACTACTACATGGGTGCGAAGCAAACAAACAAACAATGCAAAAAAAAAAAAAAAAATGGAGATAGAGTAAAATAAATATTCCAAAGCAAAAACATGATATTGGAAATTAAAACACTATCCCGACCACAAAACCAAGTGGGCATTCCAGTGTTAGACATAATGGAGATAAAAAGAGGGCAATTGTTTAGCCACCACAGCCCGGTGACATAGGCCAGTCTATTTAAAAAGAAAAGAAAAAAAAAGGGAAGCTTCGTTAAGCAAAGATGTTATGTCTTTTCAACTAAGAGGCAGAATCGGCAAATTGCTCCCGAGCGCTGGTCTCCGCGGAATGCTGTTGCGTCAAGGTCACAGGTGGATTCTGGTCGAGCTGATCTTCGGAGCGGTGGTGGCTGGCCACCTCAGTTTCCTCTAGCTCCACGTGGGAGTCTATCTGCTCCACCAGTTCCCTCAGGCTGGTCGTCTCCTCTTCGTCAATGGGCCTTTGAGGGTTCTGTGAGCCATTGGCGGGGGCCGGAAATGGAATCTGGCCAGGATTTCTTAGAGGGGAATCCTCGGGGACCCCTAAGGCCTGCAAGGCGGCCATCCACCCCTCTTCGAAGCCGAGCTTCTGAGCATCACCTATGACGGGCTCTGTTGAGTTCTTGGCATCAGCAAATCCCTCGTTGTACCACTTGGTCTTGCTGGCCTCGAGGGCCACTCTCAGCTCGGCCAGCTCTTTGATTTGTGCACTGTTGATGCTCTTGGCTTCCGCCAGCTTAAGCTCAGTCTCCCCCACCTTAACCTGCAGCTCAGAATACTTTCTTTCTGCCGCCGCCTTCGCTTTCTCTACCGCTGCAGCCTTCTTCTCTGTGGCTGAAGCAGCCACGACTTTTTCCCTTGCATTGACCTTGGCAACATCCTTGAGTGCTTTCTCCCAGCCGGCATCCTCGGTAAGATCATTGACGCGCCTATCAAGTATGTACGCCAGCTGCGCAGCCTGGTGAAGTAACAAGAAACGGGTGCCATGCCCCCAGACATTGCAGTTTTAAAAAGAAAGAATATAATAAAATAAAATAATAATAGTAATGATAATAATAAATAAATAGTAAATAGAAGGGGGGCCTTACCACCATAGTGTGCCATTGTAGTCTCCTTCCCATTGACTCATCTGTGCCCTCCTCGAAAGCACGCACGTCTTCGGGCAGCAAAAGGCCTCGCGCCAGGGCCTGGGCAACATGACCCCCCTCCCCCTTTCTTTAGACGTGCACACTTGCATCCGAGGGGAGAAGCTTGCCATCCAGCATGAACGAAGGCTGCCATGCAGGTATGGCATGGGAAGAGGAAGCCACATGCGCCCCGGTTTGAGCCACAGGTTCGCGGATCACAGTGCCACCAGATGGCCGGGGAGGTTCGTTGAAAGGCACATCACCCGGGCCGACAACCGTCTGTTCGGTCGTGCGCTGCTTTTTTCTCTGCCGACCCGGGGTTGTGGACGGAGGAGGTACTTGGCTGGGAGCTTGCTGTTGCTGCTGCTGTGCGGCAGGTCTGGCTCCGGGAATAAAACGGTTTATCGTCATCGTCTTACGAGTCACCATCTCTGCTAATTACCCGTAACCAGTTTCAGGGCGATCGGGAGAGTCAGCTACTGCTTCTTCGTCGTCGGGGCTTGGGTTCCTTGGTTGATGGGACCTTCCGGCTGAGCGGGGGCTTCTTGCTGAAGTTGCTCGTGAGCTCGTTCTCGGCGAGCCCGGGACACGCGCTCTGTTGACTCGTCCCGTACAGGTTGGAGCTCGTCAGAGCAAATGTACCGAGGACCCTAATCATGGGCCTCACCTACTGAGAACTTCGAGGGAAGGAAGTTGGCGTGCCGAACGTCGATGTAGGACAAGAGCGGGCCGTCCACCAGTAGGGCTTGGCTGAAAGCTTGCCAAGTGGAGTACACAGGGCTAACCTCGAGAATCAGGTGGGATGCCCAGAGTTGACCGTCCGAGTGGACAAAGATCTCAGATCTGAGCACGAAGTTCAAATCCCGCACATGAACGACTCTAACGTCCAGGACAAACACCCTACCATCTGCGATGAAACACAAGGGTAAGCATCAGGGTAAGTAAGGTGTTCACAATACGATATAAGCATACGTTCATGCATGGAATTAAATATGAAACAAAAGCAGTCAGTGATCGGGACGAACCCACTTCGCGCCTGGCGAGGGGGCAGGGAAATTCACCGGTAAACCAATTGCCGCGCACCCGAACAAACTCCCCGGCGGAATTCCTATTTGAGTTCGGTAAGCAGGAGATCAGCCGTACCCTCATGTCTCTAACTTTCAGATAATAAGTCGTTTTCTTACTCCCACATAAACTATACATATGATTAATATCATGCTAATCCAACTGTAAACCGTATATCTGGTTCAACTGACTCACACAACTCACTACCCGGTAAAAATTGGGAGGAAGCTGGTCGGGGCACAACCCGTAATATCTAAGGGTGTCTATTAAAAGAGGGTTTACGGGGAACCTTAACCCACCCTCCAAAACTGCCATCAAGGGAAAAAAGGCAGTGTTGCCCCCTCTATGAAGGGGGATGTCACTCTCATGGCAATACGCCACTTCGACATCACTGGGGATGTTAAAGGCCTGCCTAAAAGAGGTTAAGGTTGCGTCTGTATCTAGAAGATATGAGTATCCCATCCTAAACACTAAAAGAAAGATGAACGAAGATGCGGAGGTAAAAAAGGAGAGTGTAGAGAACTTACGTTGGGCTCTAAGAGGAGAAGATATTCTGGGCTGGAGAATGAATGCGCGGATGAATGTACGGCGGAAAGGGGGACTCAAAGAAAGAGAGAGCTTAAAAAGTGGATGAGTGAATTGAAATGAGCCTTTTATAGAGGTCCTGAGGAGGATCAATGACGATTAACCAGCAGTTATGGGGATTAATTGGCAGCCTTCACCACTCCCAACGCCAAACTGGCGTCTGCATTGCCTCGGTTCACGAAGCGTTAGGCAATTATGAGGGACGAACCAAACGGCCGAGTCCTGCGCGCCTTTTTAGGGGCGCATTAATGAGATTGTTGGAGTGTCCCAGACGATACTCCTCCGGACCTCCCGAGTATCACACGTCGTTCTGACTCCTTGATTCTCACCGAGGACCGGACATGAATCAAGGGGGGGCTAATGTACGGCACGCGTACCCATTCCCCCTTGGGCCAGTTAAGCACACATGAAGATACGGCCCATACACCTATCCTCCCACTCTGCTGGCCCATCCCAAAGCTCTACAAAACGATGGCCCAAGGTTCACCTCACGTCCAGTGCTCGGTGAATCCTCACCGATCACGGTCACGGGCGGCTACCGAGCATGACGTGTAGGGTATGCCCGGTAGTTCCATTCGGCGCGCCTCCGCCGAGCATATCTGTGGAAGTGTGAACCAAGTTCCAAGGCCATACTCACCGTTTCCCACCCCCACCTAACCAATCACTTATGCCCAATAACACTGGACCGCCCGTTGCACTAAACCAGAAAGTAATCATAACTCCACCGCTAATGCTGAACTATAAATATGAGAGGCTTGAGGAGAGAAAGGGGGTTGGAAAAATGAGGAGTAAATAGAGAGTAATAAGGTCAAATAGAGAGAGAGAGTCTTAAGGGAGAAGGAGGAAGTAGTGCACGGCTGAAAAGAAATAAAGGGATCTCATTGAGCCTTTAGCTGGAGGACGACCCATAGTAGGAAATTCTAGCCCAGCACACAAATAAGTTGTGAGCCCAAGTGGGGCTGGATCAATCAGCCTTATTTGCGACCCGCACAGATCAAATATGATATTTTATGATTTAAATGCTTGCTTTATTCCATTAATGGACTTTAAGCAACTTGCATGCTAATCACCACTGGTTCTTTGCTATGAACAAGTCTAGTTACATCATAGAGATGTCTTCATCGAGATTGCTACTAAAAGAAGTTTTCTTGATATCCATTGCCATATTTCGTCAAAATGAAATATAATGGATAAGAGAATCTAGATAGAGTCAAACTTGACTATTGGTGAAAAATCTTTTCATAGTCGAACCATTTCTTTCTGAATAGATCTTTTCGCCACTAGTCTTGACTTTGAAGGTTTGCACCTTCAAATCTATCAATCTCATTTACTTGTAGACCTATTTGAAAATAATAGGCTTAATGCAATTAAGCGCCTCTACAAGTTCTAGACTTTAAATAGAATCTAATTCTATTCACATAACCTTGAATCAGTAATCCATATTTATATCATCTATTGCCTTTATGTAGGACCAAGGATCAAATTCATATCCTTATGGAATAATTTCAAAAGTTTATCCCAAAAGTATGAATTTATTTGGTAATCCTCCCACTACGATATTGTACCCGTGTATTAGCTATATATTTAGAATAATGTCTTGTGGTGTATCTAATACAACCATCTCATTTCTAAATGTATTTTATAGTTGTCCTATAACAAATTTTGACATTTTTATTCTAGAACAATCTACCTTTACTTTGAAAGAGCCCTATTCCTCCTTTATGTATGCACTAACTTAAAGAAGTCATTGGAACTTTATTCCTTTACAAAAAGAAACCCTAGATCTTATTATCCTCTAAATAGAATTCATAGATTGAGAATATAACAAAATAATGTTTCTAAAAGCCCATCTTTCACCAATCTTGAATATCATTTAGATTAATAAGATCTAGACATAAGTGCCAAAACATACAATAACAAAAGATGGAAACTCTCTCTTTAAAAAGTAAAACATGTAAATTTCCATCTAGAAGACAATCATGGACAATGCTTAGCTTTACAAAACAGAAATACTTTCCTTTTGGCCATACTTTTGAGTCTAATTTCCTTTTTGACAACTACTAGGGCAACTAACTTGTCCAACTGTTTGGTATTATAATTCATCTTCTTACCACCCTTACCTTTCAGTTTAGGTTAAGAATTTAAATAAAATCATATTGATTCTAGCCTTAGCTTTTAGGATGTCTTCCGTTGCGTAGAACTCACTCATCAATTTAGATAACATAAAAAAAATTTATTTTCAAAACAATCTGAATTGATCAAATGATTCTAACAAGGTTTTGTGGATCATATCCAAACGAGATTAACATTTAATCTCTACATCCAAGAATTCCAATTCATTTTAAAAACAAAATATTTTCATAAAATGGCATAGAATTGGAACTCCTTAAGCCTTTCTTAGTACTCAATATGATTCATACCAAACATCTCATTTAGACTTAATAAAAAATCTAAGTCTAGTACTAACTCTTGCATCTAATGCTGTAGCATAATTGAGATAGAGGCCAATGTAGCATGGTAGCATTTCAATGGAGACTATGATCATATCATAAGCTATCCTCCATCAATGCATCATGTATAGAAAATTATGACAATGCTGAATCGAAACATAAATATGTACTTCAGCTCCTTTAAGCACCATGTCCAAAATTATTTCTTAGTTAATGTGATTCAATAAAATAGTAGCTAGTGGACAAAATTTATGACAACTTTATTTTGAGACCATGAACTTAAATACCAGGACGTTATCATTTTGCATCTATAACCATATAATATGGAACCCATAAAACATATTATATTAGGTGCAACGACAACCCAATCCATGTCTATAATTCCTTGGTAGCAAGTTTATTATAAACACATTAATTGGTTGAGAAATATTCTCATTATTAGTGCTATCATGATAACTCTTATCATACACTAATAATATGCCGTATTAACTTTAGCCTCTAAGTAATAATGACATAGCTCCTTTGGGAGGTTAACATTACACTTAGTCTAGTGTAGACCATTATCTAGAATCATGTGTAGCCACATTTCATCTTCCTTATAGTGTTTAAACTTGTAGTACCATGAAACAGAATACCCTCCTTTGGGATCGCGAGGCATATACACCAAGACGAGGTGCTTGTTCACACTACTTTAAACGGGTAAGTTCAATCTTGTAGTACCATGAAGTAAACACCCTCCTTTGGGATCGCGAGGCATATATGCCAAGACGAGGTGCTTACCCACACTACTATGAACCGATAATGGAGGCCGTGAGATCCAACTCTTGTATCTCTCTCCCACTAGAAATTTTAAAACAAGTGGATTGTCCTGAAATCATTGTGATCTTATCACAATTTGAACCCTACACATCAAATGTGTTTAATTGTTTAAATTCAATGTGATATTACTAAGTCGCGTCACTATAGCGTAACGAACATTCGCATAATCACAAAAAAGTTTAATCATGTAATCCGTGAAGCAAATACCCTCCGCATGGAATGCAAGACTCGAAGTCAAAACAAGGTATCTATTCACATTACAATAAACTTAACAAAAAAGGGTTATTTCAAAACTGCCACTCATTATTTGGGTTTTTCTTTAAATAACTGTGATCCCATCACAACTATTAACCTTGCACTTGATAAAGACTCTAATCTCATTAGAATCATTAACTAAAATGGAAGTCCTAAACTATTTAGGATTCCTTAAACACTAATGAATCAAAAATTAGTTATACAGAACTCTATCCTTAATTTACTAGATAAAGTATTCTAATCTCATTAGAAACTATATACCTTTTAATTAGAATTTTAATCTCATTAAAAACCTCTAATTAAAATAAATTAAGGACTTTTAATCATAAAACAATTTAGGATTAAGAGTTCTATTTAACTAACATCATTGATCTCATTAGGTCTTTTAGTTAGATAATGATTAATAAATGTTCTTAACTTTTAAGGACTATAAAATTAATCACATAGCCTTACTTTTATTTATGTGAAAAACAGGTGCCAGAATTTTTGGCGACTTGTTTTGGTGACTCATTCCAGTCGCGAGTTTTGGCGACTTGTTTTGGCTACTAATCCAGTTGCGAGACTCCAGTCGCGAGTTCATCCAGAAGCTCTGGCGACTCACTCGCGACTCTCTAGTCGCGAAAACGCCCAAAAACAGCCATTTTTCTGTTTAACCGTTTTTGACATTTTTCATTATTCTTCCATCAAAAACACTTTTTTGATTTTATCAACAAAGATTTACAGATCAAACATTAAGGTTTTCAATATTAAGATCAAGAACCATAATAATGCTAGAAACCTTGAAAACCATAATCCTAATCTCATTAGGAGTAAATTTCATAATGCTAGCAATACCAAACTGTTTGATCATAAAAATAATATAATGCAAGGCAAACATAAATATGAGAAATCCTTTATTAAACAATGAAAGACGACACCTTCATAAAAGGGATATAATTTGGGCCACTTCATCCTATACAAACGTTTTGCATATAAACCCATCTTTATATATATATAATAGCAGAAGCTGAGAGAAAGTGGATTCCTACAATTAAAGAGGTGTTGACAAATAGGATAAATGACTATCTAAAATTCAGACAGTCTAAGTTAAAAAGCGATACATTACATTGTTTAATAACCCTACAACACCATTTAAAAGTGATAAATTATAATGTTTGACTGCGTTAAAATACTGTTTGGGAGCCCTTAGTATAAAAGGAAACTAACCGCTTAAAAAACAAAAAAAATGGCAGAAAGATTGCTACGGAGAAAAGAGAGACAGATCGAGAGAAAAGAGAGAGAGAAATAGAGAGGCAGAGATAGAGAGAAGGGCGCCTCTGCCATCACCGTAATGGCGTCTCTGCCATCACCGTAACGGCGCCACCCAGACCAGATCTTCTGCCATCACCGTAAGGGCACCTTCCGTTTCTCATATTCGGATACTTTCTTTTCGCTTCCTTTTCAATTTTCTTAACACCGATGCTTGCAATCCAGAGATAGAGGAGGAAAAAAAAAAACTTGCGATATAGAGATGAGAAGGAGACAGGCATTGAGAGAACTACCACCGGTAAGTTTTTCTTTTTTTCATTCTTTCTTAGATCTGCGTATGGGTATGAAATATGAATTATTTTTGAGAAATTTGGTTGGATTGATTTTTATTTAGGTATTTGGGTAACGTTAGGTTTTAATTTGATTTTTTGAAATTTGGGGTTATATATGATTATGTTTGGAGAGGGCAAAAACAGAGAAATTGTGCCTCTTCATACACAATAAAACACAATTTAAACAGTGTACCATTTAGTTTTTAACCGATTCATCACTATTAAAAAAAACACAATCTAAACAACGATAGTAACAAACGATCGAATGGTAGTTACAATTGGTTTGGGGTAAGATTATGGTTTATAATAATGTAGTTAGAATTGGTTTTATTGTGCATAGTTGTTGCAGTTGAAAGGCAGAAATTTGAGACTATAAAGCACAGATAGAGTGACATCTGAACCTCCGCCAGTCAGACTACCGGAATCGTTACTGGTAAAGTTCTGATTATATTCCTATTTAAATACAATATCCTGCTTCTAGCCAAATTGTTTTTGTCTGCCACCGTCCATACACCAATCTTCCTCTCTCCAATTTATCCTATCTGACCCTCTTCAGAAATTTTAAATATTTACTATCCGACTATCACCAGATGCATTCAATAATGACAAGCCCTGGACTTCTCAACGACGCATCAAAGATATTCAGTGAATCAAATATTGTTTCACTAAGGTATTTTTGAATTTGATTTGTGTTTCAATTTATTGCCATTGTTACGTTTAAAACCTATGCCAATGCATGTAAAGAATTATACTTTAATTTGCACTTTATATATTTCCAACACACTACTCCAGCAGGAAATGATGCAACCCAAACTGACACGACTTAAATTGCATTGGGATTGAAAGCTTGAACAGCCAAGGCTAGATTGAATGCAACCCCTGGCAGTGCCTCAAGATTGGGAGCAACACCATAAACGTTATTTTTTTGGTATTTAACTATCTTCTTCGTTTATACATTTTTGCTTTTGATAAAATTGTTGTCTAAGCTTTATTGCAAATTAGAGCATTTTTTTGAAAACACACATTCTCCCTTCTATACTTACTGCTGCATCATCCTCTGTTTTTCTTCTCCAACCCCACCCAAGTTTAGATAACTTTCCTAAAGGCAAAAATAGTTTCACTTTCCATAGATGCACACCATCTGCCTGATAAAAAGCTTCTAAATTATTTTCACGATCAACCAAAATTAATACCAAAACAAGGAATCTGTTTTTTTATTTTTTTTATTTTTATAAAGTAAATAGGATATATTCATGATGTAGAGCATTAGATCAATTAGATAAAAAAATTGAATACTAATTTTAAAGTTTGGGTACTATTGCAAATTTGCATAAGCATGTGCCAAAAGAAGTTCATGGTATTTTTTAAGTCTCTATTATTAAGGTAAGTTTATCATTTTATCATAAAAAAATAGCAAAAGAAGTCACAGGACACAAATTTTTATGTTTCTTTATGTGTTTGGTATAATATGGGTGATTGAAATGGAATGTAGCATTTAAGTACCTGGAAAAAAAAGTGACATTTATATTATAAATACTATTGTGTTACAGACACTTACAGCCTACTTTGTTGGGTTCAAAATCGCAGCAAGGTATCATGTGCTTTCTTATGATATAAAATATAAAAGCCATGGAAGAGTTGGGTTTTTGGCTTTACACTGTTCATGGAATAAGTTAATTAGTTATGTAGTTTCCGTGTATTTGATACTTTTCAATTTGTTTCTATCTTATCTCTTCTATTCGAAAATGATTGTGATCATGTAGTCTTTGAATTTGAGTAGGCTGACTCCATTTGTGGTTGCACCTTATCATTATCTAGCCCACCAAGTGGATATGATGGTGGGCATGGTACTGGTGGTCGAGGGGGGTTATGGTGGTGCTTTTGCTGAGGCCCCAGATGTGACAACTAAAGAACTAAGGGAGCTTTTTGGAGGCATTGGACAAGTAATATACTACATCTTTTCTTTTGAACTCCTTGCATTTAAGTTTTCTTAAAAAACAATTTAACATGGTTTTCATTCAAGTTGTATATGGTTACTAGGAAAATGTTGGAGCAGAATAGAACTGAGGGTTTAAAAGTTTTTATATTTTATTTTTTTTGGTTTTATGGAATCAAGAAAGCAATATATTTTGCTAGGAAAACTAATTTTGATTGGCCTTTTATTTTTATTTTTTAGGTAACTTGAAAAATGGTTTTGGATTACTTTTGTTGAGCTTTTTATTTAATTTTAGAAACATCTGCAGCTTAAAATTTAGGGACACACATTGGTTTTTCTATTTCTTAAAAGTTTCTTTGTTTATGATTCTAATTTACTGTCAGTTGGCTTATGCTGTTGAGATATAGGAAGGAAAAGTTCCATTGTCTTGAAACTATTTTTTGATTTTGTGAGTAATTAGCAACCCAAATAGCCCTACATTTACTTCCAAAGGAATCTATTGAAGAAGAAAAAATTATGTTTAAGAGTGATATATTTGAAGTGTTCTTCAACTGCTTCTTTTCTCTTTGAGAACCAAAACTGTTACTTGAAAATATATTGAAAAACCAAACAATTTTGACTTTGGTTGGCTTAAGTTTGTATTTTTTTAACAAACCTAATAACAAAAAGGGAGGGAAAGATTCAAGGTATAGTTCTTTCTTCCTTCCCTCAACTTTCTATATCATCAAGTGGTGTAGTGTTATTATTTCAGGAATTAAAATTTATTCTCCTTCACATCTAATCCCATTCTTGCTGTTATACAGGTCTCCATTCCCAGTGCATTGAGTTTGTTCTTAGTTATTGATAGCAAAGGCAAAACAAGAAGGCAGATCTTCTTTTACTTCATTCCATGAATCCTCTCTTGGATTAGGATCACCATACCCCTAGCTCAGATTGCCACGATCTGAGGAAGGAGGTTTGCAATTGATAGAACTTCTTGGAGAATGTACTAGCCATGTAACTGCCAGATGTCGATCTTCATAGTGTTAATACCAGGCTTGAACATATTTTCTATCTTGCCTCTCCTAAAGGCACTGCAATTCAGCGAATTGCTTCATATTTCATTGAGGCATTTGCTGATAGGATGCTTAAAGGCTTTACTGGTCTCTTTTGCAGTGATGTGTTCCAGGAATCAAAATTTCGTTGGATGAAAGTTCAGTTCAAAACTAACCCATCAGGGTAGCTGTTTTTTTTTTTTTTTTTTTTTTTTTTTTTTTTTTTTTTTTTTTTTTTTTTTTTTTTAAATTTGAGCTTACCAAGTAATATTTCTACAATCACTTGATAATTTTAGGCTATATAGCAATAGGCGCTATCATTTGCCTAGCCAATTGGCACAAAACCATCAATATAGATCATTAGATAGCTCATATTGCAATCTTTTCGATATAATTTATTTTAGTCTCACCAATCTGAGATTCTGAATTGATTTGTTTCAATTGCATTGGCATAGTCATGATATGTTTTTAATATGTGAGCTTTGCTTCAAATGATTGTATAAGAATAAAAGGAATAAAAGGAATTATTCATTGAAGAAGAAGCAAACGAAGAAGAATAATGCACTTGCAATAATGGTTTTGTAATATGAATATATATTATGGAACATTCATATACATGTAGGATGGTGCAATATATGTAGGATAGTAAACTTTCAAAGTTTCTTATTGAGTTAAAAGAGATTGCATTAAATGACATCATTGGGTTATTTTAGTTTTTTTTAAAGGTGTAGGAGTGGTGGAAAAAGTAGGAGTAGAGATGGAGATGGAAGAGTATGAGTATGAGCAATTAACTAAAACCCTTGAAATGTTTGGAAACAACATCGCATTTGCCTACAAGCATTATATCTTTCTTTTCTTTTTGTTTTTTTGTTTGTTTTTTAAATATTAACATAAATTTGTTGATGTTGGGACTAAAGGATATTAGAGTTAGAGCAGTAAGACGCCAAGCTACAGGCCTATAACTACCCTAAAGTGCTTACAGTCCATTGTAGTTTCATATATATTGCGCTCTTATAAAGTACTCACTACCATAATTACAATATATGTAGGATAGTACACTTTCAAAGTTTCTTATTGAGTCAAAATGAAGGAAGACATTATGAAATTGATTAGGTGGGAAGGCCAGAATAAATTTTACTTTAATGGTAAATTCTAATTCTATAGAACTATCTTACCAAAAAAGAAAAACACTATTGATCTAGATAGTTTCCAGTCAACCTAGAATCTCTAATGCTGTTTTAAGAGTGGATCAAATTTGATGCATAGTTGTAGTTTTGAAAGTATCTCAAAATGTGAAGTTGTATTTCTATTGTACAATTTTATTATAATTTTCCTTTGGCACTTGATTTACTGTCATCTCTAACTATTTCAAAGAAAAAAAAAAAGATGTTGGACTTAGGAAGTGCAAACGGCATAAGGTGCTTGCGATTTACTTTTTTTTGTTTTAGACATCAAGGATTTTCACTCTTGATTTTAATAACTAGATTTCAATATGCATACTTTAGAATGTATAGTAATAATAATTTTTTTATAAATGGAATTATGGAATTTTTTGGGTTAATTGCTGCATTTTTAAATAATAAACAAACATATTGATAACTAACGTATCTTATACACTTTGCAACAGATTTTTAGATGTTGATTTCCCTTCTACTTATCTCATATGTTTTAGCAAGCTTTTATCTTTACAGATTGATTTTATTAACCAAATTTTCCTTCTACTTATTTCATACTTCATTAACTATATTTGCTCAAACCCACAGCCTTTAAAAAAACCTTGAACCAATTAGTTATAACTTATGGGATTTTAATTAACATTTTTTCTAGATCATGTGTTGATGCCAGGTTATGTCTGTCTTTTAGAAGGATACTTGCATCAAGTGAAATATATTAAGTTGATGGTTTTCTAATTCATAAAATGATCCTGCGCATTGCGCGGGTTAAATGCTAGTATATATAATATACGGATTTAATAGAATTCTTGTTGCATAAGAATTCCAAGATCACAACACTAGTACACGTTTATTATAAAGCTTTAACAAACATATAAACTAAAACATGTTTACGGCAGATTGAATATGGCATATGCCACATGGGTCCACAATATACATTTGTAAAACAATATATCATGCCAAGATATACGTTAACGGCATCACTAGTTATTGAATAAAACCAATAACTATGCCAAGCATATCCAACCGGTGCAAGAAGAAGTGCACGCACATGACGGTTATACCAGTTACAATTATATTTTTAAACCTTAAGCCATAGCCTTAACTATTGAAACTACCATTGCCTTTACGAATTATGCCAATGGTTTCCGAATCAATAATCAACAATCAATATATCATATATATTAATCATGGCATTTGGTTTTAACAAACAGTGGTTCTGAAACAAAATTATGCAGAAACTTTTACTGCAGAAAATTAGAACACCAAAAAAACGATTTTTCTTCAATTCTAAAATTCAATCACGTGTTATACAAGCATGATATTGAAGACCGCTCTGATACTATTTGTTGGAAAATCTGGTTTTGTATTTCATACAAAACACACAGCGGAAGCAACAACCACGGATCTACTTCAATCATGAAAGATAACATGTAACCATGAATTCTAAAATAAAGAACAGAAAGCGTACCTTGATGCAGTGAATTTCAAAACACGACTTAAGAATACCTTCAATCTTCATCTCAATTCCACATGGTGTCCAAGATGTGTGGTTTCTCAATCAGTCTTTTGTACATAGACTCTCAAAGAAAAAAAAAAAAACTTCTTTTTCTCCTTGTGGAGAAAAACTGATTTCTTTTTCTTTCCATCATACGTACGTTAAACTATTCTTATAGTTTTATTATTTAATAACTCTTATTAAATAATAACTGATTATCTAATTGGGTTAGCTTTTTGGGCCTACCCAATTGGGCTTTAGTTTGTGGCTTGAGATGGGACCAAAAGGAACAAATAAGACTCTAGCTCCAATGGGCCTTGGGCTTTTTTTGTCAACTCTTGACAAGTCCAAAGTTACCATTAATTATATTCAATACCACTATAAGAATATAATTACACTCTAGGCCTTATTAATAAATTATATCCCAAGACTTTATTATACATACAACCCCTTCATAAAATATTCGTAGTAATACAAAGTCATGAATGTAGACTGTCACTTTGAAGATTACTACATCTTAATCCTTGAGTACCCGGTTTAATCCTTTATATTATTCATCATATATTTATGAAATTCAATTCCATAAATATATACTTTAGTAACTCCTTACTAAAGTGGTTGGGCCCAACACTCTGAATAACTAAACCCCTTAAACTTATCTCAAGGGAATATTTTATATCTCCATTAAGAGATTGTGAATTCCATCTTGAGAATATATGTTCCATCAACATTAAATGTGGCTGCTCAAAATACTGAGGTTTTGACCGTAACTTATAGATCTCACTCCTGATATATCAAAGTAACCTACATCTCATGATCAGGTTCATTATTCTCTCAGGATTTAGAGTTGATGTAAATAGAAGTCATGAGATTTATCATTCATTTGACAGTCGTTAGGAGAATAATAAATCTCACAGCGGTCCAGTTCAATATGTCTTAACTCTTAAAACATATCAACATATCAACTAGATGTCTCTACTTCCATGATCAAGACAAATCATCTTAGTTGATACGTTATAGTCTTCGCAGATGAAATGCCCAATTTCATCACCGACTATGAACTAAAATTCTGAGTTTACAAAGAACTTGTGATTTATATCTTCTGTGACTAAATCACATAAATCACATACTATGCATCTCATGGACTAAGATAATGTCTCATTAGTTCATAAATAGTCTAAAATAATTAAACAACTTAATTATTCATGACATGCCAATAAATTGGGTTTTAGGGCACAAACCCTAACACATACTGGTCTTACTGGGTTGATAATGGCACAGATCTAGTCTTACGTGTCTCAACAGTACACATCTGCAATAAACTGAAGGGATAAACACAGAAACAAGAAGAAGCAGGTAACTAGGATATAACTGATCAACATGAACAAGTAATCACAGAATGATAAAGAGATAGGTAAAGAAGGAGGCTTAGCCTACCATCAAAAGAACAATACTGAAGAAGAAATAATAGATGAAGTAGATAATGTATGGTGATGGGAGAGTTATCAGAAAATAGATGTAAAACAAAATAAAACTGTCAGGAGATATATTCATGAAAATAATCAAAATAATGATAATGTAGAAAATAATGGATAACTATGGTGGTATTACCAGCCAACTTGATTAAAATAGAATGTAACTTACAACACTATTATCGGCCAAACTTGGCTCTGATACCAAAAGGGGGGTAAGTTACAAACGATGGGGGGAGGCCATCTAATTACAAAATAAAGTGTGCAAGTTATTATTATTATTATTATAATTGTAAGGGCACGTTTTGGACACTAGACCCAAAGTATGATTGGATCCAAGCCCAATAAGCCCAATATAATGAATTTGTACAGAGTGGGTTGGAAAACTAGGCTCTAATGAATAAGATAATAGTTAGAATGGATTTTAAAAGATAATCAAACAAAAATGGACTGGAGTTATTTAAGTAAATTTGTCCTCAGCCAATCTGAGGAGGTCTGTTCTAGTATATATTGATTGAAAATGGTTACAGATACGGTTCAAGATGCTACAGTGCTTTCCCTTACAAATTTCCGATCCTTTTCTCTCATTGCTTCCTTCTTCTTTTATACTTTTTTCTCTTTTCATCCCACCATCCACATGTAGGCTAGATGGTTAGTCTTGATGTTTGTCCCATCAACACCTTTCTAAAGTCTTTAGGTAGTAGCTGTAAGGCTGAAAGCCACTATTTAGGTATCACCTCCATATTAATGTGGCTAGAAAGTTATCTACAGAGCAATTAATGTGGTGGTAGCAGCTTTCTCCTTAGATATTTTAGGACTCCCCTCTGTACTTTGTTTTTGCAATGCTTATCTGTGCCAGTAGAACTTCTGGGACATCCCCCTAGACGGCAGACCACCTATTCGGACCTCGGCTTTGGTTATCCGAGGTGACATTTGTCCTCGGCCTACCCTTTTATGCCATTATGACCAAAACTGACCTCGTCATCTACTAACACGGACTCCCTTGATAATGTTTACTCCTTCTTAGATGATCTCTAGTCCTCGGCTTGGGCTTTTAGCCCAATACATACATGGAAAATGAGCTCCCAGGCCCAATACCCCTACAATAGCCCCTCGAGATTCTTCTTTTTGGCTTCTCGGGAAGAAAGAAGGATCTCGATATTGCTGTAGTTGCTCTGAGCCCATTGCATCCCACCTCTGCCTATGAAGACGCCTTTTTAACTGTCCAAGACATGCTCCTGGTGCTTCGACATTCAAGACGTGTCTTCATTAAATTCTTACGGCTCCCTGTCTCCCACGTTCTACAGTGTGATGTGAATCCAGTGGTTGAGGATTTCATTGGGAACCAAGCGGAAATTTTCCCGCTCCTAGCTTTCTCCTTGGTATAAATACCCCTCAAATCAATTAATCATCTTATCTTAGTATTCACTTCACTCTAGCATACATACACAGGATCTGCCAATTTCTCCCTACTCACTCGTGCCTTTATAAATCCTAAAAGCTTGTCCAAGGATACTTTTCTCCTTTCTGTAAGTCGTTATAAACTTTTATACTTTTTTTTTCCGTATATTTTTCTTTTTTCTGTACTTCTTTTCTCCTCAGCTCCATTTTCTTCTCTCGATCTTCTTAGTTCCCCCAAACCTTCCTAGAAATGGGTAGATTCAAAAGCCTAGTAGACTTTAAGGAGGGGATAGAGAGATTTAGAGCTCTATATAGGATCCCACCAAGGGTAGGAATTAGGTACTGTAAAGAGGGGCAATGGCACGAAGACAGGCAAGAGGGAGAGGTGGTGATTTCGATGATTGCCTTCATAGAGGGCGGGACGAGAATCCCCATGGGCATTGTAATTAGGGATTATCTTAGGGCCTATACGTTAGCTCCTACCCAGTGTGCCCCAAATATGTTTAGGATCTTAGGTTCCGTAGATGCCCTTAATGAGAGTATGGGCTTAAACCTCACACACCACGATATCAACTAGGTTTACAACCTCCATCATTTGACGGGGTAGAGGTATTATCTAAAGTCTAGGTACCCCGAGATCAGGCTCATTCAGTGCTTCCCCGAATCCAACAAGGGTCTAAAAAAGGACTTATTGATCATGTCTAGGGAATGGCATGATGGCCTCCCCTGCCCGACAAGAGAGGGGAAACCAGGTGGGGCTTTAGACTTAGGATGGACATTTTAAAGTTACCTATTCTGTGCTTTTATTATTTTCTCCTTTTTTGTACGTGTACCTGAAATTCTCTTTAATTTCTATTGTTCTATACTGATGATATTTTTTTGTCTTTTCCAATGGTTTTGCAAACAAAAACGCCGCCATCCCTAATTTCAGCCTTGTGAACCAAGTAAGCTTGGACAAGATCCTGAAGGCTGAGGTGTTTGTCCACATAGATGGACAACTAAGGGCTGCTTATTTGATCTTGGATTATATTCCAATTTCTATTCCAGGTGCCAAAGTGCGTAATCAAGGCAAGGGATCCGCGTCTACAAAGGATCAGTGTAGCCACTCCTGGGTTCCTCCTCTTTAGTCCAATCCCTGAGGGCACCTTTGCCACCGGTCCAATACTAGAAGGCATCCTAAAGGTTGCTTAACCACCACAACACATAGCCAAGGAGGGAACCTCTTCTCATCCTACCTTCATAGAGGAGGAAGAAAAAAAAGAAAAAGTAGTAGAAGTGTTCGATTCCAAGGACGAATTTGACATCTTCAATCAAATTTTGTCCCCAAAAGCACTTCTTGGTGACCTCAGCTCTCATTCCTTAGCCCATCCCAGCCCTCATCAAGAAGCCGCTAATACCTCCAGTGACATGGGCATCCAACGCAAATAGAGGTCAACTCTCTAGGAATTGTTGGAGTCCCAATTTGGGAGAGATTCTCCTGAGAAGGCTGCCTAGACGAAGCTTCCCCCTTCTCCAGCCACCCAACCTCCCTGAGCTGATCCAGTAGACCATAAGAGAAAAAGGGAGGAAAAAGGCAAGGAGGTGGCAAAAGCAGGGAAAACCCATCCCTCCCATGAGGTTAAGCCCCAGAGGGGGCTAAGCAACAGAGAGGGCTTCAAATGAGGTCAGCCACCAAGGTAGAGCGGAGGGGTGACCACAGATTTGTAGCCCCAATTTGGGCCCCACGCATGGAGCTGGATAGGGCTCCATTATTTAGTGATGCCTCTATCTGGGACTTCTAGTAGTGCACAACTGGGTATGTGGCAGATGCAGTGGAACAATCCTTGCTACTGACCAAGGATATGGCTGACCTCAGGTTTATGAGGCAGCATGAAGTCTTACTCGGACTAAAGAAGGACTTGGCTATGGTAAGTAAATTTTTAAGTTTAAGTAAAGTTTTTTTCTTTTTAACTGTTCCAAGCCATCCAAGCCACCTTTAGGGCCGAGGAGATGGTGAACTACTCCCATTAAAAGATGAAGGAGGAAGAGGGGAGGAGGATAGCAGCCGTGGATGCCTTCCATGTAGCTAAGAAAAGCATCTAGGATCTTAAGGCCAAGCTGATCGAGGAGGAGAGAGAAAGAAAAAGCGCTGCATTTGCTCTGGACAGCGCTGAAAGACAAGCCGAAGGCCAGAGGGTGCTGCTTTGAAATGCCGAGGACTAGTTGGCCGTTTCCAAGGAGTAGATCCTTGCTTTGAAGAAGAAATTGGAAGAGTCCAAAAGGCCAAGGACTAGGTGGAGAAGGCCAAGGAGGAGGAAGAGCGGGCTAGGGAAGAGGTTGAGCAACAAGGATATGACATTAGGGTGGCTGAGACTGAGGGCCAAGGTCTTAGGGGTATGCAAGACTTACTGCTTCCAGGTATGGAATAAGGCTTTCAACCAAGCTGGGGTTAAGGCTTTTTCTGTGCTCAGAAAGGCAGAGAGTGTCTACTACCCTCCAGCCATTCGCTCCTCCTCCTCCAGCAGCTTTAAAGCAGACACCCTTGCTGAGGTGGCTGATCTAGAGAATAGCAGAATCGAGAAGATCCCTCCCTCTTCTGGCAGCCCTCCAAAAGTGGCCAAGCAGCCCAAGGTGAATGAAAAAGTAGTTGAGGTGACCAAGGAGGTGGCCTTTGATGCCACCATGCCCCCGGCTGCTTATTAGGATCTTTCCAAAGACAAAGAGGCCCCCAGGATGGAGATTGTTCTTACAAGCCTCGCAATTCTTGCCAAGGGTGACTTTAAGGGAGCAGACCAAGGATTCTCGGAGGCTGCAGTTCAGCAATTTAAGGCCCCTCCCTAAGGAAAAATTGTAATAAAAAAGAAGTAGATTTAGGACAGTTCTCTTTTTCTTTTTCTTTCTTTTGTTTTGTCTGGCAACTTTTGTTTTGGTTTTCATAATTTGTAACCAAGTTGCCATTTTTTATTCAACTTGCCTTGCTTCAAGGCTTTTGTTAATGAAAGTTATGAGCATTTTCCTTGTTTCTATGATTCTCATACAAGAGTTGATATAATTTCTATCTTGTTTAATACTTAGCCAATATGGAAATTGGATACAATTCCATTTATGTATACAAATGGTAAGACATCAATTCGTGCCAGACTTTATCTAAACTTCTTCCCATTACTAGGTCAAAAGATCTGAATACAATAATCAGACTTGAAACAGATCATGGATATACTTTCAAATGCTTTAAGTGACGCTTACAAGCATGCAATTGACTATATCACTTTAATGAAGATCTGTATCATTAATTAGGGTTGACCCCGTCAGATACTTAAATAACTAATAGGAATTGTTAACATACTCAATAGGATCCAGATATAACGTAGCTTCTGTTTGACACCTTTGTGAATGGCTTGAAACGTCAATTTATCCAAGGTATGTGGTCCGAGGATCCAGGCATGACCAAGGTTTTGTTGGATACTTAGGAAAGTAATAGGAAGTATTAATTTACTCAAAGCATGTGGTCTGAGGAGCCAGGCATAGCTAAGGTTCTGTTTAATACTTAGCATAATGATTAAAAGATATCAATTTATCCAAGGTATGTGGGCTAAGGAGCCAGGCATGACCAAGGATCTATTTGATACTTAGATAGATGTCAGGGAGTATTAATTTAACCAAAGCATGTGGTCTAAGGAGCCAGGCATAGCTAAGGTTCTGTTTAATACTTAGATAGATATCAGTAAGTATTAATTTACCTAAAGCATATGGTCCGAGGAGCCAGGCTGTTTAATACTCAGATAGATGTCAGTAAGTATTAATTTATCCAAAACATATGGTTCGAGGTGCCAGGTATAGCTAAGGTTCTGTTTAACACTTAGATAGATGTCAGTAAGTATTAATTTACCCAAAAACATATGGCCTAAGGAGCCAGGCATAGCTAAGGTTCTGTTTAATACTTAGATAGATGTCAGTAAGTATTAATTTACCCAAAGCATGTGGTCCGAGGATCTAGACATAGCTAAGGTTCTATTTATTACTTAGATAGATGTTAGTAAGTATTAATTTACCCAAAGCATGTGGTTCGAGGATCCAGCCATAGCTAAGGTTCTGTTTAATACTTAAATAGATATCATAGAAGATCAATTTACCTAAGGTATGTGGTTCGAGGAGTCAGGCATGACCAATGTTCTGTTTGATATTCAACAAATAGTAGAACGCATGACAAATAATATGATAAACCAAAAATATGGCAAAGACTTCTTTCATTAATAATAATACATTCTCAGGTTATTTACATTCCAGGGACGAAGTACAGTATTTTCATCTAGATCTTTCAGATAATATGCACCTATGCCTGCCACTAAAGTGATGCAATACGCTCCTTTCTAGTTAGGCCCTAACTTTCCCCAGGCTAGGTTCTTAGCAGTGCCCAAAATTTTTCTTAACACCAAATCTCCTGGTGCTATTAGTTTCAGCTTCACATTGGCATCATACCCTTACTTGAGCTTGTGTTGATAATAGGCCAGTTAGACCATTGCATTTTCTCTTTGTTCCTCAATTAAGTCTAGGCTCTTCCCTAATAGTTCATCATTGTTGCTCGGAGTGAAAGAACTCGTCTTCAGCATTGGGAATCTAGTCTCCAAAGGAATAACGGTCTTAGCCCCATATGTCATTGAAAATGGTGTCTTTCCTATTGACCTGCGAGGCATAGTCCGATATGTCCAAAAGACCTGTGACAACTCTTCCACCCATTTTCCCTTTGCATCATCCAACCTCTTCTTAAGTCCATTCATTATGACTTTATTGACAGTCTCGGCCTATCAATTCCCTTGGGGGTAAGTCGGGGTGGAATATCTATTCATAATCCTAAAGTCACAACAGTATCTCTAGAAGGCCTTGCTATCAAATTGCAGGCTGTTGTCTAAGATGAGGGTATGAGGAACCTCGAATCGAGTTACAATATTCTTCCAAAAAAATCTCTTGGCATCCACGTCTCTGATGTTAGCCAATGGTTCAGCTTCGACCCATTTGGTGAAGTAATCTATGCCGACCAGTAGGTACCTCTTATTCCCTGCAGCCTTAGGAAAGGGACCTACAATGTCCAAGCCCCATTGAGCAAATGGCTAAGGGCTGGACAAAGGATCCCGGTCAGTGGATGTTTGGTTCAAATCTTTGGCATTGGTCACACTTCTTTATATATTCTTGTGCCTCCTTTTGCATGCCCGGCCAGGGCTCGATGAGACAAAGATCTACCTCTTGTATGGCTCCCACAAATCCCTTCATGTAGCTCCTTAAGGAGTGGCTTTGATGCTTTAGGATGTATACACAGCAAGTACGGCCCAAAAAAGGAGAGCTTATACAATTTTTGGTCCTCGGACAGCCAAAACTAAGGAGCCTTTCTTCGCACCTTTTTAGATTTTGAATTTTCCTCGGGTAAGATGTCCTCCTTAAGGAATAACACTATAGGATCAATCTAGCTCGGCCCTACCCTGATTTGATGGATCTGAACCATAGCTTTTCTCATCACAACAGGCTTGTACAAGGCCTCAATAAGTATGACTCGAGGCAAATCTTGTGCCAATGAGGTGGCAAGAGTAGCCATGGAATTTGCATGTGTGTTTCCACTTCTATTGATATGTATCAAACTAAAAGATTCAAACCCTGACTGCAAAGTGCTTAACCTGACTTAAATATTCTTGCATTCTCACGTCCCTAGCTTCTAACTCCCCTTTTACTTGGCCTACAACCAATCTTGAATCCGAGAATATCCCTATTGCCGTTCCGCCCCTTTTTTGCACTATGTCCATTCCCACTAATAGAGCCTCATATTCAGCCTTATTTTTTGTGGCCGAGAAGTCCAGTCTTAATGATTTCTCAATAGTAATATTCTCGGGAGATACTAGAACTAGCCTTACTCCGAATCCCCTTTGATTCGCTACACTATTAATGTATACTCTCCAAGATAAAGGATCTGGTAGGGAGATCATACCAACTAATTTTTCATCCATGCCTCGCTTCTCTACTTCGACTTCCAATGGGGATTCAAAAACTCTTAGGATTGTGCCCCATTTAGCAATCCTTCCCGTGTAATCAGTACTTCGGAGCAGAGATCTGAGCGGAAGCTAAGTTAGGAAAACAATTGTGTGTGCCTGGAAGTAATGGGGGAGTTTACGTGTAGCATGTACCACCGCCAAAATAGCATTCTCCAGTGGTAGAATATGGACCTCGGCCTCATGTAGTGACTTGCTCATATAATAAACTGGCCTTTGTATGTCGCTATCAACTCGTACCAACACCAAGCTTACAGCATGAAGGGCTACAGCAATATAAGCAAACAGGACCTCATCCACCTCAGGATTGGACATGATAGGTGGCCGAGAAAGATATTCCTTAAGCCGCTGGAAGGCCGAAGCGCACTCCTCGGTCCACTCAAATCCTTTCCACTTATTTATCAACAGGAATAAGAGTTTGCATCTATCCGCTAACCGAGAGATAAATCGGTTCAGGGTAGCAGTCATTCTGGTTAGCTTTTGGACTTTCTTAGGATTCTGAGGTGGTTGTAAACTATTAATTGCCTTAATCTGATCGGGGCTAGCCTCAATTCCCCGGTGAGTTACCATGTAGCCCAGGAACTTGCTTGACCCCACACCAAAAGAGCATTTGGAAGCATTAAGGCGCAACTTATGTTTCCTCATAATTTCAAAAATGTTCCCGAGGTCTCCCACATGCTCAGACACTACCTTACTCTTTACCACCATGTCATCTATATAGACCTCAATACTCTTGCCTAATTGTGGTTCAAACATCCTAGTCATCATTCTTTGATAGGTAGACCCTATATTTTTCAAACCAAAGGACATCACTTTGTAGTGGTAATTTTCAGTGGGAGTGACAAAAGCTGTCTTTTCCTGATCACCCAAGGTTAATGGTATCTGGTGGTATCCTTGAAAGGCATCTAAGAAGTTTATCCGAGGATAGCCTACAATTGCATCAACTAGTTGGTCTATCCTAGGCATAGGGAAGGGATCTTTTGAGCAAGCCTTATTTAGATCTATGAAGTCCATACACACTCGCCACTTCCCATTCTTCTTCTTCACCACCACAGTATTGGCCAGCCACTCAGGGCAGAATACCTCCTTGATAGCCCCTGCCTACTTAAGCTTTATCACCTCGTCTCTTACAGCATCAAAATGATTTTTTGGATGAGCGCCAAGGTGGTTGCTTTTTGGGGGTGACAAATGGATTAACATTTAAATGATGGCAAATAAAGCTCGGATCCACCCCTGGGGCTTTGTAAGCGTTCCATGCGAACACATCAACATTTCTCCTAAAAACTCTATTAGCTTTCCCTTCTCTTGAAGAGGCAGCTGAGCTCCGGTCTAAAAGAACTTCTCTGGATCATTACCAACAACAACCATTTCTAAATCTTCATATTTTGCCTTCTCAGTTGATCCATTAACAGGCAACACCAGAGCTTTTGATTGCTATAAGCCCCTTTCAGCAGAGGCCGAGGACTCAACTTCAGGTTGATGTAAGATAGCAGCCACCAAGCACTGCCTAGTCATGGACTGACTCCTAACAATCTCTTCAATCTGGCTCCTTGATGAATATTTCCCCTTCTAGTGCAGAGTAGAAGAGACGACTCCTAGGGCATGAAGTTAGGGTCTAGCCACAATAGCCATATAGGAGGAATAAGCGTCCATCACGATGAAATGCACCTCCACCACTTCTGAACCAGCCTGCACAGGTAGTCTAATTTGACCCCTCGGGGTGACAACCTTCCCATCAAAACTCACCAAAGGAGAATCATAGGCTGTTAAGTCCTCGGGTCTTAAGTTCAGACCCTTGTACAAATTGGGATACATGATCTCAACACCACTGTCCTAGTCCACCATCACCTTCATCACGTCATACCCTAATCCTGAGCATGACCACCAAAGCCTTGTCGTGTGGCTGAATGGTTCCAATCTTGTCCTCGTCTGAAAAACTTAGTGCTGGTAGGATATCCACTCTAGCCCTCTTCGGCTTCGAATTAGAATCCTCGAAGAAAAGCCAAGCCACAAACATCACTCTAGAGGGACAGGAACCAGTCCTCCTAGGAGCAGCAAAAATGACATTTATTGTTCTCAAAGGAGGTCTTAAAGAAGCATCTCTCTGGGGTTCTAAATTTGCTTGACCCTGCAGACCACTGGAATGATGCAAAAACTGCTTCAATTTTCCTTCTCAGACCAGCTAGTCCAGATGATCCCATAAATTTTTACAGTCTTCCGTAGTGTCCTTGGTCCTAGTGGTATTGGTAATAAAGGCTCTGATTGCACCTCATGGGGTTTCTTGCCATCTTATTTGGCCATTTAAAGAACGGCTTATTCTTGATCTTCTCCAAAACCTGGTGCACCGGTTCTCGGAACACCGCATTAACCACTTGAGTATTGGTAGGCCTTGGCTACCCAGCAAAGTCTCTCTAAGGTCGGTTGTTATTATACCGGTCCGACCTAAAATCCCTCATCTCTTGAGGAATAACCTTAGCCATACCTTTACCCTGCTATTGGACTTCCTCAACCCTCTTATACTTGTCAATTCGGTCTATGAGTTGGTGCATATTGGTGACAAGCTTTCCCATCAAAGACTTCTTTAAACCGTGCTCGGTTGGGATGCCAACCTTGAAAGTACTGATGACCACATCATCAAAGTCACCATCTATCTCATTGAACATCTTCCAGTATCTGTCTAAGTATGTTTTCAGGGTTTCCCCCTCTCACATGGATAAGGATAGTAGGGAATTTAAGGGCCGAAGAACACTGCTACAAGTAATAAAATTAGAGCCAAATGCTTGGGTGAGCCCCTTAAAGTAATTTATGGAACTTGCCCCTAGGCCATCAAACCATCTCATCACCATGGGTCCCAGACTGGATGGGAATACCTTACACATCAAGGCCTCGTTCTTGGAATGGACGACCATTCTCTGGTTGAAATGGCTCACATGCTCCACAGGATCCGTTCGACCATTGTTGATGGTGAATGTTGGTTGATTGAATCACCGAGGAAGTCTTGCTCCTCTAATCTTGTGCACGAAGGGCAACTTGGAAATCTGGTTCAACGCCTTGCTCATAACGTCATTTCCCAGGCCTTTATGAGGCAGGCTCTTATACCTACGTTTGTGATGGTGCTCCTCATCGTAGGAGAAAGACTTATTAGGTGGGGTTCTTCATATTTATCTATAACTAGCATCCTTTCCATCATCAGAGGAAATGTCAGAGTTGGAGGGGGTTCGCTTTTGCCGTGCATGGCACAACTTCTTCTTTAAATGTACAATTTCCAGTTACATGGCTCTGTTATTCTGCTCTTGAGAGACGTGACTTCTAACTCAAGAGTGGCTTCTACTTGTATGTGTAGTATGCACGCTACCCTCTCGATCTCTCCTGTGTTCAAAATTAAGGAAATCATCTTGTCGTTGGGACCTCGTGGACTCTTGCTGATGGGGACCTGATCCTACCATAGTTAACCATTGTACTCACTATCACACAAGTTATCCCCACAGACGACGCCAATTGTAAGGGCGCGTTTTGGACACTAGACCCAAAGTATGATTAGATCCAAGCCCAATAAGCCTAATACATTGAATTTGTAGAGAATGGGTTGGAAAACTAGGCTCTAATGAATGGGATAACAGTTAGAATAGATTTTAAAAGATACTCAAATAGAAATGGACTGGAGTTATCTAAGTAAATTTGTCCTCGGCCAATCCAAGGAGGTCTGTTCTAGTATATATTGGTTGAAAATGGTTACAGATATGGTTCAAGTTGCTACAGTGCTTTCTCTTACAAATTTCTGATCCTCTTCTCTCATTGCTTCCTTCTTCTTTTATACTCTTTTCACTTTTCATCTCCACCCACCACGTGCAGGCCAAATGGTTAGTCTTGATGGTTGTCCCATCAACACCTTCCTAAAGTCTTTAGGTAGTAGCTGTAAGGCTGAAAGCCACTGTTCAGGTATCTCCTCTACATTAATGCGGCTAGAGAGTTAGTTGTAGAGCAATTAATGTGGTGGTAGCAGCTTTTTCTTTAGATATTTTAGGACTCCCCTCTGTACTTTGTTTTTGCAATGCTTATCCGTGCTAGCAGAACTTCCTGAGACATCCCCTTAGACGGCAGACCACCTATTCGGATCTTGGCTTTGGTTATCCGAGGTGACATTTGTCCTCGGCCTACCCTCTTGTGCCATTATGACCAAAACTAACCTCATCATCTACTAACACGGACTCCCTTGATAATGTTTACTCATTCTTGGATGATCTCTAGTCTTCAGCTTGGGCTTTAGGCCTAATACATACATGGATAATGAGCTCCTGGGCCCAATACCCATACAATTATTATTATTATTATATAAGAATTAGAAAGACACTCAAATAAAATAAAATAAATTATTTAATAATTTTAAATTGAAATAATTATTTAATAATTAGTATATACTTAACTGTAAATATTAATTAAAATTAGAGCAATAATAGTACCGCAACATTTTATACAAATTTTGCCACAATTTGCCACGTGACGAGATGCGAGTGGTAGAGATGTAGACCAATAATTTTTTTTTCATTACTCACACTTTGCCATGTGTCAAATTATAGCAAAAAATTGTGTAAAATATTGTGATACTACATTACTTTTAAAAGAAAAATGCTAGAGATACCAATTATTTTACAAAAATTTTAACAAACTGCTGATGTGGTGAGTGATTATTGGTAAATAAAAATATGATATTAATAGTGGGCCTAGATAAAAATAAATAAGAGGCGGGCTACATCAACATTTTGTAAAAATGTTGTAAAATAATTTGTACCTAGAGCATTACTCCTCTTAAAAATACTTGAAATATTTAATGCACCTACCAATGCATGTCACATCATGCTAGGCAGCTGAAAAAAAAAATCTAAATCTAATGGCTGAAATTTTTTTGCTTTTATTAAAAAATTAAAACCTTTCATCATTCCAATGTTAGCCACATGAGGGACTTAGGAATTCAAAAGGAGTAAAAAAGTAACAAAAGAAAGAAAGAGAACACATAGCCGTAGTATTTAGCGAAAAAGAGGAAATTATAGAGTGATCTCCATCAATAGAAAAAAGAAAGAGAAGAAGAAAAAAAAGAAGAAAGAAGAAGAAGAAGTAGCAGCAGAAGATGAAGGTGTGATCAGCGCTGTGTTGGCAACCTGCTGGCTACTGCTTCAACTGGGCGCAGACCCTGCTTTGTTGTGATCTTCTTCTCTCTTTTTTTTTTGTTTTTGTTTTTTTTGGAGGAAATTGTCTTATTCTTCTCTGGTTCTTTTTTTTTCCTTACAAATCCCTTTGTTCAAGATCTGAAATTATCAGGTCTCCTTCCAATCTTTGTTCTTCTTCATGTTCTTTTATTTCTTTTTCGTTTCTTCTAGATCTGATCATAAATTCATACTGGTGTATTGGCAAAAATTCACCAGAAAAGCTGAAACAAAAAGAAACCATCTGAACCTCAAAAACTAGTCACAGTTCTCAGAACCATATGGTCTGACCATGGTTTGCACGGGTCCCTGCTTCTTGAAGCTAAAAAAACTGCAAAACTAAGAGGTTTGCGGTTTTTTTGGTCGGACCGTACGGTTCGGTCCGGGTTTCAAAACGATGATATTACTTACTATTTTAATTTTTTAACTTTTAATTTTTTCTTATTTTAACTTATTTTTATTATTATTTAACTTTCAACTAAAAACTATTAGCACCTTATCTCAATCCCATTTGCCCGCTGTGTAATGGTGAAGTAGAATCTATTAATCATGCTATACTAAAATGCAACATAGCTAGTAATGTTTAAAGGATGTGGGATGATTGTCCTATTTGTCTATTGGGAAACAACATGGATATTCCAGATTTGGCTATTGAGATCCTGCACCAAGGAACCCAAAGGGACTTGGAGAAATTTTTTGGTGTGGCTTGGAGGATTTGGTACAATAGAAACCACGTGCTTTATGAGGCAAATGGAATCTTGGAAAGCACGTGGTTTCTATTGTACCAAATCCTCCAAAGAAGCAAATGGGCTGGATTTTAAACACAAGATGGACAAGAAGGATCATTGGGAACCTCCTCCTATGGGCTTCTATATCATTAATGTGGATGGTGCTATACCTTTGGCCAATAGACAATTAGGAATTGGAATTATAGTTTGAGATAGTAATTGCAGATTTTTTGCAGCCATGTTTATGCCCCTCCAAGGAAGATATTCTATCGAGGAAACTGAGGCAATTGCAATGGAGCAGGGATGTGTGTTGGCAAAAAAGCTTGGCCTAGAGAGAGTTATCATCGAGAGCAACTCTCTTTTTACTGTCCAAGCTGTTGAAGCAAATGATGTTAAAGGAGCTATTGGCCACATTGTGAAGAGCATTGTGCAAAGTTTATACAGTATTCAGGAGTAAAAAATAGACACATTAATAGGACTAGCAACAAAATAGCCCATGAACTATCTCAGCATGCTAGAAGAATTAGAGAAACTTTCATTTGGAGAACGGAAATTCTAGAATTTTTGTTTGAGCTAGATAGATTAGAGGGAGCTATTCAGGTGTAGTAGTGTTTATGGTCTAAGCTGTTGCTGGTTTCCTTGTACTTGTGTTTGTTGTTTTTTTTTCAGGGGCTTTTGTATCTGTTTTCTTGTTTGTTGAATGATATCTTAGTTCATTCTCAAAAAAAATTAAAAAATTAAAAATAAAAAGTGTTAGGACATATCTGGATATTGTTAGAGACATATGTTATGTAAATTGGCTAACCCTTTGACAAAATGTACTTTACTTGTAATTGGGTAGATCTAGTATGAGTTTAGTACTTCAAGGAACAAGAGTTCAAGTTTAGTACTGAAGCCATGCAAATCTATCTGAGAAACAAGTGAAGAAGTGATGTTCATTAAAGCTCTTCAGATAGCTTAATAGATCCACATCCATCAAGGTTTATTGATGAAGCTTGACAGCAGCTCGACAGAAGCTGTATCTGTCGAGAATTACGAAATTTAGATTTTCAGATTTGATTTCACGCATATCCATGTGTATTTGTATATGGTTTCTTTTCTCACAATCCTAGACATATATAAGGATTATTTTAAGGGCTGTCAAAGGTGATGCAACTTAATGCAAAGTCATTGTGCATGCAAATTGTGACCGGAGATAGAATTTGCCCTAATTCATCATATTCTCTCTAGAAGTTACTACGTTTTTGTGCTAAGGGTTTTGTAACCAAGGAGCTTCTTGATCTTCATTGTTGGATGAGCTGAAGAACTTTGCAGCCAACATCTTCCTCAAGTTGGTGTGTTAGTCATGTAATGGGATTTGTGCATCATTGGTTAGTCACGTACTGAGATTTGTGCATTGAAAGGAGAGATTGTCACTGCATTACAAGTCCAATTGGGTATTAGGGTAAGGGTTCAACTGTAGGTTGTTATTAGGTTCTAGGATTCTTTTTACTTGTAACTGCTTGTTTTGATAATAGTGGATTCTCGAGAGTTGTGACATTAAATTCACCTGGTGGGGTTTTGCCTCACCCACGTCAAATTTATTTTTCGTTGTATATAACTTAGTTGGTGATTTGTTTGTGCTACCACGCTTATTGCATGTAATTGAATCTAATTAATTTCACTTGGCTGATTAATTGTTTAAGTTACCAAAGGGGTCAATACATTCTTGGTCTATCAAAAAGAAAAAGGAAAATTACAATTTCCCGACTCGTGGTTTGGTCAAAATTTAAGTTGTCTACTTGTAATTTAAAAGTTGACACTTTGCCCACTTAAGGTTAGCTCCGTTAGGATGCCGTCACCCACCTTCGTAATTTCACCATTAAAAACACAAAAAAAAATAAAATAAATAAAGATCTAAAAGCATATTTGTTAAAATGGTGGAGCTTTTGCTCAAGAACACTTTGGTTGAGAAGAGCAAAATGTTAGCAATAGAAATAGCATGGTTCTTGAGATTGTATGAAATTGTATGAAGTTGGAAGCTATATATATATTTGAGCTAGAGTTTCATTCAATGGTTCAAGAACATTCAAGGAAAACTCAACAACCTACAAAAACAAAGTAACCCAAAACAACCACCATCTCACAGAAATCAAAGCCCACCATCAATGAAACCCAAAAAAAAAAAAATAAAAAAAATAAACCTAGCCTCAAGTACAAGGTCAACAGAGGAGAAACCAAGAGCTGTTGCTAAGGCGGTAGTGACGAAAAAAGCAACGCCAATCATAGATTCATACTTCATATACTTACTTAATTTTCCACTATCACAACACTGCCTATAGAAAGAGATTAAGGGGTTGAAGAAAGGAAATAAAGAATTAAGGAGGTACAAAAGAATTTTCGAGCCAAACACTAAAATTAAAATAAAAAAAAATTCATCTTGGTTTTTTGCTCTTGTTAAAGCTCTTAAAGCTTCCAAATACTTTTTACAAAAACCATTTTTTGATCTTGTTCCCTTTATTTATTTTTTTTAATGTATTTTGTGTTTTTAACATAGGTGGCTTACGACAATTCAAGGGAATTAAGCTCGGGTGGGTAAAAGTGTCAATTTTTAAACCACATGTAGCCCTAAAACAACTTCTTTCTTTCACTTTACTGAGTTACTCTCTCATTTCTCATCTCATCTCATCTCAAAGAGTCATTTAGATTCAGTGTGTGGATTAGTGACCTAAAATCCTATTGTATAATGCCATGTATGACATTATGTTATAAGTAATAAAGTTGTTTTATTATCTAAAATAATAGTAACATGAATATTTGCAAATTATCATATAGTCATTGAGATGCATAGTGTGTGATTTATGTGATTTAGTCACAAAAGATGTAAATTACAAGTTCTTTGCAAACTCAAAATCTTAGTTCGTAGTCAGTGATGAAATTGGGCATTTCATTTGTGAAGACTACAATATATCAACTAAGATGATTTGTCTTGATCATGGAAATGGAGATCTCTAGTTGATATCTTAATATGTTTTAAGTATATAAGACATATTGAACTGGACCGCTGTGAGATTTATTATTCTATTATGATTGTCAAATGAATAATAAATCTCATGACTTTTATTTACATAAAATCTCAATCTTGAGAGAATGGTGAACCCAATCATGAAATGTAGGTTACTTTGATATAGCAGGAGTGAGATCTAATTTAATAATCAAAACCTTAGTATGTTGGGCAACTACACGTAATGTTGAAGGAACACATATTCTCAAGATGGAATTCATAATCTCTTTATTGAGATGTAAAATATTCCCTTGAGATAAGTTCAATGGGTTTGGTTACTAAAGTTTATATTTTATGAAATTGGATTTCATAAATATATATATATATATATATATATATGAATAACTTAAAGGATTAAACCTGGTACTCAAGGATTAAGATGTAGTAATTTTCAAAATAACAGTTATATATTATGACTTTGTATTACTATGAATATTTTCATAAAGGGGTTAAATGTTTAGATAATAAAGTTTTGGGATATAATTAATTAATAAGGCCTAGAGTGCAATTATATTTATATAGTGGTATTAAATATAAATAATAATAACTTTCGGCTTGTCAAGAGTTGACAGATAAGCTTGAAGCCCATTGGAGCTAGAGTTTTATTTGTCCCTTTTGGTCCCACTCCAAGCCACACACTAAAACCCAATTGAGCTAGCCCAAAAGGCTAATCCAATTAGATAATCAGTTATTAAATAAAGTAATTGCAAGTGCAGTAAAATATATGCGTATAATTAAAAGAGAAACATATTTCTCAAGACGCTCTCTTATTCTGTTGAACAAATACTTATAAAACTGATTAAGAGACCACACATCTTGGGCATATGTGGAATTGGGATGAAGATTGAAAGTCTTCCCAAGTTCAATATTCATTTGTTTTTTAATTTCACTGCATCAAGGTACGCCCTCTTATTCTTTGTTTCTAAAATATAGATGTTCCATGTTATCTCACATGAATAAAGTAGATCCCGTTTACTTCTGCTGCGTGTTTTTGTATGAGACGCAAAATAAATATTTAGTTGGCTTTGGACTATCTAGTTTGTGTTTGAAGCCGTTCTCGTAGGATTGTTAGGAAACCCACTAATAAATAAATTAAGGGCCTAAATCCTTTGCCTAGGACATCAGCTCTCATAGGTTTGGAGACCACAATGGGCACTGTCTGTGGGGATCCTACTCAAATAGAGGCTTCGAGCTAGCTTGATATCGTCAAAATATGGAAGGTCCGCATGTTGATGACGGCTCAGTTGGAGGAAATCATTCAAAGGCTTCATCAAGGGGTTGTAGGAGGTTAGAAGTCGTAGGAGGTTAGAAAGGGAGCATAGAAGGAGCAACAACACATGCAAGAAGGGTATCATATGAGACATGATTCTAATAAGGGGTCTTCGCAAGGGGAATGAAACATGTCTTATATCCCCGAGCAATCTCATCGCTGTGATTAGGAACGAGAGCTGAAGAATTTATGAAAGCAAGTTAAGGACATGGAGATTGAGTTGAGAGGCAGATGTCATAGGAGGGACCATGAGGACTCATCTGAAGACCCCAATTACACAGGGGTAGAGTCATCTCGTGGAGGCTGTTTGCATCGATGGAGGGACAGATTTCATGAAACTGTGGGGCGCCATTATGAATCCCCCCATCATAATAGGCACGGGCATCATAATGCCATGTTGGACACCATGAGCTGGGTGTTGAGGAGAGCTGCCCGTTCACCCTTTTCCGACATTAGAGCTTACGAAAATACCAAGGCATTTCACTCACCCTCCGTTTACCATTTATGACAAAAAACCAATCTAGTGGAGCATGTAAGTCACTACATTCAGATGATGTTGCTTTATTCCCAAAACGATGGTTTGATGTGCAAGGTGTTCCTATCTAGCCTCGGGCCAACAACAATAAGGTGGTTTAATGGTTTAAGAAAAGGCTCTATTCGGAAATTTCTAGGAATTGATGCAGGCATTCGGGGCATGATTCGTAACGTGTAGCAAGGTTCCTCAACCAATCGATGCATTGTTGTCCATGAGGATGAGGAGTGGGGAGACCCTCCGATCTTATGCAAATAGGTACTGGGATTTATATAACAAGATAGGAGGGGGGAATGAGTAGGTAGCTGCTAGTACCTTCTAGCTTGGGAGGACTTTGGCCCGATCATTTTTGGTGAAACAAATTTGGAAGGAATGTCCCAGCCACATGATGATGCCTTGGTGGTGACTTCGCAGATTAGTGGATTCTTAGTGAAGAGAGTCATGATAGATCAAGGGAGTGGGGTTGAGATCATGTACCCCAATCTATATAAAGGGCTAGGGTTGAAACCAAAGGATTTGAGTAAGTATGACACACCACAAATGGGATTTGATGGGAAAGCAGTAATGCCCAAGGGGGCAGTGCCTTTTGCGTTGCGCCAGAAGATCAAATTCCTTACTGAAGATGGGGTTTCTGTGGTCTAAGCCAACCAAAAGGTAGCAAAACAATGCTTGGTGGCCACGATAAATCATGAGATTAAGCAGAAGGAGCAAGTTGAAAAGGAGCAATTATAGCAATTACAGGGTGCCGAGAGCCTATCAGGGGTAGACAGTGCGAAGGAATCAGTTCAAGTGCAAATATTGCCTTATACTAACAGGTACTTTTAAATAGGGAAAAGTCTGCAAGTAGAAGATCAGGTAGAAGTTCTTCTGTCATTAATACAGAATTTAGATGTGTTTGCATGGAATATGTACGAAGTGCCTAGGGTGGACCTCACTTTCATTACACATCGGTTGAATGTAGATCCTTTAGTCATGCCAAAAAAATAGAAACCGAGGAGATTGGCAAAACCACACATGGAAGCAGTGAAGGAGGAAGTGAAGAAATTAAAGCAGGCAAGGGCCATCAAGGAGGTGTTTTTCCTCGAGTGGTTATCTAATACAGTGGTGGTGAAGAAGAAAATTGAGAAATTGAGAGTTTGTTTTGATTTTACTAATCTCAACCAAGCATGCTCGAAGGACCCGTTCTCTATACCGAAGATAGATCAGTTGGTAGATGCTATAGTCAGACACTAGAGAATGAGCATTTTAGATGCCTTTCAAGGTTATCACCAGTTTGTTTTAGCACCTGAAGATCAGGAGAAAACCTCTTTCATTACGCCTGAGGGTAATTATCATTACACAATGATGCATTTTAGTTTAAAGAATGCCAAGGCTACGTACCCACGAATGGTTACTCGAATGTTTAAGGAGCAGGTCGGTGAAACGGTAGAAGTTTACATTGACAACATGGTGTTGAAGAGTAGAAGAAACGAAGAGCACGTTCCTAATTTGGTAGAAGTTTTCAAAATATTGAGGCAACATAACTTACGCCTTAATGCAGACAAATGTGCCTTCGGTGTGGGGTTAAGTAAGTTTTTGGGTTACATGATAACTACATGGGGAATAGAGGTCAAACCCGATCAGATTACAGAAATTCAATAGCTCAACTACCCACTAACCCTAAAAAAGTGCAAAAACTCACTAGGATGATTACTACCCTGAATAGGTTCGTTTCAAGGTCAGCAGATAGGTGTAGACCGTTTTTTCAGTTGTTGATGAAGTGGAAAGGTTTTCAGTAGATGGAGGAATGTGATACAACGTTCAAAGACCTGAAGCCTTATTTGGCTAGCCCACCTATTTTATCTCGACCTAAGCCCTAAGAAGATTTGTATATGTACTTTGCGGTTGTTGACCATGTGGTAAGCTCAGTAATCCTAAGACATCAAGAGGGGATCCAAAGACCAGTGTATTATCTCAGCAAAACATTGGTGGATGTAGAAACTAGGCATTTTCCGTTAGAAAAAATGGCATTAACGTTGGTGCATGCTACGAGGAAGCTGCCACATTATTTTCAAGCCTATACGGTATGGGTGCTAACCGACTACCCCCTACAGTCACTTTTGAGAAGGTCAGATTTCACTAGAAGGATAGCTAAATGGGGAACAAGACTTAGGACGTTTGACATATAGTACAAGTTGAGGAATTCTATTAAAGGGTTAGGTATTAGTAGACTTTGTAGCCGAATTCACCCCCGAACCAAGAGTTCCCGTTAGGATATGCCAGGTTATGGTTAAGAAATGGCGAGTGTATGTGGATAGTGCATCTAATATACGAGGATCTGGGATCGAGGTTGTAATGATATCTCTCGAGTGGTTATGACTGGAAAAATCACTAAGATTGGGTTTCTATGCTTCAAACAACAAAGTCAAGTATGGCTCTCTCATTGCCAATCTCAGGGCAGTTCAGAAGCTTGGTGTCGAGGAAGTTGAGGTATTCTCGAACTCAAAACTGGTGGTAAGTTAAATTGAGGGGAGCTTTGAGGCAAAGGATGCCCGTATGCAGTAGTACTTGAAGTTGTTTAGGGCCCTATGAGTGGCTTTTCAAAAAGTGAGTGTGGTCAGGATACTGAGAAGTCAAAATAGTCATGTTGATTCATTGACTACTTTGGCTTCGTCATCAGATGAATGTTTTCCTCGAATAATCTCTATAGAGTTATTAGAGCAACCGAGTATAAAGCATTGTGCGATTGTAGCCTCAACTATGGTGCTTGAACCAAGTTGGATGGATCCTTATATTTCTTTCTTATTTGATGGATCTTTGCCGACTGATTTGAAAAAGTCAGAGAAAGTATGAAGAACGTCGGCTTGTTTCTAGCTTTTCGAGGACAAAAAGTTATATCGACATTCATTTGGAGGTCCTTATTTATTATGTCTCCATTCGAACAAAGTCGCCGAACTTTTAGTTGAGCTGCATGAAGGGATATGTAGTGGACATTCGGGAGGAAGGTCTCTATCTCACCGAGTTATGACTCAGGGATTTTGGTGGCCAAGTATGTAGTAGGACGCGACCGACTATGTTAAAAAATGTGACCAATGCCAAAGACATGCCCTAATCATTCATCAACGGGGTGAAAATCTAAACCCGGTCACTAGCTCTTAGCCCTTAGCAGAATAGGGTCTGGATATAATCGGATCGTTCCCTCGGGCGACGGGAAACAAGAGATTTGTGTTGGTTGCTACCAATTATGTCACAAAATGGGTGGAAGCTGAATATTAGGGATGTGGATATGAAGAAATTTGTGTAGAAGAAAATCGTCACAAGGTTCGAGGTACCCCAGGTGCTAATTTTGGATAATGGTCTGCAATTTGACAGTAAAGCCTTTCAGGAATATTGTAGTAATCTAGGAATAATTAACAGGTATTCGTCACCAGCTTATCCCTAGAGCAATGGACAGGCAGAAGCAACAAATAAGACAATAGTGAAAGGTTTGAATAAAAGGCTGAAAGGGGCGAAAGGAAATTGGGTCGAGGAATTGCTGAACGTTTTGTGGGCCTACCGAATGACACTGAGGAAGACTCCCTTCTCCATGATGTACGAAGCAAAGGCGGTAATACTAATTGAGATCAGCTTGTCAAGCATAAGAGTTACATAAGAGGAACGGCTTCATAAATATCTTATGCTAACTCCAAGGCATTAAATAAACAAAAACTATAATTAAGCAAACAAACAACTTATTATACTACATAATAAACATCAATAATATGGAATGGATTCAGTACCATTTTGAACTTGACACTTACCAAATGCACCACACCTCCCATAATTGTCACACCGGTCCAATGGAACTGTCCCAAGAATGTCCCATTCTTGATCTGAAATTTCACTCACAAAGCGTTGAATTGATCCAGATCCATTCACCACTAATCTTGACAATAATGACACGTCTGGGTAACGCAGACCCCAAATTGTAGAAGTCTCATACTAGTTGTTAAATAAATTGAAATTCACGACCGAATCATTACTTGACGATGTTGGTATTCCACTCCATCCAATACCATTCCATTGACCAGAACGCCACCACAAAATATTATCTTTATACGAAAACAACTCTGGGGAGGAGCTATTGGTATTGAGAATGAAGGAGCAATTGCCAATTCGTGGATCATCTTTGGACTTCCAAGATGTTAGAATTCAATTTAGACCGTTAACCCAAGTTTCATGCCTGGAAGAAATGTATCAGTTGGATTGTCAAAGCTTTCCCATAGCACCTCACTTGTTTCATTAATCAACAACATTAGGTTTCTTGAATGAATGAGCCGAGCAAGAGTAGTATTGTTGTTTGATTTTGTGACAATATTTGTGGACCAAATGGGTTGTTTTTGGTCCTCGCCATAGAGCACTAGGTTTCCATGAAGATTAATTGAGAAAACCCCGGAATTATCATTGATAGGATTGTCTCTGTTTGCAACCCATACCACGGGTTGTTCAGGAGCTTTATAAAACCAAATGCCAACATAGCCGTTGGTGGACTCTCCGGGACTAAAGAAACCAAGTGCAAAGGTCACCATCTCTGATGGGATTGCTGATGGTTAAGATGCCTTGTAAAGTGTCAAACTGGGGAATAAGTAATACAAGCAATGTGTGTAGAAGGAGAAACCCCTTCGTAAAGTACATGATCATGACGAGTAAGATTGTGCGTATGTCTTTTTGCTTCCTAGAAAAAGAGGCTGCGTAGATAAGGTTGAAGTCCTGGTATTTGATGCGTGAAAGTTGGGTAATGGGTAATGGGTGAAGAGAGGTTGGGAGGTCCGACTTGATGTGGAAATCTTCTGAACCTACGGAACTGAAGAGTAGATGTGGCCAGGTGTGGGATTTGCGAACAGACTGATGAGTCAATGATACATGCACTTTGGAGTTGCCCTTTGTCTAGGAATGTTTGGGTCCTGGAGAACGGAAAATTTCAGAAATGGCTATTTGAGGACAGGAATTTTTTTGTCCTGTTTCAGCGGGTGTCAATTGAATGCTAGTGATTAACACGAGCTCGATTTAAGGGCAATCATAAGCGGGCCAATTTGGCATACTAGAAATAAGGAAAATTATTATGTACTTCCGGAGTATCATAAATGCGTATTTTTTAACTTTTTTAGCGGGAAAAAGAGAAGTAAAAGAAAGGGAAGGAAGCGAAGGCAAAGGAAGTTGTAGCAAGGCAATCCCTCTCTCTGCTATTTATAGTAACAAAGTTTCTCTTCAAACTAGTTTGGAGAAAAATTGTTCAAATTTCTCATTTAACTCTTTTTTTGGATATGAATTTTGAAAATCTAACAATTGAATTTCGTATTCTTTATGTTCTTAACATGCATATCAAATTTTGTTCAAATTAGATATTAGTTATTGTTCGATTAATAAACTAATTTTTTATACACAATTTTAGATTACAAAAATTTGAAATTTTAACATTTCTTTGATGATATAGCAATTGATATTTGATATTGTTGTTATTTTGCAAGCATGAAGTATAAATAAGAAAATGCAATCCATTTGTTAGATTTTCAAAATTCATACTCAATATAAAGATAGAGAGAAGTTTGAAGAAACTTTGTCCATTTATAGTCCTTTATATTATATCAAATTGGGAATTCCAACTATGAGAGCCCCATCCCACCTGCCTTGCCAAACAAATCTCTTTTCAAATTTCAACCCACATTGTTTAGTCTTTTTCTATCATTTACTTGCTTTTTATAGATTTACAATTACCTTTTGATATCGACAGAGACATGCCGTGATTATAATTTGGAGAAAAACTCACGCCTTTACCTACTCAAAACTCACTATACAGTGAATTGTGGCAAAGGTAATACAAAAGTTATGATCTTAGCATTTTTTATATTGAAACTCCCCACCCTCATTAGTCAATCCATTAATTTAGCTTACTTAAGAAACTTTTGTTGTACTATTCCCATTTTTCATGAGTCTCACAGCAGTCAATTATTATAAGGGTGGTTTGTGACGAATAGTGTGAGCAACAGATTTTACCCATTATTAAAATCTATCCTCAACAAATTTCTCTACCTTTCTCTTTAGACGTAATGAATGTGGCTTGACTTATACAAGTGTCGCTTAAGTGTTCATTTGAAAACACTTTATATTTTTTATTAAAAACTTTTTACTAAAAGTATTGTAGAAAAATAGTGAGTACATGTAAATTCAAACTTCTACTACTTAAAACTCACCCTACAATGAATTGTGCCAAAAGTAGTATAAAAGTTGTGATCTTAGCATTTTTCATATTGAAACTCCCTACCCTTGTTAGTCTAGCCATTAATTTAGCTTACTGAAGAAACTTTCGTTTTTCTATTCCCATTTTTCATGAGTCTCACAGCAGTCAATTATCACAAGGGTGGTTTGTTACAAATAGTGTGAGTAATAGATTTTACCCATTATTAAAATCTATCCTCAACAAATTTCTCTACCTTGCTCTTTAGATGTAATGAATGTGGCTTCACCTAGACAAGAGTCACTAAAGTGTCCGTTTGAAAACAATTTATATTTTTTATTAAAACTTTTTTGCTTAAATTACTACAGATAAAAGTTAAATAAAATAAACTAATTTTTTTAATGAAAATATTCTAGCAAAAAAAAAAAAAAAAAAGTGGAGTGGAACCATAATAAACAAAGAGAAATGCTACAGCTACAAACTATTTTACAACATTTTTACAAACGGTTGATGTGACCAATTTTTTACTAGTTTTTATCTAAACCTATCATTAATATTATTTTTTATTTATCAATAACTCACCACATCAGTAGTTTATAAAATTTTCTGTAAAAAAATTTGTATTTCTAACGTTATTGATAAACAGAAAAACAGACCAGCAAACCGTATCTGGGCATAACTTTTTGACCAAAAACAATACATGGTCATGTAAAGAAATAAGCTATCGGAAAATAAGCTTCTTAGTTATGGGACCCACATGAAACCTGCAAACAGAAGAAAATTTAAGCAAAAATCCAGTTTTAATTGGAACCCAAATGCACAACAAGGCGGAAGAAGATCTTATGAAGCTAAAGGGACGGGTTGAGTTATTGAATCACACCAAATCTTTGATACACACTTCAATTTCGTATGATATTTTTATGGAGATAGAAGAGAAATGTTTTTCTATACATCCCCATTTTCTTTGTGTTTACTGCGGTGTTTAGTGGCTAAGAAAGTGAAATATAAGAAAATAATATTTTTACTTTTTAATCATTTTTGTTATTCGGATTTTTTTATTCAAATGATGTGCCGCATTTTTTTAATGTTTATTAAAAAAATTAATTATTTTATTAACCACGTAAGTTTAATTTGTCAACAATAATCTCCTCTAGGGTAGGAGTTCTCTCTCTTGTTGGTATACGAGTCTCTCCCTCCCCTAGTTTCTACTAAGGGTTTGATTTTTATTTTGTTTTGGTCTTTTGCTCTTCTCGTATTATGGCAGACAACGTGATACATAGTCTGGAGAATATGAAATTAACTACAAAATAGGAAGAAGTTATCTCTATTTCAGATGAAGGACGGCAGGAAGAGATTGAGAGTTGTTCTCAAAGCTTGATTGGGAAGTTTCTCACTTGTAAACCTTTTAACAAGCGGGCTTCTCAAAGTACACTGAAGAGAGCGTGGGGTTTGGAGAATAAAGTCCAGGTGGTGGAAGTCGGGGAAAACCTCTTTCAATTCAAGTTTCAAATGGAATTTGATATGGAGAGGGTTTTGAGAGGTGGGCCATGGACGTTTGATAATTAGGTTTTATTGTTAGTCAGGTGGCAACCTGGGATGACTGTAGGCAACGTCAGGTAAGATTCAACATCCTTTTGGGTGCAAATCTGCGGGGGCCCGTTTGATATGGTCTCTCCGAAAGTTGTAGAGGAGATTGGTAGCCACTTAGGAGTCATTGAGAAAGTGGAGAAGAGGCCGAAACAAGACGCATCAAATTTTTTTATGAGAGTAAAGGTTGCGCTCCCTATATCCAAGCCTATTCGGAGAGGCGCTTCTTTGGCAGGATCAAGTGGGCAGCGAACTTGGGTAACGTTTAAGTATGAAAGGCTTTCTCTATTCTGTCATCACTGTGGGTTGCTTGGACATGATCTCAAACATTGTGCTCAGTATTTTGCGTCAACCAAAGGTAATGGGAATGTAGCATGCCAGTATGGAGAATGGATGAAGGCATCGGGAAGTCGTGTCTGTTCACCAAGTCGTAGAGGTCAGGCTCGGGATGTGGATGACCATGGGATTGACGAGAGGAGTGCTAACCAATAGTAGTTGAATGATATGGCAGGGGTGGCGGACAACAACGAAAGGGTTGAAACAGCTACTAGGGTTGGAGATGACAAACGTGTTGATGAAAATATCGTAAATATTGGGTTTGTTCCAGAAGTTTCGCTAATAAATCTTGTGAATCATGGAGAGAGGTCTACGGATAAGGATGATATTGAGGAAATCACGTCTGGTGAAATTGTTGGCCTAAGTGGGGACGGGTTGAGGGTCTTGGATGGGCCTATGAATGAGAGTGGAGTTATTAGGCCTCAGGGACTTGACAAACAATGTACTTGACAGTTCGAAGCGTTCATGATTTAGTGAGGGATCAAGTTCTCACTGTATGTTTCCTAATGGAAACAAGACTTGATAGGGATGGTTTTATGCACCATTGTCAAGAATTAGCTTATCTGAATAAATTGATTGTTAAAAAAACCCGACTCTGGAGGAGGGATAGCGTTGATTTGGAAAGAGGAGGTTCGGTTGGAGGTGATTAATTATACAAACAATCATGTTTTGGCGAAAGTGGTAAAGGATGATGGATTTCAATGGTTTTTAACTAGCTTTTATGGTTGGACGGAAACGAATTAAAAGCACAAATCTTGGGCTCTCTTAAGGCATCTTTCTTCGCTTGTAAATGGTCCGTGGTGCTGTATCGATGATTTTAATGCATTTTTACACTCTTTGGAAAAACTGAGCATCCACCCGCCACCGGTAAAATAGATGGAGGACTTTGGGTTTGTTTTGGAGGATTGTCATTTGATTGATTTAGGCTTTCAGGGATACAAATTTACTTGGAACAACAAGCGACCAGGTGCAGCAAATACTAGAGAAAGGCTTGATCGAGCAGTTGTGAACAAGGAGTGGTTTGATATCTTTTCGGCAAGCACTGTGTCCCATAAATTTTCACATACTTCGGATCACTTGCCAATAATTTTACAGTCCAAGGTGGATAATAGGTTCCAAGGCAGAATTGCACGGGGGTTTAAGTTTGAAGAAATGTGGTTATTAAATGAGGATTGTGAGAATGTAGTTGAAGATGCATGGGGCCGAATAGGGTGTGAAGGTTCTCCAATGGTTAGTGTTAACACTAAAATAAAGCATTGTAGGGCATATTTACATGCATGGGGTTCGACCAGGACAAATCCTTAGGTGGCCGAAATAAAAAGACTGAAGAAAGTGCTTGAAAGGCTAAAGGAAAGTGACCAAAATGAGGCAACCAGGTCTGAGTTTGTGGCAGCCAGTAAATAGCTTGATGATCTTCTTCTTAAGCAAGAAATTTATTGGGCACAATGTACCCGATTGTCTTGGCTAAAGTCTGGGGATAAAAACACTAAATTTTTCACTCAAAGGCCTCGCAACGGCGTTGTAGAAATTTTATAAAGGGCATTAAAAATTCTGAAAGGGTGTGGGTTGATAAGATTGAGGATGTAGTGGAGGCGGTAGTCCATTATTTTGATAATATATTTTCTTCAAGTATGTGTGACTGGATGGATGAATGTCTTAATGTAGTCACTCACAGGATATCTCCAAATATGCTCAATATTTTGTCCAGTGAGTTTAATGCTGATGAGGTGAAGACAGCATTGTTTCAAATGGGACCAACTAAAGCTCCTGGACCAGATGGTAGGAATGCTCTTTTCTATCAAAAATTTTGGCATATTGTTGGTAATGATGTGACTAATGCTGTTTTGGATGTTTTGAATATTGGTAATATGTTGCCTAAAATAAATTATACCCATATTGTTCTCATTCCTAAGGTGAAGTCTCCAGAGAAAATGTTAAACTTTAGACCTATTAGCCTGTTTAATGTTATTTATAAAATAATTTATAAGGTACTGGCTAACAGATTGAAGTTGATTTTGCCCCAATTAATTTCACCCACTCAGAGTGCTTTTGTGCCTGGCTGGTTGATAACTGATAATGTGCTTGTGGCCTATGAAACTTTGCATGCTATGCATGGCAGGAAAAAGGGCAAAAAAGGTGCTCTTGCACTGAAGTTGGACATAAGTAAGGTGTATGATAGGGTTGAGTGGCCTTTTTTGAAGGGAATGATGATCAAGTTGGGTTTTCCACAAAGGTGGATTGATCGAATTATGAGTTGTGTTACTGCTCCCTACTATTTCTCATTTGCTTTTTGCTGATGACTCTCTCTTGTTTTGTCAAACTAAACAGGAGGAAGTGCAGGTGATCTCTAAAGTCTTAGAGTTGTATGCCGTGGCTTCTGGCCAATGCATCAATTTAGAAAAATCTTCAGTCTTTTTTAGTAGCAATACAACAAGGGCGCAAAGAGATTGGATAAAAAATGTGCTGGGGGTGAAGGAAGTGGAAAATTTTGAATCCTATCTGGGCCTACCCACATTGCTTGGCAAGTCAAAATATCAAGCCTTCTCTTTTCTTAAAGAAAGGGTTTGGAAGAAGATTCAGGGGTGGAAAGGGAAGTTGCTATCTAAAGCTAGGAAGGAAGTCCAAGTCAAAGCTATGGCCCAATCAATTCCTACATACATGATGGGAGTGTTTCAACTCCCAGTGAAACTTTGTAATGAATTAAATATGATGTGTGCTAGGTTTCGGCGGGGTCAATGTGGGGATGATAAGAGGACACATTGGAAGAGTTAGGAGTCTCTAGTTCAGCCAAAGAATGAGGGAGGTATGGGATTCAGAGACATTCGAAGTTTCAATCTAGCTATGTTGGCAAAGCAAGGGTGGAGAATGTTGATTGACCAAGAATCTCTTCTCTATCGGTGTTTTAAGGCTAAATATTTTCCCCTATGCACTTTTTTGGAGGCGGTTGATCATCCACACAGCTTTATGCTTGGAAGAGCTTATTGCGACTCAGCCTATTTTAAGAAAAGGGTGTTGCTGGCGTGTGGGTACAGGTTCTTCCATTCGGGTATTATCAAATAAGTGGCTTCCTTGCCATCCAACTAATAAATGTTGGATTCAGGGAGGCATTGAATGAGCCTAATCTCAGGGTACCTAGACTTTAGATAATACCCTTACCCCGTCAAATGATGGAGGTTGTAAACCCAGTTGATATTGTGGTGTGTGAGGTTTAAGCCCATCCGCTCATTAAGGGCATCTACAGAACCTAAGATCCTAAACATATTTGGGGCACACTGGGTAGAAGTTAACCTATGAGCCCTAAGATAATTTCTTGTTACGGTGCCCATGGGGATTCTTATCCCGCCCTCTATGAAGGCAATCATTGGGATCACCACCTCTCCCTCTTGTCTGTCTTCGTGCCATTGCCCTCTTTACAGTACCTAATACCTACCCCTGGTGGGATCCTATACAAAGCTCTAAACCTCTCTATCCCCTCCTCAGAGTCTACCAGGCTTTTGAATCTACCCATTTCTAGGAAGGTTTAGGGGAACTAAAAAGATCGAGAGAATAAAATGGAGTTGAGGAGAAAAGAAGTACAGAAAAAAAGAAAAATATATGAAAAAACAGAGTATAAAAGTTTATAAAGACTTACAGAAAGGAGAAAAGTATCCTCCAACAGGCTTTTAGGATTTATAAAGGCACAAGTGAGTGGGGAGAAATTGGCAAGTTCAGTGTAAGTATGCTAGAGTGAAGTGAATGCTAAGATAAGATGATTAATTGATTTGAGGGGTATTTATACCAAGGAGAGAGCTAGGAGCGGGAAAATTCTCGCTCGATTCCCAGCGAAATCCTCAACCGTTGGATTTGCATCACACCATAGAATATGGGGGAAAGGGAGCCGTAAGAATTTAATGAAGACGCGTCTCGAATGTCGAAGCACCAAGAGCATGTCTTGGGTAGTTAAAAAGGCGTCTTCATAGGTAGAGGTGGGATGCAATGGGCTAAGAGCAACTACAGTAATATCGAGATCTTCCTTTCTTCTTGAGGAGCCAAAAAGAAGAATCTCGAAGGGCTATTGTAAAGGTATTAGGCCCAGGAGCTCATTATCCATGTATGTATTGGGCCTAAAGCCTAAGCCATGGAATAGAGATCGTCTGAGAAGGAGTAAACATTATCAAGGGAGTCCGTGTTAGTAGATGACGAGGTCAATTTTGGTCATAATGGCACAAGAGGGTAGGCCGAGGACAAATGCCACCTTGGATAACCAAAGCCGAGGTCCGAATAAGTGATTTGCCATCCAAGGAGATGTCACAGGATAAGCATTGCAAAAACAAAGTATAAAGGGGAGTCCTAAAATATCTAAGGAGAAAGCTGCTACCACCGCATTAATTGCTCTGCAGCTAACTCTCTGACCGCATTAATGTGGAGGTGATACCTGAACAGTGGCTTTCAGCCTTACAACTACTACCTAAAGACTTTAGGAAAGTGTTGATGGGACAAGCATCAAGACTAACCATTTGGCCTGCACGTGGAGGGTGGAGATGAAAAGAGAAAAGAGTATAAAAGTAGAAGGGAGCAATGAGAGAAGAGGATCGAAACTTTGTAAGAGAAAGCATTGTAGCACTGTAACCATATATGTTTGATTACCTTTTAAAATTTATTCTGACAGTTATCTCATTCATTAGAGTCTAGTTTTCCAACCCACTCTCTACAAATTCATTGTATTGGGCTTATTAGGCTTGGATCCAATCATACTTTGGGTCTACTCTACTCTACTCCCCCTTAATTCAAACGGACCATTAGGATTTGATATTTCTTATTTGTCTTGTAAAAGTTATGATATGAAAATATATATTTGAAATATAGATATTTATATTGAATTGGATTATTTTAGTTCATTTTTCTATTTTTTATTAATTTAATATTTTTATATATATTTAAAATAATTATTAAATTACTTATGACATTATCACGGTTCGACCCCGATTCGACCTCGGTTCGACCTCAAAAACCATGAACCTCTCCCTTTTACGGTTCAATGAACGGTCCGAGTTTCAAAACCATGAATAATATGTGAATGGGATGGGATATTGCACCCGTTCCAAATCCAAGTCGTTGGAGCATAGTTTTTAACGAGTTTCTCTCCACTGTTTTGTCCATCCACGCTCCCTTGTGAAGTCGTGACAGACTCTACATAGTCAAACATTTTGAACAAATGTTTTGAATTCTTCAAAGTTTTGTCTTTGTCTTCATTAGCAAAGGCCACGTATTCCAGGCTAAAAGCCTTATTATTATCAGATTCTATATACATGTGAGACATATACACTAATGTATATAATTAATGATAATTTCAAAATAGTACATTAGTATTAATCGCTAAGGTGATTATTGTGTTCAAGGAAAGCCTTTTTGATTAAGGTGGAGCAATATCAAAAGGAAATAAAATTATTGGATGAAATTTGAGTCAAGATGAAAAGTTGTGGAAAATTGCCTCAAATTTTTATTGTGATTTAGAAAGCTAATTTGGTTTTTTTTTTTTTTTTTTTTTTTTTTGAAGAATGAAAAATTACTTTTTCCATTTCTAGGTTTATTTGGTGTGGAAGAAAAAACTATTCTTTAGAGTGGAAAGAACGCCAATCTGCTAATCCTTGTCAAAAAAGTAATGTGTTTTGTCTACTATTGAATAAAAATTGAAGTCTTATAAATTGATAGTGCTGCAAAGAAATTGATGGCTTTGGCCAATGAAGATTCAGCTAAATTGGAAACTTTAGCAATGTAGTAGAAAGAGAGAGAAAAAGATATGGAAGAAGGTATGTGGTTGGTGGGGGCGTAGTTGCACTTTCAAAAGAGGGGTGGAAAAGTAAGAGGCACGGGCTGAAGCAACACTTCACAAAATCAATCCAGTTTTTTTTTTTAATAGGAAAGATTACATTTTAGTGGGCTTGGGGAAAAAAATATTTAGGCCCCACCGAACAAAAAAAAAAAGTCACTTATATTAAAGTTTAAAAATTGATGAAATAAAGAACGTGATTAGAACCATGTCAATCTTATTCCAAACGCATGTTTTTTTTTTTTCTTTTTTTTCTTTTTTTGAAGAATTCCAAACTTATACTTAAGAGTCACAAATCAAACAAGTAATTGACCTTACTTTTTGGCCAAAAAATGAAAATGGGGCCCTACATGAGTGTTTGGCCAGTTCAACAATCTACCTGTGCGCAAAAATCCCTTCTTCTTACGGGACCCACGTGAGACTCACTAGCTTGCTTTTAATATTTTGCAAATGCGTGCTTAAAGCATTTACATTAGTGACAGTCTAATAACAAATATATATATATATATATATATATATTTTAGAATACTAAGTATTTTTAACACACACATTTAAAATTTATATATATATATATATATTTTAGAATACTAAGTATTTATAACACACAGTTAAAATTTACACAGTTACTGTTTATATTATAACATATATATATATATATATATATATATTAGAATACTAAGTATTTTTAACATACACAGTTAAAATTTACACAGTTATTGTTTATATGTATGTTATAATTTATTCTTCTCTCACTCTCGTCAAATATGTTTTCCAAATACAAATTTCCCAACACAGACTTAGCATCAAATACTTCACCAATACAAACCCATAGTCAAGACCAAACCCACAAAGAAAAACCCACATCTTAGCCACTTCATTGCAACGAACATAGCCATTGCCACTACCGGAGCTTCGACAAACCTACGCTTCACTCCAAAGCCATCAAAAACATCAAGCCGCTATCACTAAAAATGAAGAAAGTTGTCACATTAGAGGGTGTATAATATAAAAAGTTGTCATATTTACACTTTTTTATCAAAAAACTACCTACATCAGACATGCAAAAACTGTGTAAATATATATTGTTCCTACAATAATCATGTAAATTTACATTGGCACTATTTATTTTGTATTCTTTTTTTACGTATCCTGAAAATGAAGGAAAAGAGTGAATGATTGTTATTGTGTGTGAAGAAAGAGAAACAATTAAAAAAAGAAGAAGACATATTTATATTTTAATGAAATGTAGTTAAAATAGATAATCTGATATAGAGTATTTTGAAAAGTGAGTATGTAAAATAGAAAAATAAGTTCTTATACTAAAATAGACAGAAATTTTTGCATGAGTTGATGCGAATACTCTAAGGGGGTGTAGATACTCAATTTTGCACCAATAATTTAACCTTGGAAGGTGACCAAAATAATAATTCTAAGTACCCAAAAATCATAATTACATTTCATGCATTAAATCATTCATCACATATCATAAAAATAAGGGAGTGTAGACACTCAATTTTGCACTCATAATTTAACCTTGGAAGATGACCAAAATAATCATTCCAAGTACCCAAAAATCATTATTGCTTTTCATGCATTAAATCATTCATCACATATCATAAAAATAATCTTAAGATTCTATTGATCGCGACAATATGCCCAGTTCTCAAATCGGACCGTCAGATTGAAAGACATCACAAGATCAAGTTTTCACGGTCTACATGCATTCACTTGGGTAGAACTGATCACACATGATTAATTGAAATTAATTTTGATTGGTTAATAATTAAAATTAATTAAATGAATTTATGCGTTTGTTTAAGTATTTCTCTTAAAGTGAAATTTATTGCATGGGATTAAAATAATTAAGTTGATAATATTTAAAGACTGTAGATAATTAGACTTTTGAGATAATTATATTCAAAACAATTATTTGAAAAATCCTAATTATCACTTTGGGATGAAGTTTATCATGAAAATAACTCTGAAATTCATCCAAATACAGTTTTAGACTTGGAAAACACTTCAGAAACGTGCTAATCAAGTAGCAGATTTCATATTCATGTTCCAGGGCAGTTTAGACATAGTAAACATCAAAATTCAGACTAAGCTATTTCTAGAAAAGTTGTAGAGAATCGAATTTCCCATATGTTATTAGAATGTTAGCTTAGGGTGTGTTTGAATACCACTTATTTTGCTGAAATTGAAAACTTATTGCTAAAAGTACTATAGATAAAGGTAAAAGTTAGTTGAAATAGTACAGTGGGGCCCATGAATAGTAGCAAAAATAAGCTGAATAGTAAAATAATTTTAATTTTTCATCCCAATCCAAATGCACACTTAATCCAAATTTGAGTAGAGAGATATGATCAAAAAACTAAAACATGTTCAGATCTAAGAAATCAGCTTACTCTTATCTAAATCTCATTTCTTTAGGATTTTCCCCATACGTTTTTTGCTTATTTTTGAAGTTGATCTGACTTAATTTTTAAGCAACCTTAGCTTATTTTCTAAGCAACTAACACCTCTATAAATAAAGGAGGTCTCCCAACATTTAGGAAATAAAAATAAAAAAATGGCTGATATCTCTGATCCCTAGACCCCTCGCTCCCTTTATGTTCAAGAAAATCTAGAAGCTCTGCTTTAAGAATTTCTTTTCCTTTAAGTGACCCTATTTTAGATCTCAAAGAGATTCATTCCCTTTCATTTCTAAAATAATCTCCTCTTGCAGAGTACATTCATGCAGGTATGTTTATGTTTGCAACGTGCGGTTGTTGATGTGTTGCTTTGGGGAGTACGCCTTAGCCTAGTGGACCGGGGCGGAGAAACAAGGAATCACCACTTAGTTTTATGGTCTAGGAACCATGAATATAGTGCCCATATATGGACAGACTGATCATACTACCAGAGTATGGGTTTGGAGTTTAGGTACAATTTTGGGAAAGTGTTAGGCACACAAAACTGCCCGACCCGTGGGTATGGACACAACGGATGGAAGTCGCCACCTAGTTTTTGTAATGGTCTAGGAACCTTTTTGATCATATTAATAGAGATATGGGTTCAAAGTTAAGGTACGGTCTTAGGAAGGTGTTAGGCACCCAAAACCGCCCAACTCTAAGGTTGGCTTCCTCTCATTGTGTCTTATGTCTTTACCCTATTAAAGGCACACTCAATCTTGTTATCTAGCTCACACATACACTAGCATACATCTAAGCACACAATATGGCATCAATCATCCGTAACCATACATCTATCATGGCAATCAACCAAAGCCTAACATTCATCTATCATGGCACATCCTAACATACATCTAGCATGCATGTCAAACCAACCAAGCATTCATCTAACATGGAGTAACGTAAACCCTAGAATACATCTAGTATCATGTCAACACATGCTGGGCAGAAGCATATTAAAATGAAGGAAGAAGCAAAGCCAACAAATCATGTCATCATCCAAGACATTAAGAACACAAATGTATCATTAGGAAGTCTTCTGCTTGATCCACAACCGATTTACCTCCATCATTTGTTAACGAATAAAAAGAAATCTACCGACAGCATACTTCTTTGCTCTAGCCTCTTCAATATCATATTTTCTTGGCAAAATTATAAGTTTTATCGTATTAATTTTAGAAATGATCAACAAGACAATACAAAAGATAGGAGTGACAAAAAAATTTTTTTGGAGAAACAAGCACACACACACACAAAGACACAACGGCCGGGAAAGGGGTTCTAACACAAAGGCACACCACACATTCCACTCAAAAGCCATGTAATTTTTAAGGGAGAGTGACAATTGTATTCATCTTTTGTATACTTATCTATTTTTCTTGATGGAGACGGAGTTCTGCCTCATTCATCTCATCGATTGAAGCCTTAGAAGGATTCTTCTTAGTGAGGAAATAAGCAACTTTCACTATTTGGACTGAGATGTGACACTTGCTCTCCTTAAAGGGATTCGAGCTCTTAGTTAACTAAACTGGTAACCGGTGCAAATCTTCTTTGGTTTGTCTTCCCCAAAATACAACAGCTCAACAAATGTCGTATGGCTAGGCTAGCAGGTAGTTGAATCCAAGGGGCCAATTTAATTCCAAAAATTGACACCTCCTCCCTCACCTTCCCTTACGCACATATCTAACCCAATATCTGTTCCAATACATTTTAGCCCAATAATCACCACACTTAAAAACAATAAAAATAGTCTCTCTCATTTTCAATGTGAGATTACACATTTTACTAATTCTTTATCTTCCATATAAATTTCCACATATTTACATTTAAGTTTCCAGTTTTATTCATTTTAATTATTTAATATTAAAATGCTATAACATACATAATAATAATAATATTATTATTAACTAAAAATTGATAGGAGAAAATGAGAAATGCTCAATCTTGTTTTGAACAAACCAAACTCCTTTTTGATTTTGAAAAAAATAAAAATATTTGATTTTTATTTTAATTCTCAATTTTGAAAACAAAAGATAAAAGTAGTTGCCAAACGTAGACAAAGATTTTGTTTTGAGTTGAAGACAAATGAGATAAAGGTATTTTGGTCTCATCGGAAAAAAATTAACTTGTCGTGAATGTTTCCCTTATCCATATAAACATGATAGATTCTTTTGAGTATAAATTTGACAAAGCTTGTGCTAAATGCTCTCTAAATACTAATCCAACTCTTAAAAAGAAATGAAGTGTTACATCTACAACATTTTCAAAACAAATTTTAGGTGGTAAGTTATTGTTGATTTTAATTTATAACACACTGCTAAAATTACTTTTGTCCATCAGTAACAGCCAGTAACAATCTGTCACTTAATATTTATTGTGAAAGTATTATAGACATAACATTTTTCTTGAATTAATTAAGATAATATACAACATTTCTCTCAAATTAATATATATATATATATATATAAATAAAACTGAAGCCTCTGAAGCTCTCACAATTTTCCACGTCAGCACAATATTTATAATAATAAAAAAATCATTATCATTTTTTTTCAAATAAAATTATTTTTGTTTAGTCCAAACTTAACAAGGAGTGAAACTCTATTTCTCTAACCAGTCCAACTTAAACTCAAACTTATCATTCTCATTTTTTTAAACAAAATTATTTTTGTTTAGTCCAAACTTAACAAGAAATGAAACTCTAAAACCGAAACCTTTGAAACTCTCACACTTTTCCACGTCAGCACAATATTTAAAATATAAAAAAAAATAAATCATTATCATTTTTTTTAAATAAAATTATTTTTGTTTAGTCCAAACTTAACAAGGAGAAACCAAGAGCTGTTGCTAAGGCAGCAGTGACGATAAAAGCAACGCCAATCACAGATTCATGCTTCATATACTTACTTAATTTTCCACTGTCACAACACTACCTATAGAAAGAGATTGGGGGGGGTTGAAGAAAGGAAATAGAGAATTAAGGAGGTACAAAAGAATTTTGGAGCCAAACACTAAAATAAAATTTTTTTAAAAAAAAATTCATCTTGGTTTTGTGTTCTTGTTGAAGCTCTTGAAGCTTTCAAATACCTTTTACAAAAACCATTTTTTGATCTTGTTTCCTTTATTTTTTTTTAATGCATTTTGTGTTTTTAACATAGGTGGCTTACGGCAATTCAAGGGAATTAAGCTCAGGTGGGTAAAAGTGTCAATTTTTAAACCACATGTAGCTCTAAACAACTTCTTTCTTTCACTTTACTGAGTTACTCTCTCATCTCTCCTCTCAAAGAGTCATTTAGATTCAATGTGTTAAGATTAGTGCCCTAAAATCCTATTATAGAATGCCATGTATGACATTATGTTTTAAGTAAAAAAGTTGTTTTATTATCTAAAATAATAGTAACATGAATATTTGCACATTATCATATAATCCTTGAGATGCATAGTGTGTGATTTATGTGATTTAATCACAGAAGATGTAAATCACAAGTTCTTTCTAAACTTAGAATCTTAGTTCGTAGTCAGTGATGAAATTGGGCATTTCATCTGTGAAAACTACAACATATCAACTAAGATGATTTGTTTTGATCATGGAAATGTATATTTCTAGTTGATATCTTAATATGTTTTAAGTATATAAGATATATTAAACTGGACCGCTGTGAGATTTATTATTCTATTAACGATTGTCAAATGAATAATAAACCTCACGACTTTTATTTACATAAAATCCCAATCCTAAGAGAATAGTGAACCCAATCATGAAATGTAGGTTGCTTTGATATATCAGGAGTGAAATCTAATTTAACAATCAAAACCTCAGTATGTTGGGCAACTACACGTAATGTTGAAGGAAAACATATTCTGAAGATAGAATTCATAATCTTTTTATAGAGATGTAAAATATTCCCTTGAGATAAGTTCAATGGGTTTGATTACTAAAGTTTATATTTTACGAAATTGGATTCCATAAATATATATATATATATATATATATGAATAACTTAAAGGATTAAACCGGGTACTCAAGAATCAAGAGGTAGTAATTTTCAAAGTAATAATTATACATTATGACTTTGTATTACTACAAATATTTTCATGAAGGGGTTAAATGTTTAGATAATAAAGTCTTGGGACATAATTAATTAATAAGGCCTAGAGTGCAATTATATTTATATAGTGGTGTTAAATATAATTAATAATAATTTTGGGCTTGTCAAGAGTTGAGAGATAAGCCCAAAGCCCATTGGAGCTAGAGTTTTATTTTTCCCTTTTGGTCCCACTCCAAGCCAAATACTAAAACCAATTGAGTTGGCCCAAAAGTCTAACCCAATTAGATAATCAGTTATTTATTTAATAAGAGTTATTAAATAAAGTAACTGCAAGTGCAGTAAAATATATGCGTATAATTAAAAGAGAAACATACATATTCTTAAGACACTCTCTTATTCTCTTGAACAAGTACTTATAGAACTGATTAAGAGACCACACATATTGGGCATATGTGGAATTGGGATGAAAATTGAAACCCTTCCATGCTAAGGGTTTTTTGTATCATGGTACTACGAGATTAAACTTTTATTGGTAGATGAAATATGGCTACACATGACTCTAGGCAATGGTATACGCTAGACTAAATATTATAATATACTTTATGCTAAGTTCTTGCTATTATTATTTAGTGGCTAAATGAATAACGACATATTATTAGTGTTTGGTAAGAGTTATCAAGACAGCACTAGTAATGAAAAATGTTTTCAATCAATCATAGTATTTAGTGTTCACTCTATGCTGAGCGATATTGAATTTGGGATTGGGTTGTCATTGCATATTTTATATTATGGTTTTATTAAAGTTCCATACTATATGTTTATAAGCTAAATTCATAATGTCCAGTTTAGTTATTTTATTCATGTTTATTATTTTCAAATTTAATCATGGCATCTTTTAGCCCACTTGTTGCTGTGAGAGACTGTGCCCCTGACCCCCTTTTTTTGGTGTTGGGCCAAACCCACATGAATAGGTGGAGTCATGTTATTGCCTTTCAAAATGAAGGTTCGAATGATTATATTTTTCCCTTTAGATTAAGGATTTTACAATGAAGTCACCACTTATTTAATTATTGGGATAAATAAGAAAACCATAATTGAAAAATTCATCATTTTATTAATTTGAAATTGAATTTAAATTGATCATAGGAGATTACATGGCTTTGGTCCTAGATACAATCTAAGATGAAGTACATGACTTCGTTTCCTAGTTACAATCTAGAAAGTGAAAATTACAAGGATAAGCATTGATCTATCAGCCCTTGATCTAAACTCAGAGGCTATGTTACAAGATGGGAAGGTTTTAGACACCCATCTTACCCAGTGAAACCGGTCTTCTAGACTATGGTCACCAACATTCATATCAAATCATCTAATATGTTATTAATAAATTTGCATATTGAATTTAATGTGTGTGTATGTGACAAACCCTAATTCAACTTATTAAGCATTGCATTTGGATTGAAAAATAAATTCTAGTAAATGTGTGTGGATGGTGATATCCCAGATTCGAGGATTTGAGAGAATTATGAAACAACATTTTTTCATATTTTTTATGTGGATTTAAGATCAAAGCTAGTGTTATGCATGAACAAGTGATGAACAAGCAAGAACATGTGAAGAACGCATATGAACATTTTAAAGAAAATTCAAACATATTCAGGGAATTTAAATAAACACTAGCATGCTTTAATCCTAAGCTCATCATAAAAATATAAAAAAACAAGTTAGGGAAAGTGATTATACCTACATGCAAGATCCACACAGCGGAGGAGGAGACTTTTGATGGAGGTCCTAAGGGTGGAGTGAAGAAGAACTAGGAGAGGGATACTGAGTCTCACTCAATACCTTGAGTCTCAAGAAAACCAAGATATGACAAGACTATTCAACTTTACTACAACTCAAGAGAGGAGTAGAAAGGGTGTTTCCGTGTGTTTTGGAATGGAGGAGATGGGGGATTTATATGGTAGTAGTGGAAAAAATATAAATGGAAGGACATTTAATGAGGATTGACAAAGGATCGAAAAGAATCATGGACCTAGACCCTATTTCAAACTTTGGGGAAAGCTGGATCGTTAAATGTAGAGATTAGTGGGAGTGATAAGCAAGCAAAATTCGATTTTCCCGTAACTATTGTAACAGCCCATAGAGAAAAGTTCAAAAAATCATATCTTACTAAATTCTGATAGGAATTATCTCGTTCTTGTGCTCAAATTAAACTCCGAATGTCTAGTTTCTAGAAAAATTAACCTCACTCACAGATTCAAATATTCTTAGAGATATCAACAAAATAGTGAGCAAAGGTCATTTGTTGGAAAATAATTTCAGCACAATTAGTATTAATAGGCCCCAAATTAGTTTCCAATTAACATTAATAGACTCCAATCACTTCCATTTCAAACTTAATCAGTTACAAATTTACCTTAATTAAAAAGATAGTTACACAAATTACTCATTAAATAATTAATGTTTGATTATCTAATTAATCAAGTGTGTGCAACCTTACCATAAGATGTAGTCCTAGCCAATCAAATTATAAAACATCATTAATTTCAAATTGATTATAATTATAACCAATTGGAATCAATTGTTCATAATCACATATAGTCGAACTCAATTTGTGATAGCACATCTCGGCCATTAAAACTTGATTTGATAATAACTTTCAATCTGATGGTCCGATTAAAGCTTATGACCATTCAATTTGATCGTTACAACATCAAGATCATTTTAATGAAATGAAATGAAGGATATAGTGGCCACTATTAAGATGACTATTTCAAATGTGAAATTACCCTTTTACCCTCCATGTGAGGTTAAATGTAGGTTATAAAATGGGGTGTCAATAGTTACTATTCTTAATCAAAACAAACTGACTGGATCCAACTATGTTGACTGGAAAAGAAATTTAAACATTGTTCTTACTGCTGAAGAGAACAAATATATGCTTAATGAACCATGTCCAAACTTTCCTACATTAGATGCTCCTTCGAAGGAGAAGCAACTATATGATTGTTGGCAGAAATCTAATGAGATGGCTAAGTGCTAAATCTTAGCATCTATTTTGAAATGTTCTACAACATCAAATGCAAGATGTGGAACTAGCTTCAGACATAATGTTTAGCTTGAAGGAGATGTTTGGTGAGCAAGTTCGTTTTGCTAAGCAAGATACTATGAGGCTTCTTCTGAATACCAAAATGGCTTAAGGGACTCTCGTCAGAGAGCATTGTCTTAAGATGATCTCTTATCTAAATACACTAGAAGTTTTAGGTGCTGGCATTGTTAGAGAATCCCAAGTGGATATGATGCTCCAATCCCTAACAGAATTATTCAAAGAATTCAGACTTAATTATAATATAAACAAAAAGATTTATACTTCGTATGAAATGATAAATGAATTGGTGGCAACAAAAGGCATCCTTGTAACAGCCAATATTGATACTAATATGGCTGAAGTTTTTTCTTCTAAGCCAAAGTCGAAATGCAAAGGTTGTAGGAAGAAGAAGGACTTCACCAAACAAGAAGGCAAACAAGTTGCCTTAGGAGTTGCCAATAAGGGAAAGAAGAAAGCAAGGGACTACACTAAAGGAAAATGTTTCCATTGTGGTGAGAAAGGTCATCGGAAGCGGAATTGTCCGAAATTCATAGCTAACAAGAATAAAGGTATGATGAGATCATTCCTTCTTGAAACTTATTTAGTACATAATCCCACGGATTCCTTGTGTGTGGATTCAAGATGTACTAATCATATCTACAATGTTTTGCAAGGGTTCCAGGAGACTAGAAGGCTGAATGAAGGGGAAATGTTCCTTATTTTGGCTGATAGGAGTGAAATTCCAGTTGTAGTTATTGGCGTGTCTAATTTATGCTTTGGTTCTATGGTTTTAATATTGGAAGACTACTTATATGTGCCTAATGTTCGTAAAAATTTAATTTCTGCAACTTATTTAGGTAGACATGGATATTGTGTTATCTTGAAAGACAATGTTGTAATAAAGAATGATAAAGTTTTTATCTATTCTGGCATTTGTAGCTAGGTCATATTAATTCAAACAAGATACAAAGACATGTAAAATCATTAAAGAGAAAGTTTCCTTCTACTAGTGATGCATGTCTTTGGCATTTGCGTTTAGGTCATATTAATTCAAATAGTATCCAAAGGCTGGTGAAAGATGGGCTTTTATAACCATTAGATTTTAATGAATTCCCAGTCTACAAATCCTACTTGGAAGGTAAAATGACAAAAAGACCTTTCAATGCAAAAGGGCGTAGAGCCAAAGAATTGCTAGAACTAGTACATTCAAATGTCTGTGGACCTATGTCTATCCAAGCAAGAGGTGGCTATGAATATTTCATTACTTTTACTGATGATTACTCTAGATTTGGTTATGTGTACCTAACGAAATGGAAGTCCGAAACTTTTTTTAAGTTCAAAGAGTTTAAAGCCGAAGTGGAGAATCAATTAGGTAAATGTATAAAGGCCATTTGATCTGATCGTGGTGGCAAATACCTTCTTGGGGATTGCAAGGATTACTTAGCTGAAAACGGGATCATATCCCAATTGACTGCACCTGGAACACCACAACAAAATGGTGTAGTAAAGAAAAGGAATAAGACTCTTTTAGATATGGTTAGATCCATGTTGTATGCATGTGTTGGTCTCAAGCTGTACGTTGAAACAAAATGTTTTGTCTCTTATTCTTTTGATTCCATTAGCAAAGCTCACGAATCAAAAGAGGGGCATCTATAGACATCGCATTTTGTACCTTTACGACTCGAGCCCTCGTTCCCGAATGATGCAAGAATTCTAAAGCCCAAGTTTGGTTTAAGGCCCAATCAGATGAAAATTAACTTAAGGAAAGTGTTTAGGAAAAATATAATTATTTTTGGAAAAGAAAGGGCATGCGTACGCATACACGTGTAGCGCACACATGCTCAAGCTCTATGTGCACATACGTCATGCATGCGTATGCATACAATTGCATGCGTACGCATGCTAGGGTTCCAAAAACTATGTAAGACAAGATTTTTGCATTTAAACTAGGTTTGGACCAAATTTCACACCGTCTGGGAGCTACCCCAAATCCCTATTTTTCGACTATATAAAGCCATAAATGGTACATTTTCAAGGAGGATGAATTTTGGTAATAAAACATATAAGATTCACTAGAAAATAGTGAATCAAAGAGGGGGTTTTTCACAAAACATCATCAAGTCAAGTTTTATTTGATTAGGACCTTTTCTGGCCTTGATCTTTGAATTCTAAGTTTACTAGCTCATTTTTGAATTGGTTATGACTAGATTGATTGAAGGGAACAGCCAAAATCAAGCTCTAGAGAGTTTCTTGTGTGGGGGTAAAGTTGCTAACTTTGGCTCTTCCCTTTTTCTTTGCTTTCATGTTTATGTACATGTTTTAATTGCTTCTTTTTTGTTTATTTAGTTTAGTTTGCTTTGTTTTTGTGTTATACGCATGTTAGATTGTTAGATTCTTGTTTCTGTGTGTTTTCGTTGCTCTCTGTTTCTATTTTTTGGGTTTAGAGTTTCAGGTGTGTATGTGTGCAAGTGCAGCGAGTATAAGTACGTATACAGTTGGGCTACGCATGCATGCTCTATGTATGTGCATGCATACTCTTGCCCAGGAACCCTGATCTCTTTCCTGTATGATGTTTCCTTTGTTTTACTTACATGTTTTAGCCTCTATCTAACCTGTTTTTCATGTCCTTAATGTTAGGACATATGTGTGTTCACTTGTTAAAAACATATGTCACTTATTTATGTAAATTGGCTAATCCTTTTGACAAAACGCACTCTACTTGTAATTGGGTAGTTCTAGGTATTTTTAATACTTCAAGAAACAAGGTTTCAAGATCAAGTGTTGAAGTCATCAAGTCTGTCCAAGAAAAAGCAAGCTGAAGTGCACATTCATTAATTCTCGACACCTGCTCGATATCTACCTCGACACCTGCTATCTATCGAGAATTACAAAATCAGATTTTTTGATCTGATTTCCTTGGGATCCGTGAATATGCTTTTGGGCCTTCTTTTCTTCTAACCCTAAATATATAAAAGGATTGTTTTAAGAGCCATCAAGTCGTACACAAGTTGCAAAAGCATTGAGCAATCTTTGTTCAAGTAAATTGTGATCAAAAGATGAAGTTCTTGACCTAGTTCATCTTCTCTCAAGAAGTTGCTGTGTATTTGCACCAAAGGGTTTTGTAACCAAGCATCTTCCTGATCTTCATCGTAAAGGATGAACTGAAGAACTTTGCAGCCAACCTCTCCTTCTTAGTTGGTGTTTGAAGTCGCATACTAGGATCCGCGTATTGGTTAGTCATGTACTTGGGAGCCGTGCATCAAAGATGGAAATTGTCACTACAGATCAAGTCCAATTGGGTATTGGGGTAAGGGTTCAACTGTAGGTTGGTAAGGTACTTGGGATTCCTTTACTTGTAACCGCTTGATTTGATAATAGTGGAGTTTCGGGAGTGATGACCTGAAAATCACACGGTGGGGTTTTTGCCGCAAGGATTTTCCTTATTCGTAAACAAATCACCATGTTATTTATTTTCTGCTGCTTAATTAGTTTATTGGTGATTTGTTTATGCTTCCACGTATTTGCATATTAAATTGATTAATTAATAACTAGGCTAATTAATTAATTGGTTTAATCACTAAAGGTCATTCAGATTGTGGCCTATCAAGTGGTATCAGAGCAGGCACACTCTGATTAGGTTTAATCTTTGCTGTAATGATCCATTGACCCCTGTTTGTCGAGGATAGAGGACAATCATTAATCATACCTCCTTTATTTGATGGCACTAACTATGCATACTGGAAAGTACGCATGAGAGCTTTCTTGCAGTCTTTAGATGAGAAGGTGTGGCAAGCTGTAGAGATTGGCTGGACTAAGCCAAAAAAAAGAACTGGCCGATTGGGATGACGCAAAGATCAAGGCGGCCAACTTCAACAGCAGGGCGTTAAATGCACTATTTAGCGCAGTCACCAATGAGGAGTTCAAGAAGATATCCTCTACTGAAACTGCTAAGGAGGCTTGGACCATCCTCTAGACAACCTATGAAGGAACAAAGGCCGTCAAAGATTCAAAGTTTCAGAGGCTCATTACAAGCTTTGAAGAAATTAAGATGGAGGAGGATAAGTCGTTTGATGAGTTCTATACCAAGATCAAGGACATAGTGAACTCAGCCTTCAATCTTGGGAAAACCATCCTTGAACCCAAGATTGTAAGGAAGGTGCTCAGATCTCTACCTGAGAGATTCCATGCCAAGATTACGGCAATAGAGGAATCAAAGGATATAGACAAGATTCCTTTCACTGAGCTGGTTGGAAACTTGCAAACCTATGAGATAGGGTTATCTAGGATTGGCAAGTCAAATAAAGGTAAAAGCATGGCCTTGAAGGCAAAGAGTAGTGATACTGATGAGTCTTCCGATGATGAAGATTCCAAGATGAAGTCCTACATCACCCAGCAGTTCAAGAAGTTTATGAAGAATGCCAATGGAAGGAGCTTCGACAAGGACCGTAGGCAGTCCAGTTCTTCTCAATTTAAAAGCCAAGACAAAGGAAAAAATGATGCTAAGGATGGCGATCAGTACACTGTTCCTGTAGGACCAAAGTGTTTTGGATGTCATGGGTTCGGACACATGAAACATGAGTGTCCTACATATCTCAAGAGCATTGGGAAAAGCAAGGCACTTGCTGCAACCCTAAGTGACACTAAGCCTGAAGATGATTCCGACAATGAGGATGACGGAATCTTAAATGCCTTCACTGCCACAGTCAATCCTACTGAAGGGATTGTTGAAGAAGTGGATGAAGAAGAAGAACTGGTGGAGTCCAAATTTAAGAAGATGGATGATTAAGATGATATCCATTCAGCCTATGAGAAGCTTTACAAATTCTCTGAAAAGCATGAGAAATTATATAGGCTGGCCACCAAGAAGCTCAGTGATGTGGAACTTGATCGTGAAGAGTTGTCCACAAAGTTTGATGAGGCGAATCAAACTATTGGAGCACTAAGATTTGAGAACAACTTTTTGGCTGAGAAGACCAAGAAACTTGAAGCGGAGCTGTTTCAAGTCAGAGCTCAACTGGAGAGGACTTCAAGTGCAAAGCTTGATGAGATGCTTAGCAATCAAAAATCTGCTTCGGATCGAACTGGCTTGGGGTATGGTCTTTCTTTCTCTAATATTGCTTCTACTAGCAATACTGTTTTTATTTCTCCTGCTAATAACACTGAAATTGAGAACACTGAGGTTAAAACTGAATTAGCTAGTGAGAACCTAGACAAGAGTAAATCTATCTTAGGAGCACCCCCTAAGCAAGATAAGAAAGATGCTAAAAACCCTAGGGCTAAGAAGGCTAACTCTCAAAAGCCTAAACAAAAGAAGCAGCATCTCTGTCATCATTGTGGAGCTACCTGTCATACTCAACCAAATTGCTATAAGTGGTTAGCCACTCAACATAGCAATGGCATGATAGCATCTGGAAGCCAAAATCAGCTTCAATCCTCTCTTGCTCCTCTTGGAGATCTTCTAAAAGCTCTCATGTTCCTTTCGAACTTAAACAGTCTCAATTCTTCCCCCTCACCGCCGGTTCAAGGGTTCAATCAAAGGAAAGGTTCTTCCAAGGTGTGGAAGAAAAAGGACTCTAAGTGATCTCATCACTTTCTTTTCCCTTCTTGCTTTTCTTGTTTGTTGCATTGCTTGTGTGTTTTGCATTTCTGTTGAGTCAGTCTAGTTTTTGCTTTGCTTTGATAACATGTTTTTGTTTGTTTATTTTCAGTTTTGTTTATTTTGTTTTTGATATAAAAATAAAAAAAAATTTGAAAAATCAGAAAAATACAAAAACAGTGTGTGTTTTGTGTACTTTGGTACTTGTGTACCTTGGATGGCCAATGAAACAGAGTTTTCTAAAACTTTGTATCTCTTGTAGCTTAGATGAGCATCTCTATGCACAACTAAGCAAGTGAGCTTTGTGGCTCTTGTTTGTGATGAGTAAGATTAAATTATCACTTAAACTTAACACTCATATCACTCTTTTTGACGGGTAGGACTAGAAAATCCTAAGAGAAAGGCATAAATGACCATCTCACCATTGTTGCCCGCCAATCATAGTATAACACCTGTATACTTCGGCATAGCAAAAATGCAGTGTCAAAGACATCCGTATGCTTCGGCATAGCAAAAGTGCAATGTCTATGCTTAACATGTTGGGTATTTCTTTTCTCTCTTTTTATGCCCATGCATGATATGCTTAAAAGAAAATATGCAAAGAAAATAAAAAGCGAAAAGATTAAAATACTTTAAATATGATTGCAAGCGTGTTTTCTAGGAGATGTGGGAGCCATAGGATGTACCTCAAAGGTAATAGTCCCCATCAAACAGTTATGATTGTGTGTGAGTTAAAGTTATTTTCTTATATCTCAGATCGTCATAACATGTATACACATATGCAATCTTGCGATGTTTTTCACACACAACACACAATATTCTTTGCTACTCTTGATACATGTGCAGGTACAATGTGATTTGGCCATCACAAAGGTTTTACATGTGCTAATGTATGCTCACTAAACTGTCTTAACTTGTTTTTGAAATATAAAATTGGTTAGACTTGTTTAGTGTGTGTGTGTGTGTTTTTGAGGATCCTTGTGCTAAAATTTCTTGATTGAGAGATGATTTTGAGAGCTTAAAATGTTGATTGGATCTTTGGTTGAGGTTTATGATGGATTGCATTCATATCTGTGTTTTTCTCTTCTCAGAAAAACTGCTTTTAACTGCTATCTCGACACCTCTTCGATACCTGGTCATCTGTCGAGCTTCTCAAGCCTTTTCTTATCGTAATCTCGACACCTGGTGGATCGATCGAGAAATCTTCTGTCTTCTCGATACCTTGTCGATCGATCAAGCTTCTGATCTTTGAAATTGGTCTTGTACCTCAACACCTCTCGACACCTGAAGCTATCGAAGGCCAAATCCTCGACACCTTTCTCAACAGATTCCTCGATACCTCTCGACACCTCAACTGTCGAGATTTACTGAGGTGTTTATATAAGGTTTTGTCGCGATTTTTCTCTCATTCTCTCGATCTCTCTCAATCTGTCCGAAGGCTTTTCATCTCCCAACCACTTTTCTCTCACTCAAATCTTCAAACCCTCTTCATTTTCGGTCTTCCCTTGGTTTCAATCACTTGGTAAGATCATTTTTCCCTTCCTTTTTCATGCATTTCATGTTTTGAAACCTAGGTTTTGGAATTTTTGGGGTTTTTCAAAATTGATGAGTTTTTCTTCAAATTTTGGGTTGGGTTTGCACTTAAATGTTTTCAAAATGTCATACATTGCATTTCATGTGCATTAGAATGGTATTTACATGCATTTAGATGTGTGTTCTATGTTTGTGTGCTGCTAGGATTGGATTGGGCTGAGCCCATGATGTTTTTTTCTTTGCATGTCACATGTTCATGCATTCTCATGCATACGTACTTGTTGTTCAATATATCTCATATATATGAACTGTTTTAGGACTTTTTTGATTGTCTTCCTCTCTATCTCTTTCTCATTCTTTTACGATAGTAGTGTCTATGGCACCCAAACGTAAATCCACTCCGGCTCGGAACCCTCTGCCTTCTGGAGCTTCCTCTTCTTCTGATTCTGCTCCTCTTAACATTCGGTTTCATGATGGAGATGCCCACAAGGCATTTTCTGAGAACTTTTCTAGACGAGGTGTTCATTCGGAACGCCAAGTCATTTTGGCGAACTTCGCCGACACTGACCTTCCCTCTGTCATTCACATAGGGGATGGGAGTCACTGTGTGACGTCCCAATCACTTGTCCTCTCGTGCTCATTCAGGAGTTTTACTCCAACATGCACGGGATTGATCGTTCAGTACCTCTTTTTTTCATGCGCGTTCGAGGTATGCGCATTCTTGTTACACCGCAGCTAGTTGCGGATGTACTTAGGGTTCCTAGGATAGAGTTTCCTGACTATCCTTCTTGTGAGCATCTTCGGACTGTGTCCAAAGATGTGCTCATCTCTGCCTTTTGTCAGCGTCCTGCTGATTGGGGTGAGCATCAGTACACATCATGTAGGCCTTTTGCTAAAGGTCCTAGATTCTTAAACATGGTGATGACCTTTGTACTCCATCCACTCTCTCACTACAACTCTATCACAGAGCCTCGTGCTCAATTTTTGCTATCACTTCTAGAGCATCTTACTATAGATTTTCCTTTTCATTTCATCCTTTCTATCATAGATGTCCATCTAGATTCGGCGTCTCGTGATAAGCTCATCTTTCCTTCCGCTATCACGAGGATCTTACGCCATTTTTCTATCCATTTTCCAGTGTCCGACCACTTCACTCACATCTGCGCCATAGATGCCGCTACCGTAAAATGTAGTGAGGCTCAGTTTAGGTCGTGACAAACGAATTCCACTCCTCCCTCCCGTTCAGCTCCATCCAGATCAGCTCCATCTACATCTGCTCCTTCTTCCTCTACGAGTGATGTATCTCTAGGAGACATTATGGCGCAGCTGCAGCGCATGGACACTCCCCTTGATACACTCTCCACTGAGTTGTATTAGGTGAATGTTCGTGTTGGTCGTATTGCACGACGGCAGGTGACCATGGGTGGTTTTGCTCCAGATGCTACTCCTTCACCACCTCCTCCAGCGGCTTCTGACTCTGAGGATGATGATGATGATGTTGATGATGCTTCGGATGATGATGATGGAGATGCTAGCTCTACTGATGAGATGTCTACATGACACTCTACCTTTTGTCACTCGTGACAAAAAGGGGGAGTAGTTTTGGGTTATGAGAGTAGTCATCTTAGGGGGAGAGTTAGTATAGGACATTTTGATAGGGGGAGTGTTGATATTTTTGAGGGATGTAGTGAGGTGTTGATGTATCTTTTCTTTTCTATTCTTTATAGATACATTGATCTTGTATATGAGGTCTTTTGACCAGTTTTACATACATTGTACTTATTTTCTATATATGTGGATGTATGTTTCTTTCACATCTCTCTTCATGTGTTGTTTCTTCTCTATCTTTATACACATGTTCTTTATACTTGTATGCAATCTATTTATTTCTGTTTCACACAAGATGCCTTGATGAGTTTTGTTTAAAGTGTTTCAGAAATACAGGTTGTCAAAGTCTACTTGCCATAAACTCTCTTCTTGCAAAGTTTTTCAAGAGTTTGTGTTAGGATAGATTTTATTGTATTCAACAAGTGAATATGAGTTGAGTGATTTATGACTTCTCTCATATGTTCATTTGTTTGTTGTGGTTTTGTCATGGATTGCCAAAGGGGGAGATTGTTAGGACATATGTGTGTTCACTTATTAAGAACATATGTCACTTATTTATGTAAATTGGTTAATCCTTTTGACAAAACGCACTCTACTTGTAATTGGGTAGTTTTAGGTATTTTTAATACTTCAAGAAACAAGGTTTCAAGATCAAGTGTTGAAGTCATCAAGTCTGTCCAAGAAAAAGCAAGCTGAAGTGCACATTCATTAATTCTCGACACCTGCTTGATAGCTACCTCGACACCTGCTATCTGTCGAGAATTACAAAATCAGATTTTCTGATCTGATTTGCTTGGGATCCGTGAATATGTTTTTGGGCCTTCTTTTCTTCTAACCCTAAACATATAAAAGGATTGTTTTAAGAGCCGTCAAATCGTACACAAGTTGCAAAAGCATTAAGCAATCTTTGTTCAAGCAAATTGTGATCAAAAGACGAAGTCCTTGACCTAGTTCATCTTCTCTCAAGAAGTTGCTGTGTATTTGCACCAATGGGTTTTGTAACCAAGCATCTTCCTGATCTTCATCGTAAAGGATGAACTGAAGAACTTTGCAGCCAACCTCTCCTTCTTAGTTGGTGTTTGAAGTCGCATACTGGGATCCGTGCATTAGTTAGTCACGTACTTGGGAGCCGTGCATCAAAGGTGGAAATTGTCACTACAGATCAAGTCGAATTGGGTATTGGGGTAAGGGTTCAACTGTAGGTTGGTAAGGTACTTGGGATTCCTTTACTTGTAACCGCTTGATTTGATAATAGTGGAGTTTCGGAAGTGGTGACCTGAAAATCACCCGGTGGGGTTTTTGCCGCAAGGGTTTTCCCCATTCGTAAACAAATCACTGTGTTATTTATTTTCTGCTGCTTAATTAGTTTATTGGTGATTTGTTTGTGCTTCCATATATTTGCATGTTAAATTGATTAATTAATAACTTGTCTAAGTAATTAATTGGTTTAATCACTAGAGGTCATTCAAATTGTGGCCTATCACTTAAGTCTATATTGCTTTGTCTTTTTTGTTTAGTTTTGTTTTGTCCCTTTTATGCTTTCTAAGGTGTTTCTTTTAATTGAATACCATGAACATGCATTGATGCATAGGTGCTGTGATGCAGTGAGATAAGTGAGATAAGTCATGCATTCACATGAACATGCATTGGTTTGAGTGATGAGCATGATGTAATTGATGAGTATGAATGTGATTGGTTGAACATCATGTTATCGTTGTTTAGATGCCATAATATGCTTTTTTGATTCTGCCATAATATGTTTGTTTGTTATTGTATGCTAGATTAGGGTTTTCTCTTAAAGTCTTTTACTCTGATGCTATGCCATTCATTCATATGTTCATGTATGATGCCATAGGTGCTGAGTTGCTGCAAGTTAAGTAAAGGTAAGTCTTGCATTCACAATGTACATGCATGGTCTTGTTAAGGTTTGATGATACATTTGTGTTCTTAATGTCTTGGATGATGACATGATTTGTTGGCTTTGCTTCTTCCTTGATTTTAATATGATTCTGCCAAGGATGTGATGACATGATACTAGATGTATGCTAGGGTTTATGTTTCACCATGTTAGATGAATGCTAGGTTGGATTGACATGTATGCTAGACGTATGTTAGGGTTTATGAGGTGAGATAGGAGCATGATTAGGGTTTGTGGTAGTAAAATCAGTCCTTCCACATAAGGGCGCTATATTCATGGTTCCTAGACCATAAAACTAGGTGGTGACTTCTTGTTTCTTTGCCCCAGTCCACTAGGCTAAGGCGTACTCCCCAAAACAGAATACTAACAACCACACGTTGCACCCATAAACATACTTGCACGAATGTACTCTACAAGAGTGGATTATTTTAGAAATCGAAGGGAATGAATCTCTTTGAGATCTAAAATAGGGTCACTTGAGGGAAAAGAAATTCTTAAAGTAAAGTTTCCAGATTTTCTTTAACGTAAGGGGAGCGAGGGGTCTAGGGATCAGAGGTATCAGCCTTTTTTTCTGAATGTTGGGACACCTTCTCTATTTATAGAAGTGTTAGTTGCTTAGAAAATAAGCTAGGGTTGCTTAAAAATTAAGTCATATCAGCTTAAGAAATAAGCAAAAAACGTATGGAGAAAATCCTTAAAAAATGAGATTTAGATAAGAGAAAGCTGATTTTTAAAATCTGAACATGTTTCAGTTTTTTGATCATATCTCTCTATTCAAAATTCGGATTAAGCTAACATTCTAAAATCAAAAGGGAAATTCGATTCTCTACAACTTTGCCAAAGATAACCTAGTGCGAATTTCGATGTTTACTATGCCAAAAGTGCCATGGAATGTGAATCCAAAATCTGCTACTTGATTAGCACGTTTTTAAAATGTTTTCCAAGTCTAAAACTGTATTTGGACAAATTTCAGAGTTATTTTCATAATAAACTTCATCCCAAAGTGATAATTAGGATTTTTCAAATAATTATTTTGAATATAATTATCTCAAAAGCCTAATTATCTACAGTCTTTAGAAATTATCAACTTAATTATTTTAATCCCATGTAACGAATCTCACTTTAAGAGAAATACTTAACCAAACACATAAATTCATTAAATTAATTTTAATTATTAACCAATTAAAATTAATTTCAATTAATCACGTATGATGAGTTCCACCCAAATGAATGCATGCAGACAGTGGCGACTCCAGGAAAAATTTTCAGGGTGTTCCTCAACAAGCATAAATTACACAATCTAATAAAAAAAAAAATTTATATTGACAACAACAACAATCAGAAAATACACAAATACATAAAATTTACAATTGCCTTCTACGAGTTTTCATCGTTTGAAATCGTTGCATAATAGTCTCATTATCAATGCTACAAGCTACATCTTTTTCAATATACACAACTAAACAATCATTCATCAATTGATCTCCCATTCGATTGCGCAGTTCATTCTTTATATATTTCATTGCTGAAAAACTTCTTTCTACCGTTGCAGTAGCAACTGGAAGGGTCAAAACTAGCTTCACAAGCAAATAGACTAATGGATAAGTCTCGTGCTTCCTTGTGCTCACTAACTTTTCAGCAAGTTCACTAACTCCTTGAAGCTTTAAAAAGAAGTCATTGCTGCGCATATCAAAAATGTAATTCTGCAGTTGAGAGTCAAGTGCCAAAATATCTGTCCCAAGAAAATCAGAGGGATAGAACTTAGCTAGACGTATCAATTTTTCCTTATCGAAAGCCACAAATGAATTACTTGGATCCAAGCAAGCCATACAAAGTAGCAACTCGGTATTCACCTCAGAAAAGCGGTTGTTAAGCTCTTGAAGTTGCATATCTATGACTGTGCAAAATAGCTCAACACGATAATGATGTAAATTTGAATTTTTTTGGGTGTTGCGTCTCGGCCTCCCACTAACTACAAACATCGCTTCCATGTCCAAGATAGGAATAACATGTGAGTTACAAAATAAAGATACTTCAACCAATAAAGATGCCCATCCATCATCTCTCATCACTTGCAACCGTTGCTTAGACACTTTAACAAGATCCATAGCATTTACTATATCTTGATTTTTTTTTGCAATGCTATTGACAACTCATTTGTGATCCCTAAAATATTTTTCATCAAGTGTAGAGCAAAGACAAATTCAAAAGTTAGAATTGACCTCATAATAGATCGAGCTTCAACTTTTTGGTCGGAGAGGCCATCTTCTTCAATAATCTCTAAGACATCAACAACAGCAGAGAACATCAAAATCAAGTTTAGAATAGTCCCATAATATGATCCCCAACGTGTATCACCAGGACGTTTAAGATTTGTCTCTTGATTCAAACCTTGCCCACTTCTACGTACACCATTCTCTAAATCTTCTTTAATTTTGGCAAATTGTGCATCTCGAAGAGCATCTCGTCTCTTACAAGAGCCTCCAACAATAGTTACTAAATTACTAACCACATAAAAAAATTCAGCAATGTTAATGTGATTTTTAGCAACAGCAACAAGTGTCAATTGAAGTTGATGAGCAAAACAATGGACATAAAATGCTGACTTGTTCTCTTTCAAAATTAAAGTTTTGAGTCCATTGATATCACCTTGCATATTACTAGCCCCGTCATAACCTTGCCCACGTAGGTTCGACAAACTCAAATTATGTTCACAAAGTAAACCTTCAATAGCATGCTTGAGTGACAAAGCAGTGGTACTTGCAACATGTACAATACCAAGGAACCGCTCTATAATAATTCCTTCTTTGTTCACATAACGAAGAACGAGGGCCATTTGTTCTTTCACTGAGATATCACGTGACTCATCAACTAATATTGAAAAGAACCCATTGTCAAGATCGTTGATGATGACTTTGGATGTTTCACGTGCAATTGCATTCACCATGTCTTTTTGAATATCAGAGTGGGTAAGCTTGCAATTTTTCCAAGAATTTTGCAACACTTCATTGATAGATTCATTGTGATCCCCCAAAAATTTTAAGAGCTCAAGGAAGTTTCCTCTATCACTTGAACCTTGAGATTCATCGTGACCACGGAAAGCTAATCCTCGGCATAAAAGGAATTTTACGCAATCAACTATTGCATTTAATTGAATCCGATATTCAGTTTTATCTTGTTTTGATTGCTTAACAAAAACATTTTGAATGTGTTGCTTTTCCTTCTGTAGATCTTCACTCTTCTTGATAGCTTGGTTATGAGCACTATTAACTTCTCCAACATGGGAATCTAACTTTGCAACTTGATTCCAAAGTTTGAATCCCTTCGTTACAAAAGTCTCCCCTCCCCCTTGCTTACCAACATCTTGCCCAAATAGGTAGCAATAAAAACAAAATGCCGCATCCTTGTCTATACTATATTCCAACCACTTTCTATTTTTATACCATTCCAATCTAAATTTACGGGGCTTTCCAGAAAAATATGATACAGGGTAATCCTGAACAACTGGTTGACAAGGGCCTTTTGTTAAATAATATCTTCTGATTTCATCATGATTATTAGGATGATAAGATGATATCTTTTGTCGTAGCCCAGGATCTGAAGGAAGATTTTCTAAATTAAAGTCAATACGAATTCGCTTAGAAGATGTAGATGAATCTTGCACAGGAAATGAATCTTGCGCAGGAGATGAATCTTGCATAGGAGATGAATCTTGCACAGGAGATGAATCTTGGGTACGTGGTTTTCTTATCAAATATTTGTCCATAATTCTAGCAAAAGAATAAACAATAAACTATAAGTTTATTTGAAATTATTATTCTTGCATTAATTATAAAATTATTAATTGTTATTTAACTTAACATAATTTAATTTATTTGTCTTTTATAATGTATTAGTTAATTTAATTATATAACTTTAATTATTGTTATTTAGCATAACAATAAACTATATTGCTTTAATTTGTTTGTCATTAATTATACTACTTTAATTTATTATATTTGTTTGTCTTTTATTTGTCTTATGCACGTTACATATTTTATGTGCATCACAATAATTAAAACAGTATAATGTGTAGCACATTACACTGCTAATCAACAATCACAAACAATAACCTGTCAATCAGAAAATTTCACAATCACAATAAACAATTTACTTCACACTAAAAGACAATTAATATATTACTAACATATTGACCGACACGGCGACACCAACATTGCAACACACGTTACACAAAAACCAATACCAACAAGTGACAGGAAAGATAAGGCCAAATTCCAAAAAAAAAAAAAAAAAAAAGGCAAATGCAAGCAATCCGGTCAGCCAATCTGACCAATTGCTTGCTTTTGCTTTATTTTTTTTGTCTTTTTGAATTTGTCCTAATTCTATTGGTTTGTGTGTTGGTGTAATGGTGTTCAACACCATTACACTAACACACAGACCAATAGATAAGGACAAATTCAAAAAGACAAAAAAAAATAAAGCAAACAGGCAAAAAGCATATAAATATATCATCATTGTAGAGAGAGAGAGAGAGTGTAACCGGTGGCTTTATTAAAATTAAGAGTAAAGAGAGAGACAGAGTTCATTTTATTTCAGTTTTGCTGCTTTTGCAAAGAGAAGAGAGAAACTGAGAGTCTGAGAGACTTAGAGAAAAAGAGAGAAAAAGAGTAAAGAGAGAGAAATACCCAGCACGAGGTCCGACCGGCGAGCACCGAGATCCGAGCGGCGAGCGGCGAGCGGCGAGCACCGAGGTCCGAGCGGCGAGACTGCGATCTGCGAGCGGCGAGACTGCGATCTGCGATCTGCGACGGTGACGACTGCGATCTGTGAGGCGACCACTGCGAGACTGCGATGAGGGCGAGGCGGCGAGCGGCGAGCGGCAAGCACCGATCTGCGAGACTGCGACGGCGACGCCGAGCGGTTTTCTCTGCTGGGGTTTGTATCAGTGATTCAGTGTATGCTGGGGTTTGTGGGCGGTGTATCTGCGACGACGGCGACGGTCCGTGGGCGATGGGCAGTGTATCAATGTATGGTGGGTTTGTTTTTGTTTTTGTTTTCTCTGTATTGGGAGCTTTTTTTTTTTGAGATAAACACTAACTTAGTTGGGGTTTGTTTTGCTTTGCTGATGGACTGCTTGTATTGGGGTTTGGGGTTTGGTTTCTGATTTCTCTGGCAGTGAAGTGACCGTGGCGTGGGTTAATTTCTGTTCTCTGTTTGTATTTTTTTTTTTTTTTTTTTTTTGGAGAATCCGTGGGCTACGGGGTGTAATCTATTTGGGCTCGCCGTGGCTCGCCGTGGGCTTGGCTTGCCGTGGGCTTGCTCTATTACCTTTTTTTTTTTTTTTTTTTTTCCAGATTTTAGTTCAAATTTTTTTTGGGCTTTTTTTTTTTTTTTTTTTTTTGCTTGGAAGTAGAACAGAAATTTTTTTTTTTTTTTTTTTAATTTGAGGGTGTTCCTAATTTTGTTAATGAGGGTGTTCCTAATTTTGTGATCAGGGTGTTCCTAATTAAGATTAAGTATAAATTTTTTTTTTTTTTTTTGATTTTTTTCAAGTCAGGGTGTTCCTGGGAACACCCTGACTTAGCCGTGGCGTCGCCACTGCATGCAGACTGTAAAAACTTGATCTTGTGATGTCTTTTAATCTGACGGTCCGATTTGAGAACCAGGAATATTGTCGTGATTGTTAGAATCTTAAGATTCTTTTTATGATATCAAGCATATATCACCAAAAGCAGCAACATCACAAAGCAAATCTAATATCTAAACGTTCAAGCATTAAAACTCATGATATTCAACCAAGCATATTTAAAAACTCAAAGCCCAAATGTTTAAATGCATGTTCATGTGATTTATGCACGACTTACCTTATTCACCTTACTACATCACAGCACCTATGTATCAATAAATTTTCATATTCAAATGCATGTTCATGATATTCAAACAAACAAAACCCTAGTCAAGATATAATCACTAAAAGAAACCAAAAACATGTTAAAACCCTAAAACATAACTCAAAATAAAGGAAACAGGACAAAACAGAGACTAAACATGTGGACGAAATGAAGGAAAACAAAGAAAAACGAGATTTGGATTCCAGGGCACGAGTGTGCATGTGCATCCCAGTTGTATGTGTACGCACACCTTGAGTATACGTACATATATCTAAAGCATGTGCACGCATACACACCCAGAAATCTAAAACTCAGCAACCAAAATAGAGACTAAACAAAAACAAGAAAGCTTGCAACCTTTCATGCTTCAAATATAAGCAAAAAAATTAATTAATTAATTAACATAAACGTATTAAAGCAAATAAAACATATAAACAGCACAACAAAATAAGAAAAGTGAAGTGCCAAAGTTAGAACCTTTACCTCAACACAAGAACTCTCTAGAGCTTGATTTGACCATTCCCCTCAGTCAATCTAATCAACAACAAAACCAACAGGTTAGTAAGCTTTAGAACTCAAAGGCCAAGACCAAAATAGGTCACAACCAAGTAAAAATTGACTTGAGGATGTTTTGTGAAAAAACTCCCTCTTTGATTCACTATTTTCAAGTGAATCTTGCGTATATACACCTGCCTTTGAAAAAGTACCTTTTATGGTTTTATATAATGGTAAAATAGGGGAATGGGGTAGCTCCCAGATGATGTCGGATTCATTCCACACAGATTTAAATGCAAACACCTTTCCTTTCATAAAATACTCAAGCCCTAGTTGCATGCGCACACTTGAGTTATGCATGCACATACCCTAAGTATGCGTACGCATGCTTTGAGTGTGTGTGCGCATATGCGTGTATGCATACACACAAGTAGGGTTTACTGTACCTTTTCTTTTCCAAAATGGCTTTATTCTTCCAAAAATAATTTTATTTTCTCCATAAATATTTCCTTAAGTCAAGATTTCGTAAGATTAGGTCGCAAATCAACCTTAAGCCTCAAAGTAATGTCGTCATTGGGGAACTGGGGCTCGAGTTGTAAGGGGTATAAAATGAGGTGTCTACAGTTGCCCCTCTTTTGATTTGTGAGCTCCTCTAATGGAATCAAATGAAAAAGAGAAAAAATATTTTGTTTCGACGTACAACTCAAGCCCAACCCACGTATACGGCAAACAACACGCATACATGGGGTGGGGTGCAACTCCGCAAAGTTGCATGGGATTTGTATGTCTGAAGTCCCACAGGTGTTACCCGGGAAACAAGTAACAACAAATTCACTATCTAAGAACCTGGTTTTCCAATTTTCAAGCAAAAGGCAAGTGAGTCACTATCTTTGAGTCACTAAAAAAGAAAATCAAACATGGCCAATGGCCTCAACCATTAACCAAACAAACAAAGTGCTCTTACAAGCTAAAATGATACATATCTGTGGTGTCCATCTAGGGCTCTTGCCTCAAACTTCTCCAGGTGGATCTTGCCTCTAGGTGATTTATGTCTTTATCTCAATCTCTTCATTTCTAAATAGCTCTTTCCTTTGTCCCCATCTCTTCCATTCTAAATGGCTTGTGCCTCGATTCTGATGTACATGTTTGATTCCAAGAGGATATGTTCTCCTGCTCTATTGTCTTTACTTCTGGTCCAAAATGCTCTGGGGATTTGTGCCTACGTATTCAATTTCCGAAGGATATGTGCACAATTATGATGGTGGTTGTCATCTTTGGTGGAAAACTCACTTGAGGAGCTTTCCAAACATGCATAGGGATTTTCTTGGTAGTTTCTGGATTCTTTAACTTGCTATGGAATTTTTTCGAGTGGCTTTTGACTCACGAGAGAGTCCTTGATGATATATTACCCGCTAGGGAAATTTTTTTTTCTTGATGATTTTGACTCACGAGGGAGCTGCCTTGAACTTGTAACTCGCTGGGGAGCTATCTTGGGCTTTCATTTTTTTTTTTTTTTTTTGACCCGTTGAGGGGTATTTTTTTTCATTTTAGGGTAATTTGGTAATTTTTGATGTTCCATGATTCACTAGGGATGATTTTGAAATTTTCTTCTACTATCTTGTCTTTTGAGAGTCCATTAGGGAGGTCTTATTTTTTTTTTTTTTTTTTTTACTAAACTACACATAGTTTAGCCATCAGGTGTCTCTCTCGCCTCTTCATTTTGTCAACGATTACCAACCGTTTCTTTTTTTTTTTTTTCTTATTATTCTCTTCATCTTCTTCATTTAGACATCTCTTAATTTTCTCTCTAACACTCCAACTTCCCCCTCTCCGTACAAAAACCTCTACCTCTCTCTCTCATTTATTCATCCCTTTCAGAATCAAAAATCTCCTTTCCTCTCAAACTCCCTCATCTTCTCTAATGGCTCCCAAGGCTAAGAAAGCTTTCTATGTGATCACCAGTGGTGTCTTCAATCTCACCTGCTGGATTGGTAACACAAGGCTTGACGAGCCTGCTCCACTACTTTATAGACCAAAAGATCATCTCTCAGAAAATGCACGGCTCGGATTGGCAAGTTTTTTGAACTTTTCTCATTTTCAAGTTTTGCTCTGATCTTTTGTTTCAATCCATTTTTGGACTTGTAAATGCTTGGGTTTTGTTATGGGATGGGTTTTGCTATAGGATGGGTTTAGATGAAAACCTAATGTCCTAGGAAGGGTAGGAACATGTTTAGGATGAGTTTTGATCCAATGTAGGCCGAAAATGGCAAAGAACACATTTAGGTTACACCCATGCGTACGCTTGTATTGTGTATGCATACGCATACTATGAGTATACATGCATGCACACTGAGTGTACGTGCACATGAATGTTCATAAAAAGTCCAGAGACACATGCTTTTACATGCACACGAGTACACAAGGTATGCGCACGCATACTCCAGTACGCGCACGCATACTCCAGTACGCGCACGCATACCGAGCCTTGCAATCACAATTTTATGCTTAGAATGGGTAGTTTTACTTTTATTTCACTTATTTTTGTCCAACATGATTCTCATGCTCTTGTTTCTATCCTTTGCAAGGTTTGAGGTCTTATTCGAGTAGGGGTAGTGCAAGTTAACTATTCGAATGGTATTGGTCCCTGACAGCTAAGATAAAGGCTTTGGTGAACACGGCCGGCTTCGGGCCACTCCTACGTCTTCTTCCGAAGAGCTCAACCAGCGATGTGCTAGTGCAAGCTTTAGCTGAGAAGTGGTGGGACACTACCCATACTTTTCACATTGCTGAGCAGGAGATTACTATTACTCTCATGACTTCCATTGACTAACTGGTTTGAGATCATATGGGTCTATCATCGACTTGGAGGGTGAGTCAAGCATTCAATTAGGCCAAGACCTACTAGCATACCTATCCTAGTGAAAATGTTCGCTATTATGATTTAGAGGTGGACTACAAGCCTCTTTCTCAAGTGACTTCCGAGGATCAGGCTTAGATGGCTAGGGCATTCTTGCTCTTTGTATTGGGGGCATATCTCTTTGCCAATGGTGGTTAGACAATGTCCCTAAGGTGGCTAGCTCTCTTTCGCAACTTTGGGAATGCCTGGAAGTCCAATCGGGGGCATGCTTTCCTTGCCTACTTCTACTCGGTCATGGACACATTAAGTCAAGTGACTCTTCACCAACTAATGGGGCCTTGGAAGCTCCTTAAGGTTAGATTCTGTCCCCTTATGTAGCTTTACAAACAGTACCTCGTACTCTTGCAAACTACATTTGTTTCATGCATCTGAGATATCACATAAACGGTGAAACCAATGTCACTAGCTGACATGGATCGAGGTAATCACACCACAAAAATCATTGTAAATACCATATTTTGTTTGCCCTCGATTTGCGTGCTAGACCTTGAAAATTCCAAAAATATTAACTTTCTGTCATGGGGCCGCAGAAACATCTAGATAGATGTGGCGCAACCCGTTTGAGCATCGAAGCACTCAAAATGCCATTTCAGGTCAAATTAACCAAAATGACCTTGGTCAAACCTAGGTTAACCAAAAGTCAAAGTCGGTCAAAATCATATCAAAACAACATTTTTCACGTTTCTACATCAAACCCGAGCTACTCGGTGATTTTCATCAACTTTGACCAAGTTTGACCCAAAGTTGACTCCTAGGGCCCCAAAAATCCTAATTTAGATTTGACTATCAGAATGGGTTGAAACTTGCATCATTATGAAGATTATTAAATTTCTTTTCCAGCAACTATTCATGGGTCAAAATTGGAGATAAAACGATTAAGATATCCTGAAAATGTACAAAGTGCACCAACTCATTTCTCAAGGCCATAACTTTTGATCCGACTATCAGAATTTCAATTTCTTTAGCGTTCTGGAAACTATACATCTAGAGCTTTCTAAGAAAACCAAGATTAGCTCAATCGGAGTTTGACAAGGCCTTCATATATGCGTCTGAATTTGAACCAAGGAAGAAGCTAGGATTGCCGATGTCAGCATTGGACTCGGCAGCCATTTAGTGGCCGCCGAAAGTCGAAGGGTCAGATTTCCATTATAAATACCCTTAGACCTCCTCAGACCTAAAAATAAAATGAATATAGGTAGTTTTAGAGCATTTTTCTGGGCAGTTTCTTTCTCTTTTCCTCTCTAAGTTCTCTCCCAAACACATAAAAAAAACCTTTGATTTCTCTCTTTTCTCAACAATCAAGAGGTATTGCTCTTGCACTCTTTTTCCTCTCCTTGGTCTTAGGACTTTGAATTTGAGGTTTTAAGGGCATAGATGTAGTTTTTTCACTACAATCTACACCTTTTGCTTTATCTTTCTTCATAACATGTCTATTTGCTTTACATAGTATATCTTTGCTTTATCTTGCTTCCTAGCATGTTTTATAGCTTTCCATATGTCTAGGTGCTTTTTACCATGCTTATGCCTAGATCTTCATGTTTATGTGCTCCTTGCCATGCTTATGTTCAGATCTATATCTTTGTGTGCTTCATTCCATGTTCATATGTCTAGATCTACATGTTGGTTGCTATGTCATGTGCTTTTATAGCTTTTGTCTCTTATTGTCCCTTTTCACTTGTGTTTTGGCCCTTTAGGTACGGTGTAGATCTACATCTTGTGGTCTAGGCCTACATCTATGCACCTAGGCCTATATCAAAGGGTTTGGATCATTTTCTTTATGCATGTGTATGCTTGCTTGCTCCAATACTTTGTATCCGTTTGCCTGTCTAGATCTAAGCTTTGCTTTTTGCCCCCCTTGGGCTTGTACTTGTTGGTATTTAGGGCCACTTGCTTGTGCGGTTGCATCCGTCCCTCTTGTGGCTTGTTTGGACGTGACTGCTTGTAAGATGCATCGCCATGATGTCAGTGTGCTTAGTACACACCTTTCTTCGCTCCGTGTAATGTTGTTATGCTTGCCTTGCTTGCTTTGTGCCACCTGCCTGGCTTTCTTTGCTTTTTTGCATTCTTGCACGCATGTCTACATGTTCATGCATGAGTCTGTGTGTTGTCCATACTCCAATCTCATAGAACTATGGACACCCGATCCAAACCTACATTTGTCCTCCTAGGGCACCCTCTTTTGTTTGATAACACTTTTTTTGCCCTCATTTGGCTTCTTTTGATAGCTTGTCTTTTAGCATGCTTTCCTTCTAGTTATTTCTTTGCTTGTCTACTAGCTTGTTTCATTTGTCATTGCATGTACACGCTTAAAGCATGGACACTTGGAGCCAGGGAACAACCTTTTAGGCACAAGCAAAAAAAAGGGCAAAGACACAAGCAAGAAGACGCAAGCCTATAAAGGGCAATGTTCAGTAGATCAGGAGGCCTAGCCACCCCGAGTGGTTACATCTTTCTCCCTCTCTCTTAGCCTCTTCTCTAGAGCAATGTATTAGGGTTCCCCCTCTCCTTGTACCCTTTATCTTTCTTGCTTCTTGCTTGGACTGCGTTCCCTAGGTATGGAAATGTCTGTTTTACATTTCTTGTACCTTGTTGGGCCATACCCTTAGCATGTTGGCAATGTCTAATTCACTTTCCTACTTTATGTGATGGCATTATGCATGATGTACATATATATATATATATATATATATATATGCCTGCGTGTGTTGGTGATCGTGCACTTTGTATGATGGACTCTCATGGCTATGTGAGCAACCCTCTTTAGTCATGAGGGCTCTTAACCTTGTGGTATGGGTATGTGCTCAAGGCATTTGCTGCAGGTACATACTCATGTCATATAGTATGCATAATCATCGCAGTGTGACTGTCCTAATCCATGTCCTTGGATAGGCATTATAACCAAACTTCTAAACTCAAGAATCAAGATTTTTTATCCATCCATATTAGATTAGGAAAAACAACCTTTTTCTAAACCTAGGATTGGTAATAAAATCAAATAGAGTCAAGTGACCAATCATACCTTAGAAAAAACCCAATGATTGGTGGCGACTTCACTTACCTTTGGTAACTCAATTTAAATGGACTCATCTTTCCAGTCACACACCAGAGGTATAACCCTCCTCCACAACACCCAAGCTTTTGAGCTTGTACTGTTCAAATGCGCGGGCATCGCCGCGATGGGTGGTCAAACCGCCGCAGGGCATCGACAATCACGCACACAATGTAGCATGAATATGTATCTATAACAGTTGCCTTGAATGCAAACCCACACTCCAAGGTCAAAAGCACCCATAATTAGGAAATGAGTACCCTCCTAACCACATGAATCCATCATACAAAGTGCATGACCATCTTTTTTTTTTACTAAAGTGCATGACTATGTTTAAACAAGCATGTATGTATATATATCAAGCACACACAATGCAAGCACACAGAGCAGGAAAACAAACCAAACATTGCCATTGCTCGAAGGGTATTTCCCAGGCAAGGTACAAGAAAAAGTAAAGATCAGACATTGTCATACCCAAGGAACACAGTCCAAGCAAGTTACATGAAAGATAAATCAAACACTACCTACAACCGAAAGGTATGGCCCAAGCAAGGTACATGAAAGATAAAGATCAAATATTGCCATGCCCTAAGAATGCGGCCCAAGCAAGATACAAGAAATGAAAGCCTTGATCTAGAAAGTTATAGACATGGTTCTAAAGAAAAACGCTAAGAAAGGGAGAGAAAACCACTCGGGGAAGCTAAGCCTCCAAATCTACTAATCAATGCCCTTTTGGGCTTGTTCATTTTGCTTGCATTTTTGCCCTTTTAGCTTGTACTTTGGAAGTTGTGCTCTCACTCCAAGCATGTACATGCAACAAACAAAGAAAACACAAAGGCAATAGACGAGCAAAAGAGATAGCAAAGAAACAAAGAGAGCACTAGGCAAACATACAAGAAAAGTAGACAAGGAAAGAAAGAATACAAAGGAGCAAACAAACATGTTATCAAACAAGCAAACAAGAGAAGGTGTCCTAGAAGGACAAATGTAGGTTTGGATTTGGTGTCCATAGAGACATAATATTGGAGTACAAAGGCACGTGTGCCATCAAGCAGAGTTCCTGAAAGGGACTCGGGATCTCATGTTCAAAGATAGGTGCAAACCCACGCGAAATCATAGGTAGGAATTATGCTTGATGACACAAATAAGCACACAAACACATGCATAAACAAGTAAACAAAGATGCAAAGATGGAAACAAAGGCAACAAAACCCACACAAGGTGGCCCAAAGCAAGCATAAAGAAAGAGAACATGTTATCACACAAAGGGGAGAGCTAAAAATGTTATAAGGCACATACAAGGCTGACATGAGAAACCCTAAAACGCAAAGCTAAGCAAAAGGAGAGAAAGGCAAGGATAAGCAAGCCAACATCACTAAGATGTACTCCCACACCTGGTTGCATCCAAACAAGCCACAAAAGGGGGGATGATACAACCAAACAAACAAGAAGGCCCCAAAGACTAACAAGCACAAACCCATAAAGGGAAACAAGACAAGTGAAGTATGGCAAGGATGCAAGAAACAAGGTTTAAGCATACATGCATGGATCCAAACACAAACATAGAAAAAGGGGCAAACAAAGCACAACCATGCAAAAAGGAACTAATCCAAACCCTTTGTTGTATTCGAGTGTACGAATGTAGGCCTAGACCACTATATCTAGATCTACACCCTACTCAAAAGCAAGACATAGGAAAAAGGTACAAACAAGATGTATAAAGCTATAAAAAAAATTAAAAATAAAATTAAAAAAGCACTAGGCATAACATCCAAACAAAGCATTAAGCACATAAACTTGGCAAGAAGCACATAAACATGGCAAAGAGCACACAAATAAGAAATTTAGACATATCCTAACCCAAAAGGGCTAGGCCAACAACATTAAAGCAATAAAACATGTTAAGAAAGCAAGTAGACATGCTAGAGAAAAAGGAAAGCAAGAAACATGCTAGGAAATTAAACGGGTGCAGATTGTAGCTAAAAAGCTACATCTACACCCCTAAACCTCAAATCCAAGGTATATGGACCAAGGAAAGGGATATGAGAGCAAGAACACTTCCTCTTGATCTATAGGAAAAGTGAGAAATCACAGGTTTTTATATGTGTTTTAGAGAGAATCTAAGAGGAAAGAGAGTAGAGAAATTGCCCAAAAAATGGTCCAAAAATCCCAAAAATAATTTTTTTTCAATTTTGGGGGTCTAGGGATTAAATATCCTTTTTTGCGACGCTTCAGCTACAAGCAACCCCTAAAGGTGCGCCGGGTCAGTACGTTGATGTCAGCAACTTTGTCATTTTTCCTCACTTCTTGGTTCTGACTTCAATCACTTATTTGAAGGCCTCCCGAGCTCTAATTACACTAATCTTGGTATCAATGGAAAGGTATGGATGTCTAGTTTTCAGAACACTTGAAAATTTGAAAATCCAACAGTATCAAAAGTTATGGCCTCGAGAAGTGAGCTAATGCACTTGGCATTGTTTCAATGATATCTCAAAATTTTTAACTCAAATTTCAACCCATGAGCAATCATTGGAAAGGGAATTTAATAATCTTCATAATGACATTTGTTCCAACCCATTCTGACGTTTGAATCAAAATTTGGTTTTCAAGTGCTATTAGGAGTCAACCCTAGGTTAAAGTTGACAAAAAATCTCTAACAAGCTCGGGTGTGATGTAAAAACATGAAAAAAAAAATTGGGTGGTTTTAACCAACTTTGACTTTTGGTCAACATAGTTTGAACAAGGGCATTTTGGTCAATTTGACCTAAAAAGCCACTTCTAGAGCTCTGATGCCTTAACGGGTTGTACCATGTCAATCTAGATGATCCCATGGTCCCTTAGTGAAAATTTGATCTTTTTGGAATTTTTGGGGTTAGGCAGGCAATTCGAGAGCAAACAACATACGGTATCTACATTCATTTTTAATTTGTTTTTAGACTTGTAAATGCATAGGTTTTGATATGGAAAGGGTTTAGATGAAAACCTGATTCCTTAAGGAGGGTAGGAACATGTTTAGGATGAGTTTTGATCCAAGGAAGGCCGAAAATGGTAATGAACACGTTCTGGTTCCATCCATGCGTGCACATGCTCGGAGTATGCATGCGTGTGCACCGTGTATACATATGCATGGTTGTTCATAAAAAAACACATGCAGGCATGCTTCCAATATGTGCATGCACACTTGCAGTATGCATATGCATACTCATAGTATGCGAGCATAGTTATGCTTGTAGATACAATTTTATGCCCAAAACATGCTATTTCACTTTTCTTTTGCTTATTTCTATCCAATATGATCCATATGCTCTTGTTCTTGTCTTTTACAGGCCTATGATCATACTCGAGTAGGCGTAACTCCAAATCCCTATTCGATTGGCATGCTCTAGGCTTGCGACCCTTGACGGCAAAGACAAGGGCCTTAATGGAGGCAGCCGATTTCAAGCCACTCATGCATCTTCTTCTTGAAAGCACGGCTAGCGGTGTGCTAGTCCATGCACTAGCTGAAAGGTGGTCAAACACTACGCACACTTTTTACATTGCTGAGTGGGAGATGACTATGACTCCCCATGACTTCCACCGAATGTTTGGTTTGAGATCCCAATCATCGACTTAGAAGGTGAGTGATCATAGCTTAAAAGTACAATATTATCTTAGTTTCAGTGGGCATTATCACATCTATTTTGTGTTTATTTCCACACTTACATGTAAATATGAGAGTTTGCAAGTTTTCTCTAAAATATATTCATTACGTGTATTTCTCTCCTATAGGAGATTTAAACTAAATAAGCTAAGCAAGCAGACATGAAGCCAAAAGAATCCAAGGGTGAAAATCAATTGAGAAGTGGCTTTTGAAGAATTTGGTGAGTCAAAGATGTGTGAAAACATAAAAGGAAAGAGAGAAATTTGTTTGAGCCAAAGATGGAAAAATCCCGGCATAAAAATATTCTGACCAGTTTTGGTATTTTGGCCATATCTTTTTACTCCAATATCGGATTGACTTGATTCTTGCAGCCACGGAAAGAGAACATAAAGATATAAAACTTTGTAGTTTACCAAAACTTCAGAATCTTCCATATCCAAAACTGACCTAGAAATTAACCCACTGTTGAAAAGCGGGAATTAACATATTATATTTTCCTTTTTGAGAAGCATGTGTTTTAGGGTTTTGAATGTTATAAATATTAAAAGGATAATAGTGCAGCCACGTTTTTGGCTGCTGTGAAACCTTATTTTTATCAATTGTGAAGAGTTCTTATTTTCTATGGAAGCTTAAGAACCTAAGCTAGGGTTAGGGGTGAATCCCCAATATTGTAAGTTGTCCACTATTCAGTCCAAGCATGCTTTTCACGTTTTGATTATTGAAATCAATTGTTCTCTTTTTATTATTGTTTTGTTAGATTGATATTTGATTGCTAGTTCTTTCATAAGTCTATTCTTGAATCTTCTTATTGTTAGAATAGGGTTTTATAATCTCTCTAGTAAAATGTGGTAATCTTGTTAGACATTACTATTGCCATAGTATTACCTCTAGGGTATGCGTTGTTCTTGAGTGTCTCTAGCAAAGTTATTATTTTCTAGACTAAATTGTTGGAACAACTGATGAATATAATCAATCACGGAGAGTTTTATTAATAAAGCTTATTTCTGAGTCTTCCAATTGGATCCTTTGTGTGTTTACTTATCCAATTATGTACTAAATTGGATTGGTAGTGGATGCTTAACAATATTGGTGGCAAACCCTAACACCCTAGTGATTTTAATTATTGAATTTTACCAAACTTTATTTTTCCTAAGTTTCAATCATATCTTTCTATATTTTATTGGTGCTTTTGATGTGTTCTTATTTTCCTTTTCTCGGTGGAACGACAACCTTAGCTACATTACAATTTTTGTTACAAAATTGGATGACATCAGCGAGTTAGGTATAGAGCTTGGCATAGACCTGTTGGGGCATGCCTACTCTAGTGAACACGTCTGTTACTTTGATCTAGAGTCGGATTTCGGGTCTCTTTCTCAGACGACTCTTGAAGACCAGGCTTGGATATCTAGGGCATCCTTGCTCTATGTGGTGGGGGCTATCTCTTCATCAATGGGGGTCAAATAGTGTCCTTAAGGTGGTTGGCACTCTTTCATAACTTTGAGGATGCTCGGGAGGAAAATTGGAGGCATGCTTGCCTTAATTACATCTATTCGATCATGGATACACTGAGTTAGGGGACTTCACACCAACTAGCGGGGTCTTTAAAGCTCCTTAAGGTTAGATTCTTTCTCTTTATGTAGCTTTACAAACTGTACTTTGTACCCTTGCAAACTGTATCTTTACCCTATATCTGAACGGTTATTCTAGACTTGCAAACTATATCTCATACTCTTGCAAACTGTGTCTATGTTCTTTCTTGCAAACTATTCTTAACTTGCAAACTGTATCTATGCTCTTTCTTGTAAACTATTCTTAACTTGCAAACTGTATCCATGCTCTTTCTTGCAAACTGTATTTGTGCTCTTTCTTGCAAACTATTCCTAACTTGCAAACTGTATAAATACTTTTCCTTGCAAACTGTTCTTAACTTGTAAATTGTATTCATGCTCTTTTTCTTTTGTAGCGATGGGCCTTATCCTATGCCCTCCTTGCTCATAGGGCCGATGTGAATCTGATGGCCCTTCTCTTGGTTCAAGCCCACCTCAACAGCCTCACTCTTGATTCGATGAGTTATTTCCATTCTCTTTGCTCTTGTCATGATCATTTGGATGTCTTTGGGGTTCTCTCTCCAACCAAACATGTTATGCATATCACTTAGGGACCTTGGGTTAGATCTCCTCACATTGATGCCTCAGACTTGGAGGCAGTTACCATTGTCTCTTCCCAGACTTCTCAGCTCTTTGAGGGTGCTAGCCTAAGGGCCTTATATCTTGCTAAGCGGGTGGCTAGCTAGCTGGTGGCTGTAGATGAGCCTCAGGTGCCTATGGATCCTCCCTCTTTCACAACCACCCTAAAAATAAAAAATAATAATAATAATAAATAAATAAATAAATAATTCAAAGACTAAAGTTGTTTGGGTGAATTTTAGGCTTGGAACATCTATTTTGCATCAAACATGTCATCAATTTTCTGTGCAAGGATGTCATCAATTTTCTGTGCAAGCATGTATAAACTAAGGGTGTTGGCCCAAAATATTTTCATGATAATTGATTACTAACAAGCTCATAGAAAGAATCATTTTGCAAGGGGTGGACATAGATCTTTCTTCTACTTAAAATTCACCATCAATTTTCAGTTTGGATACTTCCATATGTCCTAAAAAATGAGATTGAAAACGCATCAAATTACAAAAATGGATAAGGCTAAGGATGTGCCAATTGGCACTTCATCTATTCCAATTGGCACATTCTTCCAACTTTCCCGGTTTCGCCCAATGATGCAATTTCAGCCGTATTTTCTTATAAAGTCTCTATTCATTAAAAATTTTCAAAATTCACATTTATTATTATACTAGGGACATTTGGCTATGCCTTATCCTTTTTAAAAAGGAAAATCAAGTTTTTCAAAAATCATGCATCAATTTGCAAACTAAGAACATTCAACTATGCCTCATCCATTTTTTTTTTTTTTAAATCAAGGTTTTCAAAAATCATGCATCAATTTGCAAACTAGGGGCATTTCGTTATGCCTCACCCTTTTTTTTTTTTTAAATCACGGTTTTCAAAAATCATGCATCAATTTGCAAAGTAGAGGCATTCGACTATGCCTCATCTATTTTGTATAAAAAAAATAATATTTTTCTAAAAAAAATTCAAGGTTTTCAAAATCAAGCATCAATTTGTAAACTAGGGGCATTTGACTATACCTCATCCATTTTGAAAAAAGAAAATTCTTATTTTTCTAAAAAAACTCAAGGTTTTCAAAATCATGCTTCCATTTGTAAACTAGGGATATTCGACTATGCTTCATTCAAGTGAGATCAACCATGTCAAGACCTGCCAAGTAAGTTCAAAGTTTTGAGTAACAAAGTCGCATTAAGAAACTAAAAAAGGAAAAATTTGCTGAACTTCAATGTTCAAAAGGATAAATCTCCAGAACAAATTTTCAAATGACAAATCTCCTAAACAAACTTTTCAAAGGATAAATCTCCTAAACAACTTTTCAAAAAAGGATAAATCTCTAAAACAAATTTTCAAAGGAAAAGTCTCCTAAATTTTTTAAAAGGATTGTTGATGGTGGTTTCTTTACTTCTTCTACCCTAGACACGTGACACTATGTTATTAGACAACGTTTAGTCTAGGCTTTTTATAGGAAGGGAGTTGGATCTGACGCTCCCACCGAATGGGCTCCAAGTTCTCATTCTGTCACTGCCAATTTGTGCACAAACACTGAGTCTGAAGTCTAAAGGATGACGATAGAAACTGGGCTTATCCTCCATTTCTACCACAAAAGTAACATTACTCCAGCTTCTACCACGAAACTAACTTTTCTTAACTGTCTATTGTGCAATAAAGTTTTCTGCACTTCTCTGCAACGTGAGTAGCCACTCTTCATTTTCTGCTGTAGAAATATTTCTTTACTTTCTGCACATAAACTCTAAAACCCAAAGAAAATACCCATCAAGTAAATGATGGTTTACAAGGGTTAGTATATTCTCAAATATATATATGTATGTATGTGTATATATATATACAAATGCATACATATATTCATATATGTGTGTATATATATATATATCTTTTTTATATTTATATGTGAATACGTATAAGTATGTGTGTGTGTGTGTGTGTGTGTGTGTGTACACACACACACACACACACACATATGGCAAAACAATTATTAGTTCGTAATTAAAAACAATGCACGTAATTACAAAGAAACAATGAAAGCTTCAACAGAAATAATCATGGGTAAAGAGTATTCAAAGTAGGATGATGACTAAAAAGATCTCAAGCCCAACTCACACAACCTTATTACCAAATAAGGCTATAAAGTTATGTGATCAAGAACATGAGTCAGAGTAGTTATCTTTTGGAGATTGCAAAGAGTGTGCTTTGGTATTTTCTAAGGGAGGAAAAGGATTCCTAGTGATGCTGTGTATTCTCTTCTTTCCCTCTTCTCTCAAATATCACTCTCTTTCTCTTTTCTCTCTTCTTTCACTTTCAACTCACTATTTAGATTTCCTTCATATGTTTTTCCTTGATTTCTATGTTGTTCCTTCTTTGTTCTCGTCCCTCCCATATTCATAGTTACTCTTCCTTTTATACCCAAGATCAAGCCTAGGTGGTTTTCCTTCTTTACCCTTATTTTCACCAACCATTAAACAAGTCAACCAGGAGTGCCAATTGGCACACGTCACAAAGTATGTCCAATTTTTTTTTTTTTTTCCAATTTAAAACTCATCAAATCCAATTTTTTTGGGATAAATCTCACCCAATTCATGTCTACTAATTTTCAAGACAGCTTTAGCTTATTTTTCAAGTAGTTACCACCTCTATAAATAGAGGAGACCACTCAAGATTCAGCACCCCTCTTCTCCTAACATAAAAGAACCTCTTGAAGTTTTTCTTCAGAATTTTCTTTTCTGTTAGTGACAATTCTTTAGATCTTAAAGAGATCTATTCTCTCAGATTTCTAAAGAAATTCCCCTCTGTAGAATTAATTCATGTAAGTATAGTTTAGTTTTATTTAAAGCTTTTTAAATAACATGTGTATTCTTAATATTCCATTCCTTGCATGGTCGTATATATTGCTTATTCATTGCATGATTTTCTTTTCCAAATCTTAATTCACAAGATTAGTTGAGGATTTCTTGTTGATTCGTATGTGTAGAGGGTTAAATTACTACTTGAAATTCTAGATCTGGAAGTTGTTTCATGCATAATAATCATTCTTTTGTTTTCTATCTAAAAAACAAATCTGAAATTCTTTGCATAAAATTCATCTTTTTTTACATCTCTAAAAACAAATCTAAATTTTCTTATAAAAATTTTTCTTTATCTACAAAAACAAATCTGAATTTTCTTATAAAATTCATTATTTATACATCTACAAAAACAGATTTGAATTTTCTTATAAAACTTCTTTTTTTTTTTTTTTTTATCTACAAAAACATATCTGGATTTTTCTTGTAAAACTCCTCCTTTTTTTATATCTAGAAAAACATATCTAAATTTTCTTATAAAATTCATCCTTTCTACATCTACAAAAACATATCTGAATTTTCTTATAAAATTCATCCTTTCTACATCTACAAAAACATATCTAAATTTTTCATACAAAAGTCCTTCATTTTTTTCTCTCCAAAAACATATCTGTATTTTTTTTTTATTGAAAAAATCGTTTTGTTTTGCATCATAAAACCAAATATGTATTTTCTGTTAAAAATCCATACTTTTTCATCATAAATCATATCTTGATTTTCTAATCATGGTTCTCGCAATAAAATAAAATAAACTTTTTTGCATGGAATAAAATGCAAATCTAGGATTTTTGAATGACATTTTAACCGTAGATCTAGGAAAACTAACATAGCATTCTCATCTTGTTATCTATTGCATATGGGTATTTAATGGTCATTTAGAGTCTAGAAGACTGAACTTTGTCTGGGCAAAATGGGTACCTAACACCTTCCCATTCTGTAACCTAGTCCCCGAATCTAGATCTTTGGTTTGTAGAGTAGTCTTTATTGTTGATAGATTGCAATTAGGAAACAAAGCTTGTAATCTCTTTACTTAGATTTTAAATTAGGACAAAGCCATGTATAGTTTCTTTCTACCAAGTGTAAGTGTTCAAATCAATAAGAACTTGGCATTATTCATGTACTCTGTATTCTTTTATAGTTTTCCTATTTTTTTAATATAAAATAAGTGGTGACTCCACACAAATTAAAACCCCAAAAGAGGTACCAAGTGCACTCCTTTTGAAAGCTGGTCTCTCACAATGTGAGAAAGAAGACATAAAAAATTATTGAATATTAAGAAAATTACCTTTGCTTATGCCTCAAAAAGAAATAGTGGGTGGCAAAAAGAAGAGTTTTATTTATGTTTTGTTACAACAACTTGGTTGCAATTCTAAAAAAAATAAAGATACTCCCTCTATCCCAGTTTGTTTGTCCTCTATTTTATTTTGAGATGTCCCAAATATTGTCCTATTTCTAAAATTAGAAGTCATTAATTTACTAATGTTTCTATTATGCACCTACTTTATTTCCAAAACCATTTGAAAAGAAAACCAACAATTATTTTAAAAAATCAATATCGATTAAAAAGGTAAACTAGAATTTGTATTTGAAGTAATCCAAAATTTCTTGGAGCCAATACCCAATAGTTTTTGTATTGTGGTAGTTGTAGATTTTTCAAATTTGATTAAGAGGATAAGTTACAATTTCAAAAATGCTAATACTAGTAAGGAGTAGCTTTTTGTGTATGTAATTTCAGATTATATATTCCTATTTTTTGATAAATTTATTTAAGGGTAGTTTTGAAAACTTATACATTTTTTTACGGCAAACAAGATAATAAATGATATTTCCTTAAAAAGTTTAATTTTTGAAACAGGACAAACAAATTGGGACAAAGAGAGTATTTTGTAGTACCTAAATTTATGGATGAGAAGTTATAGTAACAATTTAGTAGTAGAAGTGTTTTTTTTTTTTAATTAAAATAAAGAAGATGGGAATTGAAAAATAAAAACAAAATAGATGAGATTAGGACTAAGGAAACTGCAATTTAAAAAAAAAAAAAAAAAAAAAGGTGGGGGGAAAAGAAGAAATAGTTCAGACTTGATAAAGGTACAAAAAAAGTTTTAAAAAAATTGAAAACATGATGAGATTAGGACTAAGGAAAGTGCAATTTTTTTAAAAAAAAAAAGGGGTGGAGGGAAATGAAAAAATGGTTAAGACTTGATAAAGGTACAAAAAAAGTTTTAAAAAAATTGAAAACATGGGCTTACTGATTGAAGGAACATGGAGTTGGAGGAGTTCAAATCTCTAAATTAAGAGTGGTCCTATTATGTAGGCAATATTTTATTGAGAGTTAGAGATATATTTTCACCAGATTGTCTTTTAGTTTTGTATCTATACTTAAATCTAGGGGTATAAGGGTATTTTTGAACCAACAAAATGTTCATCCCAAATAAGAAAAACCCTTTAAATAGTAATATAGATAACTATACAATAATAACAAAAGTTCTATACAACACCCAAAACCCAGTGATTAATTATTAGTATAACTACACCCAAAAAATGATGGATATATTAATTAGGGTTCCTATTAGGGCGATTCTTAATAAACTATTTTTAAAAATTTTTGACACTATTTTTATTGAAAATATAAAAAACTGTCAAAATAATTAATTCTTTTTTTTTTCTTTTCCAGTAAAAAAGTTTCTAAAAATACTTCATAAACTAATGCACTTGGGGCATCCATTCAATTTTCTCTATTAATTGTTAGTACTAGAGCCTTTGAACACGTGCGAGCACACACTAGCACGTGCTCAAAGGTTATTCTATTTTTTTTTTCTAAAGTTTAATGATTTACATTCATAATAATTGAAATTACTACATTTTTCAATTATAAAATTACCTAAGAGTGTGATAAGATTTATGTGTTTGTAGGTGAAATAATTTTTTCATCTAAATCTCATCACAACACTAGGTATTTTTGTGATTGGAAAATGTAGCAACCCCAAATAATGATGAATGGAAATCATTAACCGTTAGGAAAAAAAATAATAGAGCTTTTAAGCACGCGCGAGAGTTAAAGTAATGACTATAGCATACTTTTCAGTCTTTAATTTCGAATTATTTTTAAATATGTACGTTTACATTTTGACCCTTCATATTTGATTTTATTTTTATTTGGGGTTATTTCTCTTACCCATGTCCCCAATAAACTTACTTGCATCTAAATGTCCACCCAATCCTTGGAATCATTGATGTTTGGACTTTGGCGTGAGTTTGAGATGATGATATATTGATATGACTTAACCCATCTAATGAAGCACCTGCAGCACTCTTACAAAAACATTAAGATATAAAGGTGTATTAAGTTAAATATAACCCTTTGCAAACTGTTAATGGTCATTTTCGCGACAAATTTTATGGCTCGACAGAATGACTAAGCCCAATTGCTTAGCGAGTCCGAATAATGTATTTTTGTCAATGTATTCTGCTTTGTTACATGACCCAAGCCCATGCGAATGGTTGGGGAATTGAGTAGGAATGGTTTTGGTGGGTGTGGGTTAGTTCCCATTGGACCTTTTTACATAGGCCCGACCTGTACGTGCCGCGAAGTGGGCCAAGGACACTGGGGGCATCTAGGGCCCATTAAGGAGGTCTAATGTCAGAAATTTCCACCCCAGACTTTACTCCATGCTCTGTGTGACTGTGCCCTTTATTTTCAGCTTAACTCCATTTTTCCACACCAAGGCAGCTGACTCTAAGAAAAAGCTGAGTAGCCTAGCCCACTCAGCCACCCAAATGTGGTCTTCAAGGCCTACAAAGACCAGAGACAGCAGCTGTAAAGAGGAAATAACTTTGTTTCCAAAATCATGCAAAAAGCAACCAAAACCTTTCCCTAAGCATAAAACATAATGCACCAAGTCATAGAAATAGCATCTGAAAGGTCCAAGGGCTTCCTCCCACCTAAAAACTGGTCACAAGCATCCCCTAGAGCTTGATATAAATATGTATCACCAGCCCACAAGAGGGGCAACGTTTTTCCCTACAAAAAACCCAAAACTTTGACACAAAAAGCCCAGTCAGCTACCTAGTGTATGGGACGATTTGAAGGTCTGGGGGTGAAAATATTGATATAGGGGAACTCTCCCTCTCTTGCTCGGGACCTCCTTCGATTTCCTCCTCTGTGTGACTGCGTGCTGAAATTTCTGACTCATGAAATATATAGTTTCTGCACTTTCTTGTGTTTTCATTTTTGTGTTGTTTTCTCTTTCCATAAAGCACCATTAGCCTTTGTGTACCTCACATCGTGAATTTTGAGCTTGGCTCTCCAAATAACTGACGAATTTAACGAACCCAAGGGGAGTTTTGGGCTCATTTCTGCGATCTCGGCCCTTGTCGCAAAACGTCCCCGACATTTTGGCGACTCCGCTAGGGAGTCGAGCAGCTAAGGAAGGAGAAACCATGCCTCCCAAGTCAAAAAAAAAAAAACCAACGTACGTCCCACACCGTTGCTCCATCTCAAGGGGTAGCCGCTGACACTTCCTCTTTGAGGGAAGTACGTCTTGAGGAGGAGGTTGAACAAGCCCCTCAGCAAATGAAGGAACTATTTGAAATGATGCAAGGCATGCAGCGGAACCAGGATAACCTTGCTCAAGCTATCCAATGCATTGAAGAATCCAACAAGGCTCGCGATAAGGAAAATCCACGGCGAGAGGGGCCCATGCTCGAAAAGGGACAAAATGAAAATGTGGCAGATAATAGCAAAAAGACGAGGAAGGACAAAGCCAGTGATGCTCTCAATGCTAATAATGCTTCTCAGTATGTCACGCTTGCTGACGTAGCAAAGCTCATTGAGAGGAAGTCAAGCAGCTGAAACAAGAGAAGTCATGTATCCGAAGATGCGAAACCAGCAAAAAGATGATGTTCGCACACCAACTTGTCGTTCTAAGATAAACCATATGATACTTTGCCGCGCAAGAAGAGTATGGTGAAGTTGAGCTGAAATAAGTTTTATCCTTAGCTCATTGAGCTGCTGGAAATGCTCCAAATCATGAGACGAGATCACTCCAACCTCCAAAAACCACCCAAGAAGTGAAGGACGGAGGGAGAATCAACTTTCTTATTCAAAAAAAATTTCTTCCACTCATCTTTATTATTATTATTTTTTAGCTATCATTATTATGGATGAATCATTATATATCTCTTGCTTTACATGATATTTGTGAAAATTTTTGTTAAAGCTTGAAAATGCAAAAATGGCAAGCCACAAATCCAACTGCAAAGGGAATGACGTTTCCAATCAATAATCAACAATGCAAAGCTCTAAACATCAATTTCAAAACCAAGAACCCCTCATGCGCTGAGCATATGGGAGCCGCAGCTAAAGGCCATAACTAAATGGCCTACCGCAAGACGCTAGATGTGCCATATACCAAGCCTTGAGGTAGCGACATACCATACATCAAGTTGTATTGTTGCTGAGTTAGCGCCGAGCATATGGGGGCTGCCGTAAGTGATTAAATTACCCTTTGCAACTAAATATTTTTGGTGTCACCGCTGAATGAAGTCTTCACCAAATAGCTAAAGGTCATAGCTAAATGGCCCACCGCAAGGCGCTAGATATTCCATATACCAAGCCTTGAGGTAGCGACATACCATACATCAAGTTGTATTATTGCTGAGTTAGCACCAAGCATATAGGGACTGCCACAAGTGATTAAATTATTTTGGCACAACAACAATCGCTACTGTATGCGACCCATTCGCAGCTAAACATTTTTGGCGTCACCGCTAAATGAAGTCTTCACCAAAGAGCTAAAGGCCATAGCTAAATGGCCCACCGTAAGGCGCTAGACGTTCCATGCACCAAGCCTTGAGGTTGCGACACACCATACATCAAGTTTTTTAAGAAGTGACATTTCATAAGCCAAGTTTTGAAGTCATACGAGCGACATACTATCGTTTAAAGCACGCTTAAGCTAAGACTCTCAAGCACTCTCTTCGCTAATTCATTTTTATATACATATCATTTAAACCATTTAATTTTTTCAAATTTTTAATCAAAATATTTTTTATAAGTTGTTTATGCTACTTCGCTTGGCCATGACTATCGCTTATTGATATAAATCACATTTGCACTTAGGGTGAAACGGAAACCTTCTCGGAGCACCCAACAACAAAGAAAATCCAAACTCAATTCCCTCTCACCGAAGCCGTGACACGCTCATGAGCGCTAAGCTATGACGAGCTCATGCATCCAAAATCTTGGTTGATCCGTGCACTCCAAGCCATGGCATGTTCATATATCTCAAGTCATGACAAGCGCATGCATTCTAAGCCATGACAACGCCTTAATCCTTCTTGAATTTGAGATTATACGTGAAGAGGGAAGTTCAAACGTTGCCATCATCAAGAAAATTGTTCTTGTCACTTAATTCTTGCAATTGAAATCTGCGGCCAAGCCAACTAATAAGGAGAGTTCGCTCGCACCTTTAAAAAAATGCTTTGCTAGAGCTCGCTCTAAACATTGATGTCAAACAGCTCAAAAAAATCACAAGTTGGTTGTTGAAAATCCATTCCAAAGATTTTCGAGTGGAATTTTAGTACAATGTGGAAACTTGGAATAAGCGGCATAGAGGCTAACGATAGAAATTGTTGTGCTAGAGATGCTACAACCCTACACTGACGTCTCTAATGCTTGGCCCATCATTATCTCAAAGTTCGAAGTCAAGAAAGCAAAGTGTGGAGCCGCTGTTTGCAGTACCATGTATTTTCGACAAAGAGGCTAACCAAAGCGTAAAAAAAAAAAATTTGTTGTGTTGGGAATGAAGCAACCCTATATCGACATCTCCGATGCTTAGCCGATCATCGTCCCAAAAATTAGAAGCCAAGTTAGCAAAGTATGGAGTCGTTGTCTGCAGCACAACATATCCTCAACAAAGAAAAATCATGTTCTACCCTCTATATAGCAAATGGAAGGACCCCAGTTTTCAGAACTTATCTTCAAGTAGTATTGAGAATACTAAGGGAGGAAGAAATGCCACCAAATAACTCTTGGCGATGGCATACCATTGGTTTGACATTACCAAATTCACTAAAAGTCACCGCACTTCCAAATGCACTCCAAGCTTGTACGCACACGCCTTATAAGCATTAGAGACATGAGCGCCTCATAGCCTTTTATACTTGGGGGCTTGATCTCATCGGACCTATCCATCCACCATTGAATAGGTACGTTCGAGTCTTTACCACACTAAGTAATTCACTAAGGGGGTGAAAGAAATTCCACTCAAAGAAAAGTAATGGGAGTGGCCATAACCAACTCCATCAAAGAGCATATCATTCGTCGCTTCGGCATCTCGCACAAGATCATAAGCGACAACAATATATCTCACTCATACTAATTTTCGAAGGCAAGCCCTATGAAACATTAGGAAACCGACGAACTATCATATTATCCAAGCATGGTGAGACCCCTACATGTCAAGGTGCAATGCCTTCAATAAGGTGGGGAAAGCCAACGCTTTCTTCTAATGAGAAATCTTGTGAAACGACAAGAAAACTAACAAATTATCACACGAGCCTCTACATGCGAGGGTAAAAAAAAAAAATACTCTCAATAAGGTAGGAAAAGCCAAACACATACTCTCTCAATGGTAAGCCCTATCAAATGGCTAGGAAGCCAATGAGACGTTTTATTATGGCGATACCCCTACTTGTGAGGGCACGACTAGCTCTCAACAAGGTAGGGAAGCCAATGCGTCCTCAAAGGAAATCCCTACCGAATGATTAGAAAGCCGACGAGATGTCATATCATTCATATGTGGCAAGACCCCTACTTGCGAGGATGCAATGCCCTCGACAAAGTAGGGAAAGCAAAAAATTTCTTAACGGCAAGCCTTACAAAGCAGTAGTGAAGCCAACATAATATCTTAAAATTCAAGCACGGTGATCCACTACATGCGGGAACATAGCCAGCCCTCAAAAGGATGAGAAAGCCGATGCATAAACCTTATAAAGCGGCAAGGAAGTCAATGAACTATTAACCCATTGCCAAATGGTAATTCGCTATGTGCAAGGATAATACTCCTCAAGAGAATGACAAAATTGTGCATTCTATAAGGCGTCAATACAAGCTTTATTCAAGCTGCTGCCTGTGAGAACGCAATTAGCCTCTATGAAATGGTGACAAACAAGTGCACCATGAGCTGCAGCATGCGCAAACGCAGCCTATATGTGGGGGCTTCTTGAAACTAACGAAATAGCAATATAATATATGTCGAGAATAAATCGACTACCAAGCGGCGAGCCAAGCTTCAATATATATGAGGTGCTATCTATGAAACCAAATCTGCCCGTCAATAGAGCGCTGAAAAATGGTGCACAGACAGTGAGACGTGCGCTTAGCCAAAACCTTTTCACAAAGGCATGACAACCAAGCAAACATGTCTACTAACTTATCATTGCAAAGGCAAAGCCATATTCACAAGCCATCCAATCAAGCACAAGTAATATTCAAGAGCCTAAGTGCATATAATCTATCGAAATTATGCTACTTCATCGCAAGGTGCACTCGACCCTTCCAAGCAAGCTTTTCTCTACATATTCAAATGGTCACAGCGGTACAAGAATTGTTTTTGCAACAAAGACATGCTTATAGCCTATTGAAGAAAGGTAAAAACTCATTCTTAAAGTACAAAATACAAACTATTTACATCATTGAGGTACAAATCATTCTTTCCATTCCAAAATTCAAATTACATGTTGAGACATCATATATGTGTTTCTTTGTACAAAATACAAATTGTATCTACTAACCATGACAGCACAAGTTCAAAGTTTCAACAAATACCAATAAATAGGAGCTGCTTTATACAAATAAGTGGGCTGTCCACAAAAGCGAAATACAAGAGAATGTGTTTCCAAAATAACAGCCCTTATTATACATTACAACCAACTCGAGTTCTCAAGGTTTCGGCAAATTCAAGTATTAAAATAAATGAAAAGAAAGAGGGACTCGAAGAAGATCAAGACCAGCAACAATATCCGAAGCGTGTTCGGAACACTAGCTTGCAATTGATCTCTCTATGAAGTTTCCGCCTTTTCACAAAATCTGGTTGTCAAGAGATGCAAGTTGAAATTCCAACCCTTTTATAGTCGCCAACAACCTTGTCTTCTACGTCACACAATCAATAACACCTTCAGTGTCTTAATGTTAACACCCATCCCAATGGCGTCTCAACCAACATCTCCTCATCATTACAACAAGCATGAAGCGCCAACAACTTGTGACTCTGCATTATTATTCACATTTGCCACAAGGACACAATACTGGAGGCTGGCAACACATACATCAGCTATGTCACACCCCTATTCTACATCGCCAAGTGATTCTTCGCTCCATTCCACCTCAAATATGCTATCCCAAGGCAAGCAGCTATATCGCTCATGATTGCGGATTCATCAAAACTAATCTTGGCAAACACAATCTCGCCAAATTTACCAACAATCAAGCAACTCAAATATTGAAGCATCCTGGTGGTCCAATTTGTATAGAGGTTCAAGATGGTCTCTCATTCATCATCATTTTCCCCTATGTGCCCAAGTCAAAATTGCAGTAAGTCATTGACTCATTCTACTTCCAACACGATGGTCAACTCAAAGTCAAGCATAGCAGCATTGCGAACTAAGTTCCATGCCTTGCGACTATTAGAATCAATGGAAATTGGCTTCAACACGAGCTTTTGGCATCAATTAAAAAAAAAAAAGGGCTTAACCTCACGAATCAACGCAATGGGACTATCATTTTTCTAAAGAAAAGTTACTCTACAAATTTATTTGAATAATTTGTTCAACATATCAGCAAGCACAACCAAGAGATAGCCACAATGAACAAATCAACTCACCAAGGCACCGCTCCATCACCATTGGTACCAACGAGCTCATGGCCATGGGTAGCGGGCTGCCGCGGACCTTCTTTGGTCATCGTCGGCAAAGTTTCCTTGCTTCATATTATCGGGTTCCCTCTCTTCTTCCGCAGCAGCACTTTGTCCCACCCAAATCTCGACATTTTGAACGGTGGATGGTGCTGAGCTCTTCAAATTTATGCTCTCCAAAAAAAAAAATCTCCTCCATTTCATTGCCATCATCTCACTGCCAAATGGGGGTTAAAGCAAATATTCACAGCATTTGAAGAAAATATGAAAGCTGTATTGCTAGGGAAGCAAAGTGGCATGAATCAAAAAAAAAAAAAAAAAAAAGGAGCCTGTTAAAGCAAAGTGGCGTGAAGGTCACTAAAAATGAGAAGAAAAGAGACAAGGAAGAAGCAAATGATGTGTTGGCTAAATCCTAAATGAAAGAAAAGCTACCTGATGCAAAACTAAAGCAAGTGGCGTGAAAGTCCAAGGCTTTAATAGAAGAAATGCTAAAGTCACCTATGTAGTATGAAAGTCAAAGGATGCAAAGGAGAAAAGCCAAAGTCACCAAGGTGTCAAGGAAGTGAAAGTTCCTATGGTAAATGCTAAAGTTACCATTGCAAGTATGAAAAGAAAGGAGGGAGTCAGACATATATATGTATAAGACAATAACAATTATTTTACAAAAAAAAAAATATTACAATGATGGCAACAACAACATGAGACAAGGAAATGGGATTTTAGAAAAAGAAAAGAAGCGCAGACAATGTACTAGTTTGTGCAAAGTGCGAAGATCTAATGGGCCATGCTAACATCAGGTGTGGGCCCATACTATGCTTCATCAAGTGTTCGGAGCTTGCGAAAATTCCGTGAAGCTCACACGCATGCCGCAAGCGCCATTCATATGAGGGGGGCTAATGTTAATGGTCATGTTCGCGACAAATTTTATGGCTCGACGGAATGACTAAGCCCAATTGCTTAGCGAGTCCGAATAATGTATTTTTGTCAATGTATTCTGCTTTGTTGCATGGCCCGAGCCCATGCAAATGGTTGGGGAATTGAGTAGGAATGGTTTTGGTAGGTGTGGGTTAGTTCCCATTGGACCTTTTTACATAGGCCCGACCTGTACGTGCCGCGAAGTGGGCCAAGGACTCTGGGGGCATCTAGGGCCCATTAAGGAGGTCCAATGTCAGAAATTTCCACCCCAGACTTTACTCCATGCTCTGCGTGACTGTGCCCTTTATTTTCAGCTTAACTCCATTTTTCCACACCAAGGCAGCTGACTCTAAGAAAAAGCTGAGTAGCCTAGCCCACTAAGCCACCCAAATGTGGTCTTCAAGGCCTACAAAGACCAGAGACAGCAGCTGTAAAGAGGAAATAACTTTGTTTCCAAAATCATGCAAAAAGCAACCAAAACCTTTCCCTAAGCATAAAACATAATGCACCAAGTCATAGAAATAGCATCTGAAAGGTCCAAGGGCTTCCTCCCACCTAAAAACTGGTCACAAGCATCCCCTAGAGCTTGATATAAATATGTATCACCAGCCCACAAGAGGGGCAACGTTTTTCCCTACAAAAAACCCAAAACTTTGGCACAAAAAGCCCAGTCAGCTACCTAGTGTATGGGACGATTTGAAGGCCTGGGGGTGAAAATATTGATATAGGGGAACTCTCCCTCTCTTGCTCGGGACCTCCTTCGATTTCCTCCTCTGTGTGACTGCGTGCTGAAATTTCTGACTCATGAAATATATAGTTTCTGCACTTTCTTGTGTTTTCATTTTTGTGTTGTTTTCTCTTTCCATAAAGCACCATTAGCCTTTGTGTACCTCACATCGTGAATTTTGAGCTTGGCTCTCCAAATAAGTGACGAATTTAACGAACCCAAGGGGAGTTTTGGGCTCATTTCTGCGATCTTGGCCCTTGTCGCAAAACGTCCCCGACACAAACCAAATATGAGTACATCCCAAAGGTGTATTAAGATAGAAAAGTCTAAAACTGATGGAAAAGTCTTTTAAAAAATCACATATAAGGATCTCAAATAGGAGAAGTCTCTTAAATAATAGTATAGAAAATAATTATATTGCTACATCTTTGCAATGTAATTTGAGACTCACCCCAAACATATTTTGCCCAATAGAAATTGTCAACGTTGCTACTAAGGTTGTGGCAGATCTTTTGTTTTTAATAGGATGCAACTTTATGAATATTTGTGTTCCGGAGATTAGAGAACTAAATAAATTTGTGCTCAAATTTTCTTTAAAAAAATGCCCAAAAGATTGGTTTAGCGTCATGCATTTCTTCACATGCATAGATGAATGCTTCTTTAACACTAATAGTATTTGCATCTGCTTATATAAAAATTCTTGTTTATTTTAGCATAAGAACTTTTTTTTTCTATTTTAGATATTCATTTTTTAAAACACCATGTAAGATTATCTATTTTACATTATATCATTAACATATCAAATTTTCTTGATTAATTTTTTAAAAAATTATTTTTTTAACACATAACAACCACTATCTCCCTCTTTCTTCATCCTCAAAAAATAAATAGTGACAGTATAAATTTACACAATTACTGTAACAACCATGCATTTTTACACAACTTTACATGAACTGATGTGAGTGAATTTTGAATTTAATTGACTAAAATATGGTCATTTTTCTATTATAGAAGCACTTATGCAAGCATTTGCATAACAAAAAATACATTAATTGTGTATATATTTATTTACATATTGTAGCAATTTTGCAAATTTACACATTTATAGCTTTGACTGATGTGAGTGACTTTGGAGCTTAAATGCATTAATTTGACACATTTTTCTATTATACACATACTACTAGAAAAGTCCAAATCTTCTATCCCACTTTTCCTGCTCCACTCTATACTCTACCAATAAATACTTGCCACGTATTCACCTAATTAATTAAATACTACTATTAATTAATAACTGTAGTATTAATAAGTCAATAATGATAGTATTTAATTAATTAGGTGAACACATGGCAAGTATTTATTGGTGGAGTATAGAGTGGAGCAAGAAAAGTGGGACAGAAGATTTAGACTCTTCTATTAGTATGTGTATAATAGAAATCAAAGGCACATTTGATTTTAGTTTTTGTTTTTTAATCTATTGAAATAATTATAAATAGACAGAAAAGAACATTTAATCAAAACACCCATAGTCATGGGCGACGCAACTTGTAACTCAAGGTGGTCACGGGACCACCGAAACTTACCAAAAAAAATGTATACACACACACACACTAAATTCACCTATTTGGACCACCCTAACTTGAAAATTATAATAATTTTGGTTCAATAAAAATAAGAGTGGTACTACATTCACAACATTTCTACAATAATTTCACAACAAATCTTATGTAATAAGCAGAAAGCGATTACTAATTCTAATTTTGGCTCAATATTGACATCAATTTTTAACCCACTAATCACAAATTATTGCATAAGTTTTGTTTTTAAAATGTTGTAGATGTTGCATTACTCCAAAAATAATTTTGTCCCTACAAACATAATCCTTAACCCCTTAAACCCCTAAAAAAAACCCTTAAATAACACCAAAAAAAAAAAAAAAAAAAAAAAAAAAAAAAAAAAAAAAAAAAGAACAACAACAACAACAACAACAACAAAAATATCCCAAAAAAAAAAAAAAAGGACTAGACCCAAAAAAAAAAAAAAAAATGGGTTAACAAATTATTCAACAAAAAACCTATTCAAAATGAAAAATAAAAATAATTATTCAAATTTGTAACTCTTTCATCCTATTACATAAAAATAATTTCTAATTTCATTTTTTCTTGAAAAAGGTACTCAAGAATAATATTGTAGTTCATGAGTTTTCAGTGCTGACAATCTTTTTGGCTTTATAGTTGCAATAATTTTGCTTTCCTTAATAACTCAGGTCATAGTTACAGCAAATATCATCATTTTTTCTTTCTCTTCTCTATTATCATTTCAATTCTCTTACTTTATTACTTTCATCTCGGCATTTACAATTCCCACTTTATCTTTTATCAGTCCATTTTTTTCTTTTTCCCTTTGTTAGTAGAAAAAACTTGTAATACTTCATTTTTTGTGAAGTCAATATATTCAAGTTATCTCTTTATTAAATTTTTTGTATCATTTAAATTTCTTAGCAACCACCCAAAGAGCACTACTAGGGGTGGCAATTTTTATCTATATCCATGAACCCACCTATTACCCACCAAATTTGGATAAGTCTTGACCCTACCCATTTGAATATTAGGGTTAAATGGGTAAAGACCCATTAGGTTATTTAATTATATGGGTCTTAATGGATAAACCCACTAATACCCACTAAAACTCATCTAAAATTTAAATAAACAACATAAAATCTAAATTTCTAAAAAATGACAGAAACTACCCAAAATTTTAAAAATAACCAAATTCCCCATGAAACCTAAAAAATAACTTAATTTGGTTATTTTTTAGGTTTTGGTGGTAATTTGGTCATTCTTTAGGTTTTGGAGGTATTTCAATAATTTTCTAGGTTTTAGGGTATTTTGGTCATTTTTTTAGGTTTAAGGGGGATTTTAGTCATTTTTAGGTTTTGAGGGCATTTTGGACTTTTTTAGGTTTAGAGAGTATTTTGGTAATTTTTACTAGCCAGAAGTATTTCGGTCATTTTTAAGGTTTTGGGGGTATTTTGGTCATTTTTAAGGTTTCAGAGGTATTTTAGTCATTTTTTAGGTTTCAGATGTATTTCAGTCATCTTTTAAGTTTAGGGGTTATTTTAGCCATTTTTTAGGTTTATTTTAGTCGTTTTCTAGGTTTATTTCAATCATCTTTTAGGTTTCAGGGATATTTCGATCATTTTTTACATTTAGGGGGTATTTAGGTCTTTTTTTTTTTTTTTTTTTTTACGTTTAGAGGTACTTTGGTCATTTTAGGTTTTGGGGGTATTTTGGTAATTTTTTAGATTTCGAGCATATTTTGGACATTTTAGAGGGTTTGGGGGGTATTGTGAGAGACCGCGCCCCCAGCCCCCTTTTTTAGGAGTGTTGAGCCAAACCCACGTGAATGGGTGGAGTCGTGTTATTGCCTCTCAAAATGGAGGTTCGACTAGTTATATTTTCCCCTTTAGATTAAGGGTTTTACAATGGAGTCGCCACTTATTTAATTGTTGGAATAAATAAGAAAACCATAATTGAAAAATTCATCATTTTATTAATTTGAAATTGAATTTACATTGAATATAGGAAATTACATGGCTTTGGTCGTAAATACAATCTAAGATAAAGTGCATGGCTTTGTTTCCTAGTTACAATCTAGAAATTGAAAATTACAATGATAAGCATTTGATCTACTAACCCTTGATCTAAGTTCGGAGGCTATGTTACAAGGTGGGAAGGTGTTAGGCACCCACCTTGCCCAGTGAAACTGATCTTCTAGACTATGGTGGCCAACATTCATATCACATCATCCAATATGTTATCAATCAATTTGCATGTTGAATTTAAAGTGTGTGCATGTGATAAACCCTAATTCAATTTATTAAGAACTTCATTTGGATTGAAAAATAAATTCTAGTGAATGTGTGTGGATGGTGATATCCTAGATTCAAGGACTTGAAAGAATTATGAAAGAAACATGTTTTTCATTTTTTTTTTTATATGGATTTAAGATCAAAACTAGTGTTTATGCATGAACATGTGATGAACAACCAAAAACATGTAAAGAACACATAAGAACATTTAAGAACATTCAAACATATTCAAAAGAACTTAAATAATCACTATCATGCTTTAATCCTAAATTCTTGTCATGGCAACACAATAAACAAGTTAGGGAAAGGGATTATACCTTCATGCAAGATCCATACGGTGGAGGAAGAGACTCTTGGTAGAGGTCCTAAGGGTGAAGAAAAGAAGAACTAGGAGAGGAAGAGTGAGTCTCACTCAATACCTTGAGTCTCAAGAAGACCAAGATATGACAAGACTACTCTACTTCACTAGAACTCAAGAAGGGAGAAGAGATGAGGTTTTTGGTATCTCTTGGAATGAAGAAGAGAGAGGATTTATATAGTAGTAGTGGAGAGAATATGAATGGAAGACTATTTAATGAGGATTGACAAGAATTATGAACCTAGACCTCATTTTAGCCTTGAAGAAAATCTGGTGCATTAAATGGGGAGATTGGTGGGAGTGGGGAGCAAGCTAAAATTCGGTTTTCCCGTAGCTGCTGTAATAGCTTGTAGAGCCAATTTCAAAAAATCATATCTGACCCAATTTTGATCAGAATTGTCTCGTTCTTATGTTCAAATTGAAGCCCCGAATGTCTAGTTTCTGGGAAAATTAACCTTATTCACAGATTCAAAATATTCTGAGAGATATTGATGAAATGGTGAGCAAAGGTCATTTGTTAGAAAATGATTTTAGCACAATTAACATTAATAGGTCCCAAATTAGCTCCCAATTAACATTAAATGGCTCCAATCACTCCCATTTCAGACTTAATTGGTTCCAAATTTACTCTAATTAAAAGATAATTACACAAATTACTCATTGAATAATTAATATTTAACTATCTAATTAATTAGGTGTATGCAACCTCACCATAAAATGTAGTCCTAACCAATCAAATTATGACACATCATTGATCTCAAATTGATCACTCCTATAACCAATTGAAATCAATTGGTCATAATCATATATAGCCGGACTCAATTTGTGATAGTACATCTTAGCCATTAAAACTTGATTTGATGATAACTTTCAATCTGGTGGTCCGATTAGGGCCTATGACCAGTCGATTTAATCGTTACAACATCAAGATCATTTTGGTGAAATGACTCCAAGGATCTAATGGCTAGAATCAAGATGTATATTTCAAAGGTGAAAGTACCATTTTACCCTCCATGTGAGGTTAAATGCTGGTTGCAAAATGGGGTGTCAACAGAATGCCCCTCATTGGCAAAGCTTGTAAAGCGAATGTCAATGTATGAAAGAGACACCTAACTTTGCAATCAGTATTTAACCGTGGTGAATGTATGATGTATGTAGATAAAAATGTAGACAATCATGTTGCGGATCAAAATGTGGACCGAATCTCGAAGGAGATTGCCTTCGTACCTCTTGGTGGGAGGATCAAGTCCAAACGTAGTTCATGCATGCAAATTTTTTTTCTTTATTTTTTTTTTTTTTTGAATGAGTACAAAACATGCTTACCTGAGGTTAAGAAGAAAAATGGAGGACCAAGGATCCTGGCTCATGTTTTCAGAGGACCTAGGATCTTGGCTCATGTTTTCAGAAGACCAAGGGTTTTTAGGGCTTTGGCTCATGTTTTCAGAGGACCAAAGGTTCTGGATCCTGGCTCATGTTTTCAGAGACTTAGGATTTTTAAATCTTGGCTCATATTTTCAGAGGACCAAGGGTTTTTTGGGCTTTGGCTCATGTTTTCAGAGGACCAAAGATTCTGGATCCTGGCTCATGTTTTCAGAGACCTAGGATTTTTGGATCTTGGCTCATGTTTTCAGATGACCAAGGGTTTTTGGGGCTTTGGCTCCTGTTTTCAGAGGACCAAAGGTTCTGGATCCTAGCTCATGTTTTCAGAGACCTAAGATTTTTGGATCTTGGCTCATGTTTTCAGAGGACCAAGGGTTTTTGGGGCTTTGGCTCATGTTTTTAGAGGACCAAAGGTTCTGGATCCTGGCTCATGTTTTCAGAGACCTAGGATTTTTGGATCTTGGCTCATGTTTTCAGAAGACCAAGGGTTTTTGGAGGCTTTGGCTCATGTTTTCAGAGGACCAAAGGTTCTAGATCCTGGCTCATGTTTTTAGAGACCTAGGATTTTTGGATGTTTTCAGAGGACCAAAGGTTCTGGATCCTGGCTCATGTTTTCAGAAACCTAGGATTTTTGGATCTTGGCTCATGTTTTCAGAGGACCAAAGGTTTTTTTGGGCTTTGGCTCATGTTTTTAGATGACCAAAGGTTCTAGATCCTGGCTCATGTTTTCAGAGACCTAGGATTTTTGGATCTTGGCTCATGCTTTCAGAGGACCAAGGGTTTTTTGGGCTTTGGTTCATGTTTTTAGAGGACCAAAGGTTCTGGATCCTGGCTCATGTTTTCAGAGATCTAGGATTTTTGGATTTTGGCTCATGTCGATGTGTGTGGGCCTTTTACCCTAGTACCTGCAAAATAAATATTTTCAATTAGTAACAGAGTCATTCATTGAAAAGAATTCGGCATACCTGGCGAATGCCCCTAGTTTAGGACATATTCCATGCTTCAATGAATGAGGAGGGTAGATAGTTGACTTGATGTTGCACCACTGGAGAATATAGAAGAGGATCATAACTTTCTATTCTTGAAGAATTAATGAAGAAATTTTTTTTTTTTTTTTGAAAAGATTGAAAATCCTAAATTTTTTGAAGGAATTGAAAATTTTGATTGATGATTTTTTTTTTTTTTTTTTTTTTTTTGGAAATATGAAGATTTGTTCATTATCAAAAAGTGAAGAAGATGAAGATAAAGATGGAGTAAAAGTGATGAAGATTTATTCATGATGATTTTTTTTTTTTTGGTTGAAAAACCTATCTTTTGAATGAGAATAACTTTGGCTGGAAGTTGATGCGGATTGCTAAGTCCTTGCTTAATTCTTGCAAAAAAAATAATTTCAATTTAGCAATAGATTTATTCATTGAAATGAATTGGAAGTACTTACCCAATGCCTCTAGTTTGGGGCATATTCCATACTTAGATTGAAGCTGAATTTATTTGATGTTGTGATCATTGGGGTACATGAAAGAAGATCATGGTCCACCATCTTTGAATCCTGCAAAAATGGCTTTCTTTCTCTAGCTTGTTAGAAACCAGTTATCATGAAAAAATTTTGGCCAATGCCCCTAATGTGGACATGCTTACAAAAAAAAAAAATTGGATTGATGCCTCAAATGAAAACATGCTTTCATGCAAGAAGGACATATCCGCATACAATATAAATAGGCCAACGTCCCAAATTTAAGCATGCTTGATGCAAAACAAATGGGCTTAGCCTAACTTGCACCCAAACAATTTTGTCACATTGTTTTGACTTTGTTCCACAAGGTTGTTTGGATGATTGGAACCGGGCCTTTGAAAGGCTGCCTACGTACCTCTTTCGTAGAGGATCAGGTCAAGACGTAGTTCAAGAGAACTGGATTTTGGAAAAGATTTTTTTTTTTTTTTTTTTTTTGAAAAAAACAAATTTCCTTTTTTTTTTTTTTTTTTTTAATGAACAAGAGTTGATCTTTTGAACAACCATTTTGGCAAATCAAACTGTTAAAAAATCAAACAAATCTCTTTGATTAGGAAGGATCAAGATCATTAAACTCATGTAATCAAATTTGCTTCATCCTTTTGAACATCGTCAGATTAAGTCTCCAAAGGCAATCAAGAAATGAAATGTGATAATATTTATAAATCACATTGTTGGGTGCAAACAAGGAGAGTGCTCTAGGTTTGGAAGTTCTTTTGAGTCATTTTGAGGATTTGAGAATTTGAGAAATTTTGTCCTCAGACATATCATCCTGTGGGGTTTGACAATTTTAAGCATTTTTCCTTTTTAATTCAAGAGAAAATAATATTAGAGCTTAAGATGTGCCTACAACTAGCAATACTTTAAGGAGGTCTTTACTCATGGGTTGTAATGTAGGTCGGGTTTGGGTTATGAAATGAAAGATATAAAAGGCTCAAAATTCCCTATGTTGTTTCCTCCAAGTATGCATTACTCAAAAATCAAGTATTGGAGATGTTTTCTCATTTCTTCTTTGTCATCTTCTCATTAGTCTTCATTGGTCACTTGTATCAACATTTGTTTTTATGCTCATTCCTCTTGAATCATACCTCTAGACTTTCATCTTGTAAAATTCTTCCCTTTTTAGGTTGCATCCTCAAGTTTCCAACTTGGTAGGATTTTCCTTTTTTTTTTTTTTTTTCTTCTTTTCTTTGGCCCTAACTTTTGCCTAGACCGCCCTTTTGGGTTTTCAGCCTAGCGGTCTGTTTTTTTTTTTTTTCTTTTTTTTTTTTCTTTTTCTTTTGACCCTAACTTTTTCCTAGACCGCCTTTTTGGGTTTTCAGCCTAGCGGGCTCCCTTTTTTTTTTTTTTTTTTTCTCTTTTTTCTTTTTTTTTAATCTTTCATCTCTTGATTGAATGAACTTTTTTTGGGGATCTTTTGCCTTCATTGTTTTCCTCAGCTTAAGTCATTTTGATACACTCTCTAGACTTCTTTCTTGCCTCGATGTGCTTGCACATTTCTATACTTGATGAACCTTTTCCTTTTTTGGTGAACTCTCTTTTAGATGAACCTTCTACACTTCTTGGCATGATGAATTTTAGGTTCTTCAAACTTGATGCACATTTTGTTCTCTCTCACATTGATTCAATTTCATTTCTCCTTCCTTGATTGAGTGAAAGCTCATTTTTCTTTGATGATCTCTTATCTTTAGCTTAATGAATTCTCTACTTGTCTTTCATGTATTCTAGGAGAGCTTTATCAATTAGCTTCAAAACTACAAGGTCGACTCCTCCTTAACATGAGATTTAAGCATGCATACTTTGAATTTTTCCCACCCTAAGTTTAGATTTTAGTGGGTTCATGCAAAAAAAGGCTGAATGTTTGAAGGCTCAAATGGGCTAGCAATGGATGATGAACATTCTAGGTAATAGGAAATAATTTGGTTTAACCAAAGATGGCCTCCTATCCCTAGTAATGCTTGCTTGTAGGCACAGTGACTTGAGCTCTTTTAATAAATTCCTCTTTAAAAAAAAAGTATGAATGCTCTATTGGAGACACAAAAGTTTTCAGAAATTTGGAATGAATGCATGAGCTTTTTGAATTTTCTGATGGATAGATTTTCTTTGATTGCCTTGTAAGACCATTTCTTCTTTTATTCAAAGTAATTTAGCAAAAGTGTTTACACGAATCAAATGAAATTAATCATTTCTCAGTACAAGTTGATTGTTCAAGTCTTTAAACATCATAATTTAGAAAAAGTTTTGTCCAAGGGATCCTCCTGTACCATTTTGAAAAGAAGACTTCAAAGAATCTTGAAATCTTTGAAAGAAAAAAAAAAGGGTCTTTTTGAAAAAGTCACTAGGAAGTCCAATGCCCCTAGTTCAAAGATTTTTTTTTTTTTTTTTTTTTTTGAATGACTTAAGGGCTCAATGCCCCTAGTCCAAAGACTTTTTTCATTTGAATTTTTTTTTTTTTTTTTGGGGGGGGGGGGGGGGTGAAAGATTTGGAAATCTTTAATTTTTTTTTTTTTTTTTGAAATTTTTTAAAATATATACATGAACAAAGTACATCAAATGCTACGTAGATTTTTAGAATTCAAAGAAACATAGAAACACGGAATAAACAAACAAACTTTAAGCTTAACCATGATGTTGCAAACCAAATGTGGAGTGAGGCAAAGTTGGGCCACTTGCTTCTTCTTGGTCCATTTAGGATGCTTGAGGCTTGGTGTGCTTGAACCTTGATTATGATAAAATGGCTTGGGCTTGCACTTGGAAGGCTTGAACCTTGATTATGATCTTTTGATATTTGCTTGAAATGGCTTGGGCTTGCACTTCAAATGCATGCATCTTGTAAACTTTTGGCTTTTGATGTTGATCATGCGTATACACCTTCAATGGGCTCAAGTATTGGGCTTAGAATGATTCAAGAAACAATTTTCGGTTTCCATACCAAGTAGAGTTCAATCACAAGCCTTTAGGCTTGAGCTCATTCATAGCATACAAGGTTCAAACAATTATAATGGGATCAAGCGTTGGACTTGAGTCATCATGGTTCAAACAACGGCCAAACAAATGCATAATGAAATGCAATTTACATGGACCGACCTAAAGGTAGGTTCTATGGGTCATTACATCATGAGTAGAAGGTAGGCTAAAGGTCCCCACAAGCTAGGACGTCGTACCACCCAACTTGTGACGCCAAGAGTGCCGCGTTGGTCTGAACGGTACAGTTTGTCCTTATGAACCACTATGGTATAACCATAATGATCCTTGTCGCAGTGGGTGGTAGGTTCACCGCTGGGTATGTGAGTATCAGGAAGACCATAATCCACGGCTAATACTACTGGGCTTCCGGGCTAGCACACAAACAAAATAAATTTCATTCAAGCAAATGATGCATGACATGCAATATAATAACATACTAGTCGCGGACCCGCGCGTTGCGCGTGATAATTATTTTTATGGTGGTTTTATTTTTTTTTTTTTTACAATTTAAACTAATCTAATAATGAGTAATGCATTTTGAAATTATATTTTTATTTATTATAGGAACAATCATATATGTAATATAGGAACAATCATATATGTAATATAGGAACAATCTAAAACACCAAAAAAAATGTAAACTAAAAAAAATTAATAAAACTTAACAATGATTAATTGAACCAATATTATGATAAAATTTTGTTTTTGATAATCTATTAAGGTTATTTTCTTTGTAGAAATTATAATTCCGACCACCCAAAACATATTATCAAATAAACAATTATTGTATATATACAAATTTTAACTTTTGCAATTTGTCACATATCCAATTATTTTCGTTTGGCTAACCTTTGCTTTTCATTAAATGAATGACATTATAGAGTACTTCTAATACAACTATTAAAAGTACTTTGTCCACCACAAAGGATTAGAAAATAAACAAAAATTAGTAAAGTCTCATAGTTTGACATCCTAATTGAGCACTATAAAAAATCATGCTATGTAACAAAATAAATACTAAATTATCCAAATCATGCTATGTAATAGAATAATATTATATTTTTATACGCTATATTTAATTCTTTAGATCGCAATAGGATAACATTTAACAATCAAATAGAATAAAAAATAAAATAAAAAACAACAACAACAATTTAAAAAAACAAAACCAAATCGCATTAACCCAAAATAGAGTTTTAAGGAATATAAAAAATTATCAACCTAAAGTAGAGATGCAATAAAAATAAAAAAATCCACCAAAAAATTTAGAGAGAGAGAGAGAGAGAGAGAGAGAGTACATTTTTTTTGTGAGGAAAAACTATGCATAGAATAGAAAAGATAGTGACAAATTTATAGTAAGAGGGTGTGAATAAGAAGAGACAAAAATAAAAGGAAGATGAAGAGAAAAAGAAAGAATGATATTAATGTAGAAGGTAGTGGGGAGATGAAAAGGTAAGGGAGGGAGAAAGATTGAAGAAGTAGTGGGAAGATGAAATGGTAAGGGAGAGATAGAAAAGTTGGAGAAATGTAAATATTAAAAAAATAAATGTTAAAAACAATTATAGGAAAATTGAAAAAAAAAAAACCAAAGCTTGAAAGGCTTCAACGTTTTTTTTTTTTTTTTTTTTTTTTTTTTTCTTTTAAGCTGAAAAATCTCACACAAAATCCTAAAACTGAACTGAAAAGGTTTTGGGTTGGACTTGATAGTGGAACTAAATAAATAAGAGGTGGGCTAGATTAATTATATAGATTTATTATATACTGATAGTGGAAGTAAATAAATAAGTAGTGGGCTAGATTTATTATAAGATGATAGTGGAAGTAAATAAATAAGTAGTGGACTGTATTTATAAGGTTGAAAATTGTAAAAATCATTTTAAAATTGTAAGACAAATTATATATATATTTTTTTTTTAAATGACGTGGCAGCTGATGTGGCGCAACATGAGAGCAGCAGCATTAAACGCTACGCTTCAGCTTTTAGTAATATATAGATTAGACATATTATATACAAAAAACAATAAACAAACAATGACATGGTTGGCCACCATAACCTAATTGGAGCTTAGCCCTCAATATCCCCAGCGGAGTCGCCACTGTGAGAGACCGCACCCCCGGCCCCCTTTTTTAGGAGTGTTAAGCCAAACACACGTGAATGGGTGGAGTCGTGTTATTGCCTCTCAAAATGGAGGTTCGACTAGTTATATTTTCCCTTTAGATTAAGGGTTTTACAATGGAGTCACCACTTATTTAATTGTTGGAATAAATAAGAAAACCATAATTGAAAAATTCATCATTTTATTCATTTGAAATTGAATTTACATTGAACATAGGAAATTACATGGCTTTGGTCCTAGATACAATCTAAGATAAAGTACATGGCTTTGTTTCCTAGTTACAATCTAGAAATTGAAAATTACAAGGATAAGCATTTGATCTACTAACCATTGATCTAAGTTCGAAGGCTATGTTACAAGGTGAGAAGGTGTTAGGCACCCACCTTGCTCGGTGAAACCGGTCTTCTAGACTATGGTGGCCAACATTCATATCACATCATCCAATATGTTATCAATCAATTTGCATGTTGAATTTAAAGTGTGTACACGTGATAAACCCTAATTCAATTTATTAAGCACTTCATTTGGATTGAAAAATAAATTCTAGTGAATGTGTGTAGATGGTGATATCCTAGATTCAAGGACTTGAAAGAATTATGAAACAAACATGTTTTTCATTTTTATTTTTTTTTATGTGGATTTAAGATCAAAACTAGTGTTTATACATGAACATGTGATGAACAACTAAGAACATGTAAAGAACACATAAGAACATTTAAGAACATTCAAACATATTCAAAAGAACTTAAATAATCACTATCATGCATTAATCCTAAATTCTCATCATGGCAACACAATAAATAAGTTAGGGAAATGGATTATACCTTCATGCAAAATCCATACAGTAGAGGAGGAGACTCTTGGTGGAGGTCCTAAGGGTGAAGAAAAGAAGAACTAGGAGAGGGATAGTGAGTCTGACTCAATACCTTGAGTCTCAGGAAGACCAAAATATAACAAGACTACTCTACTTCACTAGAACTCAAGATGGGAGAAAAGATGGGGTTTTTGGTGTCTCTTGGAATGAAAGAGAGGAATGGTTTATATAGTAGTAGTGGAGAGAATATGAATGGAAGACCATTTAATGAGGGTTGACAAGGATTATGAAGCTAGACCTTATTTTAGCCTTGGAGAAAATCTGGTGCATTAAATGGAGAGATTGGTGGGAGTGGGGAGCAAACCAAAATTCGGTTTTCTCGTAGCTGCTGTAACAGCTTGTAGAGCCAATTTCAAAAAATCATATCTAACCCAATTCTGATCGAAATTGTCTCGTTCTTATGCTCAAATTGAAGCCCCGGATGTCTAGTTTCTGGGAAAATTAACTTCATTCACAGATTCAAAATATTCTGAGAGATATTGATGAAATGGTGAGAAAAGGTCATTTGTAAGAAAATGGTTTTAGCACAATTAACATTAATAGGTCCCAAATTAGCTCCCAATTAACATTAAATGGCTCCAATCACTCCCATTTCAGACTTAATTGGTTCCAAATTTACTCTAATTAAAAGATAATTACACAAACTACTCATTGAATAATTAATGTTTAACTATCTAATTAATTAGGTGTATGCAACCTCACCATAAAATGTAGTCCTAACCAATCAAATTATGACACATCATTGATCTCAAATTGATCACTCCTATAACCAATTGAAATCAATTGTTGATAATCATATATAGCCGGACTCAATTTGTGATAGTGCATCTTAGCCATTAAAACTTGATTTGATGATAACCTTCAATCTGGTGGTCCGATTAGGGCTTATGACCAGTCGATTTGATCGTTACAATATCAAAATCATTTTGGTGAAATAAGTCCAAGGATCTAATGGCTAGAATCAAAATGTGTATTTCCAAAGTGAAAATACCATTTTACCCTCCATGTGAGGTTAAATGCTGGTTGCAAAATGGGGTGTCAGCAGGTATTTTGCTCATTTTAGAGCTTTTGGAGGTATTTTGTTCATTTTAGTAATTTTTGAGCATATTTGGCAATTTTAGATATATCGGGGGTATTTTGGTCATTTTAGGGGTTTTATGGGTATTTTGCTCATTTTAGAGATTTTTGCGTTATTTTGCTCATTTTAGAGATTTTGGGGATAATTTTGGATGTCCAAGGGTATATTGGTAATTTTGGAAGTGTAGGAGTATTTGAGTCATTTTAGGCATTTAAGGGTATTTTGGTAATTTTGGAGGTCAAGAAGGTCTTCATGTAGTTTTAGATGTATTTAGGTTATATTGGGTTAAACGGGTGGATTACTAATTAAATGGGTTGGGTTGGGTTGGGTTAGTAATAGATAATTAATTTATATATAAACATGTTATAAATTGATAAATGAGTAATTACACACCTAATCCATTTATAACCCAACCTGCTCATTTGCCACCCCTATGCACTAGCATCCAAGGATGCAAAAAAGTTCTATTTTACACCCTCAAAATTTACTTTATTTATTTTACCATCCCAATTTACAACTCACCCAACATCCCAGTTTTTATATTTATCTACAACTTATTAAAATAATACTAGCCTCTAAGCACACGCTCATGCTCGTGCTCAGAGGCTATTCTATTTTTTAGATAAAGGTTAATAAATTGGAAATTTTTTATATATAGTAATAAATATTTTATTGATTAGAAGCTGATACTATAATTTAGTATTAACCTTTAGGGGGAGGAAAAAAAAGATCCTCTAAATAAATCCTAAAAATTTATATATATTGAAAATGGAATAAAATTGTAACTATAATACTACTTACAAAATAATCATGTTAGTAATATGTGCAATTCTATTAAAATTTTAGTAAAAGTGGAAGCATGTGCTATGTCAAAATTTATGGATATAACAAAATTGTACAACAATTTGTTATAAAAAAGTTTCATAGAATAATATTTTAACCTTATTTTTGAATTGTGATGGCCTGACACTAAAAATACATAAACACAATATTTTAGTCATAATATAGTTTTTCTTTTTCTTTTTTTAAGTAATAGCTCAATTGGTTGAAATTTCCCTCCCCCAACTATTGAAGGGTATTAATTTTATTTTTTTATATAGAAAAGGCTTTCATGTTATTAATTTTTTTCTTAATAATTTTTTAATGGGAGTTATATATGAAGTTATTTATATCTTAAAAGATAGTCACTTAGTAAAAAAAATCCATAAAAATAACTAAAAAAATAATTAATAAAATTTGTATTAAATTATTTAAAACACCTTGAATATGGAAATGTTGGTAGTTTTTGAATACATTTGTGTAGTACCTTGGTTATGGATATATACTGAAAATTCACTTAGTGTGTAAAACACTAATGAATGTTTAACCCCCCCCCCCCCCAATTTCAAAATTAACCAACACAAGCTTATCTATATACTACTATTTAAAGGGTTTCTCCTGTTTGGATTCCTCATTTTTTTTAGTTCAAAAATGCCCCTATACCTCTATATTTTAGTAGAGACAAAACTAAAGGACATTCCGGTAAAAATTCACTTTCCTTTATTTTTATATGCCTAAAATACCCTCATCATACTCACTTACAAGTTTTCAACTAATGGAGATAGATATGTAAATTAAAACTCCTACACTTTTAGACCCACAAACTCACGTATGCTTTTCAGTTTCTATCTCTCATTCTTCTTCAAATTGAAGATATTTAGTTTAGCTCTACATCTTCCTTTCTTTTTCTTCAAATTAAAGATATTTACTGTCGGAGGCTCCAACAAATTTTCAGGTTCTATCTTTTGCAAGTTCCTCTTTGTTTTCTTTTCTTTTGTTTATTTATGATTGACTTTCTTTGAGTTCTACTTTTTTTTTTCTTATATGTATCACTTTAACTCTTTTTTTTTTTCCTTCATATTTTTTTTTCTTTTTAAGAAAGTTTTCTTTTTTCCTTGAGTTCTACTTTTCTTTTCTTTTTTTTATATGTTTCACGTTAACTATCTTTTTTTTTTAAATGTAATTTTGAAATGTTGGTGATGACTGAATGTATATGTTTTTGGCATTAAATTTTTTTTATTTTTTTATTTAGGTTTGTAGCAACCTTGAGTTCTACTTCTTTCTCTCTTTTTTTTCTTTTTTCTTTTTTCTTTTTTATTTTTTTTTATGTATCACGTTAACTCTCTTTTTTTTTTTCTTTTTTCTTTTTTCTTTTTTAAATGTAATTTTGAAATGTTGTAGTGACTGAATAATTTTAAACGTGAGTAAAGAAAGTGAAGTGAGTTTGCTTTGAAACTAACATAAAGTAGTCCTATTTTGTAGGGAGTTAGATATGTATCTTTATTTTAAACAATTTTAATAGGATTTTTAGAAAAAATGATCTCATCAAAATTTAAATCAAACACAAACTCTAACAAACTTATGCTATTATCTTTAATAACACGCACGCTAACTTTGGTTTGTTGATTAAAGTTTTTTTTTTTTTTTAAATACTTGGTTTAACCCTAATTCTTTTATCTCTCTCAGGTTCATGTACGCACAAATTTTTTGGATTGCATTGAGGAGTCTTTGGAATGGAATATTAAGGTTAGACATGTAAAATTATCAATTTTAAAAGTCCTAAATTTTAGATAAATTTGAAAAAACATTACCTACAAAATAGGAACACTCCTACTAACCCATTTATTCTAACACACATTTCTAATATTATATTCTTTAAAAAAAAAAAAAAAAAAAAAACCTCACGTTGAGTAAAAAAAAAAAAGCAACTAAATAGTAAAATTTTTAATATTTTATTCTTAGAAAAAACCTCACGTTCAGTTAAAAATAATAATAATAATAATGAAATACCCTTAATTTAATAAACTTATCTTTATCTCTAAATCATAAGAAATGGTTTAAAATCTTAAATTGATAAAAATTGAAAACAAAAAACCTAATGAAAAAAGCCATGTTGTATCAAAAAAATTATCTACCACATTTCTATTTTGAAAAAAAAAAAAAAAAAATCCTACGTTTTGTAAAAAAAAAAAAACTACCCTGGCCACCCTTTTTTTTTTCAAATTCAAATTCAAAAAAAAAAAAAAAAAAAAAAAAAAAAAAAAACCTTAACATGTTTGAATTCCACTCCCACATTTTACTCCTAACAAATTGCGCCTTGAATGCCACTCTCCCATGTTTTACTCCTAAGAAACTGCTTTACTATCAAATTTAAAAAATTTAACTTCTCTTTAACTTCTTTTGCTTATCCAGTTTTTATTTTATTTTATTTAAGTTTCATGTTATATCCTCCTTCCATTTCATCTTCTTCTTCTTCTGGAAATATCAAAAAAAAAAAACCTGAATAGAATATTACTACACTGGAATAACAAAAGACTTGATTACTTGACTTCCATGATTATCCGGATAAGTATATAAGCAAATATTCTTCTTTTACTTATCCTGTTTTTTAGTTTTCTACTTCTTATATTCAATTGCTGCTTTAAAATATTGTATTTGTTTTTGCTCTCAACTTGTCTTCTTTTGAGTTCCATTCATTGTTATCAAATTTTTAATGCCCCGGGTTGCAACCATTGTCATATAGAATCTAAGATGAGTAGAGTTGCTTTTTTATTTATGCTGTAATAAATTTATTTTAGAATTTTTTTGAACAAAAATTAAATGGATTTAATCTCAATTGCAAGCCAGGCAAGATCACGTGTGGTGCTGTTAGCAAATCGTGGAACCCAATATGTAGAGCATTCCTCAAAATCCCATTAATTCTTTGATTTCGTAAGAAAATCAATGGAACTCAATGGATGGTTGTGCCACTCGATCATTCCTTTGCTTGCACAATTTATTTGGTTTTATTTTGGATTGAACATTTGCATCTCTGGCCTCTACTCTACAACACCATTTTGTGCTTTGTGTGGAGCCCATTGGTCTTAAGAACATGAGGATATTAGCAAGATGGGAGAACAATTGACTGCCCTGGCTTTCGATCTAAGAGAGATGTATTTTTTTTCAAGTAAATATTATGTATTGTAAGTAGCTGACTTTTTTTTACCATTTATTCGTCTTATTGAGAAACTATCTTTTGATTGTGGACTTAGTAGAGGACACAAACAAATTTTCGAAATCATTTTGTTTACATTTTACTATTCTTTTCATTTTTTATATTGCATTATATTCTTGATTTTTTATTTTTTTATATTATTCCCTTTTATATTTTATATTTTTTGTCATTTGATAGTGCAAGTTAGCTAGGAGTGATATAGATAATTCTGAGTATATTTTAGTAACCATTAAATTTGATTATCCAAACATTTTAGTAGGGAGATCGTGAAAAATAAAAATATAAGGCAGATCAAAATTTTAGTAACAAATAAATTTTATGAAGCCTTTTAAAATAAAAAAAAAAGATTTCAAACAAAATGACTACAAACATATCAAAAGGAAAAACATTTTAGGTGGGTTTGTGGGAGTATGTAACGACAATATAGGAAACCCATACAAATTGTGGGAGTGGGGTTTCATGAGAATCTCTCTTAAGATAATTTTCATCTTTTCTTATTTATTCATTACATATAACCTTACAAAATTTATTAGCAAAAAAAAAAAAAAAAAAGTCTTTAAACATAACAGGATAATAGCAAATGTTGTTGTAAAACATTTGGAAGGCTTAATAAAAGATGTTGAATCATAATCTTCTTTGTCATACACTATCATATATATATATGGTTTATGGATGAAATTTTTAGAAAACATTTTTATTATCCAGACATTGTTTACTTTATGAGATCCTTATATATTGTGGTCATGACATTGAAAAAAATATAAGTTTCAAATGTGACTAAAAAAATAACTAGAAATTTAACCAATAAAAATAGAAGATTGACCACACCCATAATGTAGAACCATTCAATTTGACTTATGTCCTACAAATTTTAATTCTAATTCTAATTATATTAATGTTTCAAAAATTAATCAATTAACAAATTTTGTGTTCATTTTTTGGAGCTTGCCTCATGACACTTATGGTTGTATCAGTAGTTTGCAATGCGCAATATTATTGGACAAATGCGTAAACCTAAAATTGGGATGAATGAAAAAATTAATGATTCAAAAATTAATCAATTAACAAATTTTGTGTTCGTTTTTTGGAGCTTGCCTCATAACACTTATGGTTGTATCAGAAGTTTGCAATGCGTAATATTATTGGACAAATGCGTAAACCTAAAATTGGGATGAATGAAAAATTATGACACTAAACCAAAAAAAAAAAAAAAAAAAAACCTCATTGTACGCACGTAAGAATAGGCTCTTTTTGAATCACACAATATTTTTCCATTGAATTTGTATTTTCATTTCATTATGGTTACGCATAGGAGTTTTCAAATAAAGTGTTTGGCTATTAGATAGTTTTAGTAGCATTAATTTTGACTAATTTCATAAATTCATGTTAAGTTATTTGTGATATTTTGTTAAAAAATATCACAAATATTTTGTGGGTGAAATAATTTTTTCATCACACCCCTAGATCTTTTTGTGATTGGAAAATATAACAACCCCAAATTATAATGAATGCAAATTATTAAATTTTACCCAAAAAATAGAAGAGCCTCTGAGCACGCTCGTGAGCGCGTGCTAAGAGGCTAGTACTCAAATAATAGATGTGCGGAATAATAAGGACAAGCTAAAACCCAATCAAATAAACAACTCTACACCATAATTAATCACAACACAATAGCAATTAAAAGGCAAGAGTAAGGGTTAGAGAGATGCAAACACAAAGATAACACCGGAAAGTGTTATCGAACAAGAAATCGAAGAACTCGGTGAAAAACCTCACCGCTGCCCTCCAAGCGGTGAAATGATCCATTAAAAAATAAAGTTGGGATACACAAATAGCAATAGACCCTCCAAGCCTAATCTACCCAATGCACCTAAGCCCTCCAAGCTTCTTGCTCCAACAAGGTTAAGCCTAACTGTGCCTTCTTTAGCTTTCCGAATCCCGCAATAAGCCCATTACATCAACCAAGTAAATTGGTCATCACTGAACTGCTTCCCAAGCACCAAAATACCTCCTCACTAATATAGGTATGGTGAGATAAGGATTTGGCTAATGAACCTCTCAAGGGTATGTCAATGGAAAGGATGATAGTAAAGGAATTTGGAGTATCAAAAGTCTAAGATTGTGGATGAGTCAATCTTGGTTTTCTTTAGGGTTTCTCTCTCAAAATTCGCTCTAGAAGCTCTCTACATTTCATGGGTATAAGGGTATTTATAGTAGGGTACATGAGGAATGTGAAAAGTCATTTTTCTGCAAAACAAGGCATTCTGGCAACTCACTCGCAAGTGGGATGAGTCATGAGTTTGAGTTATGAGATAACAGCTAGGCCAGACTGTACCTTTTTGTCCTGTATTGCTCCAGCTGTCGTGACCCTTTAGCTTCTTGCATGCTTCACACGTGTGGCATTTTGGCGAGTCGCTAGTCGCGAGTCACTCGCAAGATCTAGTCGCGAGAATCCTCTGAATGCTCACACACTTGAATTCTTCACACTCTTCTCACACACAACCCTTACATAATTGCCACCTAAATACGGGGTATCCAGTTGCTGAAATACAAGCAAATTTGACACAGAATAAAACCAACACATGATTGAATAAATTCAATCTTACATATACATTTGTGTATTTTTCGTTGTGCATATGGTTTTTTGTTTGATTTAATTTGTATAGAAATTTATTTAATTATTAGGTTGGATTAAAATTGATTGGTAGCTGATTTTGAGTGTAATATATAATTTTCAATGTCTTTCACACCCTCAGATTTAATTTTCACAAAGCTAGAAATAGGATTAAGGCTCAGTGGAAGTAAAAGAAAATTTAAAACACCAAGAATACCGTTCGCTCCGTCCACCTATTCTCTAAGTTTAATATCAAGCAATGTAAGTTTTTTTGGTGCATCTATTAATTTTTTGAACCCAAGCCCAAAAGTTTAATGAATGAAAATTATTCCTTTTGGATTGTGAACTTTGTAATGACATAAAAATATATATTAGTCATAGAGTGTCACAATTATCATTTTTTTTTTTTTAAATCCTAAAAGGCAATCACTAAGTCCTAAAGGTAGTTCATTATTGCACATCCATATCAAAATACCTCTATGCTAGAGACTCTCACATTGTAAAATCTGAAATTTTTTTAATTCAATTTTTTTAAATGGAAGTTATTTAATCCTAAAAGATAGGCACTCAGTACACATCCAAAACTAAAGTTTAAAATGCTTAATAATTTTCATCCATTATAATTTAAGAATACTACATTTTCCAATCACAAAAATACCTAGGGGTGTGATGAAACGATAAAAAATTATTACATCCAAAATGCATTATTATATTACCATTACTAAAATAGTGATATCGTCTTTTTTAAAATTGTTCTTATTTATAAAATTAAAATGTAAGGGTGTAAAAGGGATTCTTAAAAATAAATAAATAAAATAGATGTTAAGGGATGGAAGAGGAGTTTTTTTTTTTTTTTTTTTGAGAATCAAAACAAGAGGAATCAGTTTAATTAATTTGTACTAATATTACAATTACTAAATTCTAAACTAACTAAAAAATTTCTCTTCTATCTCCAACTCTTTCATCTATGTACTCAATCCTTATCATTTCTCTTAAAATTAGGCACCTAACCAAACAATTTGGAATTTGGATAACTACCTCCAAATTCACCTCTTTATGTATCAGTACGTGATAGACTAAGATATAACAAAATTGCTACTTGTAGAGTTATCGAAATTACATATATACATTGATTTTGGTTTAGTTTTGTTTGTAGGCTAACTTGGTTGCTTAGTGGATTGCTAATAATTGTTTTCAGGATTGCTGCGTTTATTTTATCTCAACATGGTATGTGTCTAAGTTTTTGTGACAATCTTGGTCCTTAGTGATAGTTGAATTTATTTGCATATTCACATAATAATCACATGTTTAATATTCTTTAGGTTTCCTCGAATACTAATGCTGAAAAAGAAGTAGTGCCATTTAGCAAAAAATAAAAGAAAAAGATGGTGCTAGAGGGAAAAAAAATGTTAATAATTTTCGTGCATAATAATTTGCAATTACTAAATTTCCCAATTGTAAAATAAAAAATTAAAAAAAATTAAAAAAAAAAACCTAGTGATGAAAACTTATTTCACCTGCATTCCTAATGCTCACCACCTATAACCTGCACGTATAATACTCACCACCAATGGGAAACCATTGACACGGCAAGTTGAACCCATCAACCAAACTCACATCATAGTAATTTAAGTTTGATTTAGAGGTTCCAAATGTCATTTCAACAATTGTGACCGGAGGGACTCCACCAATGCGTTGGCAATGGAAAAGGCCAGCATAGTTACCAATTTGGCATGAACCTTAATTTGCCAGTTTCTTCATCAACGCAACAACCTTGTCTGCCCCATACTTTTCCAAACCATCTTTCCAGAACTTCAAACACTACTTCTTCACCACTATAGAGATGAAAGCCACCATCTTTTGGGGTTAAATGGCCTGCAGTGGCAAGAAGTCCAGGTCGTGTCCCATCTGCAAAACAAAGTTAACAAGAAGCAATGACGCATGTTTTTCAACTATACTATACATATTTGAAGGGTTTTAAAGACTGCCATGTTGTGAGAGAAAAGAGTGTACCTGTGAAGGAAAGGGAGTAGAGAATGTAGAAGAAGAATTTAACTAAGGAAGCTAGCATTTTGTTCTTAATTTGTTTTGGATAAGAACTGATTGCTTGCACTTTTGTGTTTTGAGAAAGTAATAGGGAGAGTGAGTGGTGAAATGGGTTCCTTCTTTTTCACCACCATGAAATGATACATCCGTAGAAAAAAGTGAACTGCATGATGCTTTAAAATTTCTCTTTTTTTTTTTTAATTCATTTTCATTTTCGTTATGGAAATGCAACGCAAGAGGTCTCGGAAATCAGATTATCTATGATGATAACAGGTTTTTTTTTTTTCATAAAAAGTAAAAACTTATTAAATTTGTAAAAAAAAAATGATTTTTTTTTGGAAAACGTAAGTTTAGGTAGCTAGAGCATTTCAATAACATGAAAGTATTCCTATATTGTCAGGAGACGTGTATTTAGTGTTGGGAGTATTTTGGAACAAAAAAAAAATTTTGGTCCGTACAAGGAGAGCCCCTTAAATGATAGCATAGATACCATCTCATTTTACAACTCATTCAGCATCTCAGTTTCTATTTTTAGATAGAACTCATTAAAATAATATAAATTTTATTCTTTCTCTCTCTTCCTTTCTTTCTATTTTTTTTTTCCAATCTGCTACTACCTACCAAAGAGTCTTCCTCTCCTCTCAGTGCTCCTAGCGACAACTCCATACCACAAGCCCAACAACCAAATCCATCCATTCCAGAATCCACTAAATCTATCTATACCAAAAGCAACCAAAATCGAGACCCAAAACAAACATAGCAAAATCCCAAAAACCCATTCCAAAATCACCCAAAACCAACAAAAAAAATTACAACAAATCATCCAAAACCACAGAACCCGCCACTGCCGCACCACCACAACAAACCTAGCAACAGTAACAACCACCTACAACAGAAACCCAGCCACCACCAAAACACCAAAATCAACCAACAATTTCAATTGCCAATCCCCACCACCGAAACACAAAACCAACCAAAAACCACACTATCAAAACTCAAGCCAAAATACCCAATCTCCACACTGACGCCTGCAGCAACCCACAACCATCGAGAAAGCCACTGATTTAAACCCACCGAAATCGCTGCCAACCCACACTACCCAACTTAAACCCACCGATTTCAACCCAAGCCACCACACCCACACTGCCCACCAATGATTCAAGTCCCAACCCCAAAACCAAAGCCCAACACTGCTGAAACCACTTAGAGAAACCCAAGCCCTAGCCACTGATTAAAAAACCCGGCCACTGATTCAAACTTCAGCCACTGAAATCTATGCCCAATATCACCAATTCCACCGAGAGAGAGAGAGAGAGAGAGAGAGAGAGAGAGAGAGAGAGAGAGAGAGAGAGAGAGAGAAAAGAAAGAGAAAAGAGAGAGTGAGTCAAACACAAGAGAGAGAGGGAGTAGATGTTTTAAATAAAATAACATTTTTTGCAATGGTGGTTTGAAACCTATAGCGATGGGAGGTTTGAAATTGATAGGGAAAAAATGTATTGACCCTCTGCAAATTAATTAATTACCCAAGTTAATTAATTAGTCAAATTACATGCAATAACGTGGTAGCACAAACAAATTACCAAATAACTAAATGCAGCAGAATCACACAATACCTAATTGGACTATCCCGAAATTACAAGTAAAAGGAATCTTACCAAACCCTTTGGTCTATCCCGAAATATCAACCCATAGTTAAACCCTTACCCCAATACCCAATTGGACTTATATTGTTGCGACAATCTCTTCATTCAATGCACGAATCCCAATACGTGACTAACCAATGATGCACAGATCCCAGTATGTGACTAACTCACCAACTTGAAAAAGATGTTGGCTACAAAGTTCTTCAGTTCATCAACAACGAAGATCGGGAAGCTCCTTGGTCATAAAACCCTTGGCGTAAAGACGCTGTAGCTTCTACAGATAAAATAATGAACTAGACCACTTTTTGCATCCGGTCACACAATGCATGCGCGACGGCCTTTAAAATAATCCTTATATATATCTAGAGTTGTGAGAAAAGAAACCCAACACAAATACAAAGGAATATGTGTGTAATCAGATCTGAAAAGTATGATTTCATAATTCTTGACAGATACAGCTTGTGTTGAGCTTCAACATTAATTCTCAATAGAAATGATTCTGTCGAGACTTTTGTCGAGCTTTAATGAATAGCACTTTCTTCACTTGTTTCTTGGTCAGATTTGTATGGCTCTAATACTTAACTTGAACACTTGTTTCATGAAGTACTAAACTCATCCTAATCTACCCAATTACAAGTAAAGTGCGTTTTGTCAAAGGATTAGCCAATTACATCAAATATAACCCTAACAATCTCCCCCTTTGGCAATCCATGACAAAACCACAACAAACAAATGAATCATGAGAGAAGTCTTAAATCACTAAACTCATAACCACTTGTTAAATTACAAAATAAATCTAACCCTAACATAAACTCTTGAAAAACTTTGCAAGAAGAGAGTTCATGGCATGGTATACTTTCACAACCTGTCTTTCTAAAACACTTAAACAAAACTCATCAAGGCATCATATGTGAAACAAAAATAAAGATTGCATACATAAAGAAACATGTGTATAAAGAGAGAAAAGAAACAATACATGTAGAGATAGGTGAAGAAAAACATACATCATCATCATATATATGAGAAGTAAAGTACAATGTATGTCATAATAATAATGGTCAAAGGAAAAGTACATATGAACCTCACTACATCCCTCAATATCTATATACACTCCCCCTATCAAAAATGTCATATACTAACTCTCCCTCTAAATACAAGACTACTCTTAATCCCAAAACTACTCCCCTTTTTTGTCATGAATGACAAAGGGCAAGTCACCGAGAGGTCGTCATCTCGTCATCAACGGAAGAGCTAACATCATCCTCATCATCACCAACATCATCATCCTTATCAGCCGAGGCCTCTGGAGAAGGAGCAAAACCACCAAGGTGAACATGTCGGCGAGTAATGCGACTAACTCGTGATAGGCCACAAACTGAATGACCCCTTGTGATTATACCAATTAATTAATTTGCCAAGTTATTAATTAATCAATTAATCATGCAATTGCGTGGAAGCACAAACAAATCACCAAAAACTAAATATGCAGCGGAAATAAAAAGACACGATGGTTTGTTTACGAATGGGGAAAACCCTAACGGCAAAAACTCCACCGGGTGATTTTCAGATCATCACTCCCGAAACTCCACTATTATCAAATCAAGTGGTTACAAGTAAAGGAATCTCAAGTACCTTACCAACCTACAGTTGAACCCTTACCCCAATACCCAATTGGACTTGATCTCTAGTGACAATTTCCACCTTTGATGCACGGCTCCCAAGTACGTGACTAACCAATGCGCGGATCCCAGTACGCGACTTCAAACACCAACTAAGAAGGAGAGGTTGGCTGCAATGTTCTTCAGTTCATCATACACGATGAAGATCAGGAAGATACTTGGTTACAAAACCCTATGGTGCAAATACACAGCAACTTCTTGAGAGAAGATGAACTAGGTCAAGAACTTCGTCTTTTGATCACAATTTGCTTGAACAAAGATTGGTCAATGTTTTTGCAACTTATGTACAATATGACGGCTCTTAAAACAATCCTTTTATATGTTTAAGGTTAAAAGAAAAGAAGGCTCAAAAACATATTCACAGATCCCAAGGAAATCAGATCATAAAAGCTGATTTTGTAATTCTCGACAGATAGCAGGTGTCGAGGTAGCTATCGAGCAGGTGTCGAGAATTAATGAACTTGCACTTCAGCTTGCTTTTTCTTGGACAGACTTGATGACTTCAACACTTGATCTTGAAACCTTGTTTCTTGAAGTATTAAAAACACCTAGAACTACCCAATTACAAGTAGAGTGCGTTTTGTCAAAAAGATTAGCCAATTTACATAAATAAGTGACATATGTTCTTAACAAGTGAACACACATATGTCCTAACAACTCGGGTGTTCATCTAACACATCTCATCAGTGAGATAGTTAAGACGACCACCTAAATCAACCTCCATCCACTGAAGCTACGGCATGATGGCCTCCAAGGTCACACCACCAGCAGAGCTAGAAGGAGCCAAGGAAGAAGGTGGAATAGCAGAAGCTGCAGGATCATTTTTCTCCACTTATGGCCGCTTCGGTCAAAGCTGGGCCTCACTCCGCCTAACAAAATCGGTGTTGATGGCACCCACAATGGTGAAAAAAGGAGAGTCAGGAATGGGGATATGGTAAAGCCAGAGGATCCATGTGATAGCTGAAGGAAAGATGAGTTTATCACAAGTCGTGGTATCTAAATACAAATCTACAATAGATGTGATGTGAGAGGGAAAGTCGATAAAGAGGTCCTCTAGAAAAGACAAAAGAAAACAAGCACGAGGCTCAGTAGTAGAGTTATAGTAAGACAAAGGACTAAGAGTAATGTAATCGCCATGTTAAGAAACCTCAGGCCTTTGGCAAAACTCGAGCATGGGTGTTTAGCTTACCACCCTACGTGGAAGGAGTCTCACAAAAGTAAGAGAGAAGCTCATCTCTAGACACTGTCTGAAGGTGCTCACAGCCAGGGTAGTCAAGATGCACCACCCTAGGAACATGTAGTACCTCGGATATAAGATCTAGGGTAACTACGATATGTGTACCTTTGAATGTAGTAGCAAACTGAGGTACAAAGATATCGACGTCATGTATATTGGAGTAAAACTCCTGTATAAACACAATGGCACACCTCATGGGTCTCTCAAGAAGAGATTCCCAGCCCTGAGTCCGAATGATAGCAGGGAGAAGAGTGTTGGCAAAATCTAACAAGATAACCTGGCATTCTGGATGAATGCCACTTTTCTGGATGTTCTCTGAGAAGTCCTTCCGGGCCTTCTCATCATGGAACTGAACGTGGAAGGGGACAGGAGGATCAGAGGAAGAAGATGACCCAGAACCTTGAAGAGGATTCCAAGCCATAGTGGATTTGCATGCTTTGGGTGCCATGGCATAGATTATCCGAGAGAGAAGAGAGAACAGAACACATCACTAACCATAATAGGAAAGAAAAGAAACGTATGCATGAAAAATGCATGAGCATGTGATGTGCAAAATTTAAAAGCATTGTGGGTAGAGCCCAATCCAAACCTACCAACACGAAATCAACAATAATCAATCACACATCTAAAATGCATGAAACATTTTTATAATGTAATGAATATGCAATGCATGATCATATAACAACAAATCAACATAACTCAACCCTAAAACTTTTCAAAAACCTAAAACCTAGTTCTAAAATTCATGAATGCATGTAAATGAAGGGATTTAGGATCCTTACCAAGTGATTTGAGCTTAATGTAGGCCGAAAAAAGAGTGGGTAGAGAGATTTGAGTGAAGGAGAGAGATTTAGGGCGAGAGAGAAAGGTTTCCTGTCGAGAGAGAAAGGTTTCCTATTAAGAGAGAAGGAGAAAAATGAAGTCTGAATCATGCCTCAGCTTTAAATATAAAATGCATCTTGATGGATCGAGGTATCTATCGAGATCTGTCGAGCACTAAATCTTGATAGAAATGAATCTATCAAGGTGCTATAGAGGATCTGTCAACTGCAAAACTCACCTCGATGGACCAAAAAATCTTTCGAGAATCTATCGAACAGACAGAGAGCAAAGAAATTTGGCTCGATGGATCGAAGAAGCTGTCAAGATTCTATCAAGAAGAAACCCAGAAATATTGATGGATCGAGAATCTGTCGAGATGCTATCAAGCAGACAGAGAGCAAAGAAATTTTGCTCGATGGATCGAGAAGCTGTCAAGGTTTTTATCGAGGCTGAAGAAAGAAAGATCGATAGAAATGAATTTGTCAAGAAGATATCGAGCTTGAAAAAGGAAGGTTTTTCAAGGGAGGAAAAACACAAAGAGATGAATGCAAAAAGCAAGCTACTCAACCAAAGATCCATTCAACATGTTAAGCTCTCCAAAAACATCTCTCAACATATATGCAAAGCATTCATAGATCCAAAACACACACACTAAACAAGTCTAGCCAATTTTATATTTCAAAAACAAGTTAAGATAGTTTAGTGAGCATATATTAACACAAGTATTCTTTGTGATGACCAAATCACATTGTACCTGCACATGTATTAAAAGTAGCAAAGAGTACGTGTTGTATGTGAAACATAGTAAGAGTGCATAAATGTCTCATATTATGAAGATTTGAGATATGAGAAGATCAATTACACTCACACACAATCATAACTGCTTGATGGGGACTATCACCTTCGAGGTACAACCTATAACTCTCAAATCTCCTAGAAACACACTTGCAATCATATTAAAAGCATTTTGTTTCTTTTTGCTTTTATTTTCTTTACATATTTTTCTTTTTGAGCATAACATGCATGGGCATATAAGAGAAAGAAAAGAAATACCCATTTATGTAAGCTAAAACATCCCAATTTTGCTGTGCCTAAGCACACAGATGTTACACATGATTGGCGGGCTTTAGTGGTGAGATGGTTATTTACGCCTTTCTCTTAGAATTTTCGAGTCCTTCCAGTCAAAAAGAGTGATATGAGTATGAGATATAGGAGACAATCTTAATCGTTCTCATCACAAACACGAGCCACAAAGCTCACTTGCTTAGTTGTGCATTGAGATGCTCATCTAAGCTACAAGCGATACAAAGTTTAGAAAAATTTGTTTCAATGGCCATCTAAACACACACTGTTTTTGTATTTTTGTATTTTTTTCTATTTTTGTGAAAAGTAACATAAAACAAAACTTAAAAAAAAAACCCAAACAAAAACATAGAGAAACACACAAAGCATAAAACTAGACTGACTCAAAAACAAGAAAGCAAAACAAACAAGTAATGCAAAAGAATATAAAAAGGAGAGAGAGAAAACGTGACTGAATCACTTTGAGCCTTTTTCCTTCCAAACTTTAGTTTTGGAGGAAGGACCTTTCCTTTGCGCGAACCTTTGATCCGGAGGTGAGGGGGAAGAATTGAAACCGTTCAAGTTTGAAAGGAATATGAGGGCCTTGAGAAGGTCTCCTAGAGGAGCAAGATAGGATGGAAACTGATTCTGGTTTCCCGACGAGAGCATACTGTTGCTTTGTTAAGTGGCTAACCACTTATAGCAATTTGGAAGAGTATACCCTAAAGCTCCGCAGTGATGACAGAAATGTGGCTTCTTTTATTGAAACTTTTTGTTGTTTTCCTTCTTAGTCCTAGGGTTTCTAGTCTATTTCTTTTCAACCTTAAGGGGTGCTCCTAGAATAGATTTGCCCTTGTCTAACTTCTCACTAGCTATTTCATTTATGGCTTCACTATTTTCAACATAATTATCATTAGCAGGTGAAACAAAAACAATCTTACTAGAAGAGGTAATGTTAGGAGAAGAGAATTCATACCCTAAGCCTATTTTGTTAGAAACAGCTTTCTGAAAGCTTAGCATCTCATCGAGCTTTGCACTAGAAGTCCTCTCCAATTGAGCTTTGACTTGAAATAGCTCCTGTTCAAGCTTCTTGGTCCTTTCAGCCAAGAAATTGTTCTCAAACTGCAGTGCTCCAATGGTTTGATTGGCTTCATCAACCTTAGTAGAGAGCTCCTCTAAATCTAGTTCCACATCACTCAACTTCTTCGTGGCCAGCCTATACAGTTTTTAATGCTTCTTGGAAACCTTGTACAACTTAACATACGTTGTATGGATGTCATCTTAATCGTCCATTTTCTCAAATTTGGAGTCCACCAAGTCCTCTTCTTCATCCACTGCTTCTATGATTCCCATAATAGGATCCACTGTGGCAGTGAAAGCACTCAAAATTCCCTTGTCATCACTATATTCTAACTCAGACTCAGGCTTGGTATCACTTAAAGTAACAGCAAGGGCCTTGCTTTTCCCAATTGACTTGAAATATGTTGGACATTCTTGTTTCATGTGTCCAAACCCATGACATCCGAAGCACTTTGGTATGGAGGGAACAGTATACTAACCACCATTCTTAACATCCTTCTTCCCTTTGTCTTGACTCTTGAATTATGAAGAACTAGATTACTTACGGTCCTTATCAAAACCTTTCACATTGGCATTCTTCATGAACTTCTTGAACTGCCTAGTGATGTACTTCATCTTGGAATCTTCATCATCTGAAGACTCGTCAGTCTCATTACTTTTGGCCTTCAGTGTCATGCTCTTACTTTTGCTTCCTTTCCAGAGTCTAGTCACAACCCAATTCATAGGTTTGCAAGTTGCTAATCAGCTCCGTCAAAGGAATGGTGTCAATGTCCTTTGATTCTTCAATGGCAGTGATCTTAGCATGGAATCTCTCAGGTAGAGATATGAGCACCTTTCTCACAATCTTGGGTTTGGGAATCTGTTCTCCAAGATTAAAGGCTAAATTGACTATGTCCTTCAGCTTCGCATAGAACTCATCAAACGTCTCATCCTCCTCCATTTTCATCTCCTCAAAGCCAGTAGTGAGCCTTTGGAGTTTTGAATCCTTGACAGCCTTAGTCCCTTCATAGGTTGTTTGGAGGATGGTCCATGCTTCCTTAGCAGTTTCAGTTAAAGATATCTTCTTGAACTCCTCATTGGTCACCGCAATAAATAAGGCATTCAATGCTCTGCTGTTGAAATTTGTCGTTTTAATCTTGGCCTTATCCTAATCAGCTGGTGCTTCCTTTGGCTTCACCCAGCCAATTTCCACAACTTGCCAGACCTTCTCATCTAAAGACTGCAAGAAAGCTCTCATGCATACTTTTTAGTATGCATAGTTAGTGCCATCAAATAAATGAGGTATAATAAGAGACTGTCGTCTATCCATGACAAACAGGAGTCAATGGATCTCACAGCAAAGATTAAACCTAATCAGAGTGTGCCCCCTCTGATACCACTTGATAGGGGAAAAATGTATTGACCCCTTTGCAAATTAATTAATTACCCAAGTTAATTAATTAGTCAAATTACATGCAATAGCGTGGTAGCACAAACAAATCACCAAATTGTTAGGACATATATGTTTTAACTTGTTTAAGAACATATGTCACTTAGTTATGTAAATTGGCTAATCCTTTGACAAAACGCACTCTGCTTGTAATTGGGTAGATTTAGGTGTTTTTAATACTTCAAGAAACAATGTTTCAAGGTCAAGTGTTGAAGTCATCAAGTCTGTCCAAGAGAAAGCAAGCTGAAGTGCAAAGTTTTTAAAGCTCGACACCTCTCGATAGCTACCTCGACACCTGCTATCTGTCGAGATTTAAAAAGTCAGAATTCCAATCTGATTTTCTTGGGATCCGTGAATATGTTTTTGGGCCTTCTTTTCTTCTAACCCTAAACATATAAAAGGATTATTTTAAGAGCCGTTTTGGGTGACACAAGTTGCATTATCATTGAGCAATCTCTGTTTAAGCAAATTGTGATCAACAGACAAAGTTCTTGACCTAGTTCATCTTTCATCAAGAAGTTGCTATGTATTTGCACCATAGGGTTTTGTAACCAAGCATCTTCCTGCTATTCATCAAGTAGATGAACTGAAGAACTTTGCAGCCAACCATTCTTCCTTAAGTTGGTGTTCTGAAGTCGCGTACTTGGATCCGCGCATTGGTTAGTCACGTACTTGGGAGCCATGCATCAAAGGTGGAGACTGTCACTACAGATCAAGTCCAATTGGGTATTGGGGTAAGGGTTCAACTGTAGGTTGGTAAGGTACTTGGGATTCCTTTACTTATAACCACTTGATTTGATAATAGTGGAGTTTCGGGAGTGGTGACCTGAAAATCACTCGGTGGGGTTTTTACCATTAGGGTTTTCCCCATTCGTAAACAAATCACCGTGTTATTTATTTTCCGTTGCATATTTAGTTGATTGGTGATTTGTTTGTGCTTCCATAAAATTGCATGATTAATTAATTAATTAATTACTTGGCTAAATTAATTAATTAGGGTTAATCACAAGGGGTCATTCAGATTGTGACCTAACACAAATAACTAAATGCAATGGAAATTAAATTTGAAACAAGTGATTTGTTTACGAATGGGGAATACCACCGAGGCAAAATCTCATCGGGTGATTTTAAGGTCACCACTCCCGAGAATCCACTATTATCAATCACAAGTGGTTACAAGTATAAGAAATCTTACCAAACCCTTTGGTCTATCCTGAAATATCAACCTACAGTTGAACCCTTACCCCAATACCCAATTGGACTTGTATTGTAGCGACAATCTCTTCGTTCAATGCACGAATCCCAATACGTGACAACTCACCAACTTGAAGAAGATGTTAGCTGTAAAGTTCTTCAGTTCATCAACAATGAAATTCAAGAAGCTCCTTGGTCACAAAACCCTTGGCGTAAAGACGCAGTAGCTTCTATAGAGAGAATAATGAACTATGCCACTTTTTGCATCTGTTCACACAAGGCATGCGCGACGGCCTTTAAAATAATCCTTATATATGTCTAGAGTTGTGAGAAAAGAAACCCTACACAAATACATAGGAATATGCGTGTAATCAGATCTAAAATGTTTGATTTCATAATTCTCAACAGATACAGCTTGTGTCGAGCTTCAACATTAATTCTCGATAGAAATGATTTTGTTGAAACTTTTGTCGAGTTTTAATGAATAAAACTTTCTTCACTTGTTTCTTGGTCAAATTTGCATGGCTTCAATACTTAACTTGAACACTTGTTTCTTGAAGTACTAAACCCATCCTAGATCTACCCAATTACAAGTAAAATTTGTTTTGTCAAAAGATTAGCCAATTACATCAAATATGACCCAAACAAAAATCTAGAATTTTAAATTAATGAGAGCAAGTGGGTGGCAATGAAATCTGTGACTGTGAGAGAAATTAATTAGATTTGCAATCTGTGAGAGAGAGGGAGAGAAATTTAGTAGATCTGGGAGTAAGTGGGCGGTTAGGTTGCAATTGTTGATGGCTATACTTTACAATTTATATGGGGCACTTTTTTTTTCTTTTTTTCTTTTTTCCTTCTTTTTTTTTTTTTTTTTTGGCTTTTCCTTTTAAAGAGGATTATTTTTGTTAATTATGAAATAACTTAAAATTTACTAAAATTTTCTTTAAAATGAATTCATAAAAACAAACTACTATTTTCTTATATTAATAATTTCATAATATAATTGAAGGGATCAACAACTAAACTTTTTTTTTGTTTTTTCTGTTTTTATTTTTATAATCAGCGATTACAATTTATGTCATAAAAGAAAATAAAGACTTTTTTTTTTTAGAAACTAGAAAATAAAGACTTCTATACAACCTTTTAAAATGGATAGTTGAGTCCAACTTTATTATAATGATGGCCGTCTGTGCCACTGATTGTTTTGTTTTAAGGATGATATTGTAATGTTAATATGATTAGTTACATTTTGTTTTCTTAATATAAAAGATGAAAACTCACTTAAATTTTTTGTAAAAAAAAAATTGTTATATATTATAACAAGATATATTATTAGTCATAAACTTAATATATACTAGAATCTAAGCACGTGCTCATATGTGTGCTCAGAACCTCTTTTTATTTTTTGGGTAAATGTAAATAGTTAAGAAATATTTTTTTTATTTTTCAAACAAATAAAAATGATAAATTTTAGAAATAAGCAATAGCTGTAATTTTTTTTTTTTTGAATGTGAAGGGAAAAAATCCTAAATTTTAAGAATTCTCTTTTTTGAATTTAAAATGAAATTTTTTATTTGATATTTATGACCCTATTTCTAAATGAAGTTACCCTTCATTAATGATGGTATTTTTGAACCACATAAAAGTCTAAGTAAAAGAGGATAATTCTCTTATATTATAACAAGATATATTTTTAGTTGATGAGGGCTCAAGTTTACAAGATTCGTCCATAGTGGTCGTCCAAAAATCAAACCACGTCCATAGCCTGATTGCATCCAAAAAAACCTTAAGAGGAGAGAAGCCCAACAATGCCATCATGCATATGACCGATACTCGTCCATTAATAACAAGACCATTCAATCTCATGATGGTCATCTAGGACTAACATAAGGGCATGGATGACTAGAAGATACTTGGAGAATTCTACGAGAAAACTTCTCATAAGGTTCCATGTAATCAGACCATGATGCACTACTCCTAAAACATGGAGAGAATTCCCCATAATCCGCTCCACATTTCCCATTTCCTCCATTAACCACCCACATCACCCATGATTGTGGTGGATCCGAACAAGTAGACTCACTTCTAACTCTCTATAAAAGGAACAAGTCCTATTCACCCAAGGTAAGTTCAACTATTCACATTTTTCCCATCCTTGTGTTCTAGAAAGAAAACTGACTTAACCATCAGAGGGTCCTTAGTTAGGTTACACCGGTCACCCTTAACAATTCTTTCTTTTTTAGGATTTATAGCCATTACTATAGCCCGAAGTATTTCAACTCACTAATTTTCATGCATCATTAGTTGGTGCCGCTTGTGGGAAAGTAGTGAGGAAAAAGTTTCTAAGTGTTAACTTCTTTGCTTTCCAAAGGCAAAAAGGCTACATGGTTCAAACTAGGTCAATAGCCATCAGTCTAGGACACTAGGAGAATGGAAACGCCTCTAGTCACCCAAATCATGCACCAGCACCCCCGATGACCATCCAATAACAATTGCAATCCACGACAGCTATGATAGCAGAATTGACGTAACAAAACTAGGAGTTAACTAGAGAAGTTAATAGACAGCGTCAGCATCGACATGGTGAAGAACAGGGACAAAATTCAGAAAATGAAGGGGCTAAGAACAATGCTAAAGGAGACTAGTCCAGAGATACCATTACCTGTAGGGTACCACATTTGGAGAGGGAGATGGATCAAATGAAAAAATTCAAGGAAGAGATGAAGGATTCCATGAGGAGAGCAAATCACGTGGATGACCTCGTCCACAGGATGGATTCACCGTCCATTGCATCCATCATAAGTCACCCCTGCCTTCTAAGTTTAAAATGCCTACCCTGGACTCATATGATAGGACGCATGATCCTTGTGATCACATTGCCACATTCAAGGCAACCATGCATCTTCAAGGTGTACCAAATGAAATCATGTGCAGAGCAATTCCTACCACATTAAAAGGCCCAGTCAAGGTATGGTTTGGTAAGTTACCACCAAATACCATAACCTCATCTCCGGAGTTAAGTAAGTTGTTTGTCAATAACTTTGTTGGAGGTCAGAGGCAAAAGTGTTCCTCATCTAGTTTGTTAAGCATAGAGCAAGGAAAGAACGAGAGTCTATGTTCTTTTATTAGCTGCTTAAATAGAGAAGCCTTGTTAATGGATGAGATGGATGACAAGATCCTCTTGGCAACCTTCTACAATGGAGTCAATTTAGATTTGTTCATCCATAAGCTGTATGATCAGGAGCCACAAACAATGGTTGAGTTGATACATTTAGACCAAAGTTTCATGAACGCAGAGGACGTGATTATTGCTAAGGAAAAGAAGAAAGATGAACGACTAGAGAATGGTTATATACATCATCCAGAGCAGGGTTCTCGTCCAAAGAAAGCCAAAGTAGGGGAGAAAAAGGATCGTGATGAAAAGAAGGCAGGGTCATCCTTAGGACGATATTCCAACTACACTCCCCTGAATATTTCACTTGACCAAGTATTGATGCAAATTAAAGATGATCCATCATTGAAATGGCCTGAAAGGATGAAATGAGATCCTAGCAAGCAGAATAAAAGTAAGTACTGTCGTTTTCACCAAGACTATGAGCATAATACGAACGAGTTTTATGACTTAAAGCAACAGATCAAAGTTCTTATTAAACAAGGGAAGTAGAAAAATTTCCTTGGACGAAATCACAAGGATGAAAAGCGGCCAATGAAATTCAAAGTGGAAGAATTGCTGTGTCAACCACTAGAAGAAATAAGGATCATTGTAGGAGGTCTATCAATTGGAAGCTCGTCCAAGGCCAAGAAAACCTACCTGCGAGTAGTCCAGAATGTTCAATCATCTAGAGGACCACCAAGGATGGTTAAGGAAGACAAGCCTACCATTATTTTCACAGACGAAGATGGAAGATGACTACACTATCCTCATGGCGATGCAATTGTGATCACTTTGGCGATTGCAAATTATACCACCAAAAGGGTGTTAATAGACAATGAAAGTTCAGCAGATATCCTTTACTACTTAGCTTTCCAGCAAATGAGAATTAACAAGGAGCTACTTCGTCCAGTGAACATGCCGTTAATCAGATTTGGAGGAATGAAGGTTCTGCCAGTAGGTACTATCTCCTTACCAGTTGTGGTTGGCTCTTATCCAAAGTAGATCAATAAGGAAGTGAATTTCCTTCTTGTGGATTGCTCATCCTCATATAATGCTATCATTGGACAACCAATTTTGAACAGTTCGAGGGCTGCAACATCCACCTACTACTTGTCTATCTAGTTCCCAACAGAGTATGGTATTGAGGAAGTACAAGGAGATTAATTAGCTGCTAGAGAATGTTACTTGGCAATGTTGGCCATGGACAAATAGATGCAGACAATGAACATTGAAGAAAGAAGAACATTGGCCTAATCGACTAAAGTATTGGAAAATGTACCCTTGAACAAGTCCAACCCTGATAAGTTTACTAGGATTGGGACAAGCATGGAAAAGAAGACAAAGTAGGATCTCATCAGATTTCTTAAAAAGAGCATGGATGTTTTTGCTTGGAGCCATGAAAACATGCCTGGGATTGACCCAAGTGTGATTACTCATTGACTAAACGTGTCTCCATTTTACAAGCCCGTCCGTCAAAAGAAGAGAGTATTTGCCTCGAAACGAGATAATGCCATTAAAAAAGAAGTTCAAAAGTTGGTAACTGCAGAGTTCGTTCGTAAAGTCTACTACCCTAATTGGCTAGCTAATGTGATGATGGTCAAAAAAGCCAATGGCAAATGAAGGATGAGTGTGGACTTCATAGATTTAAACAAGGCAGGCCCCAAGGATAGCTATCCCTTTCCACGCATTGACCAACTAGTGGACACAATAGCTAGACATCAACTGCTATGTTTCATGGATGCATTCTCAAGATACAACTAGGTTAAGATGGATGAGACAAATCAGGAGAAAACATCCTTCATTACAAGCCAAGGTTTGTTTTGTTACAAAGTAATGTCATTTGGTCTGAAATGTGGAAGCTACCTAACAGAGACTAGTTAATCACATGTTTCATCCACAAATCGGGCAGAATGTTGAAGTGTACGTGGATGATATGTTGACCAAGAGTGAAAGGGAGGCTCAACATATGGATGACCTTCAAGACACTTTTGACACAAATAGACGATATAAGATGAAGTTGAATCAAAGCAAATGTGCCTTTGGAGTTGCATTAAGGAAATTCCTCAATTTTATGGTTTCATAGAGTGGGATTGAAGCAAGCCCAGATAAAATCCAAGCGATCTTGAACATGGAACCCCCGAAGAAAATCAAGGACATCGAGAGCCTTACTGAATGAGTAGCTGCCTTGAATAGGTTTGTTTCAAAAGCTATTGACAAGTATTTACCATTTTTCAGAATATTAAGGAAAGCATTTGAATGGACGGATGAATGCCAACAAGCATTTAAAGACTTGAAGGCTTATCTCAGTTCAACTCTGCTGCTAAGCCCATCCAAACTAGGAGAAGAGTTGTATCTCTACCTAGTGGTATCCCCTCATGCAGTAAGTTTGGCCTTGATTAGAGAAGAAGGAAAGGTACAGAAGCTTGCTTATAACAACAGCAAAGCTTAAGGGGAGCTGAAGGACGATATCTGCTAATGGAAAAGTTAGCATTTTCATTGGTGACAGCAGCAAGAAAGCTTAGGCCTTAACAAGCTGGAGGCCGCTGGACGATTAATCCAATCGGCAGTGGAACTTAGTGAATTTGACATGCAGTACAGGCCAAGAGAAGCAATAAAAGATAAAGTCCTAGTGGACTTCATTGCCAAATTCACTCCTGCTAGTAGTCAACAAAATGACGACCAGAGGGCAAAGCAATAGGTCGTCCGTGTGGATGGTTCGTCCACACAGCATGTAGGAGGAATCAGGATAGTTTTACAGTCACTAAAAGGGGATCACCTAGAGTATGCCATCTGTCAATAGTTCCAAGCAACCAATAATGAAGCAAAATATGAAGCCCTTCTTCAGGGCTTGGAGTTAGCTAAATCACTTGGAGCAGATTCAGTCCTCGTCCAAGGAGACTCACAGTTGGTGATAGGCCAAGTTAATGGAACATGTGAAGCTAAGGAGGAACAGATGAAGAAGTACTTGAAAAAAGTTAGACAATGTATTAAAGGCTTCACAACGACCCAATTTTAATAGATAGCAAGGGAGCAAAATGCAGAAGCCAATACTTTAGCCAAGACGGCATCTGCAGACGAGATAGCAGGAGATCAAATTAAAGTCCAGTACATCCCAAGTATGACATTCCAAAAGTGAGTAAAAAAGATGGAATATCCAACTGTACCACTCCAATCGTGTCTTATCTCAAAGATGAGCTCCTCTCGGAGGATAGAGAATAAGCAAGGAAGCTAAAGGGAAGGGCAGCGAAGTTTGTCCTTATGGATGAGGTGTTGTATAAAAGGGGTTTCTCTTAGCCCTATTTGAGGTGTTTGACTCCAGATGAGTCCTATTACATCCTGAGGGACGTCCACGAAGAAGCTTGTGAAAATCATTCAGGGGCTAAATCCCTTGTCCACAAGATAGTCTATGCAGGATACTACTGGCCATCCATGCAAGCAGATGTCAAGGCTTATGTCAAAGTGTGTGACAAGTGTCAACGCTACAGTAACATACCCAGACGACCATCGGAGTACCTCACCCCAATGGTGGCCCCTTCCCCCTTTGCTCTGTAGGGGTTCGGCATCCTTAGTCCTTTTCCTATGGGGATGAGACAAATGAAATTCTTGGTGGTAGGGATTGATTATTTTACCAAATTGGTAGAAGCAAAGCCATTGGTAAAAATAATCGCGCGAAAAGTCAAAAGCTTTGTCTAGAAAAACATTATTTGCCACTTCGGAATCCCTAGGGTGCTCATCTCAAACAACGGACACCAATTTGACAATACACCCTTCAAGGAGTTTTGCAAGCAGTTAGGGATCAGGAATCACTACTCCTCACCCTCCCACCCACAAACTAACGGACAAGCTAAAGTTACAAACCAATACTTGCTAAAGATCATTAAGACTCAACTTGAGGGGGTAAAAGGGATATGGCCAGATGAATTACCCAGTGTCTTTTAGGCATATAGGACGACAATAAGGACTCCAACTGGAGAAACTCCTTTTAAGTTAGCATATAGAGGTGATGCAATGATACCTGCGAGGGTTGGTCTAACTAGCTATAAGGTGGCCCACTATAAGAATAAGGAGAATGAGAAACAGTTTCGTCTAAACCTTGACCTTATTATCGAGGTAAGGATGGATGAGAGCAAAGGGTGATGCGTTACAAGAACCTGATGACAAAGCACCATGACGCATTGGTGAAACCAAGGCAGTTCAACGTTAGAGATCTCGTCCTAAAAAGGGTGTCCCTAGCTACTAAGGACCCTGCTCATGGAAAGGTCGGACCTAACTGGGAAGGACCATACAGAGTTATCAATTCCAAAAGATGAGGTTCATACTACTTGGAAGCCCTGGATGGACGAAAGCTGGAGCACCCGTGGAATGTGGAGCACTTAAGAAAGTATTACCAGTGAAGAAGACTCGTCAGGAAGGTCAGCATGGACGAGATTAGAGATTACTAGTAACCACTAATACTTTATTTATGTTATCTTTCAGTACTCATGTTTTTCAGTAGTATTTTATGTTTTCTAGCATTTGAATTCCCTAAAAAGCACTAGCTACTAGCGTGTGCTATGGACAATGTTATGAACAAAGTCCTTTTGTATATAAAGCAATTTAAATTCCCTCAAAAGGACTAAGTACTAGCATGAATGATGTCTTTGGACGAGGCTATGTACTAAGTTCTCTTGTGTTTATGAACGATGTTATGTACAGTTTCATTGTATATAAAGAAGCTTGAATTCTCTAATTTAAGTGTTGATAGTTTTGTGAAATTAATGTCCATATGAAATTAAAGACGACTAAAGCTCTAGACACAGAGATGCATCATCGTAAGCCATCCTTAAACGAGGAAAGGGCTAATCATAAACCTTATGGTAACAATACGAGTACAAAGGGAAGGAACATACACCTCCCAATACACTCATCCAAAAACAAAGGACAAAGAAAGGCATGCATGTAAAACACTATTGAGTAATCCAAACTATGGACAAAAGTAAAAACAATTAAAATTCCAAAAAAGTCCAAGATAAGGACTAGGAAAATACTTAGCCATTCCAAGATAGTTCAAACCATGGACGAGAAAATACTTGGATATAAAAATTGGCGATAAAAACAAACGTTCAAACATGGACAAAAATATGTTCATAAATAAAAGGATAGACGACCATCGTCCAAAAACCCTTAAATGTGTCAGACCTAAAAAAGGAAATTGTATAAATGCTCGTCCTTAAACTTGGATGAGCTAATGTACTTGCATAAATCTAAATGGTCCAAAACAACAGACCCCATAAAAATAAAAAAAATAAAAAAAGGGCAAGGAAAGTAAATAAAGATGATTACAAATTCTTCTTTTATAAACCACTGGGGGCAGTATCACCATACTTTAGGTCGTCCTTGGCAAGTTGGGTGGAGGCATCATTTTCAACATTTATATCTTTAGAACTCGTCTAGAAAAGAGAACTCTCAACAGCGACACGAAGTTTGATAGGGCTGAAATCCACTCTAGGGAAGTGTTCAGTCACGTCCATATGGAAGTCCTCAAACCCAGCAGCATAGTTTCTGTCCAAAAGGTTAGTGAACTCGCTGGACGCCTTGAACTCCCTGATAGCTACTTCTCTAGTTTCTCCTACAAGAGTGCAGAGCTCGTCACTTCTCTTTTGGCAATGGTCAAGAAGAGTGTCCTTCTTGACGGCATCTACTTTTAACTCTTTGACAAGTTTCTTCAACTCCTTTACCTCATCCTCCAACTTAGCCCTCACTTCAGCTCGACGACTGGATCTTTCTCCATCTCGCGAACCTTCACCTCAAGCCTAAACCTTTGCTTGTCCAATTTATAAGCTTGTCTGGACACCACCATAAACTTAGTCATAGCCTATATAAAAAGATATGGACGTGAGATAAGTGGATGAATATTTTAATTATGAATGATTAAAGATGAGAAAAAGTACCTTAAAGAGGTCTTGAACTATAGAATGCCCAAACTCCTTCACAGACATGTCATAGCATATGGCAACATCCTCCTCATACATAGCTTGCTGAAACCTCTTCCAAGCAAGGCCCTCATTCCTAAGAAAGGTCATGGGGCTGCCACTTAAAGGTTTGGACGTGGTGGCTTCAGGAGAATTAGATGAATCCAAGTCAAGCATCTATACTATGGATGGCTGTTTGGTAGGAGCAGGAGGGACGACAAAGCCAGTCTTGATGACCCCAGATTTGGACGACCCATACCTTGCCTTCTTATAGCCTCAACAACTAGGAAGACTCCCCATGTCTATCATCTTGAAAAGAGCCTTCCTTTTCTCTGTGCTAGTTGGACGAGGTTGGGAATAGACTTCTTCTTCCTAAGTACCTTCTTCGTTTACCAAACCCTTCCCTTTGTTCTCCTTCATGGTTGCCATTCCCATAAGAAGAAAGATGTGTTAGAGTTTAAACGAAGTAAGCAATTAGGATGCAATGTAAGCAACGCACGTCTATGCGTGGTGAGCTCGTGAGCAAGTGCCTCCTCAGTTGGTTCAGGTCGAAGCCTCCAAGTAGCTAGACGACGTAGAGTTACTAAAGAATGATAAGCCCTATCTGTAAACGAGCGTGCCTGCTAGACGCGATCAAGATAGAACTTACTCAAGGAAGGTTGTCTTACAATTGTAAAAAAGAAAGCAAATAGAGTTAGATAGATATAACAAAAGAAATAAAACGAGTAGTGAAAAGTAACATACCCTCTGGACGAAGATTCCCCGTCTCACCAGTGTAGGGAGGAAATGGGTCCCTGCCTACCTCAATAAGGTTTCCAACCCAAAACCTTGAGATAAAGAAAAACTCAGTCTTCCATCTCCTATCAGACATGGGGAGGGACTTGGCCAACCTACAGTTTGAACCCCTAGCAAAAAAACTAGTAAAAGCCTAGGGATTAACTAATTTCTGAGGGTTAGTAACAATATAAGAACTCGTCCACAGTGAGAGGACGGTTCCCATCAAAAACTTCCCTCCACAATGCCTATGCCTAACCTATGGAGTATTTCCCTTGCAAAGGCATTATAAGGCAACCTAAGCCCCTCTAAAAGATAAGCCTCATATATTTCTACTCCAAAATGAGGATTACAGCACCATTCACCATGGACGGCTAAACGAGGGTTAAGGTCATTAGGGATCTGGTACCAACTTCTAAGGGAATTAAGTTTTTTCTCATTCCTCCTAGAAGGGATGCCTACAACACAACAATATAAAGTCTCCCCTTCACTTGAACAAGCAAATAAGGGGGCACTAGTGGATGTACCAACAAATGACCCAAAGGCCATTCTTGTCCTCATCTCCTCTTGGAGGACTTTTAGGGGAACTCCAGGAACCCCAAACAAGTATTGCTTGTCTATGGTGTCCCCCCTACTACTACTACAACTATCACTACTACTGCTACTATCACTACTACTGCTGCTACTATCACTACTCTCGTCGTGATACTCATCTATCTTCCTCTCGTCACTATCACCAAACGAAGACACTATAATCTCAGACATTTTGAAAAAGCTCTAAAGAAAAACCTAAAGACAAGAAGAAGAGGATACTTAGCTCTAAACGAGGATGACTGAGGACGGAAGAAAACTCCTAAACGAGGCGCTGGACGACAAAGGTCAGAGGAGAAAATATGAGAAATGTAAGAGGGTAGGAGAGGAATTTCACTATTTATAGGCAACAGACCTAGGTATTGAAATGACATAAACCAATTAGAACGTGCCACGTGGCACTTTTCTTGAAGAACAAAGCAACACGACCAACAAGCCCCGAGATCACACCACGTGCCAACATCAAGAACATTTAATTTTAGATTATCCTCAACCAACGAAAAACCACCATGGGTCAAGCCAACAATAGCATGGACGACACAAGGACAAAGGGGCAACTGATAAGGGCTCAAGTTTACAAGATTTGTCCATAGTGGTCATCTAGACAATCAAATCACGTCCATAGCCTATTTGCATCCAAAAAACCTTAAGAGGAGAGAAGCCCAACAATGCCATCATGTAATGACCGATACTCGTCCATTAATAACAAGACCATTCAATCTCATGATGGTCGCCCAGGACAGAAACAAGGGCATGGACGACCAGAAGATACTTGGTGAATTCTACAAGAAAACTTCTCATAAGGCTCCATGTAATCAGACCATGATGCACTACCCCTAAAACGTGGAGAGGATTCCCCATAATCTGCTTCACGTTTCCCATTTTGTCCATTAACCACCCACATCACCCATGATTGTGGTGGATCCGAACAAGTAGACCCACTTTTAATTCTCTATAAAAGGAACAAGTCTTATTCACCCAAGGTAAGTTCGACTATTCATAGTTTTCCCATCCTTATGTTCTAGAGCGAAAACTGACTCAACCGTTGAAGGGCCCTTGGCTGGGTTACACCAATCACCCTTGACAGTTTTTTCTTTCTTTTCAGGACTTACAGCTATTACTATAGCGCGAAGTATTTTAGCCCTTGTACATCATCATTAGTCATAAACTTAATATATACTAGCCTCTGAGCATGCGCTCAAGAAAGTGCTCATGAGCGCGTGCTCAGAACCTCTTTCTATTTTTTGGATAAATGTTAATAATTTGTATATATTATAATTAAGAAATTTATTTTTTCAAATAAATAAAAATGATAAATTTTAGAGATAAGTCGTATCTGTAATTTCTTTTTTGAACGTGAAGAGAAAAAATCCTAAATTTTAGGAATTCTCTTTTTGTTGATACAAGATAGAATTTCTACTCTAACCTAATCTAAGTGTATATGTGTGTGAAACTCCCTCCTAGAAACTTGAACCATGGCCCTTGCCCCCCACACCCCACACCCCACAAGCATTTATACTTGTGGAGTGACCACCGCACTAAGGGTGCGCGGTGGTAGGAATTTTCTTTTTGAATTTAAAATAAAATTTATTATTTGACATTTATGACACTATTTCTACATAAAATTACTCTTCATTAATGATGGTATTCTTAAACCATATAAAAGTCCAGTTGAAAGAGAGAAACTCTCTTATATATAGTATAGATTTATATAATTTTAAAATTATTAATTATTTATTTATGACGTTATCACTTCAACCATTGGTCGGACCAAAAAACTGGTATCCACTTTATTGTTCAATTATTTGACCATACCAGTTTTTAAAGTCATGACTAGATGGGTCATGGGTATAACATAAAACCAAAAAATCAAAAGAAAAAATAAAAAGAGAAGACGTCAAAGAAGAAAAACTGATATAGATGTTCATGATGATTAGCTAGGGTGGATGTGGTTAGTGTTGATTTGTCCATCATGGAGTCAACATCATTTTGTTCACCGGCCTTTTCCCCTCTAATTTTTTCCAGCGGAAAAGATTTTTGGAGAACCCAAGAAAAAAATACTTACAAATTTTCCTTTCACCGATCCACCTAACCAACCAAACATACCTAATAAATTTTTTATCTCTTTTTTTCATCCCATAAATTGCATCCAGATTATAACAGAGATTGAGGGGCCGTTTGGTAACGTTGTTTGTATTTTTTTTAAAATACACATAGATAATAAAAATATGTAAAAATACATATAATGTTATTTAAAAACTGAAAACATATTGTTAAACCACTGAACTGAGTTTTTTGAGCTTTGCATAATAATATGTTCCTGTTTTCTCATAGCTGACAAGTCCCATCAACTGTGAGAGAAGAAAAGCATGTACCCTGATTCCAGCAGCTGTGAGGTGGGAGAGGATGAACATTTAAAAGATGAAAAGAATAACTTGGGTTTTAATAAAAGAATAGATGATGATAACGTGCTGTCACGGCATGTTATCATCATCTAGTCTTCACCTTTTCTTTTGATAACATGCTGTCAATTCATCATCTAGATCTAGATGATGAATTGACAGCATGTTATCAAAGGAAAATGTGAATACCCTTTATTGGAATTTTATGAATAGTTGGGATTGATAGCCATAAAAGTAATTTTTAATCTTAATTATTAATTAAAAAATAAAAATAAAAATAAAAATTATAAAAAATATAAAAAAGTAAAAATTTTATAAAAAAAAATGTTGTGAAAGAGAGTTGGGTAAATTGCACCCGGATTAGGATTTGTGCAATATTCAGGTGCAATTCACCTATTTCCTTCACAAAAATTTTTTACTTTTTAATTTTTTTATTTTTTTCTTAATTTTTTTAATTAATAATTAAAATTAAAAGTTACTTTTTATAATTATTAATTTTAACCGTTAATAGTTATTATATCAAGTGCAATGTCTTAAATATTGCACCTATCTCAATCCATTGCACCCGGTGTAATACTACACCGGCTCCTAATCCCTCCTTATTGAATCAAATCCCCAAAAAAAGTCAAAGACCAGATCTGAAAGTTTCATTCTTATCTTTCATGTTCCACTAAGGGCTCTCACACACGGGCGGGCCCCCTGTGTGGGGATTGCTCCAAAAGTTTTATCCCTAAACAAAGGACAAAACCTCTAATGTGAATGTCACGTTAAAAATAAATAAATAAATAAATTAGAGATAATTACATGATGCTGTTAACTCCTACCAACTATACTATAGACGAAGGCACAGGCAGGTAGTGTAAGAAGATTATGGAGTGGGGTGGGATAATTATAGGAACTAGTTAAGGACGTATATTGTTAAGAACATGCAGAAGATAACATGAATATGAGGAATAGAACACAACACAAGATACAACAAACCAAATGATATTATTAGGTTAAATAGCTTTTTGACATCAAACATGTGAGACTCAGAAGAACTTATAATATCTATGAAGGCTTCCTTCACTCTCTCTTGCCTTCTCAAGCTTACACTGACTCTATTTATAGACAATACCACATACATTATGTATCACAGAAAAGGTAGGGGCCTAATTTGTGGATTTACAAGTGGCAAAAGTTAGGGAAGATTCCTTTATTAATAGATTCTGCCATTGTAAGAGTATGGAATAGGATACCCAAGAAACATCCAAATGTGTATGGAGCGTCCAATCTAAATTAGTAACCCAATGCATCTCTGCAGGGTGGAAAATTCCATCTACTCGGATATCATTTTTGGAATTGAGCTTGGCTACTAAACACGCTGAAGTATTTTATGGCCAAATCTTGGGTGTTTTGTTTTTGGATACTTTATCCATTCACCATCATGAGCATCATTTTTCAAAATTTCAAACCAAAATTTGTGAAAATATTTATTTCCTTGAGGGAAAATATATCTGTAAAACTCTGGTTAAAAAAGAAGACATAGGTAATACTCATTGGGAAAAAACCACATGTAGAGGTAATGTGCAACATTCCAGTTGGTTATCCAGAAAGCAAAAGGGGTTTTCCATGGTTGGTCTATATCAGGGAAAATAGCAAGGAAATGACACTGATGCTTTTTAAGGTAATCATGGAGGACTCTAATAATTCTTTTGGTTCTGGCTTCAAGGGTCAAAGTTTTTATTTGGTTTTTTATCTCTGCGAGAAGGATTTCTACCATTTTAAGGATATCATTAGGATCTTAATAGGAAGGGCCTGAGGATGAGGATGGATCAATAATAGTATATACACACAGGGGTGGAGGAATAATGGTGGTATTAAGGATTAGAGGTTTTCTAGAAAGGTAATCAGTGATAAGGTTATCTTTGCCTTTAATGTGTTTTACCCGAAAAGACCATTGTGAAAACCAATTTGACCATCTGAGTAACTAAGGACGTGGGAGCATTTTCCTTTTGAACTGGAGCATCTTGGGAAAGGAAGACATATCCATTTCTACTAAAAAATTATGCCCAAGGAGATGGAACTGGAATTTTTCAATCCCATGTTTAACTACTAGGATCTCTTTGAAAGTGGAGTGGTAATGGAGTTCTGAAGGCTTGAATGCACCACTTTTATAACCACAAATACTTCTCTTGCCATTAACTTCTTCAAAAAGAGCTACTGCCCAGTATTCATCACTTGCATCTGTCTGTAGTATCCGTTTGCCTGGTCCGGGAATCTACAAAGGGGGAAGCTTTTCAGCTAATTTTTTCAATTGTTGAACAGCTTCTGTATGAACAATATTCCATTCTGGAGGTGATTTCTTCAACAATTGAGCTAAACAACTCCTATATTTGGATATTTTTGGGATGAAGTCTGACATATAATTAACAATTCCAAGAAATTGTTGTATCTGTTTAACATTTGTGAGCTTATCTGGGAATTTACCAAGAGAAATAGCTATGTGTGGCTGCGAAGTATACTTCCCATCTGAAATGTTTACTCCCAAGAAATCTATGGAAGATTGTCCTATGACCATTTTCTTTTTCGAAAGCATTATCCCTTGAGATTTCACCAACTTATAAAATTCAGTGAGCAACTTTTGATGAGACTCTTCATCTTTTAAGAACAAGAGGATATCATCCACATAGATCAATGCATTGGTCAAGGGGGGTTGGAACAACGTTACCATTGCTTTTTGGAATTGGGATGGAGAATTTTTAAGACCAAAAGGCATGACAGTCCATTGATAATGATGGCCTGGGATACAAAATGTTGTCTTGTATCTTTCTTCTGGATGAATTCCTAATTGCCAAAATCCTGCTTTGAAAATACTCTGGTATTTGAAAGATGCTGAAAAAGAGCACTCTTATTTGGCAAAGGGAATTTATCATTTGCAAGGAAATGATTGAGATCCTGGTAATTAATTACCAATCTAAGCTTTCCTCGAATTTGCTTAGCATGCTTGTTGACATAAAAGGCTTCACATGCCTATGGAGAGGTTGTGGGTTCAAAAAGGCTTTCTGAAAGGAGGGTGGATAGTTCTTGTTTGGCCAAGGTTAAATGTTCTGGATTCATTCCTCTATGACTAGCTTTTATGGGGTTAACGTCTTCATTCTTCTTAAAAGGTAGATGGATGAAAAATTTTGGGTTTTTCCATAAAGGGTTTGGATTTTTAAGGAGGAATTCAGAGTGGCTGTTTGCACAACATTCATTGATAATCTGGAATCTCAAAGAATCAAAGGGATCAACTGTGAATAAATGAGGAACTTAGGTCCAGGTGAGGAGGTGTTGTTTATGCAAAAGTCCTTTTGAAGACCATCTAAGGCTAAGTATTTAACGAAGGAAATCAAATCTTATAAGAAGGTCTCTGCCTGTAAAAGGGGATCCAAGGACTTGATGTTTAATGGTAAGGGTTGGGAAAATTCTGATGAGGATAAGTTTACTTTTCAGGGTGATCAGAAATGTTTCTCCATTTGCTGCTCTTAACATTTGATGATGGGGTAACCAAAATTCTCTAGGTAATATTTTAGGATGGAGAATTGTTGCTGCTGCTCCTATGTCAAACAAGGCTATTACTGGAATAGGTCTAGCATAAGTATCAAGGAGAATATTTACTTGGGCTATAGGTGTGGGACTGGTTAAGGGGGCTATAATGGGCTAGGATGTATAAATGGTTTGGATTTCTGGGTTTGAGTCTTCATCATTGTCTAGATCTAAATCTTCCTCGGAAGTAGAATAGGCCATAACTGCCAAAGCTTGAGGGGAATAATCATCATCTAGTGAGAATAGTGATTCTACATCTGAAAAAGGAGTATCATCTACATGGATTTATGCTTGCTCCAAGAGTTTTGCTGCCTTTTCCTTTTTTGGGCAACTTTTGCAAAGTGGCCCAGTCTTCTCTATACAAAACAGACTTTTGAAGTTTTTCCTTTGAACTGCTTTCTTCTAAGGAAGTTCCATTTTTTCCTTCTAAAAGATTTCTTCTTTTGGGTTGCATAATGCTTTTTCTTCCAGGAATATTTCTTAAAATGAGCTCTTCTTTTTGTTGGACAAGTACAATTCTTGTCATAGCACTTAATCTGCAAATTTTTTCTTTTACAGATATCCTTGAGTTTGCTATGAATCTTGTCAATCTTTGAAAGAAATTTCCTCTGGTTACAAAGTCTTTCCAAAACAATAAGCACATGCTGATAATTGGGTTTGGGGGGTCAGGGTCTACGGTCAACATATTCATATCTGGATGTCTTGAAG